>CM065639.1:24972491-25572491 GCA_033220585.1 Dipteronia sinensis | reverse complement strand
TTGTATACTATCAATTACTTTGTCTTAATCCTTTTTATTTTCGGTGGGTAAGTAAGAATCATATTCTTTTCTCCAAGTCTAAAGTCTTGTCGCCCGCCTGAATATTTCCATACCAAGTCAACAATCATATACACCTCACATTTGTTTTTTCCCATTTGCACATACAATAGAAAAAACACAAAATCAAATTCTTTATAATAGAAATAGTAATTGAAGATCGTTCTGTAGCATGTTTAAAGTAGATGTATTTTGTAGTCCCAAAAGAATTGGGATCCTCTACTGATCTGATTTTTTTTTCCTGATCTCACCTAATCTAATGACACATAAGTATTGCAATGAATGAATAGTTAAGATGTGATTGGTTTTCACAACCACGTTATCAACAACCAATCATATGCTTTAAAAATGTCAGGAAAAAAATCAGATCAATAAAGTGAATTATCATGTGCGACATTAAGGATTTCATACTTTTTTTTGTAAGATATATTTTTCTTTTGAAAGAGAAAACTTCATTAGAAAGAGAACTAACTAAAACAAAAAAACTTAGGGAATCACCCAAGACCGACTCTCCACTCAGAGTGGAGAATCTTCCAGCCACGTAAACTCACTCACATAAGACAGAGCCAACTTGGCTAAACTAGGAGCAATACTATTCACTAACCGAGAAACAAAATTCACAGAAAGGACCCGAACCACTAAAGAAAACAAAGAATGTCATTAATAACTATCCCCACATCTACACACCCAGAAACCTTAGAGCTAATCACATTCACTATTGTCTACGCATTACTCTTGAACCACGAGTAGAAGGCCTGTATATTCACAGCAAGCCTAATAGATATTAGATTGTCGCAAATGATAAAGCTGGTTGTCAAGTATGATAATCTAGGATCCCACCTGTTTTTATGTGTGGAATCCTGCATCTGAAAGTTACTAAAGTATAATTAAGGTTAGATATAATTTAGCCCATCTAATTGTATGATTTGATACAAAAGCATGTTTTTGATGATCGTCTAACCTCATGAGTCGTAATTCAATAACTAGATACAGTACAATATATGCTCTATACTGATACATCTAAAAAGAAATCAATAAAAATTTCATAGAAAAAAAATAAGGAAATTATTGTAACTTGTCCTGATGCATGTTAAATATACGTGCTGTTTCATCTAAGCTCATGGGTGTGTGACTGTGTGCAATTAACCCTATATATATTGCAATATAAATATTTTCTGCGACGCATCATGCTTGATTTAGATCACAACGAAAAAGTTTTTATGTGAAGAGGTGGTTTATTTTTTTATTTTATATATATATATATATATATATATATATATATATATATATAAAGATATTAAGAATCGGGATAGTAGGTGCACCCGCACATCGAAAGCTAAATTGGCACCTCTTTAGCACCCTCATCGGTCATCATCTGCCCAATCCCAGGTGTTGTTGATCATAATAAAAATTTTATTTCTTTAGTTTAATTAATTACTTGATTGCCAAAGAAGAAAGTCTATGGAATCAAATATTTATTTCTCTATTAGTTGATAAAAATCTTCTACTGATTTTGTCTTTTCTCTGAGTAATCATAGATTTACTATTAACAGTCAAGCAAAAGAATTTAATAAAAACAAAATGATCTTGATCATCAAATTACTTCTTAAAATTTCTTGCATGTATTTGTTTTGTGTATCTAACAACAACTTAATAATTTGAGTTTTAATAGTACAAAAATGTGTTTTTGATAAAAATACCCGTCACTTAGCTTGTTAAGTCTATCACTTTTTTTTCATATTTTTTTTTAGACTCAATTTGCTTTTGATCGAAACTTGTTTGCTTTAGTCGAGATTTATTAAGTGTTTTTGTTTTCAAGCTTTTGATCGAGTTAATTTGCCTTTGTTCAGGATTTATTTTCTATGGTCAAGAACAATTAAGTCTCGCACTTTTTTAAACATTTGATCTAATTTATCTTTAGTCAATACTTATTGTCTTTGGTTTTAAAGTTAAATAAGGGAATTTTGGAATGTTTTTATTACTTTCGTGCTATTAAAAATCAACTTATTATTGTGGGCTTTGCCCTTCCTCTCACCAAAAAAAATCAACTTATTAACTTAGTGACAAGCCCACACTTTTAGCCGAAAAAAATGTTATTTACATCCATTTTCACTCATTAAATATCAATACTAATACTAATAATAATAATAATATTGACCATGTATCTTCGGAGATGGAGAGTTAAGATCCTCTAAGAACATTTCCAATGTAAATATGTATTTTTGAGTTTCTAACTAGTGACACATCAGTATATATATTCAATATAGATCCATTTTATTAAAAAAAAATTAAGAAATGCATATTTTCATATGCAATGCAATTATCTAAAATCAAATATGTATCTCATTTTGACCAATTATCTTAAAACATCTATTTCACTATCTATCCTCTTTTATTTTAAAATTAAATATGTATCAAGTTTTGACCAATCATCTTACAACATTTATCTCATTCTCTCTCATCTCTTTTTTTACTGAGGTATAATATTATTGAGAGGAAAAAGTTAGAAATCATAATCAGCATTTCTAGCAAGAAGAGTTTCTAGAATTAAAAACCTAACTCCATATTCTCTAACTTTTTTTTTTGCCACATCACCTCTATAATCAAGTTAGATAATTGTATTGGAGAGGTTTTTTCTTCCTCATTATCTAACCATCCTATGTGGCATTCAATTTTCTCCAAATACATAATAGTATTGGAGATGCTCTAATAGTCTGGTTTTTTGCTTGATTGCTTTTTAATAATAGTCTAATATCTTTTATGCAAAAAGCCAGACGACGGAATTCATCGAGGGATCCTTCTACGAAAAGCTCATGCATGCACTATTAGCAAAATAGTCACAACATTAATATTATTATTAGAGGAAATTACAAGAATTGATCAAAAAATTTATAGGTTTTGTTGTTAGTAGCCATTAATTTATATTTTATTGTACTTATCAAAATTAGTAATGAACTGACCAAAATACCCCCCTTAACACTTGACATGCCTCAACCCAATTTTTCTCCGCTCATTCTCTCTCTCCTCAGACAACATCTCTTTCCTCTGTGTCTTCTTCGTCTCCCTCTTCAACGAAACCCAGTGGCGACGTCTCAAAATCTCCTCAGTTCACGTCACCTGTAAGAAAACCCAGCGGCGTCTTCTTTTTCTCTCTCTTGGTCTCTCTCTTCAACCAGAACCCAGAAGATTGAAAACTCGGAATACGTCTCTCTCTCTCCTGAGATTTCGAAACATGCGCTTACAGGTGATTTCACTTTACGCTTCTTTGATTTAATCTTTTTTTTTCCATTTTCGTTGGTTTCTGGTAATTGTTTTGGGTTATAAGTCTATTTGTTGATTTGGGTCATCTAGGGTTTCTATATTTGAAGTGTGTTTTTAGTTTGGGAATCAATGTTTGTTCAATTTATCTTCAATTTGAAGTGTGTTTTTAGTTTGGGAATCAATGATTGTTCAGTTTATTTTTAATTTGAAGTGGGGTTTTTTTTGTGTGGTTAGATTATAGAAATCCCGTAGTTAGTTCTTGAGATGGGGTTTATGTGTTTTTTTGTTGAAATAGTAATATTATTTGATCATTCACTAGGGGATGTGAGAGAATCTCAGGTTACTGGGGTAAGTGTGGGTTCTTTGCAGATCTGCACTGGTTCAAAAACATTGATTTGTGTGATAGATTAATTTAGGTGGATCCTGTGACGAGTAGGGAGGCTGGTAGGAGATTCGATGGGAGCAGCGACGGCAGGAGCAGCGACAGATTTCAACCTAAACCATTTCGTCTCTCCGTGTTGGAATAGATTCACCCCCTCACTCATCCATGATCTCCTCAAGGTAATCTATTTTCATGTTTGAAACTCAATTTTGTCAATTTTGATCGCTTGCTTTTCTATTAGAATTCTATTTATTGTTTTAGTTATATTGAATTCAACATTCCTCTAATTTATGGAATGTGTGGAAATCTATAGATTGTGTTATAATCACTTGAAAGGTAAATTGTTGTACATGTTTTTTGTTGTGAATTTACAATTCATTTAAAGTTTTAGAATGTAAAGTGACTATTTGGATTTGGGATTAAGGCTATTATTTTGGATGATTTCAATTGTGAGGCATTCAACAATCTTTGAATATATGCAGCTTTTGTGGGAGAAAGGTTTTTTTTTTTTCTAGTTAGATTTTTAATTTTTGCTTGGTTGATATGGTTTGGTATGAATAAATTGCTTTTTGATGGTGTTTGTATAGATCAAGTGAATTGTTGGCAGCGTGCAGAGGAATTGATTAAGGAATTCAAGGACTCGGGTACAATGTCCATTTTTTTTTAAAAGAGCATATGCCTGTGGTGAAGGACTGGCAGGGGAGTTAGGCCTTTTCCCGTTGTGTGTGGAATCAGATGCATTGGGCATTGTTCGGTTATGTAATGGTGTGGTTATTATGTGTAATGATATCGATAATATCATTAGTGATGTGTTTGTTTTGAAAACTAACTGTACAGATGTGTCTATTGTACATACCTCTAGAAATTGTAATAGACTGTCTCACTCAATTGCCAGATTTGCTGTGTTTAGTGGTTTTTCCGATGTTTGGCATATAGATTTAATGGAGTGGCTCTCCTGTTAGCCAATTCTAATTTGAATTATTGTAATTCCTTTTTGGTTAAATAATGTTCATTTTACTTTTTTTAAGGAATAAAACGTATTGATTTAACTGGTACTGGGGCTATTATTGATGAGTAAGAACTGGTAAGGTGTTTCGTGCATGGGGAGATAAGAGTTAGGAAGGTAAGTTAGCACCAAAGATTTTTGATTCATTATATGTATGGATATTGTTAGTTATGTCATGATAATGTTTTTCTTTTTGGGAACTTTTAATTACATTTGATTTATAAGTTCATTTGTATTCCAAGTTTAATGACGATGATTTTTAAAGTTACATGTCAGTAAATTTTGAAATTACATGTCAAATGATTTCAAGTTACATGCTAGTTGAAAATGAAGTTACATGCCAGTTTAATTTCAAGTTACATGCCAATTGAAAATGAAGTTACATGCTCCTTAATTGTATTAACTTACACAGGTGAAAAACATTGATGCCAAAACAAATTAAAATTCCAATATTGTTACATTCTAGTTAAATTTCAAGTTACATGCGCGAAGTTACATGCCAATTCAATTTTAAGTTACATGCTAGTTGAAAATGAAGTTACATGCTAGAAGTTACATGCTAGAAGTTACATTCTAGAAGTTACATGCCCGAAGTTACATGCCAGTTCAATTTTAAGTTACATGCCAGTTGAAAATGAAGTTATATGCTAGAAGTTACATTCTAGAAGTTACATGCCAATTGGTAATGAAATTACATGCCAGTTAATAATGAAGTTACATGCCAGTTCATTTAATTACCATATTTCGAAGACTGATTTGAAAACAAAATTCCAGTAGTTTTACATGCCAGAAGTTACATGCCAGTTGGTAATGAAGTTACATGTCAGTTAATAATGAAGTTACATGCCAGTTCATTTAATTACCATATTTGGAAGACTGATTTAAAAAAAATTCAATAGTTTTACATGCCAGTTGGTAATGAAGTTACATGCCAGTTGGTAATGAAGTTACATGCTAGTTAAATTTGAAGTTACATGCCAGTGTAAAAGTTACATGTTACTTTACTAATGACATTAACATTGCCAGAACCATATGATTTGAGAATCTTGACCAATCATATTCATCTTAAAGCAACTAAACACCACATTAAAGACTTAACAAAATTACTTACAGCCTTCATTAATTTTTCACATGCCAGTGCAATCAGAAGTTACATGCCAGTTAGTTACCACCGGTGAAAGAGATTTGTACTGAAAACAAATTCCAGTAATGTTATATGATAGAAGTTACATGCCAGTGCAAATTCAAGTTACATGCCAGTTAGTCAAAGTTGAAAAAGACTTATACTGAAAACAAATTCTAGTAATGTTACATGATAAAAGTTACATGCTAGTGCAATTTCAAGTTACATGCTAGTGCAATTAGAAGTTACATGTCAATTAGTCAAAGTTGAAAGAGACTTATACTGAAAACAAATTCTAGTAATGTTACATGATAAAAGTTACATGCTAGTGCAATTTCAAGTTACATGCTAGTGCAATTAGAAGTTACATGTCAATTAGTCAAAGTTGAAAGAGACTTATACTGAAAACAAATTCTAGTAATGTTACATGATAGAAGTTACATGCTAGTGCAATTTCAAGTTACATGCCAGTGCAAATTCAAGTTACATGCCAGTTAGTCAAAGTTGAAAAAGACTTATACTGAAAACAAATTCTAGTAATGTTACATGATAAAAGTTACATGCTAGTGCAATTTCAAGTTATATGCTAGTGCAATTTCAAGTTACATGTCAATTAGTCAAAGTTGAAAGAGACTTATACTGAAAACAAATTCCAGTAATGTTACATGATAGAAGTTGCATGCTAGTGCAATTTCAAGTTACATGCCAGTGCAAATTCAAGTTACATGCCAGTTAGTCAAAGTTGAAAAAGACTTATACTGAAAACAAATTCTAGTAATGTTACATGATAAAAGTTACATGCTAGTGCAATTTCAAGTTACATGCTAGTGCAATTTCAAGTTACATGCCAATTAGTCAAAGTTGAAAGAGACTTATACTGAAAACAAATTCCAGTAATGTTACATGATAGAAGTTACATGCTAGTGCAATTTCAAGTTATAAGCCAGTTCAAATTCAAGTTACATACCATTTAGCTAAAGTTGAAAAAGACTTATACTTAAAACAAATTCCAGTAATGTTACATGATAGAAGTTACGTCTACGTGGTCAGTTTGGTTGGATGAATGGTGCAACAATTTGAATACAATCTGATGAATACAATCGGCATGTAAATTGCAAATCAAAAATCAATTGGCATATAACTCTAACTCCAACTGGTATGTAAATTTCAATACAACTGGCATGTAACATGGAAATCATCTGACATGTAAATTGCAATGCAACTGACATGTAACATGGAAATCATCTATATCTACTATGTATCTGTCTATCAAAAAAGGAATATCAAAGACAATGTTATTCACATCACTCCAACTATCAAAATTTACTGTACACTAATTAACAATTCCAAAAGCATTGACTCAAATCAAAACTGGAAACCACCCCTTGTCAACAGCCCATAAAAGATCTTCCACTGCCGCTCTTGCGTCAACGACTTCAACATAGACAATTCCTTCAAAAACAAGTGCAGCACTTAATTACTTTGCATCTATATTTCTTTGAAAGATCCAACGGGAGGAGCTCTCCATTTCTGTACAATGCTCCCACTTCCCTTTTACTTCTTTTCGCAATTTAAAGCGTCTGCAATAGAAGAGATGTAATTACAAGCTTTAGTCCAAATATCAGAATCAGCCGAACCCTTCCCTTTGAACAAAATCACATTTCTATCATGCCACACCCCATTACACTTATTCATTAACTAATCTTCTTCCACATCCCTATACTAACATCAAACTATAAATTTAAAATCAACAATAGCTACAAACAATAAACCCGAATTCAATACCCAATTTATTTTTAAATACATATACTGATTAAATACAAAGAATTGACATCAATGATCAGCTAATGGTCAATGCTCCTCTAAGTATTCATCGAGCATTCTTACCTCATCAACGATTGTTTTGGTTTATCGATGGAATCATCATTTATTGGGTACCAAATTAGACAAATAATACAAAAATCATAACTAAGGGAATTATGTCCCATATCAAAAACAGTATAAGAGCTTCAAAACTGGATGACAGCATCCTTTACACTCACCATTTTCTTTCTAATGTCATCACGACGTCTAGACATCTAGTGTGGTTTCAGAACAGGACTAGATCCAGGACTGATATGGATTGATATGGATTGGAGAAGTACTAGCTATGAAGTGCTTTTCATTTTCTACATCCTTCAAGATGGGGAAAAAACTAAAGTAGACAATGAATATATCCAAAAGTCATTAAAAGCCAAATTGAAAGTGCTGGAAACATCTAATGTTTCCTCTATTTAAACAAACACCGAAAACAAACTGCTTATTAAAAAGAAGCTTGTAGACATTTGAGTATCCAATTCCGAACAATTCAATATTTGAAGCAGTTAAATTAACCAGCACAATTGGTAATCTAAAATGACCAAAACTATCTCTCAAACAGCCAAATAATGATCCAGATCATAGTTTAGCTGCTAGTCCATAAATGGAAGCATGTACAATCGAAATAGAAGAAATTGATGCAGGTGCTTCTTTGTCATAATTATGTTAATTAAATATGTGAATCTGAACTCAAATTACTTAATAATTTAGTATCAACAGGCATCAATTTTTTTTTTAAAGAAACTCTATATTTTAACCCCATAGATAGAAGCACATACAATCGAAATAGAAGAAATTGATGCCGGTTAACTCACTAGTAGCTGAAGACGACATTGACGAGCAAGGGCGACGGCGGTAACGAGCAAGGGCGATGGCGTCAACGAACAAAAGCATCGGCTTCGACGAACAAGTGCAGCAGCAGCGGCGGTGGACGGTAGCTGAAGACAGCGTCGACGACCGAGAGCGACGGCGTTGACGAGCAATGGCGTCCGCGCCAACGGCGAGAGGGGCGGCGGATTAGGCGAGACCAGCGACGAAAATCTCTCCTCTTTTTCTCTTCCTTTCTCTCTTTCTTTGTTTGTTACTGACAGAATTCAATTGACCCTCTTTTTTTTGTATTCTTTAATTTCAAATTTAGGGGTAATTTTGTCCAAATATTATCAAAAGTGATGAAAACAATAAAATATAAATTTATGACTAAAAACAATAAACTTATAAATTTTATGGCTCTTTATGAATTCACCCCTTATTATTATTAATTATAGACTTTTCTGCCGTGAAAATTAAAAAGCCACCTGTTCCTAATCATCATGATCATATTCAGAAATTCATGATCATGAATTTTCAATATAAATTTTACATAATGGAACAAGCATTGACATTGTCATCACTGAAGAATGAAACATAATTATCCTCAGGAGCATTGGAGGCCGGATAAGCTTGAACGACGTTTCGGACGAATCCGGAGGGTGCCCTTTTGTCGTAAGCACCGGAAACGTAGGGATAATAAACCAGATGTTGAGGAACATAAGGCCAGAATTCAGCTCTTTTTCCGGTACTTTTCACTCTCCTTAACACATTGTTTGGATCAACATACCCACTTACCGTCACCCTACTTTGTTTTCTGTTCACATCTACGGTTTTTACTCCTGAGAGAGAGATCACATGAACAACAACAACAAAAAGCACTTTTTAGTAAGCATCTCCAAAGAAATAACAAGAATATATAAAGTTATTTTAAAGCACTTTTAATTTGTTTGTTTTCTTTTAAATTGTTTAGACATGTATACCACAAGCCTGCTCATGATGAAGGCATTAATTAACCAACTAAAACATTGATGATGTGACCTTTTTCTTTTGATTTTATGCT
This sequence comes from Dipteronia sinensis, assembly GCA_033220585.1. Classification (NCBI taxonomy): domain Eukaryota; kingdom Viridiplantae; phylum Streptophyta; class Magnoliopsida; order Sapindales; family Sapindaceae; genus Dipteronia; species Dipteronia sinensis. Next base: position 25,562,935 of record CM065639.1, on the reverse strand, counting down.
CTCTCAGGATCTGGCCAGATTAACCCAGATTAACCGTTATGGTTTGGAATGCAACGAGGGATCTACCAACGTTTTGAAATTAGTGGACAGAGATTAGACTTGAACCGATAAAACAAAGTGATGAAATTTAAAAGAATTAAAAGAAATTTTTTTATTTTTATGATCACCATAAACCAGAGTAAAATGATAAATGTAGTTAAAAAAGTTATTCTTTTTTTTTTCAATAAAGAAGAAACTATACAAGAATCCAGCCAAATTTGTTTTCCTTTTTAAGAATTTTGCTTTTTGTTTTTTTTGTCTCAATAGTTTTAAGAAAGAACAATTGTATTTGGCTATTTGGATAAGTACATGGTGACTTATAGATTTGTATTTGGAAAGGCATACTTCAATGAAATACTAATCCATAAACTGTAATCAGCTAATTCTCCAATAAAATTAATAGTCAGCAATTATAATATATAAATAAATCAAGAATTTTGTTGAGGTCAAACGAAAACGGATTCTCAAGGCATCACTACAAAAGATTCATTTATTTTCAATTGTAGTACTTGCATATTTCAAAATCCATTTTTTTTTAATTATCACGAGAAAGTACAAGATACAGCATATTAGACTGATCTGATTCGTTATATACTTATATATACTTAACTATTCCAATGAAGAAAAGCAAGAGTCAATGAGCAAATTAATTAAACAAGCAAAAACTATAATATTAATTTATATAATTGAAGATAGAGGAACCTCTCATGTTGGTAACAGCATTCTTGACTCTTCTTTCACAGCCATCGCAGTCCATTTTGACCTTGATATCAACTGTCTGATCATCATAATCAATCAAAACAGTTCCTTAATTAGCTATAAATTTTATTACTTTTTACTATAAGTGCATCGATCCCATACGTGTCATTCATCGAATATAACGATTACTACTCTGCTAGCTAGCAAGCAGTGATTTTCACTAAGCTATCAGAAATATAAAAGGAGAAAGAAAAAGAGAAGTAGAAGCAGAAAGCAAGAAGTGGATTACGTTTGTTGAGTAATACCTGCATTGGTCTGCGTTTGCTTCTTGTGGATGTGGTGGTGACAGTACAAAAGTTGGAGAGGTAATCAAGAGCTCCCATTTTTGTTTTCCTTCTTTTGCTTCTCTTTAGCACAAAGCAATAACCGAGAGAGATAGGTGATATATAGGTGTAATATATAGGGGTCGCCTTCGGTTAGTGCCTGAACCAGAAATACAAAAGCAAAAAAAATTTGTAAACCAAAATGATTTTTTTTTAAAATATAAAGATAATTTTATAATTTCATAAACTGTTTTTATAAAATTATAGGGGGTTATCTCTGCCTTAAGTGTGCCCGTATATCTGTATAACATTAAAATTTTATCTTATTTTGATATAGTCACATACAATTCACATGACGATATGACGATATATTACAGAATTTTTCAATATACATAATATGTGTATGTGTGGAAATAAGTTATATACATATAGTCATTTTATTTTCAGTACATAATAATATAAAATACATATATTCATTATAAGGCATTGATATATATAATGTACTGATATCTGATATATTTATCAGCATCAAAAGGAAAAATTATATATATATATATATATATATATATTTCCACTATAATATATAACCATAAAATATAGAAATGATGTGCCTTAAAATCCTGAGAGGGGAAGTTGCTTTTGGCTCTCCTTGATTGTTTATTAGATAATGGGAAATTGTTGTAAAGTACTTTTATGTTTGCTTTCATTTTAGTTCGATGAGTGTGGCTTTGCTTTTGGCAAATTATATATATTTACTATTAAAAAACAAATCCCACAATCTTGGTTTCTATTGCTTGGTTCTGTCAAAAAATTCAAAAATCGATGACTTTAATTAATTGATTTTAGATTGTTGGGCAATTACCAATTAGGTCTTGGATTTTTTGTTTAAATTTTAAGTTGTTTACGACTTTTATAAAAGTAACCAAATTGGTCATTACTTTTTTTCCAAGTCTAAAATTAGACTCTCTAACTAAGTTCCGTCAACCAACTTTAACTGTGTAAGGGTAAAATTGTACTTTACTCCTAAACAATATAATAATGAAACATGCAAGGTTTTTTTTTAACTCATGTATATTTTTGTTTATTTTATTTGTGTGGTGATTTTTAAATAATTTTGACAACAATTCTTGTATAATATTAACAAAAAAAATTATTATATAAAAATGGTAAAAGACTAAACTGAGATGAATGGTAACTTTGTTTATAAAATAAGGGTATAATTGACATTTTCTAATTAAAAATATTTTTAGATTTTTTTAGGAAATTTTAATTTAAAAAGGTACAAATAGTGTTTCATTAAAAATATTTTTGGATTTTGTTATAATTATAATAATGAATTTAATATACAAAAGACAAAACAATTTACTATAATATGACAAATAAAGGGTATATATACTTTAATAAAAATTGTTAAAATCAACTGTTATATTTATTACCGTTAAATAGTTAGAGGAACTAATTTGACCAATTCTGAAAGGAGATGGACTAATTTGGCACTTAAGAAAAATGTGAGAACCAATTTGATCACTTTTATAAAAGTTACAAACAACTTGGAATTTGAAAAAAAGTTCAGGACCTAATTGGTAATTACCCTAGATTGTTTGATGGGTATATTTAAGTCGAATTAAACATTTAAAATTTTGAAAAATAAAATAACAAAGTGACATCATTAAAATGATACTTGAAAATAAAAAGTGATAATTGAAAATTCTTAAGTACAAACGATTGTAGTAGAAAATCTTGCATGTACCCAGTGCAATGCACCCGTCCAATGGGTGCATACCATATGGTAAAAAAACCAATCAAATGAATTCTCTATACCACATGGCATGCACCCATTGGTTAAGGTGCATTGCACCCGGTGCATGCAAGTTTTTCTCACGATTGTAGATGTATAATTACGGAGAAATCTATGTATTAAACACTTATTAACTATATTGTTTCAGTACAACGAAATGTTTAATGTACGCGAAAATTAGAAAGTGGTGGGAAGCGGAAAACTTGATTTCTGGGGATTATATATATATATATATATATATATATATATTTTAAGTTAGTACGCACTGATATAACTTCATCAGTGCGTTGGATATGAGCCATTAGATTTATATATTTTAACTAAAAGTGTATGCATTTGTCAAAACTTCTCCATAATCTGTAGTTCACATTCTTCGTCCTGATATATTTATTATCATGACGAACTGACAGTAAAAAGACTGATATATATATATATATATATATATATATGTCCTGAAAACTCTCTCTCTCTCTATATAAATATGTAGAGATGCATGTAAACCTGTTTATCTTAGAAATTCCAAACCTTTTGTTGAATAGTTAATATAAGTTTTGATTCTTGACAATAATTGATTCCAAACTTTATTAAGAAGGTTGATACTTTGTCCCTAAAAAAGGCAAAAGAATTAGCTCTTTCTGTGATGTGTTTGTGGACGTAATTATCAAAATAAAGAAATTAAAATGGAATTTGTTTGATTCTTATTAAAATGGAATTTGTTAACCATCCATTTTCAGGCTTCTTTATTGACCATAAATATATATTCCTAACTTTTTTGGGGGAGTCCTTTCATGTTTGTATTTAGATTAAAAAGTCGATGGAGCATAAATAATTCAAATAAATTAATAGGTTATTGAAAAGAAGAACAAAAAAAAGCTCCTATTATTGATTCCAATCAATGATCGTACAACTTTGTACTAAATAATTTTTTTGTAGTTTATTATTATTATTATTATTATTATTTTTGCAAATATGGGTGTAATTTAATAAATATAAACAAGGGTAAAATTTCAAAATATTCCTCAAATTAGTGGCAATTTCAAAAGTAGCCACTCTTGATTTTTTTTTTTCATTTTTAGCCAAGAAATTGTAGTGATACCTCATTTTCTTTATACAAAGTATGATAAAAAGCTATAGATAATTAAGATTCTATATGATTAGAATACACTTTATTCTATGGGTACAATTAATTGTTGGACCAGTTGTTTAGGTCATATGACTAGCCGATTAGATTTCGTGATCACTCAAAATATTGTAGATTGATTTGCACCTCATATAAGGATGATTTGGACATAAGATTTCTTGAACTTGGAGAAAAATAAAGATCGATGCCCCTAACACAAATTCAACCCTGTAAATTTGTTTTAACCCATTTGATTCAATGTCTATTACCACTAACATCTCCTTCTGGAGAAGTTCTTGGGTGTGTCTGATGCATGATGCATCCCCCAGTCCCCACTTTACTGACATGACAACATCACAGTGGGATGCATTTCCCGCCGCACCCAGGTTTTTGCTCTCCTTCAGCCCATATATATTTTTCTTGTTTGGATAAACCTTTTAACTCATTGTAAATGACGTGACAAACGATGTGTAACTAATAAATAGATCACAATATAATACGATAAAAGTTTTTAAACAAGCAAACTGGGCTACATAGTAGTACTCAAATATGCTTATCAATCAAAAATTAGGTGAGGGATAAGATGATTTGATTTGATGGAGGGTTTTTCAAAGGGGTCTAAGGGGGATACGAATTTAGAATGGAAAACATCAAAGTTGGCTTTGAAATGGGTCAAGAGTAGACATCCAACCAGAAGAAGATGGACATATCATTCTCTATGCTTATCAAAACAAACAATCATTTTATGATACATACAAGTAAAGCAAGTATTATTGCTTCAATTTTAATAACCAAAAGAATGCTTGCTTTCTCTCAAGGTTTCACTTCTAGCAGGTTGTTAAATTCCTTACAAAAGGCAGCTTTATAGATTCTGCGAAGGATAGACTCTTATCAATAAGAATTTCAATCTTCTAAGTGAATGAATCTGATTACATCTGATCTCCCCAGTTACCTGACTACCTCGACAATTAAAGATTGTTTTAATTTCTTACAAATTTGAACTATAGGCGTAAGAATTATATCCAAATGTCTTGGTCATGATTAGTCATCTAAAGAGTTGTGACAGTTGTGCACGGTCATCAAACTAGAGATTATGATCACGACCACTTACAATCTCACAAATGCTCACAACCATTTCCAAATAGAAAAAAAAAAAAGTGTGAATGTCCTCACTAGAGGACTTTATAAACATAAATAACCATGATGGAATAAAAACATATATCAGAGGTAGAGTTCACAGAAAATCGCTGATGTAATTTCTTCATTGAAAAGAAAAATAGTGGCAAAAATAATTGCAGAAAAAGGTTAATGATTGTGTATAAATATACATTTGAAACAATGAATGGACAAAAGAGTAAAAGAATAATAACAATCATAATAAAACAACAGAAATAAAAGTTAACCACTTTGCTCAACCTACATCTTACACTGCCGATAAAACTAAATGTTACCTCTATTATATAAAAACTTCAGTTTTCGACCTCGCAAACCATTCCAAAAAGCAACGGCATTTACCACCTTCTTGCCAGGAAGCTGAACTTCCAACACCTGGATGAAATAGATCAACAAGTTATGAGAGGTGGGTAATGTTGCCCATCACCCAATCAAGGCATCAATAGGAAAAGTACAAGTTACTTGGACGTCACACACCTCAAGTGCAGTGCACTCTCCACACGGAACTATCAGTGCACCCTTAACGTAAGCAATGTCGTCTTTCTCATTGGCCTGAATATTGGGATTACAGCAGACTTTGGTAGTTATGATTTTAAGATCTATGATATTTTGTTGACCACTTTTATCATCAATAATAACCACTTTAGCTCGTGTTCCTGGCCATCCTGCAAATGCACGAACCTAGAAAGGCTGTGTGTCAAGACTACTGATCAGATTCAGACAAAATGGGAAAGAGGTTACCTTATTATGAAGGACTGAAGCTTCTTGATCAAAGAATAGCCATGAATCCTCAGGAGTTATCTACGTATATCAGAGACAAGTAAAATCTAAGCAGCTTCATTTAATTTAGATCGCATCAAATAAATGCAGAAAGTCAATTGTGTTATATAGATAATTGAGACTGTACCGTTGCTCACAAAAATAATATTCATTTACACAATTTTCCAATCCCACTTTGTTTAGTTAGAAAACCAAATACAACATTTGCAATCAAGTACTACTATATGACGTATTTAATACAATATCATCTTCTCCTCACCGCATGTTAACTTCCAAAACATAAGCAATAAAAAACCGAGGCATAGAAGAGTGTGCCTTTTCTTCTGGCTCAACCTATCTTAGGACTATATTGCCTCGAGGAAAACTAAAGACTGCATTAAAACCTCATAAGAGAGCATGATGGGAATTCTAAAGCTATTGTTTAATTGAACACACATGAAGCTTTTGACTTTTATATATCAAGGAGATTCGCAACCATTTCAGTGCAAATACAGAACAAGTAAGAAAGAAGTACCTTTGGAGCTAACGTAGCTTTAGAATCATCTTGGGGTTGTGCTTTAACCCTAGCTGATCCATCGAATATGGAGGGAAGCTCACGTATCAAAAGTTTAGATCCTGCATAGTTAAGAAGGGTGAACAAAATTTAACTGAAAAAAAAAAGTATTATATCCACTCATATGATTCCATAACATATCTCCAACATAAACCAAGTAGTCATCTGCTAATTAGAAATTAAGTGCTAAACTAAAGTAGATGAAAACGAACAACAAATTCGGTTCAATTAGCAAGAAACAAGCAGTTGTAATGGTTTAACCTGCAGAAATAAATGACTTAAGTCATTGGATACTTCCTAATCTGATAAATTTTTTTAGTAAAAGAAGTACGAAACAGTCAACTTAATATTGGTTAGACATAGACCAATATATACATTGAGACTAGTAGACTACATGGTTTTTCAAAAAGGGAACAGGATTCCAAAGAATAAATAAAATCAAGTGCTTCGGATTGCTTCACCTAGCAGCACAATGCTTGTACTGTTTTCCCACAACCCAGTTAGTAACGTCAATGTTTTATGTACATAAACATGGTCATACATAAATATATGTATATCAATTTGTATGCATGAGATCATCTCTATGGCATGTGCATAATGCCATTTTCTCTAAGCACCCAACCCCAACACCCTCAAATGTAAATCAAAACACACTCGACTCTGATATAAATAGCATTTAATCCTAAGATTATTAGTACAACTAAAACAGATCTCGCTAGTTGAAATAAGTAGCATATGCTGTCTAATGCCAATGGACAAAGCACTATTACAGAATTGTTAGAGGAGACAAGTTATATGAACTGTAAAAAGGTGTTTCAAACACAAACAAAATATTGATTAGCTATAATTCAGAAATTGCATAAATGCTTGATGTACTGATATAAGAGAAAAATAACAAAAGTAGAGAACATAAGCACCTTCAGAAAAAAGCAAAGCTAGTAAATCTGGTGCCTGCATTTAAAATAGTTTAAACATTCGACATAAATTGATCAGATTGCATTAATCACCTTTTAAGATGACATATTGCATATTAAGGATAAATAAAGTTATATCACATAATGATGCAGCATGAATAAGTTAAAATTGTAAGCGTAAACTAGAATTATTGCTGTAAGGGTGATGTGCACATGTGAATGGCAGGAAATCAAGCCCATCCAAAAATAAATAAATAAATCATATATTGAACAAAAAAAAAAAACTTTATAATGTAAATTACAGGGCAACTTGATACCTAGGATAAATTGTGCTATCCAAAGAGAATCCATCTACCTTGCCCAGTCTGTGATGGGGAATGGGGAATAGTTATCTAGATAGTGTTAGTTATCGGTAATTATCTCCTTAAGAGATTAGTTTAGATTTGTTTTATCTTTATCAGGAGTTTAGATGTTTATCTCTTTCATGTTAGCAACTATAAAAGGCATCTTCAGAGCCTTTTGTAATCAGACTTGATTTTTGAATGGAATGAATAGTTTGTTTCCCAATCTCATGTTCTTCTGACTTTCTCCCATTTCTGTTCAGTCTCTGTTTCAAAACTCGAATTCCCTCTATTTCTCTCTAAATTCTGTATCTAGTTTCTATTTCTATAGCTCATCCTACATCAGTCTGCATGCTACCAGTATTGGGCCAGGCAACATACGATAGTGGAATCAGAAGATTTGAGCTTCTTTATATCATTATCAGTTCAATAATAATTCCAGACAAGCATTATCCATGGCTTAATTTGATCATTAACTTTCATTTTTTCACAGGCAATGACAGGTTCTAGACAAGCATTATCCATACCTTAGTTTGATCATTGACTTCCATTTTTTCACAGGCAATGACAGGTTCTAGACAAGCATTATCCATACCTTAATTTGATCATTGACTTCCATTTTTTCACAGGCAATGACAGGTCCAGCATCAAGTGCACGCACCGTAAAGGCTAATGATACTCCAGTTTCTTTAGCCCCATCCTAATGCACGGGCTAAATGTAATTGTACAACATCATACAATTGTATTAGAATCCAAATAATAACATTAACGACCAAGAATGCTACCTGCAATGCTCTTTGAACAGGAGCAGCACCACGGTATTGTGGCAGCAGACTTGGGTGTATATTCACTGTCCCTGCGAAAGTTAAACTTAGACTCTAAGAAACTTTGACAGTAAATTTTCTCTTTTAACAAGAAGATTATCAGTAGAACCATAGCATCAAATCAATTTTTTCTCACTCAAGTTCAATTAGTAACTACAATATCAAAATAATTTTACCCAATACTTTAGTTGGCTGGTGATCCATACCCGTTAACTACACATTTAAAATTCAAAACTCTAATAGAATGGTCAAACCCAACAAACTAGAAACCATACGTGCACCAATAAGTCAAACCACATTTTTAAAATTCTGCAATAGGAAATGAAACAAACAGGAGTATCATCCAAGTCGGTCATTGTTTACAAAAGGAATCGAAAAAGATTATTAGGTTAAGGTTTTGATTTTGAGTAACTAATTTATTGAGTATATAAGTGCACCATAGTTCTTCAAAATATATATATATATATATATATATATAAGTGCACCATAGACTCAAAGGCATTACAATTCCTCTTCCTTACAGATTTTGTTAAAAAAAAGAAAACATCATGGTATTATTCTGCATTCTGCAGGCAATAGAACTTCTACCCTGTCCAACTTGCAGAGAATCCAATTTCAATCCATAGCAGAATTTTGAAACGAAAAAGAAAGGGAAAAAAAAAAAGATCAGCGTCCATGTTCCTCTAGCAAATGAAGAATATAGGAGAGGATAATTTGCAGTTTTCTCATCCTTGTACATGTAGGACCAATTATGATTAATTATTGGGGCTTATTGTTAACCTTCTAATTATGAGTAATCAACAGCTGACTCTTGATCCCAGGCTAATATTCATAATCAAAGTTCCTTCATAGTGGGGAGTTGGTAGTATATAAACCTCCATTTTGTATATCCTTATACTAATCAACTCTTGCTCTCCCTACGTCTGATTTACTTTCACAATTGATTTTCCCTATTGGCTCATTCTCTAGTTGTCACACTTCACTTTTTCATTAGGAATAGTGTCAGAGAAGCAAATTTAAAAAGTTTGCTAGCAGAATGACATTTCACTAACCCAAAGGAGGAATATTGAGGAACTTGGTAGGTAAAATATTCCCATAAGCTGCTGTAATGCAAAGTTCAGGTTGTAAAGCTCGTAAGGCAGACAAGAATTTATCCTGCAAGGCAATAGAAAGAAATCAATTTCTCTTCCCTTCACAAAGTAGCTAAGCTGAATGAGCAAAGTTTCAAATGCAGTCATAAACAATGTATTGAATTGAGAAAGCAAAATTATTCCATCTTTCTAATTCAATAGATAAGCTCCATCAGCAGAGCTAATCAGTTCACAGTTTCTTTCATAATTATTTGTATCAAACATTCTGTTATTTCACCCAAATCGTGACAAACAAAACAATAAGATAACATATATCGGATCCATACTGAAAGTTCAGCACCAACGGTAAACAGACACTTTAGCAATCAAATGAAACCTAACATGGACAGCATAAATGGCTGATTAGTATGCACGATGAAAATGGAGATTTGATACGGGAATAGGCATCATGTAAAACTTGATATCCTACATTTTTAAGGATCATGTTGAAAGGAAGCATAAGGATGAAATGCTATGAAGGCATAAACAATGAAAGAGTCGAATCAACTTAAATGAGCCTCAATTTGAAGCTAGTTGAAATTGAGTACATGAAAGAGTAATTAAGATAGTTATTTCTTATGCAATATCCATTTCAAGTCATCAACGAACTTTGCTTAAACTTGAGACATCTCCTCACAAAACCATGTATAACCAGTCTAATTTTCCAATGCACAAATAATTCTCATGATGATGACCCAGGAAGTTAAAAAGAGAAATGGCATTTTATCGATAAATGGTAAACATCACGCAACATGTTATGAATGCATATAAAAACAAGTATTTGAATGCATGGAAAATACAGGCTTTTATGGGAGGGTTTTTTGTTTTGTTTTGTTTTGAATTCTACAGAAGGGCTGCTGGGGCAGTCTTTGTGAACCTTTGATTCACTTTTTTAATTCCTCTTTGCACACATTAGTATAATTTTCAGTTTCTATCAATGAAAATAAAAATGAAAATTGATAACATATGATGAATGCATTTCATATCATATTTACAGCCCGTGATTTAGATTTTTTAGCTCTTAGATTTAATTTTATTTTTATTAGAATTATTTTTGCAATACTAGGTAAAAAGCTTGGAGCTTGGAAAATAATCAAAATTATGCCTTGAAGCAAATTCTATACGGAGAGAAGTCTTTATTGTGCCTAATGAAGACCGAGTCCTTTGAGAAAGTGCAGCATTTGATTTGTTTGTGTGTTAGGTTGTTAGATGCTTATGTGATTAGCAAAATTTGAAGTTTGGTCTTATGAAGTTGATCATGAGGATTACATAAAGCCTGGGTGAATAAGGAAATAAGCATGGCATGAGCAATAAGTCTTCTCACAACAAAACAATTCCACATGGATCAATAATTTTCTACAAGATCTGGACTTTCTTATTTCATTCAGGAGACCACCACTACAAGGGTTTCACAGAGAATGCTGAATATTTAGTCTATGCCTTTCCCTCTCCCATTAAAATGACGAGCAAATAAAAGATTGGAAGTGTCATGACTCCTGATAATTTAAACTTACTTCAACAAAGTTTAAACACACTACTTTTTTTTTTTTTTGAAAGAAACACAATATTGTTAAGGTTGCAAAACAACGACTCAGTTTTAGCATTATAACCCAAAAAAAAAAAAAGAGAGAGAGAGAGAGAGAGAGCAAAATTTAAGCAAAACAATGTACCACAACATATAAGACATTTGCAAACAGCTCCATGGAGCAATACAACTTATGCGTTCCTTCACTTCATATAACAAACAAATACATTATGTCATTATCCAATTCTTGTAAAAGTTAATTTTAGGACAAAAACCATTACCTCTCCAGCCCGTTCGGGTGTGAAAATGAGGTCAGAAGGAAAGCCTCTGTCAAGAGCATATTCTGCTACTGGAGAAGGCAACACCTTTCTACCTCGATCTCTTCTAGAAGGTGGCTGAGTAACAATTGCTGCAACCTAAACCATTCCAAATCAATAATCCATAACACAACCTCTACCTCTCTATACACCATCCAGTACACTCAAAAGAATTAATAATGTAGCTAATCCCTGTAACCGCAGTCTTTGCCAACACTAATCATCCCAAAACCTCTTTTGTGGAATGATATAAACAAAATACGAAAAAAAAAAAAAATCCTTACCAACGTAAGTTAACACGAAAAAGTATTTTTACAACAGTTATATGCATACATTTCCAGTTACACATAACTCCAACCATATTAGCCTGATCAAATTTTTGATAGACCCAAGTTTTACAGGATAGTAACAGAAAGCTTCATTAATTTATTTTTACCATTAAAATAATAAATAATAAAAAATAAGTTCATAGACTGTAATACTCAAAATGCAGTGTATGCAAATTTGAGTACCATTTTATTGACAGTGTAAAGTAACAAAATTTTGAGCAAATTATCAATAGAAACTTGTCTCTCAATGAAAATTCAGTATCAATTGCCCTAATTTTGAGTACTGTGACTCACACTGAATAATTCAAGAAACATAATTATTTGAATAATATGAACTAAAGATGTGGAGAAAAGACTGAGTACCTCAAAAGAAGAGGTGGGTGCAGAAGAAGTATTGAAGAGAGCGTCGAGCACGGTTGCAGAAACCTAAAACACAGTCGTTTAATAGATGTATGTACGAATGAATGTATGTAAATGTAATAGAGGTACCTGAGGAGAGCCCAAGAAGACAAGAGGCTTCTTCTTAGAAGCAGAAGCAGAAGTTGTTGTTGCGTTGAAGCAGAAGAAGCGTCTAAGCATCATTGAAGAATTCATTCTTCTTCTTCTTCGTGAAGATTTGTGCTTCTGTTTTGACTGTTAAACCTATCCAAAACAACACTAGAAACTACTTTTAAACCTTGTGACCAGGAAATCTTCCGTGAAGCAGCCGCACCATCTCACCACTTTCATATGGTGCGTCCACCTAATTATTTTTTCCAATTATTATAATTAATTCAGAGTTCACGAAGCATGTGATGTGGCCATAACAATTTCACCCGAATCCGCAGGCATCCACCTGAATTCAAATTATATGAGTCGGGTTTGGATTTTGCTATTCAGGTTGCGGGTCGGGTTCACTTATAAAACAAAAAACCTGAAGCAACCCAAACCCAAACCCAAATCCGTGAACCCAAGTATTTAAAAATCTTTGTTTGAAACTGTCATTTTAAACAAATTAGAATTATAAACTCAAAAAGACGTCGTTTTGGGTTAAAAATACAACCAAAATTGTTATTCTGGTTGGCGGGTCGAAATCTGAACCGGAATAAGTTCATGAATTTTACGGTTTGGTTTGTGTTTCCTCAAAACCCATAGGTCGAAATCCAAACCCACAATATTATTTGTGTTCACAGTCGGATTTGAATATGAAAATGTTTTTATCGGGTTTAACAAAACCCGATCTGTTGCCATTCCTAAAAGCAGGACTAGAACCTACAACCAGGGCCGGCCATGGGCTGGTGCAAGAGGTGCCCACGCCTCGGGCCCATAAAAATATATAAATAGTTATTATATTTTAGTTTAAAGGGGTCCAATATTTTAGTTATTTTTTTAAAACTTGACCCAATATTGATAAAACCTATATTTTTATCTTGGGGCCCTGAGATGTCAGGACCGGCCCTGCCTACAACCTCAGGACATCCGAATAGACCAACCTCATATTCTGGCACTGTCATGTACTTCAAAGGTTATTTTATATTTCAAATTTAGGGTGTGTTTGGGATTGACATAGCTTATGGAATAATAATGTGTTTTCATGGTATGACTTGTTAAGATTGGGTTGAAATTGTTCTCAAATTTTAGCTAAATTTAAACTAGTCATCCTGAATGGCAATCAATGATGCATGAAAAAAAAAAGCCACGTATTTCTAGAGGTGTAAAATGGATTGAGTCTATTTGAGCATGAAACGACCCAACACGATTTTCGTACGATAGGACACGATATATGAAATAAGCTAGACTAAGCTAATATTTTGGGCACGACATAATTTTTTTTTATTAATATATTTATGAGTAAAGTTAAATTTACATTTACTTTAAGTTATATAATGTTAAAGGTAAAGTAGCAATTTTATATTTTATAAGAAATTAAAATTAATTATTTTCAACCCGGGAGATCCGAAATCTTTTATGGTGATTATTTTTTGAGATAAACTATAAAATGATTATTTATTGAGACAACCAATCAGTGATTATTTATTGAGTTCAGCTATAATTGATTATGATGTGCAGACACCGTAAAATAGTGTGTTTTTTCTTAGCCTTGTCAATCAACTGTTAGATGTATTTTTCAAAGATCAGTCCTGAAGTTCTCTTCACAAATTGATCTAAAGAAGAAGGTGCCGAAGAACATATACATACATATATATATATATATATATAATATTTTCTATGGTATCTTTACATGACATAATGCATTATCTTATATCTATGATAAAATGAAGCAAATAATATCATAGACAAAAAAATGAGGAAATGTGTCATGGACTTTCAACGATAGATCACTAAAGATTGAAAATAATAAGGCATTGGTTCAAACAAAAACTCAAGAAATACGGAAATATTATTTCTCAAAATTTTAGATATTTAAAGATTTTATTGTTCCCACTCAAAGGGTCTATCTGCAATGTTGTAACCTTAATTTCTTAATATTTTGAATGGGTGGAACTTGTGTTCAACCATTTTTCGATACCATAAACATAACTAAAATAGTAATATGGAAATAGATGATTCATATATTAGACCACTGAATCATAGTTAATAAAAACACAAAGTTATGTCTAATTCTCATATTTAAATTGATTTAAATATAAACATATCTCCAGGAAGAAAAAAAAACCTCAAACTGAAGTCTACTGCATAAAGCATGATAAAAGAGCTTCGCAAAATAATTTAGTAGAAATGCGGGTAGGCTAGCATTTACTGCATCAGTGTTGATCATCTTTTGATTCATTATTTGGGCTGGGAGGCCACTTCTCTGTACGCTTAGGGCCAGTTTAGTATTGCTGTAACTTTTATAATAATCGCTGTTAGCTGTGCTGAAGGATAATCAGCTGTGTGTCATAAAAGTAATGAATCATAAAATAATAAATAAATAAAGAAGAGATGAGAGGATTGACACCAATATTGACGAGAGAGAGAAATAAGATAGAGAAATATATATGTGTTTCGTTTTATTGATGCTAAGATATCATCCCTTACAAATGAGATGAATAGTTCATATATACATATATATATATATATATATATATATATATATGCAACTAAAGAGGGTTAGTTCTTGTTATATTCCACCATATAATTAACTTAAACATGAAGCATTTGAACATAAGCTTCCACGTGGGTTAGTGTACCCAAGAAGCCAAGAAAAGAAGCTTTCTAGAAGCTGATGGAAAGCCACTTGTTTACAACACCGCCCCCCCCCCCATTGGATTTCCACCACTTGTATTTTAATTTCCTAGAAAAATCCCAGTGGGATAAAAACCTGAGTAAAATATATACAACGATCTTCTAGATCAAGTGGTATTGGATGTGTTCAGAACTGCCTCATTAAAACCTTTCCGGTAAAACCCAGTGGGACAAAATCCGGTAAAGGAAAAAGAGTATAGTATGTCCATTCAAATTTTGCTCTCCCTAATTGAACGGTCCCCCTGAATAAAACTTCAATATCAATCATGTAATTTACAGAGTCGACGCATGCCAATCTCATATACCAGTTTCTCAAAAGTTGATGTAGACAATGCTTTCGTAAACAGATCTGCAAGATTATCTGTAGACCGTATTTGTTTAACATCAATTTATCGGCTTTGTTGAAGTTCATAAGTATACAAGAATTTAGGAGAAATATGTTTGGTTCTATCTCCTTTGATATATCCCTCTCTAACTTGAGCAATACAAGCCGCATTGTCTTCAAATATTGGTGTCAGCATTTATGTAGATAATGAGAATCCACATGTCCTTTGAATATGATGAATAACTGACCTTAACCAAACACATTCTCGACTTGTTTTCATGAAGTGCCAGGATTTCCGAATGATTAGAGGAGGTGGCCACAAGAGTTTCCTTTATGGAGCGCTAGGAGATTGATGTGCCATTATAGATAAAAATATATCCTGTTTGTGAACGAGCTTTGTGGGGATCAGATAGATACCCGGCATCAGCATAACCAAGTAAACCTGAAAAGTTGTTAGATTTTGAATAATATAATCCTAAATCTTTTGTTCCATGAAGATAACGAAAAAGATGTTTATTCTCATTCCAATGTCTTCGAGTTGATGTTGAACTGAATCTAGCAAGCAAATATACTGAAAATGCAATAACTGGTCTAGAACATTGAGCCAGATATAATAAAGCACCAATTGCATTAAGATATGGTACTTCAGGACCAAGTATCTTTTCACCATCTTCAAGTGGTCGGAATGGATCTTTCTTAGGATCAAGATTTCTAACAATCATAGGGGTACTTAATGGATGAGCATTGTCCATATTCAATCTTTTCATAATCTTTTCAATATATGTTGATTGATGGATAAGTATTCCGTCTGATTTATGCTCAATCTCCAGGCCGAGACAATATTTTGTCTTTCCCAAGTCTTTCATTTCAAATTCCCTTTTTAAATATTCGCCGGTTTTTCAGGAGCTCTCCAGGAGTTCCAATTAAATTCATATCATCAACATAAACTACTATAATAGCAAATCCAGATTCTGATTTCTTTATGAAGACACATGGGAATATATGATTATTAATATATCTCTCTTTAATCAAATATTCACTGAGGCGGTTGTACCACATGCGCCCAAATTGCTTTAATCCATACAATGACCTTTGTAATTTAATCGAATATAAATTGTGAGGTCTCGAGTTGTATGCTTCTGGCATTCTAAATCCTTAAGGGATTTTCATATAAATATCCAAAACGTGTGAGCCATATAGGTAGGCAGTTACTACGTCCATAAGACGCATTTCAAGTCTTTCTGAGACAACCAAACTTATCAGAAATCGAAACGTAATTATATCCATCACTGGTGAATATGTCTCATCAAAATCAATACCAGGTCTCTGTGAGAAACCATGTGCTATGAGTCGTGCCTTATATCGCACCACCTCGTTTTTCTCATTGCGTTTCCGTACAAAAACCCATTTGTATCCAATAGGTTTGACGTCTTCAGGCGTCTGGACTATTGGTCCAAATACTTTACGCTTGGTTAATGAAGTCAATTCTGTTTGAATTGCTTCTTTTCATTTAGGCCAATCAGACATTTGCCTACAATCGTCGAGGTTATGAGGCTCATAATCATCATTTAAAATTTCGGTAGCCACTGTGTAAGAAAATATATCATCGATGATTGTTTCCTCACGATTCTACATTCCTCCTGTATAATTTATAGAAATTCCTCATTTCTATGTTCTTGTATCTCTTCAGAGATTCCTTCCCATGCGGGGGTTTCTTGTGTCCTTTCAGGGACAACTAACTCTTGTGGAGTTGATTTTGAGAAAGTGGATTTATTTATAATTTCAGGAATATGATCCTGATATTTTGTTTTCTTCCTCCGGGGAACGGTATCTTTAGAAACCAAGTGGTCTACCACGCTTCTGGCGTACAGTAGATGATTCCTTTGTTATTATTTGTTTAGATCGTTCTTCTAGAACAATCACCCGTGCCGATA
Organism: Dipteronia sinensis; assembly: GCA_033220585.1. Classification (NCBI taxonomy): domain Eukaryota; kingdom Viridiplantae; phylum Streptophyta; class Magnoliopsida; order Sapindales; family Sapindaceae; genus Dipteronia; species Dipteronia sinensis. The sequence goes on along the minus strand of CM065639.1, from coordinate 25,545,586 downwards.
TATTAACAGCTGGGATATATGATTTTGTTACCCTAGTAGCATCTGTAAATGCATCTGGTAACTGATTTGCTATTGTCTAAAGGTGAACTATCTTTTGTACTTCATTCTCACATTGAGATGTGTATGGGTCAAGATGAATTAGACTAGGGACTTTCCAAGAAAATTCACTGCTTCTCTTCAAGAGAAGTTTTTCCTTTCCCTAATGTTGGGAAAATTTTCTCATTGAAATGACAATCTGCAAATCGTGCAGTAAAAAGATCACCAGTTAAAGGTTCTAGATACCTAATAATTGATGGTGAATCTAGACCAACATATATTCCCAAATGCAGTTGAGGTCCCATTTTAGTTCTATGTGTAGGTGCAATTGGGACATATACTGCACAACCAAAGGTACGCAGATGAGAAATATCTGGTTGATGGCCAAATACAAGTTGCACTGGAGAATATTGATGATAAGAAGTGGGACGAAGACTAATTAATGCAGCAGCATGTAAAATAGCATGTCCCCAAACAGAAATTGGTAATTGTGTTCGTAATAATAAAGTTCTTGCAATTACCTGGAGACGCTTGATAAGTGACTCTGCTAATCCATTCTGAGTATGAACGAGTGGAACTGGATGTTCAACATCAATCCCAACTGATCTGTAATATTCATCAAATGTCTTGGAAGTAAATTCACCTGCATTATCAAGACGTATTGATTTAATCGAATGATCGAGAAAATGTGCCCGAAGCCTGATAATCTGTGCGAGTAACCTTGCAAAAGCAACATTGGGTGTTGATAATAAACAAACGTGTGACCATCTGATGGATGCATCAACTAGGACCATAAAATAGTGGAATGGTTTACTTGGTGGATGAATAGGTCCACATATGTCCCCTTGAATCCTTTATAAGAAAGACAGGGGATTCAAAGCCAACCTTAGATTGAGATGGTTTTATTATTAATTTTCCTTGTGAACATGCAGTACATAAATTTTCATGGGATAAAAGAATCTTCTGGTTCTTTAATGGATGTCCATGAGAATTTTCAATGATTTTACGCATCATTGTAGATCCCGGGTGACCTAGACGGTCATGCCAAAGCATAAATATTTTTGGATCTGAGAACGTCTGGTTCATAATTGTGTAAACTTCTACACCTCTTATAAGAGTGTAATATAATCCATATGATAAAACACACAGCTTTTCCATAATGAGTTTCTGGCATGAATCATGAGAAGTAATGCACAGATACTCAATATTCTTATCATTTATAGTTTCTAGGTGATATCCATTACACATTATATCTTTGAAACTGAGCAGATTTCTTCTGGATCTACTTGAATATAAAGCATCATTGATATATATTTTAGTATTATTTGGTAACAATATCACGGCTCTACCGAAGCCTTCTATCAGATCTGCTGGACCTGATATTGTATTAACATTTGCTTTCAACAGGGTTAAATTCAGAAAGTATTTCTGATTCCGCGGAATCGTATGTGTCGTCGCACTATCAGCTAGACATATATCTCATTGTAATGTCACCCAACTTATCGTTTAAAGACATATCTATTCACAACAATAAAACAACAAAACAAAAACAAAAATAAATGAAGTACATATCAGATAGAGTGGTAAAAGAAATAGGAATATATACATAAGGAATATTTACACAAACATTTCACATGATAACGAAACAAATTACAAGCAGTACTTAATTGGTATGGACATTTCCATCACCAGTTGAAGTGGTCACTTTATCTGGTCTGGCCTTATAAACATTCCACTTATAGGGAGTGTTTTGATTATAATCACCGGACCAAAATAACCATATGATCTTTCATGACCCCGACCACGGTAGGAACCGCGACCGCGAGTATGTCTTCCAATAGTTTTGGCATTTACTTCTGGCAATGTTGTAGAGCCGGTCGGGCGTGATTCATGATTTTTAATTAAAAACTCGTTATTTTTCTCAGCAACCAAGAGAGATGAGATTAACTCTGAATATTTTGAGAATCGACGTTCTTGATATTGCCATTGTAATATAATGTTCGAGGTATGAAAGGTTAAAAATGTTTTTTTCCAATATATCATTTTCCGTTACATCCTGACCACACAATTTCAGCTGTGTAGTGATTTTAAATAAAGCAAAATTATATTCAGAGACTGATCTATAGTCTTGAAAACGTAAATGTTGACATTGATATCTAGCATTTGGTAATACAACATCGGGTTGGTTATTAATCGTTCATTTAGCTCTCGCCATAGAACTTCTGGTTCTATGACTGTTAGGTATTGAGACTTTTTATCCTTATTCAGAGGGCAACAGATAATAACCATGGCAATAGGTTTCTCTTTTTCATTTGCCTGGGTTCCATTGTTAATGGTGTCATACATGCCTACTGATTTTAGAAGTAACCCAGCAACAATAACCTAGGACATGTAGTTGTCCCCAGATACTTCAAGTGCAACAAACTTCAGATTTGCAAGCTTTAGCATTTTTTACAGCTCCTGGTTATTTTTCTTAAAAACACAAGTAGAATCAGAACTTCTGGTATGATAAAAATTTGAGGAATTTAATTTTCAGATATATAAAGGAGTATTTGTAAATCCAGAAACTTCAGGTTCCGGTAATGATAAATAAATCCATGAACTTCAAGTTCTGGAGGGGTGACCAAATTGTTTAAACAAAATTGCGTAAAAGTAAATAAAGTGCGAGGAAGTAAATTGCGTAAAAATAAAATGCGAGAAAGTAAATTCAGAACTGCAGGTCTTGGTATTTAATAAATAAAAATCTAGAAGCTTTAGGTTCTAATAAATTAGAAACTTCATGTTCCAGTAATGATGAATCAATCCATAAACTTCAGGTTTTTGGATGGGTGACCAAACTGTTTAAATAAAAATTGCGTAAAAGTAAATAAAATGCGAGAAAGTAAACAGCGAAAAAGTAAATAAAATGCGAGAAATTAAATCTAGAATTGTAGGTTTTGATATAAATAAAAATCTAGAATCTTCAAGTTCTAGTAATAATAAATTCAGAAGCTTCAGGTTCTGGAAATAAATCTAGGAACTTCAAGTTCTAGTGGTAATAAATTCAGAACTTCAGGTTTTGGAAATAGCAGTATCGTGCTGATAACGTGCCATAAAAGTAATGAATAATAAAATAATAAATAAATTAAGAAGAGATGAGAGGATTGATATCAATATTGACGAGAGAGAGAAATATATGTGTTTCGTTTTATTGATGCTAAGATATCATCCCTTACAAATGAGATGAATAGTTCATATATATATATATATATATATATATATATATATGCAATTAAGAGAGGGTTAGTTCTTGTAATATTCCACCACTTAATTAACTTAAACATGAAGCATTTGAACATAAGCTTCCATGTGGGTTAGTGTACCTAAGAAGCCAAGAAAAGAAACTGGTGGAAAGCCGCCTGTTTACAACACTGTGAAGTTAATTAACAACTGTTTGGTTAATTATACTTTTAAAACTACTGTATAGCTCAAAAGCAGTATATATGTGTTAGGTAATTTTATTTCAAAAGTGTTGAAATTACTTGCAATGATTAAAATAGACATGATTTTAGAATCTTATTTTTTTTTCATTAATTATATTATATTAAATCAATAGTTAAGTAGAATATTTAATTTGGAAAAAAAATCATAAGAATAATAAAAATATTTTTAAAAGATTTTATAAATCAAATCAATATTTAATTAGAATCTTTGATTTTTAGATGAAATAAGGTATATAATGATTTTAATTTGATTTTATAAGGATAATAATAATATTTTAAAAGATTCATTAAATGCCAAAATAGATTATTCCATAATCACTTTTAAAAAGTAACCCCCATATATTTCTCAAAATCACTGTTAAAACTTGCCAGATTACAATTAATCACTTTTGAAAGTTTTACCAAACATCATTTTATGTTAAAATTATAAAATAACCTGATTTTAACTTCACAAAAGCAATACCAAACTGGCCCTTGGTTTCTTTTCTAGCCTGTAAATCATATATATATATATATATATATATATATATATATGATAATAAATGAATTGGACCATATATATGTAAAGAAATAATTTTTTTTGGTGTACATCAGCATACAGAAACTGAGTTAAATCCCACCTCCTGTTCCCAATCTATCAAATTGTTATGATGGCCAATATTAATCATCCCACCCCACATGCCCTGCAACACGTACATAAATAATATTCTCAAATATAAATCACATCGATCAAGTTAATTTAATAATAAGCAAAAGGCAAATGCATATACCTTTATTCTAAAATAAGGAGTAGCAGAAGCCAGCAAGCTCCAGACATAAAAAAATGGGTGCTCTAAAGAAGACAATAGAATTTGACATACATGGGAACAACAGTGAAATGAAAACAATAGAATTTGAACAATTAAAACCCACAATCACCTCTTTCAAAAAAAAATGAGAATCTACCATACATGATAGTAACAGTGAAATGAAAACAATAGAACTTATCAAAAGCAATACCTTCATTTCATAAAATATGTGAATGCTTGCAAAATGGAGTTATTTTAGTTTGATTTATAGACCTAAAGGTTGCCAACTTTTGAACTTCTATGCCATTATTAATTAACTTTGCAAGGATAGTTAATAAGTAACCTTTAATATATTCAGTTTTTCAAAGTTTTTGAAATTTTAAGAGTAACGTAGTAACGTACTGCACTCTAAATCCATGCATTATGGATGCATATATAATCTAAAACTTCATTTGCATTTCTAATGATTATGCTTCTCCACATAAATTGAATAACATTATTGATTAATGGATCCAAATTCTTTGCATGCATCCGATCATATATATATATATATATATATAAATTTTCAAGTCATTGTGTACTGATATAATTTATATCAGTGCGTTGCATGTTAACCATTGGATTTACATGCTTTGACTCAGTTTGTATGCACTTGTCAATGCTTCTCTACAATCAGTGGCTCACATGCAACGCACTGACGTAAGTTATATCAGTGCGCACCGACCAGAACGAGACGGTGTGTATATAAATATATATATATATATATATAATATATATATATATATATATATATGTATTCACAATGAGATAAATATGAATTGATTACTACTAATATTAATAGAGTAATGCTATACAATCCAAATAATTAACTCAAATTTCAACCCAAATGATGTGGCAAGTGAGTTGTTATCACCATACATAACATGTGATGATGTGGTTAATGAAAAAAAATCATTTGCCACATCATTTGGGATGAAATTTTGGCTAAATTTTTGGATTATATAGCATTACTCATATTAATATTGTTTATATATGTTATTGGTAAAATCTGGAAGGATGACAAGTCAGCACGATTACCAAGATTCACGGAGATTAGAGACGCCTTGTCACCATAAGTCAACTTGAATAAACCAACCTGAGTTGACCAAATATAACTTCGTGATACCTGGTCAAGGTTACCCAGATGGTTGGGTGAAAATAGTTCAACTAAGGTAATTAGATTGACCAGGTAAAGATGATCCAGTCGGGATTATTAACACACTTGGGTCAAGACCTCCGATCGGGATAAAATAACTGGTTAGGGAGAATGAGGTTTGCTCGGTTCTGGTAGATGGCCTGTTGAACGACACTTGGACAACGTTGAATTCATTACAATCACGACTCAAATACACAGAGAAAGAGTCTTACTCAAATAAGGTGTCTCGAAGCATATTTCGATAAGGAAACAAACTTCCTTAGATATCAGAGGTCCAGATTAGGCATGAGGTCTAATACAGAAAACACGCAGAACATGAAAGAGAGTTACAACGACTTTAACAAGTCAGAGTCTCATTAAAACTCATCAATTTTCCTTACTTTTGTGTCAAGAATTAGGGTTCTATATATGTATAAATAGACCCTAACAATATAATCATGAGAGTTACTGAAAACTTTAAATAAGGAGAGAACAAGAGTATCTAATCGTTGACTCATAGTGAATTTTTCTTCTCACCTTCACTGGCAACAGTGGACGTTTCCCCAACCCGGGTTTTACCACAGAAAATTATGAGTTTGCATGCATTGCCTTTTTCATTCATTCCATGATATTATTAGCAGTTCTCAATAATTTGTTAGACGTGTGATCTACTTCACGTAGTCCGAAAAATCACCGTCAACAACATATATATATATATTTTTTTTAAAAGAAGAGTTTAAATAAATATAAAACTATACTTATTATTATATAGAATTTAATGCCAAAATTCCCTTACGACGACACGTGTCAGGTTTGGACTCCATTATAGGTGATATATATATATATATATATATATATATATTGTGTTATCCTAAAAATCAGGTGCTGAATTCCGGATAACACTTGAACCAGACAGAACGGTACTCCCCAGTAGGAGGGGCCTGGGCGTAGACTGGAGAGCCGGGTTGCGGTTCTAGACCCGGTATGAGTACTAGGCTAGGAAGATGGTAACTAAATTATTGGTTAAGAGGATCGGGCTACGCTAGTTGCTAGCCAGGACCGGTTCCCAGGAGTGCTAATACCGGTCGAGACTGGAAATGGTCACGATACAAGCTGGACTATGTCAATGATGCATAAACTTGGATGTGAATGAATAAGCTGCAACTTCCATTAACTGAATCAGGTTACAACTTTAGTAGGTGGTGGTACAACTCTCTCTCTCTCTCTCTCTCTCTCTCTCTCTCTCTCTCTCTCTCTCTCTCCCTCTCTCTCTCTTACAATGAGGTTTCTATCGTGGAAACTAATCGTTGTATAGTAGGAGGTTACACCGTTCAAGCCGTAAGCTTGAGACTAGTCGTTCTATAGTAGCAAGATGCATTTTTTTGTTCTTTTGAGTCCACCCTTAATTCTTCTTGAGTTTGGGTATTTGTAGAGTGTCAAGGATGTGGTAGGTGAGGAGGATTCCCCTAAGTGGGAGTAAAGGTGGCCACGGTTTGGTAAAACCAGCGGCTCCGAACCGGAACTGTATGGTCAAAATTCATAAACGAAATCGTAACTGTAACCGTAACCGTAACCGGCGGTTACAAAACCGATTGGGTCACGGTTCGGTTATGATTTGGATCCCAAAAAAACAGTGGTTAAACCTGCGGTTTAACTGCCTGTTTTTCAAAAACAAAACTAACAAAACTAATCAAAAACTACCATGTGGCATATTATTTGAAAAAAACTGGAACCGTAACTGAACCGCCTAACCAGCGGTTAGGAACCGTAAACGAAGCCGGCTTTCTCTGACTCTGATTGGCTAGAGGCGCTTGAGCTGGCTAGACAGATCATTTTCGCAAGTGGGGCTTTGATCGCTCTAAAAGTATACATGTTTTGAGCGCTTAATCCTTTACCTTTGTTGTTATTTTTGAAATGTTTTAAGTGTTTATTTGCTTGTAAAAGTGCTTTCAGGCATTATTACTCATACAAGGGCAGTTTTGTCCCAAGTGGGGGTTTTCACGTAAAAGAAGGGATTTTTGGAAGAAAAGATGAAATCTACGAGTTTGACCTCGCAGTTACAGTTCCCAGATGTCCCCTAGAAAGGACTGCAACATCACACTGCGACATCACACTGCGATTTCAGCATCAATTTTCACCTTGTAACTATTTTCGAGACCCTACTGCGATGTCAATCTGCGAGTTCCACCTCGCAGGACCAACTTGTAGAACAACTCTATAAGCAACTGCCATGTCATCCTGCGACATTAAGCCAGCAGATAAGAACTGTTACTTCAAATATGTGAGTTCCATCTCGCAAGAATAACTTGCAGAACACTTCAAGAAGATACTGACACATTAAACTGTGAGTTCAAACCAGCAGAATCAAGGCAGCTGTAGGATCTGCGAGTTCCATCTCGCAGAACTTACCCAGAATTCCACCGCCGTCAAAATCTGCGAGTTCTAACTAGCAGAAATCACATTGCAACTTCAATCTGTGAGGTCCATCTCGCATAGTTGTCTCGCAACCACTTTTCACGTCAGCAATCCACTTGATAAATCAATGATTTTTCCTACCAACTACATACACTTAAATATCTTTGTTAACCCAGCGTATATATGAAGTAGTATTTCATAAAGAATATACCATACACCATATACCATACACCATATACCATATACCATACACCATAGAATATATAAGATATATATAGAATACAAGTAGTTTTTCATAGTTTAGAATATACATACTTAAACACTTAGAGATCAAAGTAGTTCTTAGTTTTAATTAGATCTTGAAGCAACTTTGAGAAGATCGTAGGAAGAATTTGTAATCAAAGTCAAGGATCATCATCCATGACAACCGGTTGTATCTCTCTCTCTTTATCTTTTCTAATTAAGGACATGGTGTGTAGCTAAATTTATTGAGATGTAAGGGATAGATGTTCATTTGTTGATAACTATGATCTAAGTCAATATGATATGTTTATCCATTATATCTTGTTTATATATGTGCAATCAATGTATGACCTATACATTTAATGTAATTTACTTTGCTTTGGTAGCATTTAAGATGCTTTTAAGTGGTTGGATCATCCTTAAATGTGTTTGAACAACCACAACTAATATCCTCACTTTATTTTGGAATGGTAGTTGATGATGCATGACCATGCTTGTTAATGTCATTTGTCCTTCTGGATTTAAGATTTCTCTATTCACCATCCTTTGACCTATTGAGATGGGAATTGATGAAAGTTTTTCTCAGAGAACTTTTAAGTTGGGGCCTCATATTAGATAAATGGATGTTGTTTTAAAGATATTGATTTAAGATCTTGGTTAATACTTATGCTCTATCATATTCCCATATATCTCATTTGGTCCACCTTTATTTTAAACCTTTTAAGATCATTTAATAGTCAATCCTTGTTATGATAGTATAAGTTTTCTAAAATTGATTTTCACTACCTAGAGAGTCCTTATAGGGTCGATACCCTTACTTGTGTCCGCTATATTCGACAGCGATTCGTACACTTGCGAAGGGTTAATTAGACTCGTGCCCTCCATTTTCATTCCATTTAATTTTTAGAGCACCGTTAGTTTAGAGATACGCTCGGATTGCGTCAAAAATCGTAGCGCCGCTGTAGGGGATTCTACTTCTTTGAGTAGCAGTAATCCATTTTAGTTCATTTAACCTAGTTGAAAATTTGATTTCTCATTTTAGGATTGAACCAATTGTATGCAAGGTCGAAGATCACTAGGAGGACCTTTGTTTCCAAGTAGTGAAGACATCAATCGAATTGCCAGGGTATGAGGAAAAATAGATACACCATCAGTGGTTATTGAAATCTGAAGTGACTTATCTCCTTCCAACAACAGAACCATGGACGGACAAAACCCAGCTGTGGTACAACGGTTTATGAAGGATTATGCACTGTCGAAAGTTGGTTCACAACCATCGGCAATCTTGCTTGAAACAACTCAAAGGAATTATGAGTTGAAGAACATGCACTACAACACTCTTCCGGTATTTCACGGTCAACCAAGGGAGGATGCACTTCAGTTTATGAAGAAATTCTACCATGTGATGACAACCATTCCTTTGGGAGGAATTACAGAAGATCAACTACGGATGAGGTGTTTCTCATACTGTTTAAAGGATCAAGCCAAGTAGTGGCTTATGGCGTGGCACCCGGATCTCTTACAACTTGGGCGGAAGTTGAGAGGAAATTCTTCGATAAGTATTTCCCTTCAAGTAGAATAAAGGAAATTCGGGGAGACATCGCTACTTTCCAAGAGGAAGAAGGAGAGCCTTTTCATGAGACATGGGATCGTTTCAAGATGCTTCTAGCTCAATGTCCACACCATGAGTTCACTTTTGTTAGCCAAGTACAATCGTTTTATGACAGACTTAGCGGGCTTACTCAAGCCATCGTGGACAACGCTTGTGGAGGTTCAATGAGGGAATTGACAGCGGAAGAAGTGTTTGACAAGTATGAGATGTTGGGAAAAAATTCCCAACAAAGAAACCGAAGAAGGGAACGTGAGAGGGGTTTGAATAGAGAGATGGCCAATAATGTGGCTAGGTCTCACTAGGGACATGCAACATCTTGTGATGAATCTTGGATGCAAGCCCTCCCCGGACACCTAGGTTCAACAAGCTCTAACTACTAGTAGAGTGGATGAAGTCCAAGGGATATGGCGAGGACAAAGAGATGACCCGTCCTCCAATACCTACAATCTAGGATGGAGAAGGCATCCGAATTTTTCATGGTCAAATACTGAGAATTGCCTAAACCCGTAAGATAGCCAAGCATACCAAAGGCAAGGTTACCAACCACATCCCCAACAATGGAGAGACAATAACAATCAACATTTGAGGAATGCAAATTATGGGAGGCAATATCACCACAAGACAACCGGTCCAAATAATTACAAGATCAACCAAATGGAGGAAATGCTTAGGATGATGGAGAAACAGGTGGGATCACTTTCTGAATCCCAACAAAAACAAGAACCGGGAAAACTTCCAAGCCACACCGAGTAAGCCAATGCAATGGCCGTATTAAAAAGTGGTAAGGTTCTTGTAGATAATACTCCTGAAAGTTCTAATATCTCTGTTAATATTTCAGGAGATAATCCCGATGAAGGGGATAAAGAAACTCCTGAAGAACAAGAAAAGTCAAGGTTACATTGAAAAAGATAGAAAAACGGTATGCGTCGTCTGATCGATATGTCCCTCCAATTCCTTTTCCGGGGAGGTTAGAAAAGACAAAGATGAACCAAGCTTTCAAAGAAATTTATGACATCTTGTCAAAGGTTTCTGTAAGCTTGCCACTCCTTGAAGTGATAGAGAAAATGCTAGGTTTACGCCAAATTCTTCAAATAGCTCAACTCTATGAAACGGAGCAAGGAATTCAAAGAGAGGATTATCATACCAAAAGAAGTTAGTACAGCCATCCAACGCACATTGCCTGAGAAAATGGATGACCCGGGAAGTTTCATCATAGATATCTTTATCGAGAAAACCAAGAAAGAGAGGGGCAATATTAGACCTTGGAGCATCGATAAACTTGATGCCACACTCGGTTTACGTAGAAATGGGTTTAGAGGGGCTCAAGCCAATGAAGATATGGCTCATTCTAGCAGACAAGTCCATTAGACACCCATGCGGCATAGTAGAAGATGTCTTGGTGCAAGTCGGGAAATTATTCATTCTGGCAAACTTTGTAGTACTTGATATGGAGGAGGATCCCTCCAAAGGAAGAGAGATGACGATGTTGCTTGGGAGACCTTTTATGGCCACCACAAAGGCAATCATCGACGTCCATAACGGGAAGTTATCCATGACCGTGCTAGGAGAAACAATGGAATTCGAAGTATTTGAGTCAATGAAACACCCTATGGGTGCTCTTGATTGTTTCAGTATTCAAGTGGAGAATGTCGAATCCTACTCTAAATTAAATTTAGGTGAGTATGTAGGAATATCCAAATTCCCACTGGATGAAAATAAAGCACCACTTCTCAAGCACGAGGCACCCAACTACGAAGAAATTATTGCTCAACTCAAGGAGGAGAATAGAATGGTGAGGGCAATGAATTTTGATCTCACAATCAGGCTAGAGGAAGTCTTGAAGAAGCAAGAAGATAGTGTAAGTGAGTGCTCAATGGATTTGGTTCAATTTAAGGAAAAGACCTTGGGAAGAGACCAAGTGAGAAGGGATGAGGTAAAAAGAGGCAAGCAAAAGGAAATCATGTTTTTCCCTAAGAAGCAATTGGATAGGGAGAATCAAAGAGATTCAGATGACTTTATCAATGTACCAGCCCTTACATCAAGGAAACGAAAGTCGAATGATAGGAAGAAAATACCACCTTATCCATCAAAGAATGAGCAACCGAAAGGTAAAATTCCTAGCTTACTTCCTAATTGTTGTTATTGCCACAAGAAAGGTCACACCAAGCCTTTTGTGCTAAATTAAACAGGAAGAACACTCGTAACAAAGTGGATCTTAGAAAAGACGTTCCTAATGATACACCAAAGGTTAACATAACCAACGTCAAGTCTATATGGGTGGAAAAGAATAAGCTTAGGGAAATCAAAACTAAGGGGCTCATTGGGTAAAGAAAGAAGGAATGGGTTATGCTGTATTGAAACCACCTATTTTTGGTGGTGTTTGAGTGTGTGAACTTTGTGATCCTTTTGTTTGAATGTGCAGGGCACGAAGCTATGGGAGTTCTTGAACATTTTCCATATTGTACATAGTATAGTATATTAGTTTAGTTTAATTTACCTTTAAATGTCCAAAAGATTATAGCGTCTTATTTATCTCAATGTAGGCCTTGGTAGTTGATATATTTTTGGTCAAAGGCCTTGAATGAGATAGGTTTGGGGGTTCACCCTTTTGGAGTTTTCTAAGTATGTAGAATTGCAAGTTTAGAGGAGAATTACTTGCTAGAAATCATTGTGATAGAACTAAGGCATCCACATTTGGAGTTACAACAGCTTTGAAGAGTCAAAAATGTGCTGCTAGCTAACTCTGCGAGTTAGTTCTCGCAGTTGACATTATTTTGTAGTCGCTGTCACAACTGGAGTAATTCTGCGACCTACTTCTGTGAGTTCCAACTCGCAATGTTCTTTTGTTTCAAGTCACTGTCACCACTAAAACACCTCTGGGACTTCCGGCTGTGAGTTAGATCTAGTAGCATTTTTGTGACTCAAATGGCAGTATCTTCTAGAACACCTCTGCAACTTTATTCTGTGTGTTCGTACTCGCAGTACTTTTCAATATCAGATCACAGTATCTTCTAGAACACATATGTGAGCTCAAAACTGCTAGTAAAATCTCGAAGTGTTATCCTAGGCATGAACCCTAATTTTTGCGACCACAAACTGTGACGTGAACCCACAATCAGCGAGTTCCAACTCGCAGATTTCACTAAATTTTACGAGTATAAAGCCACAACGTCACTTTCCAGAAACCCTAACACTTTCCCTTTTTCGCTCTCTGTTCACTTTTTCAATTTCACTTCAAATTAAATGCTAAATTGTATTGTTTTCACTCCAACAACGCATCAATTAGGCACGAATCATCATTCTAACTCCTAATTTCTCTTCAATTTGTTAAAATTCTGCATGAAACTCTCTTTCTTGACTAATTTTGCTCGGGCTAGGATTAGGGTTTCTAATGCTAATTACTTTATAGGGATTTTGTGTATTGATGATAGAGATTACTAATTGATGTTAAATGATGAACATTCATGTGTTTTGCCCTATGAATTGATGATAGATTTTTGAAAATTCGAATTTCCAATTTGGGAATTTTCAAAATTTGGGGATTTTGATATTAAGGGTCAATTTCATGTTGCATGTTGTGTTTAGTAATTGATTAATATTATTTGCAATCAAATGAGGTTGGGTTAATGAAAATACAAATAAAGTGTGTCTGATAGCCTATGGAGGGTGAATAGGTTTTAATCAAGTTAATTACCAACTTTTCTTGATTAATCAATATTAAAAATCACCTCATAAGCAAACAAACAAAATCAAGTGTAAAATGCAGAAATAAAATAACACACTTGATTTTTACGCGGAAACCCTTCAATAAGGGAAAAACCACGGGCTATCATTCTAGCCACACATGATTACAGAAATCTACTATATGAATAAAAGGTTACACCCTTAGTGATACTCGGACTCTCACTCTCGACAACCTCAGACTACGGACACTACCACTCGCACTCTTAGTTCAATCCCTAGTGATATCCCCTGATCCACTACTCTTGGTGTGAGCACCTCCTACTCTACCCCGCGGGCCTTTTACAGTGGCACTTGATCAATGCTTGCCAACCCACCCTTGGTTGCAAGACTTTACTTACTTGTGCAACTTCACCTAGAAGCCCTAAGACTTTGACTCATGTATAGTATAAGGTCTAAGTGAATGTAAGACAATATGCTTAAATGCAATAATGTGTAAGACCACACACAAAATGCTTAACTAGATGTTATAATGCAATTTAACAACCTAGTTATCCAACAATGCCTACATACCCACACATGAGGTCTCAATTAGAGTTGTAGAGAATTCTAACAACCTAATTGTCCAGTTAAATCCACATGAACATTCAGTAAAGCTTGACTAGATAAATAAATATTAATTTATCAACCTAATCATCAACCAATATCACAAGAATGTTCTAGGGTTAGCTATTTAGGGAAAAACAACCTAATCATGTAAGCTATCACAAACAAAACCCAATCATGTCATAACTTCACTAAATATGCAATAAGAGTGAAGGTTTGCTAAACTAAGCAATCAAAGACATGTCTTGATTAAGATAGAACAATAAATGAAGATATGGTGTTTGTTCTACTTGCCAAGTGATGTAATGAAGAAGACCCATGAATGATTGATGCATGAAGGAGGTATGGGTTTTGGGTTTGGAGAGTTAAACAAGCTTCAATGGAGCTTTCTCTCTCAAGATTCTCTCTCTCTCTCTCTCCTAGGTTCATTTTTTGAGAGTCATGCAATGAATAAGATGAGAAATTTATAAATATATAGTGTTTAGATGATAGCCCTATAAATTCCTTGAATTGCCCTTCAAAAATGAGCCAAATCGGACTCCAAATGAGTGAGATATGACCAAATTACGAAACAGGGGCGGAGGGTACTAGACCAAAAGCATTGGTCGAGCAGTGCAACACCACTAGAGGACATGCGCTTGACGGCAACGCAATAAGGGCGCTTGACGAGCAGAGCACAGGAGCAATAACACAACAGCTCGATATTCGAGCGCTTCAAAACATAACCAAACTACATCGGAATTTATCAAACAATATACCGTTTGAAAGGTATGGATGTCTACTTTGTACACCTTTTTACATAATGGTGTTTCAATGTCTATAGAAAAGGATATGGTCATTTGAGTGATCAAGGGTCATAGACGGACAACAACAGAGTTGCCTTATTTTGGTGGTCACTTTGGAGATTTCAAAACCAATCCAAACGGTCATGAAATATTTCAAATAATATACCGTTGGAAAGGTATGGGTGTCTAGTTTGTGCATAAATTTTCAAAACTCATTTTGAAGTTTTTTATAAAACTTTATGGTCACAAGACCATACAAAGGTTAGTTTTGAAAAACATTTAAATCATTGAAATCCACTTTTTTGAAACTAGACACTTTACTCCAAACAACCAAGCCAAAACTAACACTTAGCTAAGAGAAGAATGAGACCTTCTCAAATGGTCAACCATTGTGCTAAGACATGCACATCATCGTGCAAGCGCGGACATTTCTGATCACACAAATGGAAACGAATTACACCACACAAAACCACACTTAGATCTAACAATGACGTGCAGTTTGAAATGTGTAATAGATGCACACATATAAACAATAAGAACACAAATTCAAGATGAACAAAGCATGCATGAAGTGTGTGTGTGTGTGTGTGTATGCACCTAAGCTCTTCAAGAGACAAAGTCAAGTGAATATACCTTTCGCTCTTGCTCTTGATCTTGAAGTCAGAGAGATGCTTGGAAGCTTGCCAACGAAGAAATAAGCTACCCATTACAAAATCATCCCCAATGTGGTGTGGTTTGTCATGAAATAAGCCAATCATAAAATAGATGTTATTACAGTTAACATTGGATTAGGTTTTAGAGAAAAAGAGTTTTCAAATTAGGAATTTTGGTGAGAATTTGTTGGAAGTGGAAGTGTTCTTAGGAATTATATGATAATATGGATGTTAGCATGCTTAATGATTCATTTTTAGAACAATTTATGCCATGTTTGATGTTACTTAATTGAAAATAATTGTGAAACGTGTTGGTATTTTGTTTGAATGAAGAAATCTTGGACATGTTGGTATTTTGGTGTTAATTGTCATGAGTTTGTGAGGGATAAAGTTAGGCTTATAAGGTACATGTGTGTTTGCTATAATTCTATGTGACAAAGCTACGCCATGCTTGAGATTATTCGTCTAAAATTGCAAAATGTGATTAAGCTTAGACTATAGTTGTTCGTGGAATTGTCATATATGAATGTTTGCATAAGTGAGAAAGACTTGAACATTGTTTTAGGTTAGTAACCAATATGATAACAATCTACATTGTATGCATTGTATGCATTGCCATTTTGAACTTCCTTTTCAAACATTAATTTGTATGAATAATGGCAATGTGCCTTGATAGTTATGAGGATTTGCTTGTGCTAGTTTTGCATTAGTGCACCAGTTTGGCATGCTCTAACTCGTTTTTAAAAGTTTATTTGATTTCAGGATGACTAGAACAAGAAGACCACCTCCCCTCGCTGAAGATCCAACCCCGATGCAAGGCGAAGGAAAGGAAAAGAACCTATGGAAAGACAGGCTGAACGCAATCCGGAATTCGAACGCAGGCTGAAGAGCAATAAAAGACGGAGCATGGTAGTTGAGCAGGGGTTGAATTTCAAGGATTTAGAGGGTACAAGCTTTATCATAGACATAGATCGTCTCAGGTGGAGAACATACTGCACCATTCAGAACCAATGCAACAAGATTATGGTGCAGAAGTTCTATGCTGCCATGTCTTGGCAGCATTTTCTAGAAAGAGGATCCGTGAGAGTTAGAAGGAAGAATGTGAGCTTTAATGTCAAGGACATCATTGAATGGTGGGAAACTCAGAGCTATCCTCGGTAGGCAGACAGATATGAGCCCAAAGGAATTTATCAGCTCTATAATCAGTCTTTGGCAAATGAATTTCAAGATTCTGAATATGCCATCTGGAACACGTCAAACATGTTCGTTCAAAGCCAGCTAGACTTCAATAGGCTTTTTGGCATATATTTTTCAGCTACTCATTGTTTCCTTCACATCATAGGCACAATGTCACCCTAGACCCAACCATCCTTCTGTATTTGATGAAGAAGAACCTACCATTTGACTGTGGTACGTTCGCTCTTAAAAGAATAGCAGAGGCGGGTATGACAAATGTGCCTAACTTGGCCTTTCCTTGCTTGACTACCCATTTTTGTGATATAGCAGGAGTTAGGTTTTTAAAGGAAGAGGAGTAGATTTCTGGAGGTAATGTAGGCATGAAGGTCTACAATGAGGCTGCCATCCCAAGAGGGATTCCGATGTTAGAAATAGAGAAAGGAAATAAGAAGAGACTCCAGAATGAGAGAAGAGCTGAAAATAGAGCAGTAGCAGCAAAAGCTGGGGAAGATGAGCAAGCAGAGGAAGAGGGACTTGATTTAAGAGCTGAGCTGAGCACTCAGCCTGAGAGGCTAGCACCGAGGAAACATGCAAAGCAGATACCAGATTGGGCAGAAGATCTGGCCACCATGGTTAGAGATCTCATCATAGAGATCAGAGCAATCAATGATAGTTTCGGCGATGACGGAACTTACACCAGGAGGACTCCTCAGTTTCTAAGGAAGAAGACTAGAACTGAAGGACCATCTTCCAGAGCTGACGGTGCAGATGATCTAGAACCAGATCTAGTCATTTCTCCTACACATCCTCCTTACTCCCCATTTTCGACCCCACATTTGATTCAGCTGTTGAATTTTAGTGCATGTCACCTTATTCTCCTATGGCAATGATTCCATATCCTACGCCTATCCATCTACACTGCCACGAGACCTAGAGAGTACAGAGTCCGAGACGGACGCAGATTCAAGATGATTTTTCTTTTCTCTTTACTTATATAGTTTTAGTATTGTGGATATTAGAACTTTGTTTACTTTAAGCATGTTAATTTCAATTTAGCATTTTTAGTTTTTAACATATAGTATAACTTAGTAAGCATGTTACTCTTATCGTATTTTGCACATGTTTTTGACGGTATATATATATTTATACACTTGTGCTTAGATACTTTTTAAATAGATCTAAGAGTGGTTTTTGAATGAATCTTGCCTAGTGCCTAGGTTGATTCTTTTGTGAATGGCATGAGAAGAATGCTTGCATGTATAGTTATTTATTATTATTAAAATCGGTTAGGTGTTTGTTGGCCAAACAACCAAACCTATGAACTCATGCCCTTGTTCCTTATTGCTACACATTGGGGGCAATGTTGAGTTTAGGTTTGGGGGTGTGGGCATGTTAACACCTCGTTAAATAGTAATGTGTTGGTTTTTGGAAATTTTGGAAATTTTTCAATTTTGAAAAACGTTTGGGCAAGTCAAACCTTTTTGAACATAAGTGTTTACAACAATGTCGTTTTGTATGTGTTAGTGAGAAACTTGTGCTTGTTTTCATTGCTAAGTCTTGACTATCTTTTTATCAATCTAAGATTCAGTTGAGCAAGGTGAACATAGTCCATTTCTCTAATGTTTCAACAAAAGGAACTCAATACTCGTGTGTTTAGGATTAATAGTGGAGACTACCCGTGTAAGATTTTTATGCCTTAGCATTCATTTATAAGGGTAAATTTTTGTTTCTACTCTTAAACACTCTTCGAATATGTTTTTCATTGTGATCTCATTTCATCATTTGCACTGTTTGCCATAGAACATTCATAGATGTGGATAACATATTTGAATTTATATTCCCATGGTAGATGAACTTTTAGAAATGATATTAGGGTTTTGTTAGTATTTCATGATCAAGATGGCCAAAACACTTATCCAAAACACATAAACATCATCACCACTACATCCATGGACCTAATTACCCACCATAGCCAAATATGTTGTCAAAGTTTCAAAATGGAAAATTTTAGATTGCGCACTCTAGTTGAAGTAGCGTGTACTGAGGCGTTATTGTAATATGTGCTTTAGGAAGGCTTTAAGAATCTAAGTAATTCAAAAAATTTCACTTAAAGCCTTAGGTCTTCAAATTTGAGTTACTCAAAATAAGGGTAACGACCTAGCATACCACATCAAACTATAATATAGCCTAGACGCTATTTACGAAATTGAAAATATGAAAGAAACTAGAGTTGATATTGAAGAGTTGTAACATAAACATTTGGGTTGATTAGTATGTTTCCATGAAATAATCTACCTTTCCATCACCACAAATCACCCTTGGCCAATATTTAAAGGAAAAAGTCCTAATGATCTTTTAGGAAGTCTATTTCGGGAATATAAATTTTTAATGTGCTCTACCACTTTCGTGGCATTCAATTCCTTCATGAGATCAATTCACCTAAATGAGCTTTATTTCAAAACACTAATATGCCAAATATATTTGATTTCCATTTACATATCTTCCAAGTTGCTTATGTTAGACAGTGGGTAAACCTAGGACTTTGATAGAAAATTAGAGTGAAATCCAGTGAGAGTAGAGTCGAGGCGAATTACATCCAAAATGTCGTGTGAGTAGTTTTGATGTTGCTACATAAAGTGTGGGATTCATTTTTGTAAGATAGAATCATCTGAATGATTTCAGGATATTCTTCACTCAGAAATTCCTACAAGTTTAGTTTCTCGTTTGTACACTGATCTTAGCATTGTTTCCATTTAAAGTCTTGCCCTTTTTTGTCGTTTGTTTAAATATATGTATATATATATGGGTAGTAGATTTTGGTTATTCTATAGTTTGCTCGAGGACGAGCAAAGTTTAGGTTTGGGGGTTTTAATAGCTCTAAAAGTATACATGTTTTAAGCGCTTAATCCTGTACCTGTGTTGCTATTTTTGGAATGTTTTAAGTGTTTATTTGCTTGTAAAAGTGCTTTCAAGCATTATTACTCATCCAAGGGCAGTTTTGTCCCAAGTGGGGGTTTTCACGTAAAAGAAAGGATTTTTGGAAGAAAAGATGAAATCTGCGAGTCCGACCTCGCAGTTCCAGTTCTCAAATGTCCCTAGAAAGGACTGCGACATCACACTACGATTTCAGCATCAATTTTCACCTTGCAACTATTTCTGAGACCCTACTGCGATGTCAATCTGCGAGTTCCATCTCGCAGGACCAACTCGCAGAACAACTCCATAAGCAATTGCCATGTCATCCTGCGGCATCAAGCCAGCAGATCATAAATGTTATTTCAAATCTGCGAGTTCCATCACGCAGAATCAACTCGCAGAACACTTCTAAAAGATACTGCCACATTAAACTGCGAGTTCAAACCACCAGAATCAAAGCGGCTGTAGGATCTACGAGTTCTATCTCGCAGCAGAACCTGGCAGAACTTACCCAGAATTCCACTGCCATCCAAATCTGCAAGTTCTAACTAGCAGAAATCACATTACGACTTCAAGCTGCAAGGTCCATCTCGCATAGTTGTCTCGCAACCACTTTACATGTCAGCAATCCACTTGATAAATCAATGATTTTTCCTACCCACTACATACACTTAAATATCTTTGTTAACCCAGCGTATATATGAAGTAGTATTTCATAAAGAATATACCATACATCATACACCATATACCATACACCATATACCACATACCATACACCATACACCATAGACCATAGAATATAGAAGATAGATATAGAATACAAGTAGTTTTTCATAGTTTAGAATATATAGACTTAAACACTTAAAGATCAAAGTAGTTCTTAGTTTTAATTAGATCTTGAAGCAACTTTGAGAAGATCGAAGGAAGAATTTGTAATCAAAGTCAAGGATCATCATCCATGACAATCGGTTGTATCTCTCTCTCTTTATCTTTTCTAATTAAGAACATGGTGTGTAGCTAAATTTATTGAGATGTAAGGGATAGATGTTCATTTATTGATAACTATGATCTAAGTCAATATGATATGTTTATTCATTATATCTTGTTTATATATGTGCAATCAATTTATGACCTATACATTTAATGTAATTTACTTTGCATTGGTAGCATTTAAGATGCTTTTAAGTGGTTGGATCATCCTTAAATGTGTTTGAACAACCACAACTAATATCCTCACTTTATTTTGGAATGATAGTTGATGATGCATGACCATGCTTGTTAATGTCATTTGTCCTTCTGGATTTAAGATTTCTCTATTCACCATCCTTTGACCTATTGAGATAGGAATTGATGAAAGTCTTTCTCAAACAACTTTTAAGTTGGGGCCTCATATTAGATAAATGGATGTTGTTTTAAAGATATTGATTTAAGATCTTAGTTAACACTTATGCTCTATCATATTCCCATATATCTCATTTGGTCCACCTTTATTTTAAACCTTTTAAGATCATTTAATAGTCAATCCTTGTTAAGATAGTATAAGTTTTCTAAAATTGATTTTCACTACATAGAGAGTCCTTGTGGGATCGATACCCTTACTTGTGTCTGCTATACTCGACAGCGATTCGTACACTTGCGAAGGGTTAATTAGACTCGCGCACTCCATTTTCATTTCATTTAGTTTTTAGAGCACCATTAGTTTAGAGGTACGCTCGGAGTGCGTCAGGCTTGCTAGGGGGACAGTGGCAGTGTCTGTCACGCTGCCACTGTCATGCGTTTCTTCCCATTGTTTCCTCTTTCTATTTAGGTTTTTTTTTGAACCCCTTCTGTCTACCGGAACTCAAGTCCCTTCTCTGGTGATGGTTGGAGTTGTCCTTTGGTAGGGCTAAGCTAGACCATTATCGGACCGTTGGTGTTGGTAAACGAAGCATGACCAAGTCCGTCGATTCCTTATCTTTCCTTTCCATTGTCAACTGAGTATAGTTAATGCCTACCTACCCCTGCCCTCTGCTGGGTTTCTTCCTTATTTGGGTTTGGTCCTTCTGCTATGGCTTGCATCAGCCCCTCACGGGTCTGCTGGTGACCTTTGGTGGTGATTTTATATTGTTCTTTAGTGTTTATGGCGTCCGGATCATCTTGGAAGGCTTTGGAGAGCGTAGGTTGATGCCTTTAGGTTTGGTCTTGCAGACTAGGCCATCGTGGTATGATGGTTGGCTTCTGTTATACTATGGATCCCTGTTGTATCGAGAGTCACGGTACCTCTCCAAAGTCAACGTTGGAGGGCAGAGTGGGGTCGTGTCTGATCCGACTGCTACAAGACCAAGGTGGTCCTAGTTGTATTAGGAATTGGATACTCTATCGAGCATCGATGTTGGAGGGAAGAGAGGGTTTGTGCCTGACTCAGTTGTATCGGGATCGGAGAGGAATTGGATGGATCGGGAAATCCTGCTCCGATTCCGGCTCTATCTCGATTCACTGGGGAAAGTACTTCCTTGATTTTTCTTGGTCATTTTTGGCAGCTAGCAGTAGTCCCACCTGCCTTGAATGTTGAGGGGGTCTTTGAAGGTTGGACGCTTGGTGTGGTAGCCACATGGAGGACTTTCCTGGTTCAATTTCCTTTTTCACCCCTCAGTTCTCTTCTATTGTTGCAGCGAAACGGAGAAGGAACCCATAATAAATGATACAGTAACCGCTGTGTCATGGGGTGCGAACTACGGGGCGCATGGAGGTGTAACGTGCACATGACTTCGTTTTCCTAGCTATGTGTCGCGTAGGGATGAGGCCGTTGGTCAAAAGCCTGCTCGCACAGCCATCAAATGTCAAATTAAGGCATTTTATTGAAGCGATCTCAACTGATTGATTTCTTGGACGGCCACGATAGATCCTGGGTTGGTACCATCCTTCCCCAATAAATAGGGTTGATGTATCAGTCTCCCCTCCATTTCTTCAATTCACAGAATTTGAATCACTGTATTTTCACTTCTTTGAGCCATTTTTTTTGCTTGTCATTTTTATTTCTCCTTCATACACCCCCCCCCCCCCCCCCCCCTCCCCATCCTCTTCATTTTCCCTACTTTTTTTATTCCACTATGTCTGACGACTCAAGAAACAGGAAGGCGTATAATTATCCCTCAAGGTCAAGCTTACCAGAGGGTTCTCCTCCGCCTCTTCGAGGGAGGAAAAGGAAGAACTGCCCCCTCTCCGACGTTAAGGGAGGTACTATCACATTTTTTCGTTCCAACCGGAACACATCGGTCGGGACCGGGTTTACCAATACCGTTGATTCTCCTATCACCGTTTCTAGGGAGAAGTCTGGTGATGGTGAGGACCAAGATGAGGAGGCAGTCCCTATCGAGGAGTACGACATCAATATTGTCTTTATGGCAATGAGACCAACGCTGACTTTACCCAAAGGGTTTAGTTGCATCCTCGATTCTACGGCCATCAAGGGAACTTTAGAGATGGTTCGCCGTGAGTACGACATTCCTAAAGAGGTTCTCCTCTCGCTTCCTACTAAGGGCTTCGATGCATACTCTCCTTTTGAGGGCCAGCTCTCTATCCATGTATCTTTCTTCGGTTATAGTCCTCGACACCTACTTCATCCTTCATTGCGTTGCGCCCTCTTTGCTCTTCATATCGCCCATATGCAAATGACCCTCGGTTCTTGGCAGAACCTGATTGGCTTCCTAGTGATATGAAAGGAAGCTTACTGGAAGAAACCCAGCTTAGAAGAGCGAAGATGCAAAGAGCTACGGTACCTCTTTCAGATCTCCCAACTGACCCCTGGTGCTAGGGGGCTATTCTACTTAAGGTGCTCCAATGATATGAAATTTGTGATCCCTGATGCCAAAAGGAAAGAAGACGATTGGAAAAGTGAGTGAATAGTAGCGAAAATGGACTGGGGCCAGGACGTCTTCATTGTTGGGTGGGAGGGTGCCCACTCAGTTCATTGGCAAGGTAGAATGGAACCAAGAGTCAATCGGGGCGATCACCAATCTTTCGAGAGATCATGGAAAATCCTACGACCCTCTAGACCGTGGTGGGAATCCTTTCGATCAATCCCAAGTGGACGATGTCCTACAAGTAACCGCCTCTACTCCCAGTACGTTCCCTTCTCACCCCTATGTTCAATTGTTTTGATTTTGTTGGTTTATTGCTCATGCATACTAGTACGTACGTGCTTGTTGTGCATCTATTTCCTCCGGGAGAATCCTTCGAGGTGAGGTCGCTCCCCCTACTTCAGTCGTCAGCTATGATGGGGCTGTTGCATCGAAGACCCATCCCAGCCCCTAAAAGATAATGTAGGTCAAGAAATAACAGGGGGAGAAACAAGGGTTATTCCCGTTGGCATTCTCATGTTTACTATGTCCCTGCTTCAGCCGTGTTCTTCTAGTGTGCAGGAATTAAAGGCAAGGTTGGGCGCGATTAAGGCAAAACAGGTCCCCCGCCCCCCCACTCCTTCGTCCCTTTGGTTCCCCCTCCTCCAAAACTGCCTCAGGTTCGGTGCGATATAGCAAGGCTAGTCTTGATAAGGGATAGGGCCTTCTTAAGGTGGAAAATATGCCTCCTCTTTCAAAGAAAAACACTCCGGCACTGAACGAGGAGGAAGTTGTTGAGGCCTTTAGGCAGTACTGTCCTAGTGGGGGTTTTACCTCCTTATCTCTGACTCTTGCTGGTGAGGTGGTGGCAATAAAATCAGCCTCTGCTGCTGAGGTAAACTCTAGCTTCTTCTCTTTGGCCCATAGAATTGGTCTTAGTCTGGTACAGATGTTGCCTCCTTCTCCTTTCTTTATTTTTTTTTAGTTTCAAGTGCTTTCAGGCTTTGGAGCAACTACTGGTTTCCTTTCAGGAGGAGCTCCGCTTATTAGAGGCAATAAGGATATTCGATGAGTCCCAGGTCTCACAGCTTGAACATGCCACGCTTCACCTGACTGGAGAGAAGCGGGAGACGGATAAGGCTCATGTCGTAGTTACCGGGGGCAGGTGCACTGGAAGCACGAGTATAAGTGGGAGGAACTCCGGTTTAGCAGTCGTGCCCACTAGAGGAACGAGCTGAACCAACAACTGTCGGCCAGAGAGAAAAAAGTGAAGGCCCTTGTCGATGAAGCTACCCATGGCAGATATTTCCTCGCTACTCTTCATGCTACCCAGGAAGCCCTGGTTGACTTCAACATGAGCCAAATTCACTGTTGGGACCAGGATCATATCCTTGCAGAGGGCACGAAGTTAGAGGCTGAGGCTACCCCTGCGCTTGGATTTGCTCCAGCTCTGGCTAATAACACAGCTAGCAACAGTAGCCCTACTAAAATGGAGGTGGCTAAAGACAATGAGCAAAGAGATGAGGACATAGGTTTGAAACCGAAGGAGTATGGGAAAGGAGGGAGAAAACCAGATGCTATCGAGTAGGACCAGGAGATGGGGGATGGGAACCAAGAGGAAAAGGCCACCGCTGTGGGGAATGATCTTCAGGAAGCCGAAGACCTAGATCATCAAGACCAGTGAAAGTCAATCATCTTTTCAGTAACCTTTGTCACATTACTTATGCATTTTTTTTTGTTATCTCATTTGGGGGGGGAGCAAACCTGTTTATCATTGGTCTTCATGGCATGTAATCTTGAACTGGTGCTTGTGCACCCTTTATGCTTTCTTTACTTCTTAATTTATGGGGCCAGGCCTGGTGAGCCTTGGTCCTAATAGTTTGTAATTCTGAATTTCTTTCTTAATCTTGACTGTTGTGCCTTGGTTTTCAACGGTTTGTTTGACTAGATTCCTTGTCTTTGGTAATGTACTTTGTAGGTCTGCTATGTTCCCATATCACATGTTTTGCCATAGTGCAAAACTAGGATCACTATAACATTGGCAGCCTTTGAAAGGGGGCATGATCCTGGTTTAGGGCATCGGGCCTAACTCTTGGAAGGGGTCTAGTCCCAGTCCAAAGCATTGGGCATTTAAGCACTAGGAATCCCGGTTAGGAGATGATTATGGTAGGCAACCAAGGTCACTTTAGCACCAGATCACTTTTTAGGGTCTAGTCCCTGTCTAAGGCATCGGGCCTTTCTGCACCAGGAATCCAGCTTAGGCAATGATCATGGTAGGCAACTAATGCCACTTTAGCACTAGATCACTTCTAAGAGAGGTTGTAGTCCCAGTCCAAGGCATCGGGCCTTCCTGCACCAGGAATCACGGTTAGGTGATGATCATAGTAGGCAACTAAGGCCACTTTAGCACCAGATCATTTCCTGCAAGGGGTCTAGTCCCTATCAAAGGCATCAAGCCTTGCTGCACCAAGAATCTCGGTTAAGCGATGACCATGGTAGGCAACTATGGCCACTTTAGCACTAGATCACGTCTTGGATGGGGTCTAGTCCCAGTCCAAGGCATTGGTCCTTCCTGCACCAGGAATCCCTGTTAGGTGATGATCATAGTAGGAAACTAAGGCTACTTTAGTACCATATCACTTCTTGGAGGGGGTCTAGTCCTAGTCCAAGGCATCATGCCTTCCTGCACCAATAATCTCAACTAAACGATGACCATGGTATTGACTAGAGACACCAAGTTTGAGTACTAGACCTAGCATATTATAAATAGTTTAGTCAAGCTTCAAACTTAGAACTCTTGTCAATCAAGAACAAAGAATATTCTCATATGTGCTACTCAATCAAGTATGAGAGAACTCACCTTTGACCATATTGGTCTTAGGTGAACTAGCACAAACAACATCATGATCATTACACATGGCAATATGAAATCTAGAAAAAAAATCATCAACTATCTTTTTCATGAAAATATCACTCATATTAAACTCATCATTATTGCCACGCATAAATATTTCATCAAGATAAGGTATATGACCATCATGATTTTTCACATTCTCATCCGTACAAATCTTCTTGACATTATTCTTCGCATGTGTATCATTATTATGCACAATTCAATGATTTATCAATGTCAACAAGTTTAGAAGAATGACTAGGAACTTTTTTCACATCATGCTTCTTAATCCAAATTTTCCTAGTACGTTTCTTTACATGATCATGATCAATATGCACATTTTTCAAAGCATCAAAACTATTATCATGTTTAGAATCTTTCAAAGAAGATTTGTTCAATTCACTAGAATGAAAATTATTCTTCTTAACCCAAACTTTCTTTGTTGATTTCTTTTTATTCACATGTTCATTATGCATAGTCTCTAACGCCTTAACAGGTTTAGAAACAACCAAAGGAAGTCTTTTCATATCACTAGCATGCATATCATTCCCTAGTTTGTATTGTCTAATATATTTGTAGCATTTAGGTTTGATATGCCCAACAACATTGCAAAAATGACAAACCGGGATAAACTTAAAGATATTATGTTTGGCTCTAGACTTAAACTCATGCTCAGGAGAATGATTAAGTAACCTTTTCTTATCTTTATCATGTTTCACATTTCCTAGTTTGCCTTGCCTAATGTTTTCATAATACCTAGGCATAATGTGACCAGCCACATTACAATAATGACAACCCGGAATGAATTTAGAAAAATTACCTTTTTGGTGTGCATGCTTTGGTTGAGAAGTTCCATAGCTCTTCTTGTCTTTGTCTTTGTCTTTGATTTTGGAAGGAATAGTAGTTGAGTCTTTTTTCTTCTTGGACTTTCTTGACTTGTTCTTGGTTGTAGAAGTCTTCTTAACTTCTTCTAAAAAACCCAAGCCACTCATATCTCCATGATGCTTTCCAAGTTTTATTACTTCATCAAGCTTAATGGCTCCAATTTTCAAGCCATTAATAGACTTTTTGAGAGCTTTGACTTCATCTTTAAGTTCACACTCATTTGTCTTCAAGATAGTCAAAATGTTCTCTTTTTGCTTAATCTCTCATTCCATGACAAACAACTTCATAGTAAAGTCTTCTTTTAAATCATCCAACTCTTGAGCACTTTCCTCCATCTTTGAAAAATATTTTTCAATGGTCTTTTCATGCTCCTTGATGACTTCATTTTACTTTCTTATCTTCTCCAAAGAAATCTTCTTTTCATTGTCAAGAGCTTTGATTATAACCACTAAATTGGCATTGATCAACTTCAACTTGTTGTTCTTATCATTCTTCTTTACATTTTCACTAGTTAGTTGAAGGATTTTGTCATTGAAGCTTGTTTCATCATGATTTGAGGAAGCTTCAATCTCTTCATGATTGGAGGAGACTTCACTCTCTACACTACTCGAAGAGTATTCACTTTCCTCATTACTTGAGGAGTCTTCACTACTATCCTCAAATCTTCCTTCATATATAGCCTGGCGAGCAATGTAATTGCTAGTATATTCACGATCATCTGAGGACTCCTCTTCCTCTTCTACATCACTCACACTCACATCACTCCAAGTAGCCGCCATTGCTAAGCCTTTCTTAGACTCTCTCTTCTCATTAGCACGGTTCGTAGAGATAAGTCCAATCTCTTTACATTCATGGCATCGAATTAGCATCTTCTTAGATTTATCCTTAAAATCTGCCACTTCTTTTGGAGTGATCTTCTTATTGACTTCCTCTCTCTTAGAACATATGTTCTTTAGAAATTTCTTCAAAGTTCTCACCATACTAGCCACATCATCTTCATCTTTACTCTTCTCATTGGTCACCTTGAGTGCTATTCCCTTACCCTCAATCTTCGGCTTGAACCTAAACTCATATGTTTGTAAAGACCTAAGAAGCTCATCAACCCTCATAAGATCAACTTTCTTGCTTTCTTCAATTGCGGTCACCTTTGCTTTAAATCTCATATGTAAGGATCTCAAGATTTTCCAATTAATTCTCTCTTATGGATATGGCTCTCCTAAATTTTGACTTTGGTTGGTGATATTCAAGAGTCTAGTTTGGAAGTCTACTAACTTCTCATCCTCATCCATAACAAAATTTTCAAATTGAGAAGTAAGCATTTGTACTCTAGACCTTCGAACCGCCAACGTACCCTCATTGATAGTTTGCAAAGTATCTCATGCTTCCTTTGCCGATTCGAGGTTTAGGATGTAGATAAATTGAGTACTATCTACACCATCAAAAATAGCATTCACCGCCCGATGATGCCACTTAGCATTATCAAATTCAATGGCCGTCCATTCGGCTATAGGCTTCAAAATCATAGTGCCATCTTCAAGCCTTTTGGTAGGTATCTCATAACCTTCCTCAACACTCATCCACGCTTTTTCATTGATGGATCTAATGTATGCTTTCATCCTAATTTTCTAAAAGAAGTAGTTACCACTCTTCAATAGAGGAGGTCTAACACTAGAAGCACCTTCCGGCAACAAATCACCCATAGCTCAAAAAACAACAAACACTATACAATGGATCTATTTAATTACTTCTAGACACCTGCTCTGATACCAATTGAAATTTCCTTTAATCACTTATAGTGTCAAATATACCTAGAGGGGGGTGAATAGGTATATGCTCAAATTCTTGCACTTCATTTTCACACAACCAAGTTAAGCACACTTAAAGCCTTTAACAAGTAAATTGTTTTAACAAGTCAAAGTAAATTCAATCAAGTAAGTGTTAAAACAATACAAGTTAACGTAAGTAAAGAAACTAAAAATGCAAAAATCAACGCAAGAGATTTATACGTGGTAAAACCTCAAAAATGAGGAAACTTCCACGGGTTGATATCACAACCACCGGCAAAAGCAATTCATAATGGCAAATAGGAATTACACACTCAATAGGCAATCAACACAAAATTCATTCTCTAAGTTATCAAAACCTATTTTACCCTCGGGCCTAGTGAACTTACTGTTGGGGTTTATGCCCTAAAGATGTAATTTGTAAATAGATTTATGAAGTAAATGGATTTATGAAATAAATAAAAAGAAAAGTTCAATTCATTTTTGTTGTGTTGTTTATTTTATAACTTGTGCATATATTAACATCCTAGATTACCAGATGTAATCTCGAACTGTGTTTATGAGTGTCATATACGGATAGATACAATAAGAGACGTGCAATCTAAAGAGTCCATAGATAGCAAATAAAGTTGGGTACTTTATTTGTGGTTAATCTATAGCTGCGATTCATTCCGTAATGTACAGTGATTCTATCCTGAATCATTCATATGAGATATGGGAATAAAGGCACCTTGTATGATGTGATCATATAGGACTAGGCCATGATCTATATGAATCTCTCACCAAGATCCGTTTACTGATGAGATTCATATATATATATATATATATATATATATCAACTAATGATGGCTATATGTGGGTGATCTTAATCCTGAGTGTCTTATCGACTCCTTCAGGTTAGATCGTGGTCTTTGATATACGGTGGGTGATGTCGGATGCAATTCCTGATCAATATGCTCCGTATGTTGGGATTGCGGTTTAGCTTGTGACTGGGAAGGTATGTACACAATAGTGGAATCCACTCCTTCTTGTGAAAAGTAGATGGAAGTTCACTTAAGGGTTGATTCGGGGCTTGGACAATATGAGCGCTCTCCTAATTCCGTGAGGAAATAGAATTTATTGTTCATTAAAGAATCAACGGTACTTAAAGGATATATGTAATTAGAGGGGTATAACGGACATTATGACCCAACTCTAATTATGATCTACTGTGGAGGATCACACCATATGTAATAGCTATATCGATGGACACCGAGTTGTATCGGTCTGTGTAAAAGCGTCTGCAATTGAAAGAGTGCAGTTTCGGGTTTTTAGTGGAATAACAACGGAGTTAATAATCAAGGAATATTAATTAAAGAGTTTAATTAATAATTCCGAGGATTATTGGGGCTCAAAATACTATGGGTCTATTAGGTTCCCTTGCTAGCCCGATCGATTTAGGTAACAAGGGTCACGAAAAATTAATTGGACAGTCCAATTAATTGTGTTACGAAAGTGACACGTGTCAGGAGTTGATTGAGTAATTGGGTTATTCAATTGATTAAAATGAAAATTATGACAACTAAATAATAAGATTAATTAATGATGTAATTAGTTATTTATAGAGGGTTTCATTTGTTATTTTTTTTTTGAATAGTGAGATAATGAGATTATCTCATTTATTAAATAAAATAAATTGAAATATATTTGAATTTAAATTGTTTAAATTTAAATTTAAATATACATAATATCTTTATAGATAAATAAAATATAGATCTTATTTAAAAGATAAGGTGTGGTTTTTTAAAAAGAAATAAAATAGTTTTATAATTTTTGAAAAACCTTAACCAGATATGCATACACATGTATTAGTGTTTGTATATTATACAAACAGTGAGTGTGCGTCAATCAAGTGAAACAAAAGAGAAAAAGAGATTGGTGTGTGCATGCATAAATTCTTTTAAAAGAGAATCAAAAGAGTAAAACGCACAGGAGTGCTTGAGAGAACAAAAAAAGGAAAAGCAATGGGTGATATGCACTATTAAAAGAAAAAATATATATATATATATATATTTAAAGAACAAGAGTTGTTCTAGGTATTTTTTTTCTCATAGAAGAAAGAGTTTCTTCTTCTTTTCTCCACATCCTCATAAGTTCCTGAGTACGTGATGCGCCCACACGCAGTTACCAGTTTCAGGAATAGCTAAGAAGATCGGTGGTACAGACCAGGAGCATGTCGTAAAGTGAAGAAGCCTTCAAACGTTGGTAAGGTTCTAAATTATATATATATATATATATATTGATTACAATTTCTTGTGTTTACATATTGTATGTGTTAGTTCCGAAAAAATAATTACGATCTCAAGTTCACTGGTTTCAGATTAATTATGATATGTATAAAAAATTTTAAAACTTATTTCTGCTGCGTTACCAGTGAACGTGGTTCCAACAATTGGTATCAGAGCCAATTTTTTCCGGAACAGAAAATTGTTTCGATGCTCCTGAATGTATGATTGTGTAGGCATTGTTTAAACTGACTGTATTTTGTTTTTGTATGTATATTAAATTTGTTAATTTACAAAAACATAATTGATCGTTAATTATATAGTACTGTGGATTTAGGGTTCATGGGTTGTAATTAATTTTACTAATAAATTCTATTGTAATTTTTCCGTTGTAATTTCTGCTGTAATTTTTAATGTAAAATATGGTCGATAATTCGATGAAGAAGACGAATGACGGAAGGGCAAAATAGGAAATACGCGGCACTGTTCTCACGGTACTGTTCACTGTTTATGTGATACTGTTCACGCGGACAATTCACGGGCACTGTTAACATCGTCTTATACGGTTCCGTTGGCAAGTGTTGCCTAGTGCGTTCCATGCAGATTTCCTATTTCGGATACATGAGATGAATCGAAGTGACCTGAAGAGACTGGAAGACTCAAAAATTACAAAAAGATCAAGGAATGCCTTAGGGAGTATTTTGTAATTTTAGATTCCATTGTTTTAGGTTAAATAATCCACAGTACTCGGTCAATTCATATATGTTTTATATTATGTGATGATAAAAGCATTGTCATGCATACGTATGTCATTTAGATTATATGTGCCTACACAAATATATTTGATATGTCATACATGCATCATAGCCTAATATTTTATGTATTTTTTTTAATATGATTAAAATAGGTAAATACATTATTGGTTGTGAAAATGAGATTGGTTTATTAATAGTTAGAAAACTTGTTAATTCTCATTAATATTAATCTAGTTATTAAAGTGTTTAATAAGTTAGATTAATAGGGTCATTTATTGTAATTAGTATTAATATGATTAATGACATAATAATAAATGAACCGAATAAAGTGTTAGAGTTTTAATAGTTAAAACTAGGTAAACACTATCATAATAATCTGACCTTAGTAAATAGTTTACAAAGGCTTAGATTATTCACTAATATATTTGATTTTTAATTCTTAAAAATCATCAATAATTTATTAGTTAATTAGAATTTATTTAAAATAATGAATTTGTTAATGCGCTAGATAACTTGATTAAAGTTAGCCGTTTGATCCAGTAGAGTCTAGGTGCATTAATGGATAATAAAAAACCCTAATTTTTAAAAAATAGTGAGTGGGAGAGGGATATATGACATATATATCTCGCAGTCTCCATCATTAGTTCAACACCATGAGATCCGAGTGGGGCCTCGTGACGGCTTTGCTTTTGTCCTCCCTAAGGAGGGTTTTCACAAAGATCAATACCAAGGTTGACTTCCTAACATATAAGATTTTTGAGGGTATTTCGGGATTGACCGACCCTTAGGCGGCAATTCTCGACTTAAGCTCGTGAGATCTGAAATGGTGGGTTACACTCACGAAGGTTTTGATTAAGTTTTGTTAATTAAAAACCTGACTGAATAAACGATGATTGAATGATATGGAATAAGAGTTATTCTAGAATATCATTTGATTGAGAATGTCTCAGTCCAACATGCAAAGATTTGACCGACCCTAAGGCAGCACTTATTTGTGGTATGTTGGATTGTCGTGGTATAGTAATTGTTTTTGGGTATTTCTTGTTCGTTAAACATGTTCATGCATCATGTTTAAATTTATGCCAAAGCACTCGCGCTTGTTTTTTTATAAATGATTGAATGAATGTTTTATTTATTTCAGCAATTATGTCTTCTGCATTACTTCAAATTCTCACAAACGACAAATTAACTGGTGATAACTACACCAAGTGGAAACTTAATATTAATGCAATATTGGTCACCAAAGACCTCAAGTTTGTGCTTACGGATGAATGTCCTCCAACGCCTACTGTCAATGCCGCACGAACTGTTCGTGAGGCATATCAGAAATGGGTCTCATCAGATGAGAACGCCTGAACATATCTGTTAGCTAGTATGACAGACGTGCTTGTCACAAAACACGAAGCAATGACTTCCGCATTCAAAATAATAGAGTCATTGCAAGCTGTGTTCGGGCAGCCCTCTGAGCAAAAGTGACACGAAGTTGTTCGTTCTGTAATGCTTGCTCGGATGAAAGAGGGTGCATCTGTTTGGGAACATGTCCTGAACATGATGTCCTATTTCAACATGGTAGAGATCAATGGCAGGGCCATTGATGAACCCAGTCAGGTGAGCATCATACTGACAACTCTTCCAAAGAGTTTCGATCAGTTCAAGAGTAACTATGAGATGAACAAGCTAAAGTTCAGTCCCACTCAGTTGATCAATGAGCTCACTACTTTTGAGTCCTTGACTAAGGATAGCAAAAGTAAGATCGGTGAGGCAAATGTTGCCGAACCATCTTTCTCCAATAATAAGAATAGGAAGAGGTCTGCTGGGAAGGCGAAAGGTAAGCCTAAACCTAAGAAGGCCCAAAGCAAAAAGAAGGGCACCTTCACCGACCAAGACAAGGAAAATGTTTTCATTGTAACAAGGTCGGGCACTGGAAGAGGATCTATCCTCAGTACCTAGAGGAGGTAGCCAAGAAGAAGAAGACAAAAGGTAAATATGATTTACTTGTTCTTGAATCTTGTTTAGTGGAAGATGATTCTTCACACAGGATAGTTGATTCGGGGGGCCACTAACCATGTTTGTTCTTCTTTACAGTGGACTGATTCTTGGACACAACTAGAGGAGGGAGCCTTCTCAATGCGTGTGGGGTCGGGAGATGTCGTGTTGGCCAAAGCAGTATGAGCAATAAGATTGCAATTTTGTAATAATAATAGTTTTTATTATTGAACAATGTTTTTTATATTCCTGGATTTACACGGAATTTGATTTCCATTTCTAAGTTGTTAGAACAATCGTATTCTGTTTCTTTTAATAATAAGTCTGTTATTATTGGAAAGAATTGTCTGAATATTTGTTCAGGAATTAATGAAAACAATTTGTTTGTGTTATGACCGTTAATACATACTACAATATTTAACACCGAAATGTTTAAGATTGAAAAACCAAAAACTAAACGACATAAGATTTTTTCAAATAATGACACGTATCTCTGGCATCTAAGGCTTGGTCATATCAACCTTAACCGGATAGACAGACTAGTAAAAAGCGGACATTTAAGTGAGTTAAAGGTTGGCACCTTACCTGACTGCGAATCCTGTTTAGAAGGTAAGATGACTAAGAGACCTTTTACTTGAAAAGGGCTTAGAGCTATAGAGCCACTAGAACTCATACGTACAGACGTCTGTGGACCGATGAATGTTAGAGTTAGGGGCGGCTATTAGCATTATGTCATCTTTATAGATGACTACTCAAGATACGAATATGTCTACCTGATGCAACAAAAGTCGAAAACATTTGAAAAGTTCAAAGAATTTCGAGCTAAAATTGAGAATCAATTAGGTAGGACTATCAAGTCACTATGATCGGATCGTGGAGGTGAGTACCTTGACCAAAAGTTTAAAGACTTCATGGTCAATCGTGGGATAGTTTCCCAACTCACACCTCCCGGTACACCTCAGCAAAATGGTGTAGAGGAGAGGAAAAATAGAACCCTGATGGAAATTGTGAGATCTATGATTAGTTTCTCATCATTACCAAATTCATTCTAGGGATATGTGTTACAAACAATGGCATACATTTTGAATGTAGTGCCATCCAAATCTGTTCCTAAGACTCCCCTAGAGTTATGGAATGGTCGTAAAGCTAGTTTGCGACATTTCCGAGTATGGGGGTGTCCAACATACGTGCTAAAGAATAGAAGTGGAAAGCTAGACTCCAAGTCTGTAGTATGCATATTTGTAGGATATTCCAAGGAGACCAGATGTGGACACTTCTATAGTCCAGAAGATAACAAAGTATTTGTATCGACAAATGCAACGTTTCTTAAGGACAATTATATTAGTGACCATAAACCTCGTTCTAAGACTGTATTGAATGAGTTGGAGCTTGGTGAGACTAGTGCTTCATCAAAAATAGTTGTTGATCCACAAACATTTAAAAGTCAGATGGTTCCCAATCAGGATACACTATCACATAGATGTAGTGGGAAGGTTGTAAGACAACCTGGACGCTATTTAGGTATAGGTGAGGGACAAAGTGTTGTCTTTGCTGATAGTGTGGATGATCCATTGACATTTAAGAATGCAATGGAAGATCCTGATAAAGAGGAATGGCTTAAAGCCACGAATCTCAAGATGGAGTCTATGCACTCCAACTCAGTTTGAGATCTTATAGACTTACCAAATGGGGTAAAACCCATAGGATGTAAGTGGATCTACAAGAGAAAAAGATGAGTAGACGGGAAGGTAGAGACCTTCAAAGCAAGGCTAGTAGCTAAGGGTTATAGCCAGAAAGAGAGGGTCGATTATAAAGAGACCTTCTCGCCAGTAGCCATGTTTAAGTCTATTAGGATTCTCTTATTCGTTACTGCCTATTTCGATTATGAAATTTGGAAAATAGACGCCAAGACTGCATTCTTGAATGGAAATCTTGACGAAAGCATCTATATGATGCAACCAGAGGGATTCGTGTCTCCAGATCAAGAGCAAAAGGTTTGCAAGTTGCAAAGGTCCATCTATGTACTTAAGCAAGCATCTAGATCTTGGAACATTAGGTTTGATGATATGATCAAAACCTATGGCTTTGAGCAGAACGTCGATAAGCCTTGTGTCTACAAGCGCATCATTGACAAATGGGTAGTTTTCTTGGTCCTATACGTGGACGGCATCCTACTCATTGGGAATGATGTGATCCAACTTATAAGGGATCATGAGAACAAACTCATAGCACTGTTTCTGGCATCGTATATCGACAAGATTCTTATGCGTTTTTCGATGCAGAACTCCAAGAAAGGTAATTTACCTTCCAGACATGGAGTTCACTTGTATAAGGAACAGTGTCCTAAGACAGCTCAAGAAGTTGAGGATATGAGACGTGTACCCTATGCATCAGCAGTAGGTAGTCTCATGTATGCTATGTTATACACGAGACCTGACATCTGCTATGCAGTGGGAGTAGCCAGTAGATACCAGTCTAACCCAGGATTGGATCATTGGGTTGTTGTCAAGACCATTCTCAAGTATCTTCGGAGAACGAGAAACTATATGCTAGTGTATTCCGGACAGGTTTTAATCTCGTTTGGATACACGGATTCTGATTTTCAGTCATACAGGGATTCTAGGAAATCCACGTCTAGATCAGTTTCACCCTGGGTGGTGGAGCCATTGTGTGGAGAATTATAAAACAATCTTGCATTGCAGACTCCACCATGGAAGCCGAATATGTAGCCGCTTGTGAAGCTGCTAAAGAGGCTGTTTGGCTCCGCAAGTTCTTGAGTGATCTGGAAGTTGTTCCAGATCTGGATAAGCCCATCACACTTTATTGTGATAACAGTGGTGCTGTGGTTAATTCCAAAGAATCAAGAAGCCACAAGAGAGGGAAGCATATATAAAGAAAGTATCATCTCATTAGAGAGATAGTGAAACATTCCATTCAATGGGTACAGCCAATATTGACTATCATTAGAAAAAATATAATAAAAAAAATCATCATGCATGATATTTTCTATAAAAAAAAAAATCTATGTATGATCCAAAGTCCATGTTGTGTTGAATCTGATTTTTTAGTGGTTGTGAATCATATTACCAATAAAGTCACCCCTTTATCAGAGTTGGCATTATTATCTCAAAAATTATGTTGCTACTGAATGAACATTCCAGTTTTTCGGTTTCTTTTGTATCTCGCCATGCCAATTCTGTGTCTCATGAACTTGCTCAATTTGGTACCTTTGTTGATGGTGTTTCTGTTTGGTTGGAAGATCTTTCTCTTTGTTTTAATTTTGTTTTACTAGTAGATGCCTATGCTCCGATGTAATTGGCTTCTTTTAGTTAATGAAATATTTCTTTCCAACAAAAAAATAGAATTAGAGTTTATCATAAGTTTTAAATAATAATAATAATAAAGAGATATATTTGAAGATATGATGGATATAATCGATGAGTGTGCATAATATTCTATTTATTTTTAATTAAAGTTCTTATCGATAAATTTGTATTGGAATATTTTTGTAATTAAATTTTTAAATAAAATATGATCCTACAAATCATATTTATAGGTTGCAATATTAGCACCATATTTCTTAACTACAACCATCCCAAACATATCCTAGTTCTATCTAAATTTACATCAACACTTTATTTTTTATTACTGTTGTATATGTTTCTATTTTTTTTTTCACATTAACCAATAGGTTATTTCTTTCAAACTATTTTTTTTCGACGAGGAAGAGGGATTTGACCTTTAGACCTCAATTTCATTGAGAGATGTGGTTACCAACATACTATAATATACATATGACAGTTAATATTGAAATTATTCTTTTCCCCGCTTAGGTAACCCGAGTCCAAAACTGCTAAACCCTACCATCTTTAGAAAAGAGGAAACTATGGCCTTTCACGGGTGGGCACGGTTCGGTTCGGTTCGGTTTTGGACAAAATCGAACTAAACCGAAAATATTTCGGTTTACCTAAAATTGAACCGGTTTAAACCGAATAAGAAATGGTAACCGAACTGAACTGAATTGATTTTAATCGGTTCGGTTCGGTCCGGTTCATTTCGGTTTTGGGCCTAATGGTCCTTTTTGGCTTGATGTGCTTAATAAGTCTTTTTTTAATATGTTTTTAAATTTGATGGGTTGTTACCTTGTTGGATTCTAATTTTGTACCAAAGTTTCATAAATTTTAATTGTCCAAGCCAAAAAAATCCCAAATCAAATCTAACTAATAATATTTAATTTATAATTCATTATCACAAATTGAATAGACAAATACTGTACAATTTTCAAAGATAAAAACTCTAAATCACAAATTCAAACTCCAAAGATAAGTGTGTTAGGTTTTTTTTTAGTTATATATGTGGTTTAATCGGTTCAAACCGGTTTTTGGTCAACCAAAAACCGGTTTGAACCGAATATTTTTCGGTTTTCAACTTTTTGAACCGGTTTAAACCGAATTCATTCGACGAACCGAACCGAACCGAACACCCTTTTTTTGGTTCGGTTCGGTTCCGAACTTAGTGCCCACCCCTATGGCCTTTTGTAAGTACCGAGGGCGCGTTTGTTTCCCTGTATTAGATAGTATTAGTATTAGGGTGTTAAGATACAGTACCGTGTTTGCACCCATGAACAAAGAATATGTTTTTTAGAATATGTATATATTAGAATATTAGAATATGTTTTGAACCGAATATTTTTCGGTTTTCAACTTTTTGAACCTGTTTAAACCGAATTCATTCGACGAACCGAACCGAACACCCTTTTTTTGGTTCGGTTTGGTTCGGTTCGGTTCCGAACTTAGCGCCCACCCCTATGGCCTTTTGTAAGTACTGAGGGCACGTTTGTTTCCCTGTATTAGATAGTATTAGTTTTAGGGTGTTAAGTTATACAGTACCGTGTTTGCACCCATGAACAAAGAATATGTTTTTTAGAATATGTATATATTAGAATATTAGAATATTAGCAATATGTTTTTTTATTTTAAAAATCTAATGCGAAATCACCTCTCAAACATTGTATAACCTAATATTGTCTAATACAAAATATCACGAAACACAGAATTGTACGGTTCAATACAATACAATACAATTCAATCTCATACAGTCCAGTATAATACAATACAGTGTGTCAAACGAACCCTAATGGAAGAATCTCCCATGAGACTTTCTGCAACAAATCACAGACCTAACTATTATGTTAACCCCTCACGGGTGAAAGATGCTACTAACCATACGCCTGTCCTATCATTACTTGTATAAGACAACGAGATAATACTATTTCAGCCAACTGATCGATATTGAATCTTTACATTATTTTTCATGTTCAATGAATACCCGAGTCACCAGACTAACACTTACGATAATTTACATCTCCTGCACCCTACTTTACAACATATTTATCAAGAATAATCTAGGCCAAATTCTGTAGAATTCCATATACAAACTTCCAAGTTGAGCTTCCCAGAAGAATCAAGGAAACGAAACGGGATCAGAAGAAAATCCATTGGAGGAAAACCTTCCACCCGCCCGGGAAAATATTCTGTCAGTGATTTTAGTCTAAGAGAGCTGATTCCTCTTTCTGAAACGAGATCGTAGAGGAACTTTTCCTTTGACATGCTAGGGCCAATACAAGTTAGCATGACTGTGTGACCGATGGTTTCAAGACCCTTGTTGAGGAGAAAGAGTACACCATCCTCCTCTGCTTGAAGGACAAGAAAATCTTCATTTATCCCTAAAGAGACACTCAAAGGGCTATTGTACCTAAATCGCCTTCCGGAATCCCAATGTTTGCTGCTGAAGTGTAGTGACAACTGTTCAGATGAGCTGACAAAGTTACAGGCTAAGAGGGGGCATGCACATGGTGCATACATACATGTTTCTTCATGGGCATTATTCTTCGCATAATCCACTGTTTCATTGCATCCATACACTTTGTTTCGGCATAGAGATCTTATGGAGTCAACAGCCACCTCAATGTTCCTGCAGACCACACTCTGACTGTCAAGAAAATTTGGCATATCTACCTGTGGAAACATATCAAAGAAGTTCATTGCTGTAAATAGTGACAGATGATAAAGCTAGGGAAATGTTAATACGTATAAATAAAGTGAAGTTATAAACCCAACTCTTCAATAGAGGACCTGTTAAATGAGTCAAAACTTCAAAGGTTTCATAGCCGGGATCACCCTTAAAACTTCTATTTCATTCTGACAACAGTTTTTCAATTTTTCACCTTTAATTCTTTAAAACTTCTTAATATTGGGGTTTTTCTATTTGTAGAGTCTTTTTGCGTGTAAATGTGCATCGACATATACAAACTCAACAAACATATTAAACATGAATACATGATTTTGCATGAGAAAATCTCAGGCACTTCATAACTTATTGACATGATCCCCTTCATTTAACTATTTTGTCACCTGCATATTACTTGGTTTTATGTTTTTAGTCTTTCACCTGCATCAGCATGGCTATCAAAGTCCATATTTCCTCCAGTGTCAATTTTAAATATCCACAGCCATCATAGACCAGTAGAATATATGTGACATACATAAAGGAGGGACTCCGAACATTTCCTTCTTTGGTTGGACTTGGGGCATGGTAAAATGAGTATCATTAACACCTTGCCACCAAGTCAAGGTGTAAGTGACAGGAATTAACATTAATTCAATTCAACAATATAAAATTAAAAGAAAAAACTAAGGGAAAAGGTAATATTGTAATATATAGATCAAAGAAAGATATATACGAAAGGGAGAATTGACTACCTCATCTATAGATGTGATATCTCGGTTCATCTGTTCTTCATCAGTCTACAAAATAGACAGGCAGAAGAATATGCCATGAGAATCAATGCCTTAATCCTTTGACAGGTAAGACTTAAAGAAGAAATTAAAAGGTTATTTAAAATGTCCCACTAATTAAGCCCCTGGATCCATTCTGCAAGTTCATTATTACAAGTAGTCCCTACAAAGTATCGGATTAATGACTATACGATACTAAATTCTCAGAGTATATACTCACAGTTGGTTCCCATCCTTAAGAGAGTATGAATGTAATAAAAGCACCAGTTAACAAAAGGATCAACCTAAGATGATAATCTCATCGCTATTAAGAACGAAACAAATTCGATGGTTCCTATTTGTCAATCTTTCTGACTTGCTCCTAGTCCTACAAAACAAAGGTCAAAAGATTGAAAAATATCAGTCATTCACAACCATTGTTGAAGGACTCCTCAAAAGTTCAAGCTAACAAATCAGTTGTCACCTTAGTGGTCAAGCCTTCAAAATGGAAGGTAAAAGGGAAAAATGAAAACGCGGTATGCACCGTATGGCGTATGCTACACTTTTTTTTACTCAAGATTAGAACTGAACCCTAGAGTTCAATCGTTAATTTAAGCCTAGGGTACCAATGCCACTTCAACTAGAGGTCTACATGTCTGCATCAATAATATCGTGTCTTCCTAAAACACTTGAGGATATTTACCTTCATCCATTGCAGACTTTATGAAAGCTACCATACCTCAGTAATATGTTCTATTCTAAAGTCTAAACCATTTTCCCAGGACTTCAGTCCATAGCATTCATTATACAAAATATTCTCCACTTCAATCCCAACTCTTCTATTGCCCTAGTTTGATCAGTTTC
Organism: Dipteronia sinensis; assembly: GCA_033220585.1. Lineage (NCBI taxonomy): Eukaryota > Viridiplantae > Streptophyta > Magnoliopsida > Sapindales > Sapindaceae > Dipteronia > Dipteronia sinensis. The sequence continues at coordinate 25,503,994 of CM065639.1, read as the reverse complement.
CAACTCATGATACAGGAAAATGTAGGGCACATTTTCCCCTGTTTGGAATAAGAAAAACATGCTTGGGCAATACATTACAATTAAATCTGGCATTTAGCAGATGTTTAAGTAATTTTCTCCACCAACTACCATTGCACTTCATGGGTAAGCTTTTGTGAGAATGGAAGAGATAAATATAAAGGTAGAAGTAGCGGACAAAATGAGGTATAGAACATAAGTAGTGTTTCTAGGGTCCATCAAAGAGCAAATGACAAACATTAAATTCACCATATTTCATTCCATTCTGTGAACATTGCATCAATATAATAATATCAATGTAACTCAGACAAGGAAAATGTAAGCAATACCCGACTCCTCTCCTGTTCAAACTCAGGACCATGTTCAGCCCCAGTGCTTAGTTTCCTCACTGGCAGACCATCTAGTTGGCATCTGTACTCTGATGACTCCATACCAAGGCACCTTTCCTTGCAAATTACCTGGACGTAAACAGCTAAATCAATAATTCAAATCTGTTTCCCGCCATCATAAATCGTAAATTTTAACGTACCTCTCCGGATCCATAACCACCAAGCTCTCTTTCTCGTTTTTCTCTCTCAGTAATCTCTTCCTCACCCCAAGAAGATAAGCATGGGAAAACGGTGGGTGCCAGAGCACCAGATCTCTCAATGGAGATACTCTCATAGTAAAAGAGCTGGGGAGAAATAAAATTTAAAATTTAGCTATAATTATTATGCATACAAGTAAAGGAAGTGCAAAACAAGCTTATAAAGATCTAGTTTACCTGGAGAAACAGAAGACATCCACCAACAGCACGCTGCTTACCTTGACGATAACGAGAAACCTCACGTACTAGCCGGTCAAGTAAAAATTTTCCCCAGTTGTACTGATGGATAACATCCATGTTTGTCAAAAAGTGGAGGAACGAAGGGCTTGCATCCAGCCTTGCAGTTGGGGACAGAAGAGTGCCCAATGCATATAGGACAAATGATCTTTTGAAGTCATCTCCTGCTTCTGGAACTGCCAACCGTTCCTCTAGAAGCCGCACTGATATCCCATTATTTGAAGCATTATAACTACGACGTAAGTCTGCAATTAAGTCATCAGGCCCTGAGTTTACCACATCCTTCCCACTAGCTGCTAATCCCATCACAAGTTCCACATCACTTGGGTACAAAGGAATGCACTCACCACAAATCTCCAAGCTGCGCTGTGTAGTGTTAAATCTCTCCAATAGCCAAAGACACAAACTGCGACGAAGGGTCCGGCATCTAAGACTAAGGAGGCTACCGAATCCCATACTATTCACTGCATCTTTTTGTTCAGGTGTTAGGCGCTGTAGCACATTGAATAAGCGGCCAGGAGAGCATCTTGTGACTAGTTTAGTCTGCAACATCTTAGCATAAGATTCTTCTGCCACAGAGCATTACTGACAGTAACCAAAACATGAAGGTTACCTGCTTTCTTGGCTTGGGGATACGTGCAGGAGCTGCGCTCAAGTAATCATCCCACACTTCACGAGCATGCCTGGTGTATTTTGCTTTCTCCTCATGGCTCATCGACTTCCAAGCATCAGATGCCGCCTTCGTGGCCTGGAATGGAAAGAGTCATTATGTCAATTATTTCCATCAGGATATTATTAAAAAGAAGACTGATCAAGAAACTCACAGCTTTGAGGCCTGAGGACTCAGGATGGGAAGCACTGTACTCCTTTATAAACTCACGGCTTCAACATTTCAACAGAGATGTAAGTATGTTGACAACATAATCCAAAGCAGAACATGCTTACACAGACAATATTTTACTTCAAAGAAACTAAGTTTTACCTAAAATACACCCATGAGCATGCAGGACGAGGAGTGTCAGCTTGCTTCTTCTTTTTCTTCTTTTTCCTCTTTCCTTCTAGTTCATGTTCTTCAGCTTTTCTCTTTACCATTGAAGCATCTCCTTCGCTTGGTACCTAGGATATGGATCAAAAAAGCTGTTGTAACCAAAAAGAGGAAAGCTCTATTTCTGTCTTATAATTTTTCTTTATTACTTAAAAAGCCAGAAAAAATTTTCTTCTAAAGAGCCTATGAAGTAGTATATAAGTTGTGTAATTCATCTTAAAAAACAAACTTTAAATGCACCTTAAACTTGATTATACAAAGCCTCATTTTAGCAGATCAGGAATTTGAACAGCATTAAGTTAATAACTAAGGAACTAATGCAGTGAAAGGGTGTACCTTGCGTGTAGGGGTGTGTTTTTGATATTATTGAAATAATATAATCTCAAGCTTCAATATAGGTTATATTACTGACTCGGACTATTAATTGGCAAACAAATCAATATAGAAAATAAAACTTGAAAGTTCAGATTAAAACAAAAATTTTACTTTTTCAAAAACAGCTGAGTCTGGAAAAAGTTTGTCTTTATAAATTTCAAAAGTTCTGGAGTCTCTCTTTAGTGAACACGTAAACATAATCCGTGAACATAATCTAAGAACTAATTGCTATTCAATGACTTCATAAATGAAGCTGTATAATGCATTTTTTCAAGAAAACCCCAAGTGAAGCTCGAAAGACTCCAAAACATTTGAAAGGCAAGATGAAAACAAAATTTTTACTTCATCAGAAAGTCGGAGTCTGCAAAAAGTTTGTCTAAGTTTGTCTTTATTAATTTCAAAGGTTTGGAGCCTCTCCTTAGTGTACACGTTAACATAATCCAATAACCAATTGATATTCAATGAGTTCATAAATGAATCTATATAAAAACATTGCTGAAGAATACCCCAAGCCAAGTTCTTATGGGTAGTACCCATGACCTACGCTGCTCGACATAGTACCGTGATTTTTGTAAACAATTCAAAATCCAATCTTTTAAAATCAGGAATGTTATGCAAGCCAAAAAAATTAGCTCAAAAATCAATCCAAATTATGTGGGGTGATGTGGTGAGTGCATAGGCACAGATAAATCACTTGCCACATTATTTAGATTGATTTTTAGACTAAATTTTTGGATTGTGTAGCATCATTGTTCAAAATTTACAATCAACAAAATTCAAAGTTTTCCATATCAAATGTATACCTTTTTTTTGTTGAAAAACAATCAAATTCACACTTAAAAACACCAAATTGAACACCAACCCAGAACCACACTAAAAAATACCCTTCTGGGTACATTATTATCTTATACAAAAAATACAAAACTAACAATCTATGTATGCGTATATACAGAAAAAGGGAGTATTAAGAAGCAAAACCATTTCTGATGTTGAAGCCACCAGGAAGAGGAAACCCCAGAAGAAAATTGCGATTTAGGGTTAGGGTTCGAAACTTGAGCTCAGTGACAATCGCAACGACAGCAAATCGATCAAGAGAAATAACCAACTGGATTTTAAGGGACTGTCAAGTTTTCATCTTCTTCGCAGAGACGAGGGTTTATTATTATTATTATTATTATTATTATTTCTGCTTGAAATCACAAATAATAATAGATAGGTAATGAATATTGGCACCCATAAATATGATAAACACATTCATATTTATAAAGGAAAATTGTATCTTAGTCCCTATAATTTACCTTAATCGGCGTTTAGTCCACGATTTTTGATATTGTAACTTTTAGTCCATCATTTATCTGACAATATAGATTTTAGTCTCTACCGTCCAATTCTGTTAAGGGTTCCGTTAAGTCAACGAGAGTCAACGAGTATAAAAAGGTAAAACAACATCTGATGTTCTAGAATCTTATTTAACTAAAGGGTAAAAATGTCATTTTACTAATTAGAATGATAAAACATTATTAATATAATATTTAATAAATAATTTATTTTTAAAAAATAATGGATGGAGAAGATCTTATCCCATCCATTTACCCAAGAATCTGGACCTTTGAAAAATAATTTTAAAAACAAAATATTTTTTCAACAACAAATTAATTTTAAAAAAACAATCTCCAGAAAAAATAAAATAAAATAACTTCATCTCTCTCACCGTATACAACACAATCCAGAATCTAAGGGGGTGTATTGGTTCAAGATTTTATTAGACAATTTGGAGAAGTAAAAGTCTGGTGGTATTGGATCGAAACTTTTTAACAAGTTAGATAATAAGTCCACTGGTATTCGATCAAGACTTTTAAGATTTTTTTTAAAAGCTCATATTGTCTTGTGGTATTGCATCTAGACTTTTAAGATTTTTTTAAAAAGTCAATATTGTCTTATGGTATTTGATCTAGACTTTCAAGGGGCAACAAATTGTCTAGTGGTATTGGATTGAGATCAATATTTTTAAGATTTCATGACAAAATGGATTTTTCAGACTTTTTAGTGATTTGTATAAATAGTTTGAACCCAAAATTGTTTTGCCCTCTCCCTCAATACTCTCCCGACTTTTGTCTCTCACTCAAAATCATCTTCACGACGTCACTTTATCTCTTGCTTCGCTCTTTTTGGTTTCTGGGTTGTTGTCATAACAATTCTAAAGATACTTTCTTTTATTCCAAAATTATCCCTTTTATCTTTTAACAATCATATTCCAAAGACAATCCATTTTTAAAAATAAAATTTTCAAAGAAACTCTATTTTATTTTAATATTACCAATTATTATTTTTTAAATTTATTTTTAATTTTAACATATATCAAAAAAAAATTAATAGTTCGAAAAGATATATGCATTATTTAATTTATTCAAATACATACGACAAAAGTGATAGACTCTTGATAATCAGTTGAAAAGTGTGTTGAGCAGAGCATTCGTACATAAATATAGAAAATAATGATATGGAGAAGATACCAAGTCGACAACATCACCAGCAGCAAGTGCTAAGATATCAGCGCAGGAGACGACAACAGGGCACAAGGCTTCTAGTTGTGTTTTAGCATCATCGACACTTCTAAAACTTGGGGAGAAAATTGAATACTACAATCGAATCTTGAAAGTCCATATTTTTAAAAGTCTAAAAAGTCTTAAAATAAAGTCTAGATAATCTTAATAGTCTATAAATAAAGTCCAAAGACTCTTTTAGAATCCTAATAGTCTAGTCCATATAATCCTAATAATCTTAAAAGTATAATCATAACAATCCTAATAATCATAATAGTCTTGTAAATCTATAAAATCCTTACACCCCAAAATTATCTATTAAAATCTCAATCCAATACACCCTTCTAAAATCATCAAAAAAAAATCCTTCATCTCTCTCTCATATGGAAAAAATCAAGTGTAACATCACAAAATCATCAAGCAAACCATCTTCATCAATCCACAAAAAAATTAAAAAAAAACTCCACCTTCAATTACCACACCATCTTCTCTTCATCTTCATCAAATCCAAAAAGGGAATCCACCTTCAGCTGGTACTGGCACAGCCACCGCTGGAGCCGTCGATGCGCATCTCCGTCTCGTGTGCATAGCAATCGCCTCTCCCGTTCCTGCCGCCGCCTCCTCGATCGGACTCTGATCAGGCTCCGCCACTCGCTCCTCCTGCTGTTCAGCCATTCTCGCTCATGCTGCTGCTCCCCGGCCTCTACGCACTCCACCACGCAGCTTTCATCCATCAATTATTCTCATCACAAGAAAAAAGAAAAGAAAAAACGATTTAGGGATTTTTAGGAATTTTTGAGATTTGGAGATCTAATTGATTCGTCGAACTGTAAAAAAATTAGGGATTTTTAGGGATTTTTAGGGATTTTGGAGATTTGGGGATGAGACCAGACTTCATCTTCATCGTTTCATCTTCTTTTCATCAGACTTCATCTTCTCTTCATTGTTTCATCTCTCTCTCTTCATTTAATCTTATTTTATTTATAAAAAAATTAGCTATGTAAAATTGTAATTAGTAAATGTATTTTATTGGATCACCCGTAAAATAAAATAAAATAAATAAATGATAAATTAAAAAATTAAAAAAAAAAATTAACGTTGGAACCGTCTGGTTCGAACCGGAACAAAATCGTCAGTTCTGGTCCGGTTCGAACCAGGCGGTTCCATAAAAAAAGAATCAGAACCAGAACCAAAACCGTCCTGATACCGATTCTGATCCGGTTCCGGTTTTACCCAGGCGTTTCCTGTTCGGTTAGTCTACTTGAAGCCGTTTATAAAAAAAAAAAAAAAAAAATTAAAGGGGAAATTTGCACAAACATCATATGATTTTAGTCCATATTTGACTCAATTGCAACTTTTTCTATAATTGCACAAACCTCCCTTAAAAAGGGTTAAACGCCGTCAAGTTTAACGTTTGACTAACTTAAAAATATGAAATATCCAAATCACCCTTATGTAGTTTTATTAATAATATTATTTTTAAAATGATAATTTAATAAATTAATTGAGAATTTAAACAATTTTTTTATAACAAAAGAAAAAGAAAAAGAAAAGGAAATATGCAATCTCCTTCATTGGAGGAGATCTGAAGATCTTAAAAAATTGATTTTTAGGACCCTGGTCGGTGGTTGAGGCGATAGTGAAGATATTGGCCATCTTGATGTCGATCCATTTCTCCCACGCGATGTGTTTGCACATCTACAACTTCGCCACTAGGTCTTTGTACGAATTCGATGGATTGAAGTCATCCGATGCCGTTTCGTGACTTCGTCGAACTCCAGTGTTCCTTTCTTCCTACCCATGATGTTATGTTACTATTGTTGCTCTCTCTCTCTCTCTCTAAACAGCCCATCCAGAACATAAATTTAAAAAAATTACATTAAAGTAATTTGGTGAGTGGTGAGCGGTAAGCAAACCAATTTGCTAGTTTGATTGCTACTTAAAACATTTTTTTTTCTTTTGTTTTACTGTGATGTGTGGCGGCAATATGCTACATGCATATTAGATCTTGGGATTTTGTTTTTCTTTTTTTGAAAATACATATTAGATATTTAGATCTTGCTTTTATTATCAAATAATGTTAGTAAAATATTAAATAAATAAGAAGAGAAAGTAATGTTGTTGTTTTTGGTGGTGGTGGAGTCGGGACCTTTGAAGGTTGAATAGACCTCTTATTTGAATGTACTTTTGATTTTAAACTTTTAGGTCTCTTTTTTAATTTTTAGTTCGATAGGTTTGGACTTATATAAATGTTTGGGGTTGTTTCATAATTTCTAATGATTTTAATTATTGATTATTATGCCAAAAGACATTTTTACCCCTTAATAATTAAATCAATTGTCAGTCAAACCATTAGTCAACAGTTATTCAACGATAATCAGGGGAAGTTTGTGTAATTATGGCAAAAGTTGCCTATGAGCACAATTAAGGGTGGGCATGGGTTGGTTTGGGTTGAGTTTAACGATATCCAAACCAAATCATTATTTAATCGGGTTATTTTTTTACAACCCAAACCAAAGTAATTATAAGGTAAAACCAAACCAAACCAAATCATAAAAATCGGTTTAGTTCGGTTTGGTTTTACAGTTTAAGAAAATAATTACATTATTTTTTTTTTATTTGAACAAATATAATGATATCATTATAAGTAGTTAAACTCATTATCAATAAGATAAAGAATAATACTAAAATTAACTCAAGTGCATAACAATAATAGTTAAAAAAAACTCAAGTATAGAACGAATAAAACTTATAAAAAAAATAAACTGTAAGCAGCATTTTGTACGAAACAATAAAAAAATAGTTACTATCCTTAATAAATTTGTTTAGTGCCAACAACTTCGAATGAGATAAAATAGATTTAAGAATAAATATAGGGTGTTAAAACTTAGAACATATATATATATATATATATATGTATGTAATGGTTTGGATTGGGTTATGCAGGTTGATAAAACACAACCCCCAAACCAATCCAAACCAATCCGGTTATAAAAAAAACCCAATTGTTTTTTTTTCTTTAACAAAACCAAATCAACCCGCTTAAATTAGTTTGGTTTGGGCGGGTTGATTGGTTTGACGGATTGGGTGCCCACCCCTAAGTGCAATATTGACTATCCTTATGGGATGTTTGTGCAATTATCAAAACAAATTGTGTATAAAATAGGGTTAATTGCACTAAAATACCTTGCTTTTATCCTTTTTGGCAAAATATAAGTCATGTTTCAAAACTTCAACACAAACATACCCTGCCGATAAAAATAGGTCTGTTAAGTAGTTAACGACATAAGGGTAGTTTGGTCATTTTATTATCTCTTTAAAACTATTTATTTAAATAATAAAAAATAAAAAATTAAATAAATGGATCTAATTGACTGATCTCCTCTATCAATGATTTTATCTCCTCAATCGTTTAATTATAAAAAAATTGGAGTCAAATCACCATTTTAGAGAAGAATCAGTAACCTTATTTATACTTCTCTCGGCTAAAATGATTCTAAAAACATGAACGATGTTGTCACAAAGATTAGCAACTAAACCGGTGCATTCTTTTTTCCATTGTTCTAAAAAAACACCAAACAAGCAAACAACAAGAGACACTTAGACATAACTCAATATTATAAGTAGGGGTGGGCACGATTCATTGAACCGAACCGAACCGGACCCAAACCGAACCGAAATATGGTTTTTGGTTTGGTTTTAAGGTTGAGTTCAGTTCAATTCGGTTCGAACCGAATGAAGCGCATAGAATATGGTTTGGTTTCGGTTTTGGACCTTCCAAAACCGAACCGAACCGACGAACCGAACTATAAATACAAAAAAAAATACTAATTTTATTATGGTATGTTGGATTATTTATGTATGATCTTATTTTATTTTGGACTTCTATCATTCTATGTAATGTATGGACTGAATTTGGTAGAATGGTAACTATTGAACATGTACTTATGATTGAATTGGACTAAATTTAATTAGTTAAACATTAATGTGATCTATTTATACGTGTTTTGAATGTAAGGGATTGATAAAAAAAAATAGTCCAAAATCAATTGTCCAAAGGCTAAAGGTCTAAATACAAAAATAAGACTGTTAAACCGAACTGAACCGAACCGAGATAAAGGTGTTCGGTTCAATTCGGTTTGGTGGTCCAATACGGTTCAAACCGATTCAAGTTTTCAAAAACCAAAAATATAACTGTTCAATACGGTTTTAGCCAAAACCCAACCGAACTGAATCGCGTCCACCCCTAATTATAAGTGACATAAAAAAAATGAAGTTATGGTTAAAACTATATATAACTAGAGCTCGAAATTTGCTAGAACTGTATGTAGGAAACAACAAGAGACACTTATACATTGATCAATACTTTAATGCCCCGTTTGGTGCGAGTGATAGGATATGATAAGATTGAATTAATTTTAATGTTATCCTATATTTGGTGCAGTATAAGAAATGATTAAAAATAGAGTAATTATGTGTCTGGTGTCCGGTAGATCAACTGAAAGGGGTATTATCAATCTAGTCCCAAACTTTTGACTAAATATCAATTTTTTTAAACGTGTTTGTTTTTTATAAATAAAATAAAAATTGAAAAAGAAGAGACTAAAACTTTTAAAAAAGGAAAATTATAAGAAAATCGAAAAAAAAATTGATGAGCAGATCCACCAACTCTCACCTCTCTCTCTCTCTCTCTAAACTGTTTTTCTCTTCATTTCCTCTCAAATCTTAAAAAAAAACCTCTAGATCCACTTATTCGCTTATCATCGTTTTTATGTGATATGATTTGCTTATCGTCTCTTCGTTGTTCCGTGCTCATGTTTGTATATTTGTGATAGTGGGTTTTGATTTTTTATTTATTCATGTTCATGCTTGATTTTGCGATTGAAGGTTTTAATTTTGTGATTGTGGGTTTCCCAGGAATGTTTTCTACTCAACAGAAACCAAATGAAAAAGTAGTCGATCTAAAGAAGGTTTTGATTTTGTGATTGTGTAATTGAAGGTTTTGATTTGTGATTGTGATTTTTTTTTATTGAGTGTGTGTGTGTTTTTTTTTTTTAAAAACAAAATTGAAGAAGTAACTGATCTAATAAAGAAGAAACCGATCTGAAGAAGATGAAGCAGATGAAACCGATCTGAAGACAATGGATGTTTGCATCATTAAGACATGGGAAACAAATGAATCCCATGTCATCGGGCTGCATTATTTTATCCCATTGCAATGAGATAAATTAAATAGATGAGATTAATTTATCCTATCCCGTTGTTAGGTCGATAAATGTTGATATTTGAAACCCCTAATTCATATATTTTATATTATGTTCTTGAATATAATTGAATATTTTAACGTGTTTGTTGAGATTGTGTAGAAAATAGCTCTTAAAGTGAGTTTGAAGATAAAATGGTGACTTTTAGTGAAGTTTGGAGAAATACCTCTGCAGCACGTTCAACTTGTGAAGACCATATCTCTCTCCTCAGATCAAACCAGGTTGAGATCTATAGGTTTTTAGAAAGCCCAAGAAGTCTAGTTTCCGAAAAACTTTACGGTTCATCGATCGAAATTTTTTAGAGGAAGTTATGGCAGACTGAGTAACCGAAGGTCAGAGCTGGAAAAGTCAACGACGGCCTAAACTGCGGTTCGTGCATAACGACCTACGTAGCGGCCAATCCAGAGAAATTCCGCTGCTTGGACCGTGGATGACCTATGGAGCAACCCAGACCACGGTTTTACGTATTTTTGGTGGATTTTCACTCCGAATTGGTCCAAACTTATTCCAAAACTTCCCAAATCAAATCCTAACTCAATTCAAACAATAATAAAAATCAAGTAAAGTGCGGAAATTAAAGAACACTTGATTTTAGGTGGAAACCCACCAACTGGAAAAAACCACGGGACTAGCTACGCTAGCCACTTGAGCCATAAAAATCCACTATATGAAAAGAAGATTACACCCTCAAATGATACACGAACTCTCACACTCGATAACCTCAGGCTATGGATATTACCACTCATCACTCTTTGTTCAATCCCTGGTGATATCCCTCGATCCACTACTCTTGGCGTGAGCACCTCCTAATCTACCTGCAAGCCTTTTATGGTGGCACTTGGCAAAATGCTTGCCAACCAACCCTTGGTTGCAAGACTTCACTTGCTTGTGCAACTTCACCTAGAAACCACAAGACTTTGATTCTATGAAGAGAGTTAAAGGTTTAAGTGAATATGTGAAAATATTCAAAATGCAATAATGTGTAAGGCCACACACAAAATGTCTAACTAGATGTTATAATGCATATTAACAGCCTAGTTATCAAACAATGCATACATACTCATACATAAGGTCTCAATTAGATTTGTAGAGAATTCTAAAAACCTAATTGTCAATTAAATCCACATGAACATTCAATAAAGCTTGACTAGATAAATAAACATTACTCTATCAACCTAATCATCAACCAATCACACAAGAATGTTCAAAGGTTAGATATTTAGGGAATAATCAACATAATCATGCAAGCTATCACATACAAACCCAATAATGTTATCAAGACTCATAAATATATGCAATAAAGAGAGTCAAGGTATTTAATCAAGTAATAAATACATAATCTATAGTAAGAAGAACAATAAATGATATTCAATAAAGTTCTTACTTACTTAATCATGAAACCAAGAAGAATCATGCTCATATGATGATGAATGATGTAAGATGCACATGAGTTTTGGGTTTAGAGAGTCAATAAATGAAGCTTGAAGCTTTCTCTCTCTAAAGCCACTCAATCTCTCTATCTTGGGTTCTAATTTCGTGGTCTCAATGAAGAAGATGAGTAAGAGGGGTTTAAACAGGTGCCCTAAGTGAAACTACATCGTTTTGGAGAGTTTATAAAAATTTCCAGCAAAGTACACACTTGTGTATAGCGCATAGGGTGCGTACAAATAGCTTACACATGCTGGAATGATTTGCACACCATGTGCGTACTCTCGAAGGGCTCATATGCGAGACACTACATCAGCTCAAGTTTTGAGCTACCCAAAACATGACCAAAAGATATTGAAACCTTTCGTATGATATACCATTGGAAAGGTATGGATATTTAATTTTTACTCCTTTTTACGGAATGAGGTTTTGATGCCTATAGAAAGAGTTATGGTTATTTGAGTGACCAAAGGTCAGATTCAGATAACAGCAGATATGCCCTATTTTAGTGGCCACTTTGGAGATATCAAAACCAATCCAAACGGTCATGAAATATTACTAATAATATACCGTTGGAAAGGTGTAGGTGTCTAGTTTATCCAAAAAAAAATTTAAACTTATTTTGGATCTTTGTATAAAACGTTATGGTCACAAGACCATATAAAGATCAGTTTTGAAAAACATTTAAATCATTGAAAACCAATCTTTTAAAACTAGACACATTACTCCAAATAACCAAACCAAATCTAACTTAATGCACACAACAAGATATCACATGATGAAATGCAATGCATGATCATGGAGATACAAATGCAAGAGATATGAAAATTTCTGAAAGTGTGGGTGTGCAACTAATCTCTTCAAAGAGTTAAGCACAAGGGTTATATATTTCGCTCTTGAAGTCACAGAGATGTTTGGAAGCTTGCTAGTGAGAACTTGAACTACCCATTGCAAAATCATTCTCAATGTAGTTTGTCATGAAACAAGTCAATCATAAAATTGAGGTCCTTACAAATATTACAAGATTTACTTGATTAACATGAGTGATATTTCAAGCCAATTTAAATGCGAAACAATAAAAAGATCTTTATGGTTAATTTATTATTATTATTATTATTATTATTATTATTTGGGATATAATCATTCCTCCGCCCATGCCCCCCTAGTTTGCCATATTAAACATTTTGCCCTCTCTAGTTTAAGTAATGACCATTCTCCCCCATGAAAATCAAAATATTAGACATTTTAACCCCTACCGTTAGGAATTTAGTTAGTCTAGTACTTTGACCATCAAAAAATCAATTAAATGACCTTATTACCCTTGAACACATGAGTTATGTCCCTTAATAATACCACTAATTGTTTTTAAAGAAAAAATTCAAAATTAAAAAAAATAAAAACTAATAAAAGTATTTAAAAAATAGATAAAAATAAAAAATAAAAAAATGGATCACCACCGTCCATTACGGTGGAGATAGTAAATAAAAAAAACAACAAAAAAATTTAGTATTTCAAAAAAAAAAAACAATTCAATATTTCAAAATAAAAAACTTTTTTTAATATTGTTTTAGGTTTTTTTTTTTACAATTATATTATATTATTATTCTTTATATTAATGTTTTTAAAATATATTTTTTTACATTTCATTCTTTATATTAATGTTTTTTAAATAATTTTTTTTATTTTTACATTTAATTCTTTATATTAATGTTTTTTTTAAAATAAATTGTTTAATTTTTTTTTCGATTATGTTTTTTTAAATACTTTTATTATTTTTATTTTTTTAATTATGATTTTTTTTTCTTTAAAAACAATTAGTGGTATCAATATGGGTATAACTCATGGCTCAAGGGTAATAAAGTCATTTAATTGATTTTTTGACTGTCAAAGTACTAGACTAATAGAATCCCTAACGGTAGAGGTAAAATGTCTAATATTTTAGTTTTTAAGGGGGATTATATGGCAACTGAGGGGTTATTATTTTGATGCAGTAGTTAAGTTAATAAAAAGTCTAATTTTTACAAATTAAATATTAGATAAATAGATTAAAACAAAACACATCACAAAAAGAACAAATCACAACGATGAAAAAATTTTATGTAAACAATATGTGGTTGATTCGTTGTTATACTTTATAATTCCCACACCTATTCATTAAAATTATGAGTTTGAGATTTATTTCCCACACCTATTCATTAAAATTATGAGTTTGAGATTTATTGTACTATTAAATATTAGCAGTATCAAGTAATTATGCACATAAAAGAAAAAGAAGATAAATTTTATATGGTATAGGGTGCGGATATGGACACTCATAAATATGATAAGCACATCAATATTTATAAGTATACCAATGTTTAAAATTTAAAATTAAAACATTACTATAAACATCCATCTTAATACCAATAATACCCTTATTTAAATGAATGTTTTAATTTTAATATAATTTATTTATAAACTCTCTTAAGTTATTAAGACACCCAATTTCTCAAATGATAAATTCTTAATTTCTCTAAGTTCGAAAACACAGTCCGAAGAATTCTTAAATTCTTAAATTTAGAAGTTCTCTCTGTTTCGAATTCTTGACTTCCAAATATTACTTTCACTTCAAGCATTCTCTCACAAACAAAGAAAAAAAAAAGATTACTTGTTTGATTTACGATCTTCAAGCTTCAAATCAAATTTGTCCACTAGCTCTAGCTCTTGTATAGTCTTTGACAGTGAAACCAACCTTCTCAAATTCGAATTCTTATATCAGCAGCTTCTCTCTAAAATACCTAAAATTTATGTCATACATGATGTAATCGGAGGTTTTGATACAGTAGCACCCCTTTAAATTAATATTTTTGGAATTTACCATAGAGTATTAATTTATAGGAATTATTAATTTGAAGGGTTTTTACATTGTAAAGTGTTATTTTGTCTTAGAAAATATGTGGAAGTCGGTTTTCTTGTTTAGGGAAAGTTCCTTTTCGAGATTCCTTATTTAGTCGGTTTTCTTCTTCAAAGAATTTTTTTTTTCAGGATTCCTTATTTAGGAAAGATTTATTAAGAAATTTTCCACGGAATGTGATTGCTTAGAGACCAAAGATACTCACCTTATAAAATAGTGAAGCTTATTCTTTGGTTGCATATAACAAGTGAGATCTCAAGATATACCTAAAAATTGTATTCCTAATAGCTCTTAAAATTTTTCACTTTTCTATCTTTTTAGTTATAATAAGAGTACAATTTAAAAGATGAAGGATGAATGATGAAGTCAAAAATATCAAACACTGTGACCTTGTGTAAACTAGCATCTTAAAGCAATTTTCTAGTTCTTGATTCTTATGTAATATATATTTGTACTTTTATGGAATTATTAATTTATGTGACAGTCGGGACCGAAATTTCACACTAGATTTCAAAAAGAAATTATTAATTATCACGATAGAGAGGTTAAGTAATTTTTTACACTGACCCGAGTCGGGAGCGAGATTTTTAATTAATTTAGATAATTAATTTAGAGAGAATATTGATTTATAAGAGATTAATTTATAGATGTTCTGCTGTACTTGAAATAGAATTAAGGTTTATTTATTTATTTATTTTTATTATAGTGATATAGTTGATGATTTGAGTATAATTAATTGATGTAAATAGTATTTAGTTTATTTTTAATTAAACTAATTTATTCTTACTGATAAATTTTTATTAAGATAAGTTTTGTAATTAATTTTTATATTAAAATATATGTGTACTTATCATAATTCTATGTGTCGATATCCGCATGCAATGTCATATGAACTAAAATCTATATTTCAAATGAAGCAGCATCTTGCTTGTAAAATTGTAATTGTTAATTCAGTTATCATATCATTTGTCAAACTTTTTTTTTTAAGGTCTAGCAATATTTGTGACCAAGTTTAAATTATCACAATATTTCAATGACCAAATTGAATTATTTGAAAGAAAAAAAAATAGCAATTGCATTATCTAAAAGTGTTTATTGATATTTTAATTAATTGAAGGAGAATAATAATAATAATAAATTTTAATTTCCACCGGCCTAAAAAGTAAAAAGAAATGATAAATCAACGAATTAACGTACTCCACATCATGAAAGAGACCAAACTACCCTCTATCGACAACCGTCCTCTGTTTCTCTCTGCAACTGCAGCTACTACTCACAAAACCCTAGAAATTTCACTGATTCAATTCTGCTTCAAACCACCGCCATCTAATGAAATATAAAGCTTTTCAACAATGTCAAACAACAATGAAGATCCAAGCAGTGCACCGGAGCCCGGTCGGTGGTACAACATAACTCTAGGCTCATCCTTCAAAGACAACCACCACAGTGACCACCCTCCCAAGTTCTGCACTTTTCGCTGTAAGTACTTCTGTATTTTCAAAAAAAAGAAGCCTTAAATATTTTCTGGGTTCTGTTTGGTTTCTGTGAAAATTGAGAGAAACAAGATTTTTTTTTTTTTTTGTTTTATAAGTAGGTTGTGTTGGTCTCGAAAATTATCAATAGTGAACTCAAGTGAGCAATATAATGGATGATATTCTGAATTTTATTTTTTCAGTTTATATGTTTTTCTTAGAATTGGAAAAGAAGATAACATTTGGATTTTAAGTGAGCAAGAAGCTCCTTTGATTTTAGGTTTTGGTTTTTAAAGTAAGAGTGAATTCAAATGAGCAATTAGGTGGGTTTTTTTTTGGCTTTGATTGGAGAAGAATATGATACTGAAATTTACATGTTCTTGGTTTCATTAGAGTTTAGGATAAGAAAAAGAAAGTTGAATGTTATAGTAGCTGAAATAACCTTTAGTTGTGAATTCTTCTTGAGTTTTTGTTGGAATTTCCTTTCTTTGGTTTACGAGAGAACATGTAAAAGAAATAGAAAATCTGTTTAAATTGTTTCGATTGCTGTCAACTTCAATGGAGGTGAAGAATCAGCTAAAATGAGCTCAAATAGTGATTTGACAATTTGACTGTGTTCATTTATGTTGTAATCCTTAAATGGCCAATAGAAGCATCGGATATTCTGCTTCTATCTATATTTTGAAGATTTCCTTTTTCTATTCTGCAATTAATGGTTTTGATATGTTTCTTCCAGATGATTTTAAACCCGCATCTATTGATAGTAGCCAACCTGGATCTCTCTACAAGAGCAAGGATAACAGGATTACTGTAGAATTTCAAAATAATCAACATGGAAAACCCAAGGCGGTTTTTGAGGGTGTTAGTGAAGAGTACAAAGACAACGATGCGGTTTTGTTTTTTGACAGTGAGACATTTCGGTTGGAACGATTGCATCGAGCTGTGAAGCGGTTGAGGCATGTTCGGCTGCTGGGGGATCCTGCAGCTGGAGCTGCATCAACCATGTCTACTCTGGTTGTACCAGCAGTGGAATCTCATTCACCACATGTTGGTACAGGATTGAAAATTCAGCCTCCAAATACAAGCATAATTCATGAGATGGTGAGTTTTATTGATTATCATATCTTCTGCAAGAATGCAGTTACAAGGAAAGAGTTAATTTTGAGTTTTTATGTTCAATTGAAATCATCCTTAAGAAAACTATTTCTTTTTTCTCTGCTTCACAATGCTCAAGTCAACTCTTT
The DNA here is from genome assembly GCA_033220585.1 of Dipteronia sinensis. NCBI lineage: Eukaryota > Viridiplantae > Streptophyta > Magnoliopsida > Sapindales > Sapindaceae > Dipteronia > Dipteronia sinensis. Next base: position 25,486,889 of record CM065639.1, on the reverse strand, counting down.
CTCTTGCTTGATTTTAGTTATGGGTTGATGTGTGAATTATATAATCAGTGTCAAAGAATTTTAGGACCGGCTTACTCAATAGTTGAAGCATTCCATTCCTTGAAAAATTGACTTGATATGGTTGTTATGATAAGTTGGAGGTTTTCTTTTTCTACACCATGCCCTTGACCGGCCCCTTCTTGAATTTACCATTCATCTTCCTATACGATATGGGTCCTGTCGTTCTCTACTTGTGCAATGTGTATATATCAGATCAGTAACTCTCCTCTTGAGTACCGCATTTAGACTTGCAAGTATTACCCTCCATATTTCTTTATAGATTTTCTGGATGTTGGCTTTCTCGCTGTAAATAAGGAAACATTCATTTTCATCCAACTGATGAAGCACTCATTTTCATTTGCAATTCTGTTTTATGCAGGACGGTAATATTTAGCTCCAATTTTGCCTAAATATCAATTACTTAAGAAATAAACCTTTAATAGGGTTTGGAACTGCCTCATGTGACAGGTTGGAAAAATTTGTGTGCTTACTTCGTTTTGTGTGGTTATTGTACTGAATGCAGGTTCCATACACTGCAAACAAACTTATCTAATCAGCTTTGTTTAAGAGTTAACTATTTAAAATGCCAAAAGTTATATTGTATTTTTCTTCTTCCCATCCGCAAGATTTGTATCAGTTGTTTGATACTAATGCATGTGTAAATAAATAAACTTGAAGATTTATAATGATTTTCTAATTTATGATGTTGCCTCTTAAAATTTTACAGGTCCAGGTGGAACAGATTAACATTGGAAACTCGACAAGCTTAGGTATGGTTCCCTTTTTCTTTATTTATTTCATTAAATGCCAGTAGAGTTTCAGACATTAGTTATGATGGTTCTCGGGATGTATGATGAAGCAGTCATTAGAGGGACTCAGAATCTGCATGCTTGAGCTAACGTTGAAATGTGGTCTATAGCCAATTTAAAGAGAAAGTTATTATTAGTATTCCTTTTTTAACTTGTTTCATACCATTCTTTTACAGTTCTTGAGGCCCCTGAATTCAACCCATCCAAACCGTGGATTCGGGTATCAGGGCTGTGTCTATATTCTCTGTTCTGCTTTGTGTATCAGAAACAGAACCATTTGCACCCACAAAAGAGTGAATGAAAGTTAGAACAATATTAATCGTCATATTTTTTTATTGTGTTAAATCTCATTTTCTTATTGTGTTATGGTGCCTTGACTGGATTTTTTTTCCTTATCCAGGTGCAGAACCTGAAATCGAGAAAGATGTGGAGCATTCTTCTCATCTCTCTTATCTGTCCATGTCACCAGCAGACCCAAATAAATTAGAATCCGAGGAACATGTTGATATAGTTAATGACAACGATGATACTTCTGAGATAACAAAGAGAGGAAGTGCTTCTGAAAAGGAATTCCGTAACTGTCTCAACATTGATATCAACTTACCAGTTGACATAGATGATGAGATTGCTGATGTAGATGTTAGTGATGACGAAGCTGATAAGGGCCCTAATGCTGCAGAAGCTCTTAGGGCTCAGGTAAATGCAGAGGGGAGAAAGCAACAGAGTTCAAGCTCGAGCAGCAGCAGTGAGAGTGAAAGCAGTGACACAGGAAGTGGGAGTGCAAGTGGGAGCGGAAGAGGGAGTGTGAGTTCTAGCAGTGACAGTGAAAGCAGCTACGGTGGCTCAGTGAATTCTATCTGAGTTTTCAAAGTTGTGCGAGCTAATCAGCTATTAACTATATTAGTCTTAGCAGATACTGTACTCAGCTAGCATGCTGCTTACGAGAAACAGACAAACTTATGAAAGTTTGCCTTCTACTACTGATTTTGAGGAATGCTTTGTTCCTGATGCATTAACAGTTGTAAAAAGATAAGAGTTTGTGTTCAGCTTTAGTTATGCCTTTACTTTAGGTAATTTAGTTCGATTCTCAGAATTCGAAATATAATTCTGATTTGACTGCCAATGTACTTTGTAAAATCAGGGTGGTAGGAGTAGTGAATAGAGATTGTAGAGCCAAATGTGTGCAGCTGCAGAGATGGATAGTTCATGTAATCTTGATGAGGTTTCATAATTATGATTTATGAATGCTCATCTTTATTTCACACCCTCTATTCATATATGTACAAATGGTTGCAAGCCTTGGAATTGAAAGAAACATATTGGTATATGCATTTTCTTATTCTACTCGTGCCTGTTTAGCTTGAAAAGTTTGGATGAGGTAGCTTTTAAGATGAACGTTAGGTAATGCTACCATATAGGTTCGTCAACGATACTTTGTCAATTAATATCTGTTGGATTATAACCTAACGGTTCGAAAAAGATGTAGATTGTAAAAGCTGTATAGTTCTTGTACAGGACATACAGGTACTCGCCAGTTGATATGGATATTCTTTTGTGTGAACTCTTCAAGCTGATTGCAAACACACATTGAGCCAATGCATAAAATTTGAATCCTATCAATTCTCCCAAAATTTATATTAAAGATTTTGATAAACATTATCTTACATTGTTTGACTTTGCAAGGTTAACGCTACGTATAAACCAACAACAATTCAGGGGAGGAAAGATAAGAGATGATTCGAATCTCATACAGATGTAGGTGCTTCCTTTTCTTGTCCTGTGCCATTCTCCTCATCATTTCCTTCCCCTCCTTTATATCCATTCTGCAAAATTCTATGCTCTGAGGGTAGGTTCTTCTTTGCTTTCTTGCTCCCTTCGATTTTCCACGTATCCCACACCCGGGTTTTGGGTGGAGGTATTGGATCTGCACTAGGCGCAATTAATCCTGGCTTGCCGTCATCAATTACTGCATCTACCAACCCGTATTCCTTAGCTTCCCATGCATTCATGAAATTATCACGGTCAGTATCCACTTCAACCTGCAAATATCCAAAACAAAAGAAAAGGAAACAAGTGAGAAACATTAAAGGAAATTTTCATCATTAATAAATGAAATAACGGTCAATAATCAACTAACCTGCTCTAAAGGCTTCCCAGTAGCTCTTGACAGTATCTTGTTCAGCTTAACCTTGTGGTATGACATCTCTCTTAACCGTATACTCATCTCTGTAACCTGAAATTACATTTAACTGCTTAGTGAGATAGAGTTCAGAACCACCAGCATAACAATCAAATTCAAAAATTACTTAGAAACCTTCCACAGCAACATAAAAAACTCAACTAGGTCTTGTGAAATCATTTAAGACATAAGAAGTTCATTGTACCAAAAAAATATAGATAAAACTATTCAATGCAAAACTTATTTGGTCAGTTAAGTGAACAATCTGCCAAGGCTCCATCTTAGTGGTTATGCTATGTGGCACCAGCACCTTACGAGAAAAGAAACCCAAGTGTAGAGTGGTCAAAACCCAAAATGGCGAAAGAGACAAAAAACGTGAAGAGGAAGAAAGAAACAAGGATAGAATATGGAAGAACGATTTGACCATGGAAAGAAGAAGTAAATACCTAGGCTGAGAGTTCTCACCTTGAGGTGGGTTAGCAAACCTATTTTGTGAAGTCAATTTATCCTTGAACTTTATTCTTCGACTTTACATATAGTTGTGTGTTTAAAATTCATAATTTGTTACGTGGGTGAGCACTCTTGATGATATGAGTATCCTAAGACTCTTGTACATGATTTCCAAGTATAAATTTTAGGTCTAATTAATCCAAAATAATAACTTTTATACAAGTACTAGAATATCAAATTTTTATACTATAGAAGCAGCAGCCAGCAGCATTTCTGAGCCTCCATTTTGATTTAGTGAATAACCTACTTAAACGATCTTCAAATAGGCAAGAACTTGAGATAATGAGAATTTTATACATCTAAATTCATTTTGAAAAATCTCAAATTCATAGGTCTTAATATTTAAATTTTGAAGATTTTTAAAGTGGTGTCATTCAGGAGAAGGCTTATGTTAGAATTCTATTAAATGATGGGCAAATGACATATGATGTGAAATGAAATTATTTGAGGGAAAGCAATATAGAATTTGAGAATCATAGTCTGGCATAAAGGAAACAAAGTCAGTAACATAGGATAAATAAATGCATGGAATTAGAACCAACATAAAAGATGGAATTTTACTTTCAAAGAAATGGGAACTAAATAAACATAAATATTTATCAATAAACATAAATATTATGCATATTATCTATAAATTACATATTAACATATTATGGTTGCATAATACATGCAACCATAATATAAAACAAATAAGCATTTATAGATTAATGTCTGTATACTAACTGTCTGATTTTATTAATTACTCATCAACATTTTGTTTATTGCAGATACCTTGCAAAAGTAACTCTTAACACATCGAAAAGAAAAATATAGTTGGATAATTTAAATTATTTAAAGAGTAGTAAGCATTCGCATATGGTGCAGTAGATCCCTGCAAAGTCTGAGAAATTTTCATGAGATGATTGTTGTATCAGCAACTTTCATCCTTTCACAGGTCACCTAGATAATAGTTCTTGTATAGGAAGGAGAGAATTTGCATTATTGGTTGCTTTGAGTTTCAAGTTGAGGGTGTAAAGTTTTAAGTTTCTGATCTAGAGATTTTTGCTGATAGTTAAGGCTTTCAAGATGAATAACCACATAAAGAATAAGATAATGACTGCTTACTTTGCCTCCAGCAGCTCCTAGTGGTTGATGGATCATCACCCTCGCATTGGGCATGCAAAACCTCTTCCCTTTTGAGCCAGCTGCTAGCAGAAACGCACCCATTGATGCAGCCAGACCCAAGCAAACAGTTGAAACATCAGCCTTACACAACTTCATTGCATCATATATTCCCATTCCTGCATGCACCCGGAAATGGCACCATAACAATAACAATTAGAACCTAACCAAGTGTTTTCTAAAGGGTTTTTAGCAAAAATGCCCTATTTTAGGGGGGGCGCCAATTGCAAATCTACCCTAAAATCAAAATCAATTGCAAAATTGCCCCGAAATGACCTAAATACTCTTTAGCCAAAAAACAAAAACAAAAAAACCAAAAACCCTTTTCCCTCTCTAATGCAATAACCTCCCAAACCTCCTGCCCATCCATCCCGATCCCACCCCATCCCAAATCCCACCACAAAGCTTCGCCACCGCAAATCTGAATTGTTGTGAGTTTTAATTTGAATTGTATTGAGTTTTAGTTTTGAATTATTTTGAGTTTTAATTTGAACCCTAACATTTAGGTTTATGGTTGTGAGTTGAAATTGATTAATGAGTTTTCAATTTTTGAGTTAGATTGGTATGATTGAGGAGAATTATTGTAGAAGTTGTGTGAAATTTGAACAAAGTTGAAGAAATTTGAGAGAAAAAAAGCTTCGAGACTCGAACCTTTTTTTCATGGCTTCAAAGCCATGAAAAAAAGCTTGTGACCCTGCCCCGAGGCAAAAAAACTCTCAGAACACCGGGTCACCCTGTCCCGACGATCATTTTTCATGGTGATTCAATCTTCATTGGAATTAAAAAAATAAAATTCAAGGATATAAGTGAATTCCATCAAGATAAGGATTATGAGGTTGAAAAAAAATTAAAATGTAATACTTACTTTCAAACTACTTTATATAATATAATTCTCCAATGTTTTCAAAACCTAAAATTGAAAAAGAAAAGTGTTGGGAACAAAGCGTTGTAGAGTAAGAAAAGGGTTAGATAGTGTTTAGTTCATTTGTTTGATAAGTTGGTTGGTAAATGGCTATTAAAAGTAATAAATATGGTTAATTAATGTGGTGTAGTTATGAGTGAGTGCATTTTGGGAAAAATAGGGCAGTTTTGCAATTGATTTTGATTTTAGGGCACATTTTCAATTGGCCCCCTAAAATAGGGCATTTTTGCTAAAAACCCTTTTCTAAATTTACTCAATTCAACACAACACAATAACATTTACATTGAAAATTGCAATTACTTCGACCTGAATGGATTTTTTTGGCCAATTTAATCCGTCTTGGGCCATCTATGCAAATTAGATTGCAATTATTGATTTATCATTCACTGTCTCTAACTGTCTAACACAACCATCCTTTTTCATATTAGGAGCAAACAAGTAGTTGGTTGATATAAAATTTAGGTCTTAATAGTATGCAATATAAGCTTAGATTTCTTCAAATGCAAAAGAACATTAATGAAATTCTCTATTACCCAATTTAGGTCCCACCATAAACAACTCATACTACAAAGCTTTTGACAAAAACCTGTTAACTTTGTTTTCCTTTTCTCCTTGATTAACACGAATGGGTCATGGCTGTTACTCATAAAATTATAAACATTCATGCAAGAACAAACAGCAGTTTAACAGTAAAGCATTTTATTTACTGCTTAACATGTTCGGTAGTAATCCATCCATTTGCAAACCAGCACCCATATTACTTTGTAAGAAATAATAAGTTATCATCATAATTCAAGATTGAGTATTTTTCTTCTATTATTCTTTTTTCGACTTGGATAGAAAAAAAAAAACGTGTGGATAAGATATGTGAATTGAGAGAGAGAGAGAGAGAAGAGAGAGAGAGAGAGAGAGAGAGAGAGAGAGAGAGAGAGAGAGAGAGAGAGAGAGAGAGAGGGACCATTATCCAATTTCAGATCCCACCATAAGGAGCTCATAGTGTAAACCTTTTGTTAAAAAAGCTGGTAAGTTTATTTTCCATTCCTCCTTGATTAACCCCAAATTAGGTATTGGCAGTTATCACATAAAACCATAAGCATTCATGCAAGACCACCATAGCCATCGAGTGAAAAAACATTTTATTCCATGCTTTGTTAAACCAGCATCCATATTACTATCCTAAAAAATTGTGGATATGTCAAGAGGTATTGGGAAAGAAAGAAAGACAACTACCACACGTAGTACGCAATTCCCCAAGAAGAAAAATACCAAAGACAGCTACCATGTGTATAATCTAGCCATCTAAATCATCAAAAAGGCCTTTTATACCTCCATCCTCAATAATTCAGCCTTTTTTCCCATTAATCATAGGATCTTTTCAGACTATTCTGAATCTCTGATGAGGCCTTGACAAACAACAATGGACGTCAAATATACAACTCACATAAGCTGATAAGCAAATGTGAAATATCTAAAATCTACATAGAAAACAGAACTGATTATCAACTTCAAGAGAGTCCTTGCCGCATTATATGAAATCATGGTATTTTGCATCCTTTCACATGAAGCCTCAATGCCTCACCACATGAAATTACACAGTTGATTTTATTATTTCATCAGAACCAGCAACTATTCCTCCTAGCCCTAGAATCAGTGATGAATAGTAATTGGGTGCTACCATGAACAAAATTAAATATATGAAGTGACAGACTCATTGCTATTGCCACGTGAAGCTTAGTTAGCCAAACTGTCAATATAATTATATTTTTTTAGAACAATAATTATATTATTTCTAAGCAAATAAGAAATAAAATACCGTAAAAAAAATGCATTAAAAAAATCCTAAAAGCTGATATAGCCGTTTACACATTCATGTTATGTTTTGAGAACTAATCTCTGATACAGCCGTTTACACATTCACCTCTCTCTCTCTCTCTCTAAAATAGAAAAACTCATCAAGCTTAGCTAGCCAAACTTGAATCTTCATAAATAGCAATGAGTCTAGCTTCATTAATGACTAGGGAAGTAGAATGTATTCTCATAAATTAGCCAATTTTCATTGAACTTAACTTGTATTGTTTTGATATGCTTCTCCGTTGAACATTTACTCAAATTGGTTTTCAGGCTTTATCTAGACATAAGCAACAAAAACTACTATCTATGCTACTGTCATCTGAGAAGCTTAATCTGCCAACACTCAAACTAGCACTGTTAAGCCACAAAAATCAAACCTTAATTTCAGCCTGAAATTATATCATTGATGAAAAATCTCCTCACAAGAGAATCCCAGCTCTATATAAGAACTTATACCAAATAGATCCAAAAATATGAGAGGAACTAATAACATAATTGTAGAATCAAGCATAATAACAGACAAACTCATATATTTACCAGCAGTAACAGAGCCACCAGGTGAATTGATAAACAACTTGATGTCTTTCGTAGAGTCTTCTGCATCCAGAAATAAGAGTTGACTTATGATGAAATCGGCTGTCAAGTCATCAACCTGCCCAACATCAACCCAGCTGTGGTTAAACTAACAGATAGCAGAACCATAAATTCCCTACACATTCTCCATAATTTATCCATAAACATTCATCATCCAACAATTTAATGACCAGAATCCTCCAAATTAAAAAAAAAATCGCGCAATTCAAATTTCCAGTCAATCCCTACTCCAAAAGCCAAAAAAGGCCACAAAATACCCATCAAGAACCTAACTTGCTATACCTCTAACTCACTAAATTTACAAGAACCCACTTCAAAAATCCAACAATTAAGCCGAGAAAACAATCAATCATACATATAAAATAAAGATAAAAAAAAAACAGCTAATAATCAGTCAAACCCATCTCAAAAAGCCAAGAAAACAACAGCAAAATACCCATCAAGAACCTGACCTTTCTATACTCTATCTCACTAAATAAGCAAGAACCCACTTCAAAAAATCGAACAATTAAGCCGGGAAAAGACTAAATTATATAGTTTTAAAAAGCTACAAAAAGATAGACGAAGAATGACCTGCGAGCCAAGGAAGATGATTCTCTGGCGAAGAAGCATGTTGGTGGTGTTAAGTTCTTCGACTCTGGGAAGCCAAGGAGCAGAAGTGTTGTTACCAACAGAGAAACTTGAGACATCCCAGTTTGTAGACAAGGTCTGTCCACTAGCTTTTACACAGATGGGTCTCCTTCTACTACTACTTGTGCTGGTGCTATTAACATTTTTACAAGCAGTTTGATTGCTGTTGTTAGAAGTCAGAAAGTGTTTTTTCAAAAGCGCTTGGTTTGAGAAGCAGAGTGGCTTCGAAACCGAATACACTGCCGCACATGTTAAACTCATCTCCATTTTTCTTCGCTGGGAAAGTTACAAGAAAGAAAAATGCTCTCGAAGAAAAATGCACTCTCTGGAGAGTCCACAGGTGATTGTGTTTGTGTTATTTCCTCGTCGTTTAAACGGTGCCGTTTTGAAAGTCTATACGGTTTCGTTTTCAGAAAACTACGTACTTGTTTGGTGTGGCACCTCTACCCGCCAGATGAGATTTTTTATTTGAAGGAAATTTGGTTCCGAGCTGTTTTTTTTGTTTTCGTTTTTATTTTCTAAAAACGATTTCGAATTCGTGTTTGTTAACCGTTTTTCATTTTATTTTCGAAAAACAAAAAAAATTTAAAAAACACAATTAGTGTTAAAAGTGAAAAATTTGAAAAACATTTGAAAGTTGTTTTTCGTTTTTCGTTTTTTTTAACATAAGTAAGTTGATTTTTTTATTTATCCTTACACGCCTCTTCAATTCTTCTTCTTCCTTTGTCTGCCGCTTCTTTTCTTCTTCCTTCGCCTACTGCTTCTTTTCTTCTTCATCTGGCTCTTCTTTCTTTCTTCTTCTTCTTCTTTTCTTCTTTTCTTCTTTTCTTCTTTTCTTCTTCGGCATCATCTTCTTGTGCTACTCCATGACATCAATATATGGAGGTCTGCTCCAACTTTTTCCAAAAACCAAATACCAAGTACAATAATTGAATCTAAGAACAACAGCGCCATCGATCTTTTTCTCGGCAATCTTGGAGACCAACTTCGCCTCCACGACGACGAGCAGATGCTGCAGATCCATCGATTTGCCATCAAATTTTTTAAAATTTTCTTACCTTTTTTTGAAAGATTTTATATTTAATAAAAAAAACCTAATATTTAATTAAGGGAGGAAATCTGGAAAATTTCTTCCGATCTGCTTATTCTTATCAAACGAAATAAACAAAAAAAAAAGCTTGAAAAGAAGAAATTTGGAAAATTTTCCAGATTTCTTCATTAAAAAAATTGAAAATTGAAGAGATAAATGGGTGGAGCTGGTTGTTGTTGTTGTTGTTGCCGTTGTGGTTGTTGGGGTGGAGCTGGTGTTGGTGTTGGGGATCCAATTGTGGGAACATATTATTACAGGCAGAGTCTTGATTTTGGGGGGTGGGTATTGGAGGATGATTATTATCAGATTTTGTGTAGGGGAAATTTGAAGAAATTTGGGATTGGGATTGTGTAATTAACAGAGAAGTTGTTTTTGTTAGATAATTGTAAAATTTTCCAATTATTCTACCAGACGCGTTTTTTCCGTTTTTATATTTAAAATACGGTTCTCATATGTGCTACCAGACGGGGTTTTCGGATTTCGAAACTGAAACCAAAAACACTGTTTTCATTTTATTTTTCTTTTCGAAAAACAGTCAACGAAAAACGCTTACAGGACGGACCCTTGTTTCCTTACAATTTTAGTAGAGCTTTTTATAAATTTAGACCGAGGGGTTTGTATTTTTATTTTTTTACATTCATGTTCTTTTGTAAATAAAGTTCAATTTAATAAAATAAAAAATTCATCAAAGAATATAATTTTACATATTTTACAAACAAATTTCAAGTTCAATTTATTGTAAAAAAAATGTTCAAGTTATTTTGCAGGTTGTTCATGTTTCTAGCATATATAATTGAGGAAACCACTTTTGTTTTTTTGATTTCTTGGTTCATATGCATCGGAAAAAAAAAAGTTATTGATTATTTTTTTTTTTTTGAAATAGGTTCTTGAATTATATACACTGATCACTATGAGAAGTGATTAAGGTTTTTTTTTTTTCTTTCTAAAAGTCATTCAAAATAAGAAATACGTTAAAAGAAAGATCTCTCCACCATATCAAATTATGATAAATTTGAAAATATCTTCTTTGTGAGGATAGACTTAAAAAGAGAATATTTTAATTGTAATAAATTAAGTTAAAAGTCAGGATTTCTAATTTTGTTTTTAAGTTGTTTTTTTTTTTTAATATATTTGAATTGTTTTTTTTTTAAATATTTTTAAGTTGTTTGACCACTTAAAAAAACAAAACAATTTAATGATTTTAATTAAGACCTATTAACTTTTAAATAGAAAAAACAAACAATCCCACTTTTAAAATCATAAAACAAACTGATTGAGATGGGTTCAAAACTTCAAATCATATCCCAAACCCAAATCCTAACATTTTTACAAGAAAAAATAGAAGATAAAAACCTAAAGATATATAACAGTTCGCCAACTTGTCTATATTTTCTTTCCACCAAACTTCGTAAGCTTAAGTCTACTTATCGTCAACAAACTTTACAAGGGGGTATAATCATGATACACATCACCAACACACACCAATCGAGCATGCTTCTCTTATCCTCTCACTACCGATCACGAAATGATAAAATAAATGGATTTTAAAGTTAAGAAAATTAATAAATTCAAATGTGTTATGAATGGTGTGAATTTCCACCACCCAAATGCATCCACCCCACTTGATAAACACCTCTCCACTTGACTACACATGACACACGTGTATACTTTAAAGGCCTCTTGTTTTGCTTCATTCTCAACCATTCACTTTACCACTTGATATGCTTTCTTCATCAGTAAGCTGTAAGACCAAGTTGCCAAGTGATCATGTATAAACCTATATATATATGTGATCATTTCTTTGTAAAGGTTGGATCGCAATGATATCAATATATCAGTTTCTCTCACTCTTATGTATCTCGTCTCTCTCTCTCTCTCTTCTCTCACTCACTTCTGTTCTTCATCTGCTCTTCACCTTTTCTTCACTTAATTTACAACACGTTATCAGCACGAATATTGATTAGGATTTCCAGAGAGTTTTCGAGTGTTTGTTTTAGTTTTGATTTTGATTTTGATTTTTTGAAATACCCAGAAAATTCAAAGTGCTCCGATCGCTTTTTAGAGGATACCGTTGTATTCGTCTCGGAAAGACGATTCCGACGCCGCTGACCGCGTCTCGAACGGAGGTCTAACGAAGTCTCTAGGTCCGGTCAAAGTCCGGTCAACACCCATTTTTTTCCAGTTTTTCCAGCAGCTTTCCAAGGTTGAAGACGACACTGTAGCGCCACGTCACTGCCACGTCAGCGCCACGTCAGCGCATATGTCATGCCACGTCAGCGACACGTCAGCATGCGTCAGCGCCACGTCATCATCAGGCTGCCACGTCAGCGCCACGTCGGCGACTGTGCATGTCATGTCATCGCCACGTCAGCAGCCGCGCCTGCCACGTCAGCTCCGCGTCAGCAGTCGCGCCATGTCAGCACCACATCAGCAGAAATGTTTTTCGTCCGTTTCGGTGCATTTTTCGACCGTTTTCAGCCGATTCGGACTTGTTTCCAGCTATTTCGACCGTTCCGGATGCAACCGTGCCATCCGTTTCAGCTAATTCCGCTTGTAAGTATTATTGTGACTTATTTAAGCTTTATTAACTCTTTTTTCGGGCACGATGGAATATCCAGAACATGAAGATCTGGATCCAGTATTATATACATGGTTGATGCAATATTCAAAGAAATATTCAGAGAAATATACACATCCAGTCGGATGTTGTAAGCATCATAAAAATAATCTAAGATCCTAATGTATAATGAAATATGAATAATATTTTATCCATTTCATACACATCCAGAAGGATGCTCTGAATATCAAAAAAAAAAAAAGGGGGGGTTAAAAATCCTAACGTACAAGATGGCTATGCCGTCAATGGGACATATATATATATATATATATATATATATATATACTGACTATAACTCTAACTATGACTCTAACTCTGACTCTGACATTTATTTTTTTATGCAATATATGAGACTGGCTTATGTTATGTCTCTGGACTGGCTTATGCTGTGTCTAAGGTGATCTTATGACCCTGAAACTGTTATTTTTATGCAATATATGAGACTGGCTTATGCTGTGTCTCGAGACTGGCTTATGCAGTGTCTCAGGACTGGCTTATGCTGTGTCTCCGAATAAACTGTTTAAATTTTCAGCATTTACTTTTATACAATATATGAGACTGGCTTATGTCGTGTCTCGGGACTGGCTTATGCAGTGTCTCAGGACTGGCTTATGCTGTGTCTCCAAATAAATTGTTAAAATATTCATATTATTTATACACAATATATAAGATCGGCTAGGCCGACTAACCAGAACTTAAAGTTCTTGGAATTATAATATTTAAGTTGGTACGGTTTTGAAAACCGATGAGAACATGGAGATCTGGATCCAGTGTTATTACATGCCATACGGCACGGTTTTGAAAACCGATGAAAACATGGAGTTCTGGATCCAGTGTTGTATAAATGAATGTCATACTTCATTATTTGGAACTTGGGGTTTCAAACACGTTCCTAATATGAAGTTATATGAAGTTATCTCTCATATATATCAAGTGATATATTTACATATCATTTATTTGAAAGAATGATCTACACATCCAGTAGGATGTTGTGAATATTATAAAAGAGATTTAAGATCCTAACGAATAATGAAATTGGAAATAATATTTTATCCATTTCATATACATCCAGCAGGATGCTGTGATTATCTTAAAATGATATTTTATCTATTTTATACTTGCTCCTGAAGGAGCAATATCAAGAGAATAAGTTAAGATATATTTATTTTCATGAGATATTAAAACATACGCCATGAGTCGATGTTTGTAAATAATAAGAGAAAAATGTTTACAGAATAACACTATTAAAAGAAAAATATGGCGAGATTATTATCATTTCAAATAAGATATAAAATGACATTATACATAATGTCCATAAAATTCCCAGAAGGGAAATATATGTCTTGCCTAGAGTGCAACGACTCGTAAAATTCTGCGGAGTCAAAATATTTTATGAATTGGACTTTGACATGAGTAAAATGTTAATATTATATCAGGTCCAATGGATTTGATAAAAAGCTCTGGAAGAGCCATGATAGAAAAGCTCTGGAAGAGCCATGATATTGTTATCAAACAATACTAAATAATGTATTAGTGATACTTGATATTATTCAAGCATAACATAAAAGAATATGCTAAGTTCAAAAATATATAAAGTTAATACCAGATCAGATCCAGCAGATCTGATCAAAGGCTCTAAAAGAGCCACAATATTATTACCAGATGGTATTAAATTGTGTATCGATGATACTTTATATCATTCAAGCAGAATATAAGGGAATCTGCTTAGTTTCAAAGATATATGGAGGAATGAATATCATATTGAAACTATGAGTAATGAGAATGTTTAATATATATACATTACTCCTTATGATTCAGGCTAGAAACTTATTATAGAAAAGCTGCGTGCTTTATCATCTGGATTATAAAACACTATTACAAAGAGTGTAGATGTTTATGCAGTTATGAATCATGAATTAAAGGTTCCCAGATCCGAAAATGTTTGTGTTTTGGCATGACCGTATTGGTCACCCAGGATCTACAATGATGAGTATAATCATTGGAAACACTCATGGATATCTATTAAAGAACCAGAAGATTCTTTATCCAGTGAGTACTTATGTACTGCATGTTCACAGGGGAAACTAGCAGTAAAACCATATTATTCTAAAAGTTGGTTTTGAATTCTCATCATTCTTACAAAGAATTCAAGGAGATATATGTGGAGATATATGTGGATATATTCATCCACTAAATGATCCATTTCATTATTATATGGTTCTAATTGATGCATCTACGAGATGATCATATGTTTGTTTATTATCAAACATCTCCATATTGTTTACACTTGTTAGCAGTTTTCCAGATATAATCATAATCCAAAATGAATCAAGGGAATCACTTATCAAATATTTCCAGATTATTATATTGATTAATTTCCAAATGAAAAATTTCTCAAGAAGAGAAAAGTAAATGTAAAGTTACTTATATACAAAATAGAGATACCAGTTCGGTTCTCTATATATATATGTGTGTCTCATTTCAATCTTCGTATCTCTTAAATACGAAAGATAATTGATCATCGGATGATTATTAATCTGTTACCTGGTATATTAAAGGTAACAAGATTTTATCAGTTGTCATCTCATAAACCCCGGCCGGGTGATTGTTCTTGAAGAACGATCAGAGAAAAATGCAACAAATAAATAATCCGATGCATATCATAAGTTTATAAACCTTTGAAAGGTATTGTTATTGGGATCCCAAGAGTAAACAAAACTCGAATTATAAATAAATCCACTTTCTCTAAATCAACTCTATAAGAGTCTGATATATCTAAAGAGATAGAGATACAAGAATATAGAAATTGAGAGGAATTCTATAAATCATACGGAGTCTATGATATAACTAAATCCATTGAAATGGAAGAAATCTCATTAGAGATACAAGAATATAGAAATTGAGAGGAATTTTATAAATCATACGGAGTCTATGATATAACTAAATCCATTGAAATGGAAGAAATCTCATTAGAGATACAAGAATATAGAAATTGAGAGAAATTCTATAGATCATACGGAGTTTATGAAATGACTAAATTCATTGAAATGGAAGAAATCTCATTAGAGATACAAGAATATAGAAATTGAGAGAAATTCTATAGATCATACGGAGTTTATGAAATGACTAAATCCATTGAAATGGAAGAAATCTCATTAGAGATACAAGAATATAGAAATTGAGAGAAATTCTATAGATCATACGGAGTTTATGAAATGACTAAATCCATTGAAATGGAAGAAATCTCATTAGAGATACAAGAATATAGAAATTGAGAGGAATTCTATAAATCATACGGAGTTTATGATATAACTAAATCCATTGAAATTGAAGAAATCTCATTAGAGATACAAGAATATAGAAATTAAGAGAAATTCTATAGATCATACGGAGTTTATGAAATAACTAAATCCATTGAAATGGAAGAAATCTCATTAGAGATACAAGAATATAGAAATTGAGAGAAATTCTATAGATCATACGGAGTTTATGAAATAACTAAATCCATTGAAATGGAAGAAATCTCATTAGAGATACAAGAATATAGAAATTGAGAGAAATTCTATAGATCATACGGAGTTTATGAAATGACTAAATTCATTGAAATGGAAGAAATCTCAATAGAGATACAAAAGTATAGAACTTGAGAAAATTTCTATAAAGTCATATGAGAGAAATGTGGAATCATAAGGAAACAATCATTAATAATGTATTTTTATACACAGTAGCGCTACTGAAATTATAAAATGATAATTATGATATTCATAATATCAATGATTGTAGATAAAAGGCATGATTTGCCTAGATGGAAGAAGCAATTCAAGAAGAATTGACTTCATAAGCCAGACATAAAGTATTTGGACCAATAGTACTCCAGACACCTGAAGATGTCAAACTAGTTGGATACTAATGGGTCTCTATACTAAAACGTAATAAGAAAACGAGATTGTGAGATTAGAGGCATGACTCGTAGTGCGAGGTTTCTTACAGAAACTTGGTATTCACAATTGATGAATACGATTACGTTGTTGATAAATTTGGCTGCCTTTAAAAGGCTTGAAATATGTCTCGTAGACGTAGTAATCACTTATCTATATGATTCACTCAATGCAGATATTTATAAATCCTGAAGGATTCTAAAATGCTAGAAGCATATAAATCGAGATCTCGTAATATGTATTTGATGAACATACAAAAATCCTTATATAGATTAAAAATAATATGAACGGATGTGGTACAACCGTCTCAGTTAATATCTGATAAAGATAAGGATATAATAATCATATTATATACTCATGTGTCTTCATAAAGAAATGAGAAAGAATATATTGTCTCGACCTGAAGATCGAGCATAGATTAAATGGAATGCTTGTCCATTAAACAGAATGTGTTGAAAAGATTCTGAAAAGATTCCATATAGATATTACTTCACAAAAACACGTATTTGCTCATACTCCCACCAATCATTTAAGATGTTATTGTATTTGATGAAATAAACATCAATATACATCAGTTCTAGTAATCCAGAAGGTTGCTTTAAAATAACTTTTATTAGGGGGAGCGTCCCATCAGGGGGAGCGTCCCACCAGGGGGAGCATATCAGATAAAGTATATTAATTATTTGGGGCATATGTGCATTGTACTCTTTTTCTTTTTAATCAGGTTTTTCATCCCATTGGGTTTTCCTGATAAAAGTTTTTAATGAGGCAATTCTCTAAGCACACCCAAAAATCATTTGATCCACAAATATCACCATAAATATTACTTTATCCTGTTAATCATCGTATATGTTGTCTTGATCAAGAAGATTATTGTAAATATTACTTTGATCTAGCTAATCATCGTATATATTTTACATAGATCCAAAAGATCATCATAAATATTACTTTGATCCGACAGATCAATAAATATCTTTGCTTAGGTTTTTATCCCACTGGGTTTTCCCTAGCAAAGTATAAATGTGGGAAATATTTTGAAGAAAACAATAAATTTGGACATATGTACACTATACTCTTTTTCCATTCGATCAGGTTTTATCCCACTGGGTTTTCCTGACAAGGTTTTTAATGAGATAGTTTTTAATGTTCAACCCCACTAGATCCAGAGAGATCATTGTATACATTTTTAACGAGATAATTTTGAGAACGTCCAGCAACATTAGATCTAGAGAGATCATTGTATACAGTTTTATCAGATTTTGTCCCATTGGATTTTTCCTAGAAAATTAAAACAAAAAACAAATGGTGGGAAATCCAAGGGGGAGTGTTATGAATGGTGTGAATTTCCACCACCCAAATGCATCCACCCCACTTGATAAACACCTCTCCACTTGACTACACATGACACACGTGTATACTTTGAAGGCCTCTTGTTTTGCTTCATTCTCAACCATTCACTTTACCACTTGATATGCTTTCTTCATCAGTAAGCTGTAAGACCAAGTTGCCAAGTGATCATGTATAAACCTATATATATATATATATGTGATCATTTCTTTGTAAAGGTTGGATCGCAATGATATCAATATATCAATTTCTCTCACTCTTATGTATCTCGTCTCTCTCTCTCTCTCTTCTCTCACTCACTTCTGTTCTTCATCTGCTCTTCACCTTTTCTTCACTTAATTTACAACAAAATGAGTTTAGTTGAACACTTATAAGCATTTTTGAGTGTGGTTATTAAAGGTCATAACAATTAACGTCTATAGCAGAAAATAAGATGAGAGAAAATAAACAATCATACAATATAAGATATACATGAAAAACTCAAATCGGGGTAAAAAAACCACAGGAAGACAGAGAAAGTTTCACTATATGATAAATTGTTACAACCATATACTTCAGGATTCTCTCTCACACCTAACATTTTACAAGAAAAAGTAGAAGATAAAAACCTATATATATATAACGGTTCGCCAACTTGTCTATATTTTCTTTCCACCAAACTTCATAAGCTTAAGTCTACTTACCATCAACAAACTTTACAAGGGGGTATAATCATGATACACATCACCAACACACACCAATCGAGCCGGCTTCTCTTACCCTCTCACTACCGATCACGAAAAGATAAAATAAATGGATTTTAAAGTTAAGAAAATCAATAAATTCAAATGAGTTTAGTTGAACACTTATAAGCATTTTTGAGTGTGATTATTAAAGGTCATAACAATTAACGTCTATAGCAGAAAAATAATATGAGAGAAAATAAACAATCATACAATATAAAATATATATGAAAAACCCAAATCGGGTAAAAAAACCACAGGAAATAGAGAAAGTTTCACTATATGTTAAATTGTTGCAACTATATATTTCAGGATTCTCTCTCATACCTAAACCCCAAACCACATAGTCTTACCAAGTCCCCAAGCTCACAACTGAGCTTTACATCACGACTCTCAGCTCACAACGCCCAACCCCCCCAATATTCCTTAGGTTTCTCTGAATATCACCCACGGATCTTTTACTTGATCCACCGATATTCTCCTAGATCCCTCCCCAGATATTCTTATAGGTTTCTCACCCTGATCTCACCACTTTCTGATGTTATAGACATGGACGGCCGTATAGGTGGGCTGACACGGGCTACAGCCAGGTCAGCATTTTATAAAAAAAAAATATAATTAAATATATAGGTATTATAATTGGAGGGTTTTCCTTTCACCGCATGGCACATCATTCCATTAATCCATTACATAAAAGGACAATATCAATTCAAACCCTAACATCACATCAACATTCATTATAATTTATATTTATATCAATATCTATTATTTCTCTCTCCCTTTCTCTAAGAGCATCTCCAATACAAAAGTTGTTTGCATTTCAATAATTGTTGACATGTCAACAATATCAAGAAACTTGCTTTCTAGGTGGTATAGAAGTCTACTTAATGTACATCCAAATAAAAAATCCATCTCCAATACTCATGTTTAAATATTAATTTTTTATTTATTTTTTATTTTAATTAAACAACTTTCTTAACAATTTTTTTATATTTATCTCCAAAAGCTGAGTTTCCCTACAATATAGTTGTCTAACAGAGCCTATGAAAGTAGACATTCAATTTGATAGTGTCTATTTTTTTTGCCACATCATCTTGACATTGAGTAGAAACAACTGCATTTAAGAGACATATTTGAATACAATGTCTATTTGTCCTGTTTGGTATATAATTTCTTTTCATAATTCATTGCTGCATTAGAGATGCTCTAACACACACGCCCCGATACACACACACACACACACTCTCTCTCTCTCTATCTCTCTCTCTCTTGAGTCACGTCCAAATCCCAATTCCCTTTAAGTCCAAATCCTAAATATATCTCTTATCCCAATTAATAATTATTTTCACCCCTCAAAATTCTTAATTATAAAAAACAAGTTAGAGTTTCGGATTTGCTATTTATAATTTTAATTTAGCATTTTTGTTATTTTTTAATGAATTTATTTTCTGACTCCAAATTATTATTTCTAGTGTTATATTATAATTTATAAAGCATGATTTTAACCAAATTGTTTGATAATTTTAGGTTAAAATGCCGAACAACCATACATCAAAGCCAATAAAAAGAACTATGCTTTTATATTTTGGGAAAAATAAAAAAATAATCAATATGTGGGAGTAGATCAAGTTCTCCATTTATTTGTCTTCTGCATCTCAAAGATTGGAAATTGAGAATGTTGACCATCAGATATTAATACTTTTTATTATGAACGTGAACTTGGATTATGTCGTAAAACAAAGTTTAAATAATGCTTATTTTGATTTACGTTTCATTTTTTTTAAGGGAATAAAGAACAAGGTTGTCTTATTGAAAGTTTATGTATGTTGGTTAATATATGCATTTTTAAGTGTAAGACTCATTATGGCCATTTATCTAGCTATGTGTATTTTTGTTTTTCAATTAATGAAATTTTCGAGTACCGTCGAAGTTCATATATCCCTAACAAAAAATCCTGGGTGCACCCCTAGTTATAGTTGTTTATTAACTCCACACAAAATAAACTAATTACAAAGTCTATTTATACTAGTTACATTGAGTTTAAGATAAAAGGAAATCCTACTCCTAAACGTACAAGACTTACTTGTTTCACATAAATAATATTTCCTTTTATGAAAAGTCCTTTTGTAAAGAGCATTCCTTTTCCTTCAAGCACTAGAACTTCTCAAAAAAACACTTTCTTTTTCCGCTGAAGATTTCCCGTTCCATGCATACTTATGATTGACTACGATTCGGGTCATATGCTGACCAGCCGCACCGTTATAAGTCACCGGAATCAGACTACTCAGAAAACCGCGATCCACACACACTTTGACGAGGACTGCTGTCACTACCGCTGTCCAACCCATAGCGGTTTGGACAGCGCAAGCTTCTGGAATTGGACCGCTGTGCAAATAGCGCAGCGCAAGGCACACCACCTCTTATCGTTGTAGGAACCGTTGTCCCTTGCACAATGTTACCCACATCAGTTTCTTCAATCTTCGGTTCCTTCAGTTCTTCTGGTCTTCAAACCTCACACAGACACCAAATCAAACTCCAAACGCTATCCCACGTCTCTACGAAGTTTCACATCAATCGAGTCTCTTTTGGTTTACATTGAGTTCATTTGAGAATACGAGCCAAAACCTTACAATTTCTAGTGGGAGATCACAAATTTCTCGTTCATAGCCATTGAAGGTGGCATTTAGTAGATGACAATAAAAAACTAACCGTTTCAAAAATTCAAAATGCTATATATGACGGACAACCGTGCTTGTTCGGTTCCCATTAAAAAATGGAAAGAAAATAAGCTTAATTTTGAATTTTCAATCGTGAATCTTGTGAGACCTTTTAGGGACCGAGTACCCATTATAATATCTTTAAAAGGTGACGCAAATGTATAATAGACTTGAGAAAAATGTAATGGACTCTTAAGAAAAGTCCAAGCAATTAAGTTTCATGCTTTAGGGTGCGTTTGTTGAGCCGGATAGATTTGGGATTGGACTATAATAGTCCAAAGCCCACGTTTGGCTCCACAAATGGATTGAGATACCTTTTCCCAACGGTGGAAAATAATCCCACCAACTTTGAACTAAATAAATCCACCCCTCCTCATGGTTTTAGTTAGAGGTGCCAACGATTCGGTTAAACAGTGGGTTCCAAACCGAAACCGTCAATTGAAAACCGAAACTGAAACCAAAACAGTAATCGAAACCACTGGTTGTGAAACCGTTGGAAACCAATTTCGAGCCGGTTCGGTTACGGTTAGAGGTGTCAGAAAACCGCATAAAACCATCGATTATATATATATATATAAATATAAAGAATTGGACCAATAGGAGACTGCCACATGGACGTAAAAAAAACCCGCTCGAAACAGAAACCGAACCAGAATCTAACCAAAACTGAAACTAAAACCGAAAACCAAACCGGTTTGAGGTGCCTACGGAACCGGAACCGAAACCGACGGTTTCAAACAGAAACCGCCCTGAAACCGAACCATAGGCACCTCTAGTTTTAGTTGTCTTATGACTAATAATTGCTATTGTTTTTATTTTTTCCAAGTTGACTGTTATTTTCTTCTTTTCTTCTCTTTCACATCGATCGTAATCTTCTCTTCTCTCTCTCTCTCTCTCTCTCTCTCTCTCTCTCTCTCTCTCTTTCATAATCCTTCAATCTTCTCCATATTTTTTTAAATTTTTTGTAGATCTACTGCCCTTCATCAAGTTTGAGCTTGTAGAAGATTGATTTGTGTTTCACATCGAAGTAGATGGATTTGTGTTTGAATTTATGAAAAATTGGTTTATAGAATAAAAACTGAAATACTTTTTTGTTTATTATTTTGTGTTTGGTTTCCAAGAAAATGAAAGAAAGTACAAAAGAAAAAAAAGAGATCAACTATGATCCATGGGAGATGGAACCCTGAGCTCTGGAGCTAGCCCGAGAGCGCCATCGGAGATAGACTCCATCAGGGCCGTCTCCAGAAATTTTGGGGCCCAAGCGATTTTACGATATCAATAAAAATCGGGGCCCTATATAAAATTATTATCATTAACGTAAAAATCGATGGTGATTTTTGGGGTTGATTTTTCTGGGTTTGGTTTCGAAGAGAAGAGATTTATGGGTTTATGGTGATTTTTGGATTTGGAAAGAGAGAAGAGAAGGGATTTCTGGGTTTATAGTGATTTTTAGGGTTGATGTTTCTAGATTTATGGGGATTTTTGAGTTTGGTTTCGAAGAGAAGGGATTTATGGGTTTATGTTGATTTTTTAGTTGTTTTTTGGATTTGGAGAAAGAGAAGAGAATGGATTTTTGTTTGGATTTCAGTGTGGGTGTTAGGGGGGAGAGAAGAGAAGAGAAGGTTTTTTTTTACTGGTTTTTTTATTGGATTCCTAATGGTGGTGGGGTTCGGGTTTGTGGTGTTGATAGTGGATATGTTTGTGGGAGATAGGTTGCTGAGAGTGATTGATTCAAATCGAGACTGGTGTTGTTGAATCTGGGCTGATGATGGTGTTATGATGATATCTATGTTTGATTTTGATTATTGGTTTGGTGTTGATGATGATGATGATTTAATTTTTATTTTCTTTTATGCTTTATGATTAATTTTTATGATGATGGTGGAGATCCATTTAAGAAAAAAAAATTGATTAATTTTTTTTAAAAAAAATCGCATTCATTCACAATTATTGAAGGGCAACAATGTCTTTTAACATGAAAATTAACTTTTTGAATGGAAAATCTAACGGTAGGGGGAAAATGACGAATATGACAAATTACATGGGGAAAAATGACCATTACCGAAACTAAAGGGAGTAAAGTGTCTAATATGACAAATTAAAGGAGGGAAAATGATTATATCCCTTAATTAGTTGACTATTTGGTTTTGTTTTAAATAGTGCAGTGATGGAGTCTCAGAATCACAATGACAGGTTTATTGGGCCTGAAGTTTTTTTGTTTAATTGTATTCTTTCATTGGGCCGAAAATGAATATATATATATATATATATATATATATATATATATATATATATAAGCAGTAAAAAGTTTGGAATTGGACCATGTTTATATATATATAAGCAGTAAAAAGTTTGGAATTGGACCATGTTTAAAGATAATATATTGGGTTCTGAGGGCCTAAAGAAGAAGAAAAAAATTTGGCTGGTTGGGGACCCCAACAAAATGATGGGTTTGCTGCCCCTATGGGCCGACCTTAGACTCCATCTTTGATTCTCTTGAGCTCGCTCGCGAGCTCCACCTCCTCCCTCCTCTATCTATCTGATCTGGATCTAGAGATGGAACTTATAAATTTTTTTAAAAAAATAATAAAAAATCTTGGTCCGGAGAGGAACTTAAATGGATTAATTTTTTTTCTTTTTTTAGATCTCCACCAATCACTTTTACTAATTCACTTTTATTTTATTTTTTCTTAATTTTTGTTTTAGTTTTGGATCTAGAGAGTCTCACATAGTTTTTTTTTTTAATGTCCAGATTCTCCATCATCCAGTTTTTTTTTTCATTTTTTAATATACTTTTTTTTAAAAATATGGATCTACACAATTCATTTTTTTTTAATTTTGGATCAAATTAAAAATATTATTATATTTTCCTTTCAAAAAAATTTATTATATTTAATCCAATCTCATGTTTCACCAAACAAAATCTAAACAAAATATGGTATTGATTCAGTTCAGTTCCATGTTTCTCCAAAAACAGCAATATTAATTTAATCCAGTCCCATCTTATCTAATCCCAATCTCATCTCAATCCAATCCAATCTCATGAAATAGCCCATTCCAATCCAATCCCGCGCACCAATCGGTCCCTAAGAGCAACTCCAACCAACACACTAAATACACCAAAACACCAATTTTGTGTAAAAATTCTCTTCAACCAACACAAATCCTAACTCCCCAAAATGAAAAATTTGGTGTAGCTACAATGACTCACCAAATTTGGTGCGTTCTGTAGCTACACCAAAACTATTTAATTTTTTTTTCTTTATGTCACATCTAGAGGTGCCCACGGTTCGGTTAAACCTTGGGTTCCAAATCGAAACTGTCCCTTGAAAACCGAAACAGTAATTGAAACTGTCGGTTACGGTTACGGGTGACAAAAAACGGCCTAAAACAGGCGGTTTAACCACCTGTTTTAGGCGGTTTATATATATATATATATATACACATATATAGGACCAATAGGAGACTGCCACGTGGATGCAAAATTTGAAAAAAAAACGGTCTGGAACCAAAACCGAACCGAAACCGAACCAACACCAGCAGGTTTCAGAACCGAAACCGAAACCGAACCGTTTAACCGGCGGTTCAAAACCGAAAAACCAAACCGGCTACCACGGTTACGGTTTTGGTTTGAAGTGCCCACGGATCCGAAACCGCTCCGAAATCGAATCATGGGCACCATCAGTCACATCACTCATTTTTATTTTTAAAAGTTACCAATTTAACCCTCCCATACTTAATTATAATAATATGTATTCCAAAAAAATATACCGTTGAAAAGCTCTCGTTAAGATCTTTAAAATGACATCAATATTGATATACATATTTAATTTAATTAATGTACTTATTAAATTATACATTTAACAATTTTAAAATTTTATTGAAAGAATATTATTTAAAGATGCTCTTTTGGAGTGAAACATTGAAGTGGAAAAAAAATTGGTGTAAACATATTCTCCCAAAATTCTCTTTTAACCTAAATTGGTGTAAAAAGTTGATGCAATACGTTGGAGATGCTATGATAGGACCAAATATCTAACCTAAGGAAGGCTAATGCATGTGTCAAATGCTTATCTATGCTTCCTTGGTTATTAGAGCTCTTTTTACTCATAATCAATTTGTCTGTGATCATCAAAATCATAATCATGGGCTATGATACTTTAGGGCTAATGATTATAAATGGAACCTATCCAATTTAAACTTGGCAAAGCTTAATTGTTCATTCTTTATGAATTATCTATACCTGCTAGCTAGGTTGCACGGATATGGATACAGATACGGGATACGGGATACAGATATATCACGATACGTAGATACGGTAAATCTCTAAAAATTAAGATACGAATACGGCGGGATACGTCAATTAAAATAATATATATTTTTATTTTATATTTAAAAAAATATAATCCAATAATTCATTCAAAATATATTCTATATAAACATAATCCATTCCATTCAAATTTCAAAATAAAAACATAATCCACAAATTTATTCAAAACATATTCTCAATAAACATAATCCAATAATCATTTCAAAATGAAAATATAATCCAATAATCCGTTCAAAACATATTCTCAAAAAACATAATCCAATAATCCATTCAAAATGAAAGCATAATTCAACATATATAAGTCCTAACATATTACAAAACCCAAATCTCAATTTGTAAAATCTTAATTTCACCATTCAACTTTGTAAAATCTTAATTTGACCCCGTTTTAAACTAAAATAATTAAATTTTTTCCCCAAACGTATCCTCGCTGTATCCTTACCGTATCCCCGCGTATCTCCACCGTATCCTAGCCGTATCCCACAGTCAAATTTGAAAAAAAGTCAACAGATACGTCAAATGGTGTATCGGATACGTATCCTAATGTATCGGGGGTGTATCCGGATGTATCGGGGGTGTATCCGGATATGAAACGAGTTCGATACGAATTCCCTCCCCAATATAGAGTATCCTGCCAGTTATTTTTTTAATGTCAATATCAGCAATACAATTCATCCCAAACCTAATCCCAAATAGAGAACTATAATACAATCAAACCCAAGTGAATAAAATACTCGTAGGGTTATTAGTATTTAGTAGTGCTTTGAAGTTCACAATAATAATAATAAAAAAAATATTTTACCACTACTAAAAAGAAGATCGGATTTTGGGAAGATTTCAAGAAGTGCTTTTCGTATTTTAAGAGCACTTTTGACCCCTTGCCAAACAGGCAATTAAATAAAAAAAGAAAAAGAAAAAGAAAAAGAAAATATCAAGAGACGCACAGAGACTCAGAGAGGGAGCGAGAGAGAGAGAGAAATGGCTAAATTCTCTGTGGGAAGACTAGAAGAAGAAGGAGAAGGACCAAGCAGCAGGACCCAGAAGAGGCAGAGGAGAGAATCCGAGCCTCAGACTGCCGTCATTGAAGGGATTACCGATGAAGAATTGGAGGCAACTGTTGCTTACCTAGTAGAAGAAGAAGACGGAGAGGACAACAACCAAGAATTTGAACAACATGGAAGTGCTGCTAACAACAGAGGCAGGACCGATGTGGTTGGACCCTCTCGAAATGGGTCCATCTCTGTGACCCTGACCGATCCAGAGGTTCTCGATTGCTTCATTTGCTTTGACCCTTTAACCATACCTGTCTTTCAGGTTTGTTTTTGCTTTTGTATATGTGTAATTTCGGTTCATATGAAGGTTTTCGCAGTTGGGTGTGCATGAAATAATAGGTGTTTTGAGATTTTTTTTTTGGTATGATAATATATTTGGGTTTTGGTTGTTGTTCTTGGAGTGTGTTGAGATTGTTTTTGCATAAAGTTGAGAGCTTGTGGTTTGTAGGGGTTTGGAGAGATTCGATTGCTGGGTTTAGAATTAAAGTTGCTTCTAGAGATAGCTGAGAAGATTTCTTGGACCGGTAAAGTTTTGAGCTTTAAGCATTAAGCAGTGGAGACTTGTGGTGTATAGTTGAAAGGCTATGGAGACAATGATTTAGACTTTGTAGATTTGCTTGGAAATGTCGTTTATAGATTGTTGAGGGAAATTTGGTTGGTTTGTCATTATGATTTATGGGTTTATGGCTTTTCATACCTTTAGATTGCCAAGGGAAATTCGGGTGCTTCTCGGTTATTGTTTGTTAGATTGTTAAAGTTTGGAGCTTTCTGTAGTGGAAACATGTGGTTGCTTGCGAATATGACTGCACGATGGAAACCATCCTAGGTTTCAGTTTGAGGTGCAAATTACTTCTTTTCTTTTGTGTTGAACCCTCCTGCCTCTTTTTTTTTTCTTTTGATTCCTGAATCTTTGCATTAAAAAGCAAAATGCATCATTTGTTTGCTTATAAATATTTTTCTTCATGTGCTATTTATTACTTGTTTAGTCCTTACCCAAGCCTTTGAGTTTATGGTGTAATTAACAAAGACACCAGTAAACTTTCATAAAAAGAAGTTTAAATCATGCGGTTAATTGAACCCGCAAATTCTTCTTTCTAATCCCGTATTACAGGATCTTCGGACGATAATGTCGATCTTTCATTTAGGATCATTATCTCTTTTCCATTAGTTAAATGGGAAAAAATGCTTGTAAAGTAGATAATAAATCTCACACAATGCCACAATGGTAAGATGAGAAATGTTTATTAGGTTTCAACTTGATATGCTCTTCTTACCACACAAATTTAAGTGGACCTGTGGTGTGCCAAACATTGTATAATATCACAAAGATATGTAATGAATAATTATGGAATAGATTACTGTTTCTTACCTGGTAAAGGTTGACGAGGTATAGAGTTTCCTTGTTTTTCCATTCTGAGTGTAAATAATAACTTCTGAATTAATTTGAAGCTAGCTAAGCTTTTTGATATTAAATAAACAGCTTTGCTCCAAAATCTGAAATGTAATAAGTGAAATCAGTAACAAATTTTTTCTTTGAACACTATGTTTTGGCTATGTATTATCAATTTATTATTGAGTATACTAGAACATTGAATCTCATGGATTTATGCACCTTAAAAGTCATCTTTTAAACATTTAATATTATTTTTTTTCCATTTAAGGTTCTTTTGCAATCTGTTGCTGAACTTTGTGGTACGAAATCACATGAACGGAAAATGGATTTGGGACGTTTTATTTAAAAGTGAAGCAGTTGGCAGTTTTATATTGATGTTAAGAACTATGATCATATTATGTGTATTTGCTTTGAAGTTTGGCACTTGGTTATTTTCAATAGACATGAAGTTTTACTATAAGAGGTATTGAGCGAATAAGGGGACTTTATACGTTTCCAAGTTAAGTACTATCATTTGGAGTCTAATTCATTTGTATTTTTTGATCATATCATACCAAAATCATAAGAAGAGTTGATCTGGACTAATTAGGTATCTATTTGGAGTGTTTTTGTTTGAGTAGAGAACTGGCATGGCTTAAAGATTTAAGTTTTTAACCTCTTTATGCCCAATTGTCCTATTTTGGGCATGCATTGCCTTAGAACGATTCTTCATTTTTTTTACCCAAAGTGCATTATAACTAATATGACATAGGAAAGTTAGACTATGTTTGGTTGGTGAGAGGCAGAGAGAAAAGATGAAATTTTTTCCATGTCTCTCACTCGTTGATTTTTGTTTTCATTTTTTAATTATATAATTTTCATATATGCAGAAAAGCTAACTCCAATCGAAACTTCTCTGTATATTTATGTAGAGGGAGAAAGCAAGAGTTTTAGAGAGAGAAATCATGTTTAAGATTGAAACTTTTGGTTGGGAGTGAGGCAGAAAGAACAAATATGATTTTGAAACAAGTTTCTTCTTCATTCAACCATTCAACAGATTTTTTTCCCCAACAGATTTGTGTGTTAGTTTTTGGATGAATAACGATTAGTAGGTCAGTTGTTGGATATAGAAATTGAAGAAAAGGCCAACAATGTGGCTGAAACGACCTGTTTTAGGTTTGGTTTAGTGGAAAATAAATATTAAACAGATATCGACCCTTCACTTCCTTTACTGTTAAGTGGACAAAGATCCCTGGAAGCTTAGGACCAGCTTAGGTGAGCTCATCCTACATAAATATATGCATAATGCATTCTTATATCATGTGTGGATTTGAAATATGTGGGTGTGGATGTGCTTTCTTACATGGGCTCTTCGCTTACCTGAGGATATTGGCTTAATGGAAAACATTCATTTTCCAATCATTCCCAATAGTGGTACAAGGATCTATGTTACTTAGGGTGCGTGCGCACGCACTTATATATCCATATTCATAAATGTTCGCGTACTAAATTCTGTCTGATAACCTTCTGTGCACTAGCAATTATTTTTGTACTAATATTGATGCAATTTAATAACCTTTGGCATGTTTTTAATCGCAATTCAGTGTGAAAATGGGCATGTAGCATGCTCTTCCTGTTGCTCCAAACTTAGGAATAAATGCCCGTCTTGCTGTTCTCCTATTGGGTATAATCGCTGCAGGGCCATTGAGAAAGTTTTGGAATCTGTCAAAGTAATATGCAAAAATGGTAAGTACGGATGCAAAGAAACAATGAGTTACAGTCTGAGGCATGATCATGAAAAGACTTGTCACCATGCACCATGTTGTTGCCCCCTTTCTGATTGCGGCTTTGTTGGTCCATCTGGCCAGTTATACCAACACTTTATTGATAGACATAAGAACTCAGCCATCCAGTTCCAGTATAATAAAGTCTCTCATGTTGCCTTAAATATCAATGAGGAATTCCTTGTTCTTCAAGAAGAGATTGATGGTGTCCTATTTATTCTCCACAATCGCACTGAAATTATTGGGAATGTGATTTCACTTAGCTGTATTGCGCCGTCACGGAAGGGAGGATGCTTCTATGATATCCTGGGAAGACCTGGAGGGAGCACAGTTAGATTCCAGTCTTACACAAACAGCATGGAGAGCCGGGTAAATTGCCCTCCTTCAGTGCAGGGATCCCTTCTAGTTCCATCGAGTTTCTTCAACTCTCATGGGCTGCTAAAGTTGGATCTTTGCATATGGCGGTATGGTATATCTCCTAAGCTCATTCAAAGAATTATTGTTGATGCAGTTGTAGATAGAATATGACCTCGTAAAATAAGTTAATTGGATTGTGTACCTCATATGTTAAAAGGATTGTTGTCTAATGCAGTTGTAAATGGAAATTAAACGGAGGGTGTATCTCCTTGAACAAAGCTGGCTACTCAAATTACTGGTTCTATTTGTTTGCTTAGATATATCTTTAAGCTTTATTATTATTATTATTATTTTGGATTATCCTGCAACAAAGGTAGTAAATATTAGTTTTGGTGATGGTGTCCTATCAATTTTTTATGAACCCTGGTCAAGGCTGTCAAGCCAGCAAGTGAAGAAAGTAAATATAGATAATATTATGATATATAACCAATATTTTCTGAATTTAGGAGGCACCCATATCAAATATATATATATATATATATATATATATATATATATATTTATATATTCTTTCTATTGTTAGTTCGAAAGGAAAAATATCAGTTTTTTGCATGTGGACCTAGGGGTGGGCACGGTTCGGTTCGGTTCAGTTTTGGGCAAAACCGAATTGAATCGAAAATATTTCGGTTCATTCAAAATTAAATCGGTTTAAACCGAATAAGAAATGGGAACCGAACCGAACTGATTGGAATCGGTTCGGTTCAATTCGGTTTTGGGCATAATGGGCCGAATAGTTTAATGGGTCTTTTTAATATGTTTTAAAATTAATGAATAGCTTATTGGGTCTAATTTTGACCATTTGAATAGTCCAAAGCCAAATCAACATATTACATAATATAAAAAACATATTAATACATTCCAAAACATATTAATACATAATAATAAATTAATAACAAATCCATTCCAAAATATAAAAAAACATATTAATACATTCCAAAATCCAACCTCCTAAATAAAAGTTCAAAATCAGTTAATACTAGTACACTACATAATAATACCTCTCCAAAAATAAATAATCCAACTCCAAATCAAAATTGCAATTAAAATAACTCCAAATTAAAATTACAACTAGTCAATTAAAATAACATTTCAATTCTAGTTTCCACACCACATTGGCACATTCCACATACATAAAAAAAAAATGCATTCCTTATTCACTCCATGTTGGCTGCTGCCTGTAGATACAAATAATTATATATGCATTTGTCACTCAATCTTTATGCTCCATAGAAACAAAAAAAAAATTATAATGAAAAATTATGCATATACCAACAATTAAAGGCTTACCTTCATGGCTTCATTAATCGTTCCTCCCTAATTATCCTCCTCCATAGAAACATTTGTCACTCCACTTTCATACTCTACAAATAATTAATAAAATAACGTGATTAAAACTTGTACGATAATAAATATTATATGGTAATCGATAAGCACAGGTGTCAAGAACCAATAGATATACAATTATAACAAGTAAATTGAAAGATGCAAATAACAAAATAGAACTCCAAGGACTACGACAATTCAAGCACCATGATATGATGGTGAGGCTGTATTGACACAAGCTGGACGAACTAAATTAAATCACATTATAATTACTATGACTAATTAAAATAATCTAAACAAGGTTCTTCTCAGTAAACATAAACTAGACCACAGGCCTAACTCATACACAAGTTTTTAACATGTAGAATCTACTAATTCAAACCCATTAGATATGCATCAATGGCATCCTTTAAACATATATCAAAGCATCCTCAATTGATGATGAACTAAAAAGAGCCCAATTCTAATCACTGTTACTAGATGCTTCTATGATGAAAATTTATAATAACTTAATCAAAAGATGAAAGGAATCCAGTAAAATATTGGGAAAATTAACAGAAATGACTTCAAACACTTTTTAATGCATACAAATCAACACTTAGTATCTTGTAAATCAATATTATGATAACATAACACATAACAGAGGGACTACATAACCCCTTCACATATTAGATTATTAACCAGTCTAAAACATGTAAGATATGATTCAAAGTTACAAATGTGGTATCTTGACTCTTTAGTAGTTAATTTGCAACCTTGCAGCAAGGTTACACCCAACAGTACGATCTAATGAACAAAAACTTTAAAGCTAAAGGTTACACCCCACGTTAGGAATTTGTACCCTAATGACAATTTTCTATTCTGCAGCCTGCACCTGTTTCATATGATGATGTGTTTAAATCTATGTTTTACATGATGTAGCAGGAAGCTGAAGAAGAAAGATTGAGAAAAGAATTTGAGGCTGAAGGGAAATGCTTGTCTCCTAAAGAAAAGCGTGAAACATAGGCAGAGTGAACAAAAGTGAACAAGCAAAAGTGAACAACACTCACATTTTCAACTGTTGGGACACACACACAGAGAGTGACAGAGACATAAACAGAGTCACACAAGACACAGTAACAGTAGTTCTTCTGTTGTTGTCAATTTGTTTGATAATAGACAAATTAAAGAAATAAAAAAGGCTTCAAGTT
Organism: Dipteronia sinensis; assembly: GCA_033220585.1. Classification (NCBI taxonomy): domain Eukaryota; kingdom Viridiplantae; phylum Streptophyta; class Magnoliopsida; order Sapindales; family Sapindaceae; genus Dipteronia; species Dipteronia sinensis. The sequence continues at coordinate 25,454,295 of CM065639.1, read as the reverse complement.
AACTTTAACTTGGTCTCTCAGCTTCAGATTTTATTGTGATTTGCGATAATGAACTTACAAGATAGAGCCAACTATTTATATTACAAGAATTCTCTTCTAAACTAATTCTAACAGACTCTCCAGTCTCCATTAATCATTTTTGAGTCCTGAAAATAATTACAATCTTTGTCACAACACAAAATAGCAGCAATTCTGCCAACAATTCCAGTTTCTTCAACAATTCTGCCAAAGCTATATAGCAGCACAGAACATTATCTGTGCCTAGACTAGACCCTTCCAGGCAACCACAAAATAGACACAAAATAACAAAACCCAATCAGGCAAGGCAACCACAAGAAACAAAGCAGCACCAAAGCAGTGTACATACACAAAATAGACTAGCTCCTAAGCACCCTTAACACACCAAAAAATGAAACAAAAGCAGCTTGTCTCCAGATTCCCCATTCCATGAAACCCAAACGGACAAACCAATTAGTGGAACACATTAGTCATTAACCAAATGGTCCAAATCAAGCATCAATACTCAATAGTTCAATAGTTCACATAATGTAAAAGAAAGAAAAGCTTTGTTAGTCGTATATGGTATATATATATATATATATATATATATATATCAAATTATCAAGTATCAACAGTTTAACACTAAAGGTAGAACCTTTCTTAACATTTGAATCAACCTTTGTTAACTAAATCAAGAAAGAAAAGCCAAATAAAAGAAAGAAAAGCTAACCAAATCAGTAATTACAGATCCTATGAGCTCAAGAAGAACAGATCGAACGAGCTAAGCCTAAAGGTTTGTCTCGTTGAAGCTTGGCTGGCGATGGAGACGAGCAGATCGGAGAAGACAGAAGACAATAAGAAAATTAGAAGAAGAAGAAGAAGAAAATTAGAAAAAGAAGAAGAGAAACCGAGAAAGTGACAAACCTTGTAGAGTTGTAGTTGTATGAGCAAATCGGATGTTGAGGAAGTGATGATTTGAGTTGAGATGAGCAGATCGAAGGCTGAGGAAGTTCAGGTCAGGTGTAGTTCAGGTCAGGTGTAGTTCAGGTCAGGTGTATGAGCAAAATGGTCGACTGCTCGTGTAAGAGAAAGTGAGAAACTGAGAATGAACACTGAAAGTGAAAACTAGGGTTTTTTTTTTATAGTTTTATAGGGGTTTAATCGGTTCAAACCGGTTTTTAAAAATTTAAACCGGTTTGAACCGAAAAAAAATTCGGTTTTCATTTTTTAAACCGGTTTAAACCGAATTGATTCAACGAATCGAACAGAACACCCTTTTTTCGGTTCGGTTCGGATCGGTTTCGAACTTAGTGCCCACCCCTATGGACCATATGATTTAAAAGATGTTTTGATAAGTGTATACAGTCAAGTCAAAACATTAAAATCCAATGATCCATTTATAAAAACCGTTATATCTTATATCAGTATAAATTGATAATAGAAATATTATATATATATATACAAAATTTTTTCAGTCAGTATGCATTGATATAACTTTATCAGTGCGTTAGATGTTGATCATTAGATATCAGTATAAATTGATAATAGAAATATTATATATATATATACAAAATTTTTTCAGTCAGTATGCATTGATATAACTTTATCAGTGCGTTAGATGTTGATCATTAGATTTACATATAGAATGTTGTGGAACTTACGTTATAAATACTACTTCTACAAGAGAACTTACACAAATTTCTATTCAATGACTATTTATAATTTTCTTACAAATATTTTGTAGGGAATCTACTGCCTCCATGTCTCCTTCATTGTAATCAATATGAAATTTCTATTCAATGACTATTTATAATTTTCTTACAAATATTTTGTAGGGAATCTACTGCCTCCATGTCTCCTTCATTGTAATCAATATTAGGGGTGGGCGCGGTTCGGTTTGGTTCAGTTTTGGCCAAAACCGTATTGAACCGTTATATTTTCGGTTTTTGAAAACTTGAATCGGTTTGAACCATATTGGACCACAAAACCGAATTGAACTGAACACCTTTATCTCGGTTCGGTTCGGTTCTGTTCAATTCGGTTTTGGGCCTATTGGGCTTTGAGGTTTTTTTATATATTTTTTCAATTTTTATATCATTTAACAGTCCTATTTTTGTATTTAGACATTTTGCCTTTGGGAAATTGATTTTGGGCTATTTTTTTTTTAACAATCCCTTACATTCAAAACACATTTAAATAGACCACATTAATGTTTAACTAATCAAATTTAGTCCAATTCAATCATAAGTACCTGTTCAATAGTTACCATTCTACCAAATTCAATCCATACATTACATAGATTGATAGAAGTCCAAAATAAAATAAGATCATACATAAATAATCCAACATATAATTGTATATATATATATATATATATATATATATATATATTTTGTATTTATAGTTCGGTTCGTCGGTTCGGTTCGGTTTTGGAAGGTCCAAAACCGAAACCGAACCATATTCTATGCGGTTCATTCGGTTCGAACCGAATTGAACCGAACTTAACCTTAAAACGAACCAAATACCATATTTCGGTTCGGTTTGGGTCGGTTCAGTTCGGTTCAATGAACCGTGCCCACCCCTAATCAATATGTTCGATATTGTCGTGGCCTTTTGATCTGGTTGGTTGCCTCCAAACTTGTTCTACGTTACAAAGTATCATATTTTAATAGGTAATATTAATGGCACAGATTAAAACAATAAATATTATTAATAAAGGAAAAAAAATAATACATTTAATCACTATATTTATTAAAACAAGATATTAAATACATCGTCTTGTTTCCTTTTATTGTAATAATATCGTTTTAGGTTAACACTACACTATTTTAATTTAGGTTTTCAACTTGATGGTATAAAATTCCTAAAAACCTATAATTTAGTTTAATTTTTTCGATTAGTTCTAGAAAACTACCAATAATTCGTAATTTCGTGCTCTTGATTTGTGTTATAATTTGTACGTAGACAATGCGAAATCCAGATGGAGAGCACCCACAATTACTCGGTACTACTCATCCAATTATCACATTTTTTAATATTTTAAAACGTAGTGTTATAGTCAAGTTTAAGATTACTTGTTTCTACTTGTCCAACTATCACACCCTTGAACGTACTTAAACGTAAAGTATTAAGGTCATTTTTAAGAGGTCAAATACGTATAAAATATTAAGGTGAAAGTTTCAAAAGAATTGAACAATGAATTAATTACTAAATTTAATTAAAGCTTTAATTAAGGGCTTTGATCAAAGCATTACTTACTAAACGTGAAGTATTATGGTCATTTTTTAAAATGACATTTGCAAGATCGTCATTTCCCCCCTTCATATTTTAGGAATCGTGGTTTTACCCCCTACAGTAACTTAATCTGTTAAAAAGGCTGTTGTGGGTGAAAATGATCATTTTGCCCTCAATTTTTAAATCAAATCATAAAATATTATAATTAAAAATAATATATATACAAGCTCAATAGTATACTCCTCACACCTACATTATTGAGGTTGATATAATGGTCACTCCACTTGTTCATAAGATTTCAATCTACCCTAATGCAAATGAAAGTAACTAGTCAACACACCAAACTTATTTATCCTAGAGTATATATACTAGTAATAGAAATATGAAACAGCACAATCATTACTAAATGTCTAAGGCGGAGACCAAAGAGGAAGCACAACCGATTGAGAAGATGGAGGTAGTTACACAGAAAAGGGAGGAACCAAAACTAGCATCCTTCATTGTTGTGCAACACCATCATAGAAAGATGGATTTTCAAAGCCATGATCCCTAGCGGATTGAAACAAGCTATTGAATGAGTGTCATAAGTTTGACGGCCAAAATAAAACCCCCATCAAAACATTGTGTTTGCTTTACAAGAATGGCTAATTCAAACACTCGAAGATTGGCAACTTGAATGATTGGTAGAGTCAGAAGCAAGTATGCAATATCCGTTAACTTCACCTTCAAATTCATTGATAATAGTTTCCACACTTAGCAAGTCATGCCGCCATGCTTTACCTATTTGTGATTTCCACCATGAACTCCGATTTTTTGTTCAAGCTCTCAAACTCCACCAAAACACTCGAGCTCTAAACACAATCGGGAACAATTTCGGTGCAAGCGACTTCCTCATATCTTCAATTCAACATTTAAGTTTATGTCTTGTTTTCGAAGCTCCTTGAGAACCTCCAAACAGTGTGATAGTTCATGAAGTAATACCAAGTCATCGTTCTCCATCAACATTGCACAAATCAATATCAACTAACGATAAGCTTTGATCACTTAATATTAACACAAATCAATCTTAACGACAAGCTACCACTGCAAAAATCAATAACAAGTGAATCATCAATTAATTGTGGAAATGGTGAGAAATGTCACCTTTTTGGAGCCTTGTTGCATCGACGTCAATGCTTTAATAAGTTATATTTAAAAGACATCTATTATGGTGAACTACCAAAATTGCCCTTAAATAATCAATTTTTTATTGTCTCTGTACTTCCATCTCCACACTTGGATCACTGAACACAGTAACTCCTCTCTTTCTCTCTCTACAATAAATTTCTAAACTTCTCGACGTTCTTCAGCACAACAAGGTAATATATATCTGAAATACTTTTTTTTATCCTTCATTTCTAAAATACGTTCTTTTTGTAAGCATGAAGCTGGTTTTGTGAAGTTTGAATCTGTGAAATTTGAATTTCCGATCCTGTTAATAAAAAGCTCGGAGCCATTGGTAAATAGCTTCAGAGCCCTTATTAAAAAGCTCGGAGCCTTTACTAATATGGTCGGAGACTATTTTAAAAAGCTCGGAGCCTTTTGAAAATGCTCAGAGTCTTTGGAAAAAAGCTCGGAGCCTTTGGAAAAAGCTCGGAGCCTTTGGAAAAAGCTCGGAGCCTTTGGAAAAAGCTCGGAGCCTTTGGAAAAAGCTCGGAGAGTTTGGAAAAAAGTTCGGAGCCTTTGGAAAAAAGTTCGGAGCCTTTGGAAAAAAGCTCGGAACCTTTGGAAAAAAGTTCGGAGCCTTTGGAAAAAAGCTCGGAACCTTTGGAAAAAAGCTCGGAACCTTTGGAAAAAAGCTCGGAGCCTTTGAAAAAACGCTCGGAATCTTTGGAAAAAAGCTCAGAGCTTTACTAAAAAGCTCGGAGCCGTCAGTAAAAAGCTCGGAGCCGTCAGTAAAAAGCTCGGAGATCATGGTAAAAAGCTCGGAGATTATTTTAAAAGGCTCCGAGCCTTTTCCATAGCCTTTATGTTTGTCATAATGGTTTGTGGTGATGAATGTTACAGGAGAATGAATCGCGTGAGAATAGTAATATCTTACAATGATCGATGGGAGCAGTTACCCGACGGAAGTCAGAGGTGTATTGGATCCGATAATCAAGGAATGTATGTGTCAAAGAATATGAGTTACGAAGAATTGGTGTCGATCGTGCATACCGTTGTGAAGAATGATGTAAACAAATACAATGTTGATCTAGAGTCAATATCAATCGTTCCTGGCGCTACATGTCGGACATTTGTAAGAAATAACGATGATGTTCAGTTTATCCTAGGGGAAGATCGGGTGATCCCTCAAGTACGTGTTAGTCTAATTGAGAGGGCAACTGGAGATGTGATACAGAATGATATTCCTGCTCCTGAAAATACCTAACAATTTGGATCAGCTAGCAGTAGTAACCAAGTGTTCACACAAAAGAGTGCCACTGAAGGTGGGGAAAACATATGTGCTGTCCAACCGGTAGTGGTCGACCATGCAGATGTTGGTGAGCCTCAATTTTATGATGTGTTTGGTTGTCGATTTGAGATGAATGATAGGCGTACAATGAGCAATACAATGCGATGTCCAATGAGTAGAATACTGAACCGGACCTTGGGCCGAACCAGGAGGTGGATAATGAGGCAAATATTTATCCGGTAGATCATGTAGAGAACATTGATGAAGATCTTGTCCAAATTCAAAGACGTGGAAGACGTGTAGAAGGAGTTAGTTGCATTAGAGCAGATATGCCAGGTACTTTCGAGGTCCGGCATAATGTATCTGCAGATGATTATGATAATACCACAACGTGGGTTATTCCCGGAGCAGATTCATACTCGTTTGGGATTGGTAGAAGCAGAACCTTGGTAGCAGAAGAACCTACAAGCATGATTTATAAAGGCCAATTCTTTCCGACTAAAAAGGATTGGAAGAGACTAGTTGGCCTTTTTGCAATGCAGCGGAACTTCGAATGGAAGGTGAAAGGGTCAAATAAGACAACGTTACATCTTGTTTGTTTGATTGACAACTATACATGGAAATTAAGAGTGGTGATGAGAGATGAAGGGACGTACTTCCAAGTAAGAAGTTTTGTCACCGACGTTACACAGTTGTCCCTTGGAGGAGATTCACCGTCGCCACCGACAAGCTAGTGCATTCATAATTGGAGAAGTGGTTGCACCTAGACTTCAACAACAAGATGGTCATCTCATGCCTCCCAAGGATATAATCGCCAATATGAAAACAATGTATGGCATCCAAATCATGTATAGTAAGGCACATCAAGCCCTGCATTATGCATTATCACCGACCTATGGGACACATGAAGAAACCTTCAAACTACTACCGTCTTTTGGTTACGTGTTGGAACAACCAAATCCTGGCACAATCACTGACTTACAGTGCGCTGACGACGGTAAATTCCTTTACTTTTTCATGTCGTTAGGGGCCTCAGTTAGAGGTTTTCGGAGGTGCATGCGTCCTATTATTGCAGTTGATGGTACCCATTTGAAGGGAAGATTCAGAGGTACAATGTTTGTTGCAACTGCACAAGATGGAAACGAACAGGTGTATCCAATTGCTTTTGGGTACGACGACTCAGAAAACAACCTTTCATGGGAATTATTTTTGGATTGCTTGAAGTGTGCCCTTAGTCATATAGATGATCTGGTTTTCACTTCTGATCGACATGCAAGCATTGAAGCAGGGATTTCTAAAGTGTTCCCTTATGCAACCCATACCACATGTTGTTGGCACTTTGCTGAAAATGTGAAGAAGCGATTTCACAGAAAAGATGTTGCTGCCATAATAGACAAAGCAGCTAGAGCGTACACTGAATTCAAATATAACCGGTACATGGGTGAGTTACGTAACCTGCACAAGAATGCTTTCGATTATGTTGAAGCTGCCGGTCCATACAAATGGTCTCGTGTACACTATCCATAACGAAGGTACATGGTGATGACAATAAATGTTGTAAAGTGCATAAACTCATGCCTTAAATTCGCAGGGCAACTCCCTATGTTGACATTGGCAGAGTTCATTAGGAATATGTTACAGCGCTGGTTTCACTATTGACATCAAGCTGCACAGTCCATGCGTCATCAGTTGACCGACACAACACATCTTGTGATGCTAAAATGGGTCGAGAAGTGCGGTTATATGACCGTCAATCCAGTTGACTGAAACATATTCTCCGTCAAACTGTCCGGAAAGCAGTGAACTGTTGACTTAGCCCGAAAGACTTGCACATGCAACAAATTCCAAATGGACCATTTTCCGTGTTCTCACGCACTCATAGCGGCAAGGTACATTAACAGTAGACAGTCATATGCTATATTAAGCAAACGTGATTGTCACTATTTTCATTGTTTTTACAGGGAGCGGAACTTGGATTTGACATCGCTGTGTGCGGACTACTACAAGAGACAGACACTTATTGATGCATACTCAGTTCCTATTATGCCTGTTGGCCACCCTTCTTCATAAGTAGTGCCATCCGACATCGCTGAGCGGGTGGTTTTAAATCCAAAGACCAAGAGACAATCAGGTCGCCTGATGGAGGGTCGACATGTCTCGTCTTCGGAGAGGACAGCCACCCAATCGTGTTTAAGATGTGGACAATTAGGTCATAATAGCAGAAGGTGTTCTAATCCGCCATTGATTAATGAAGGTCCGAGCAGAATTGTTCCCGAGGAATACCGTCGCAAATGTAGCATATGTCATCAAGTTGGACATAATAAACAGACGTGCCCTAACAAGGAATCTACCATGGAATGAATCGAGCCGTTGATACTTATTGTTTAATTAAATTGGGGTGTTAATTATTACTTTTGTTATTGTATGAAATGCGTGTCTTGTACTTGTAAATGCAAACCCTTGAAATTTTAAACATTACTATAATTGTTTATACATCGACAATTACAACATATAATAGGGCTTGGAGTTACAAAAAATCTCCACAGTCATCTTCTCCCGTATGACTCCCATATCGTCTTCTGACCAGTCCAACGTCTCCCTGTTTGCCAGTACGTACTCCATCAATCTCAAGGTATGAGCACCACAATTACCCCTGCGACTCACCACATGAACAACCGTTACAATTAAAGTTTAATAAAACAAACTTAAAGTTTAAATGATGTTCATGCAGTCATACCCTCTAGTCTGTTGGGGCACATGTGTTGTAGACACCATGCTTACCCCAAAGGGCCTATTCCGCTTCTTGTACTTCGCCTCACCTGTTGGTCTGACATCGTGAAACCCCACCTGATGCAACATCGATGGTAGAAACCACCGCAAGGAACGACCTGCTCTTTCCTGATCTGCAGGGGACTTCCTGTCTGAACGGGTCTAGCAGGTGGATCTTCCCGACAGTAAGGTCAACGTTGGCCACAAGCCAATGCTGGCCGCCAATGTTGCACGGAATCAGAACCTGTAGATGTTTCAAAAAACTGTTATGATCAAAATAAGAATTATTAATTAAATACATTGAAACCATAACTGTATTACACTTACCGCGTCAACCTCGTGCCATGGTCGGTTCCCTACCTGGAGCAATCCACGTACCGTTAGCATATCATCAGGGGACCACTTATACTTCAACACATACCAGTTTTTCGGGGCTTTGCCCACAACATCACGAGGCAGGATTCTCTGCCACTGAAACTCCAGCATTGACTGAAAAAAGACAACGAACCGAAATGTTAGAAACAGGATGAAACACAACAACGCAACTAGGAAAACAGTACATTTGAAACACTTACGTAGAATTTAGAATCCAGTAGGTTCATCCTCTGAATGTAGACATCGGGGAATGCTCGCTGACGCTTCCGTATGATATGCAGGTACGCGTCCATATGCTGACAATATAAACATTATACATTGTTAGTATTCTTCCATAACTTAAACAAACTTAAAAAACAATCGAAGTAAGGAATGTACCGTGTCCTCCAACTCCATGAAGTTGGTTTGTAACCGGTGGAACCAAGGCACAGGCACGGGGGTCATCAGATCCACATCACATCTGCATAATTTTAATTATTTTGAAAACACAGTAATTTAACTAAGGTGTTTCAAAAACAAATTCACAATATTATAATACTTACAATTCCCCCGTCACGTTCCTCTTGTAGGCTTGGTAAGCCGCAAGCTGGTCAGCGTCTGCCAAATCATTGGGCCTGAATGTATGTACTGATGACATGGGCAGTGTCCTTAGCCTCTTCAGCCGATAGGGGTCAGTGTATGGGCTCACTAACTACCAGCCTCGCTTACGAATCCGTTGCTGCCTATGCTAACCGTGGACTGCTGGGAGGTGTTGGGAGGAGGAACTCTGTCCTAGTGGATCACGTGGAGGGCTACGATGGGATGAGATAGACCTGTGGGGTTGGCTGTGTCGGGAAGAATCGGCAGTGTCACTGGGGGGTGAGGTGCGACGGGATCGAATAAAGGAGAGCGGTACGCTCGGATGGACCACATGGGTGCACTGTATGGATCGCCTGGTCAGGTCAGGAGTGTGGACTGGGAGGGGAGGAGGGACTCTGACCCAGTGGACTGGACGGGTCCGCTGTGTGGTCCTGGATATGAATAAGAGGATCCACATGCTGTACCTCTATAAGCAGCGAAAACTCTAATAACGCCTAGGTAACTGTCTCCTCAAATACTCCTGTATCCGTGCCACCAGAGACTTGCATCTGCTGCTCTCGTACTGTATCTCCAGCTCCTGGACCCTGCGTCTGAGGTTCATCACCCTCTGTCGCAGGTCCGGTGGCTGGGTCTGTCCCTCCGTCATGACTATGCCAATCGTCTCTGTCTCTGCGTGGAGAGTCTCGATCATGGGACGGTGGACCATCCCTATCTGACTGTGATATCGAACCCCGCCGCCCCTGGAGAAAGTTCATCACCTCCCTATACTGCTTATCCCATTCCTCATCACTCTTCCGGAGATCCTCTCATAAAGCAGCGACTGCATCCATCACATCTCGGATTTTACGTTCCAAACGGTCCTAAAACAAAATCATTATTGGCAGTACTAAAACTATACACTCGTTTCAAGATAAATAATGCATCGCAAATCGAACCTGTCTGCGCCTAAGAGGACTCCCACCGACAAACTCTGGGTTCGAACCCTCCGTATCCGGCCTATGCTTGAGGGGACTCCCACCACCAAACTCCAGGTCGGAACCCTCCATATGACTGGGTCTAGCAGTCGTATGATGTAAGGGATCCGGTACCGAGCCGTCATGTCTATCGGTGACTGTATATAGACTGCCTCCCTCGTATATGCCCTCGTAGTACCGTGCAACCCTCTCAGCTACCGTCGGCACCAGTTCAGTCCTCGCAAACATCTGAAATCGTAGTTAGACCATTGTATTTGTATACGTCATAATATGTAAACACTTTAACATAATAGATCCTTACCCTGGCTATGAAAATCTTGTCCAGCTTGTCCAACCTTGGTTGCTTATTCAACTCCCATTTCTACATATGGGGGGACAAGTCAATCTCCCTACGAGTCTCAAATTGGGTCCCAAGCTCGGAGATAACCTCATACGCAAATATCTATGTACAAAAAAAAAAGAATTCAAAATCCAATCATATTTTCCATAACTCATATAAAATAAAATTCAGGTTTTCAAACCGATACAAATTCTAAATTCTCACCAACAGTGCTTGAGCTAGACCGTAAATGTTGTACGTCTCCACCATGTGAATGTCGGCGCCCTTTTCCTGCTGTCGTCTCTCATACCGCTCACGTCGACCGTCCAAGGCATGCTTGAATCCAAAAATGGACTGCCTATACACGTGTGCACCCCACATGAACGCATCAAAAACGTCCAAGTCCTCGACTAGCCGGATCTGCCACAATGGAACTTTCTCTCTCTCGTCCAACCCTATCAATATCCAGTTTAGCATATAAAGGAGGCACAACTTCACAGCATCATATTGCTGCTCAAATATACCGATCCGTAGAACAGCTCTTAGCTGTTCATAATCCACCTCAGTTACACCACTGAAATACGGTTGGTGTATCCTGTTCTGGACCATCTCATACCTCATCGTGTCGGGAATCACTTCAAACTTCAATCCAGTGATCAGACATAATTCAACCTTAGAGAACTGGACCGAATGAGGACCTAATCTCATCCTCCGGTCCATCGTGATGTAGCTCGCGCAAAAGCAGTCGATGGACTATGCTAGCAGAAAACTTCATCTCCCGATCCATCCGAAGGAAATGACCAAAACATGACTCCGTATACCGACGTCGGTCTTCGACCCTGAATTGTTTTGGTTCCCTGTCCAGTGTGACGTCGATATCTCGAAGGTCGCTGAAATGGTCATGCCGAGTGATTTTTCCATCGTACCATTCCCCCTCTGGAGTTTTAAGCAAATTCTTTAGTTAACTCCCCATCTGCATTTTCACAGAAACAATGCATTAGTAAACTGTAAAAAGCTCGGACATAATAATATAAAATAGCAAGGAAGGAGTTTGAAAAAGCTCGGGAACAGTTTGAAAAAGCTCGGGACACAGTTTGAAAAAGCTCGGGAACATTTTCAAAAAGCTCGGACACTGTTTGAAAAAGCTCGGCCAGTTTAAAAAAGCTCGGACACAATTCGTTCGAAGATTAAATTAAAAAGAAAAAACATTTCAAGGATTGCTTTGGTCTTGGTTGGAATCTTGAATCTGATGGTCAGGATCGACAGCATCTTGCAGAGGAAGAGAATCAACATTAGCAGCATCCTTCGAACCGGTATCAGCTTCACCTTTGGAACCGGTATCAGCTTCTCCATCATGCCCATCGCCCGGAGATTTGTCTGCCTCAAGACGTTCGGCTTCTTCCCAGTCTGCAATCTCAGTATGGGGATCCCATTTTGTGTGCTCCCCAGCCAGATATTGTTTGAAGAGGTCGACCCTGGCGGCACAAATAGCCTTAACTGAGATTTTCGTGAGCAACTTGTTTAACTATACTATTTGTTGATCTCTCTCGGTGATAATTGTATCAGCATTCGATAGCTTTTGATCCCTATCGACAATATCCTCCTTGGATTTATTCAACTCAACATCAAGCGCCTGAACTTTTGCTTCGACCGATTTTTTATCTCTGACGATTGTCTCAAGATCCAGCTTAAGACTGTTGTTCGCCTTCTGTAGATCAGAGCATTTCTTCCGGCTCAAGAAATATCTGTTTTTCATAGCCAGCTGCATCTGAAAAGCCTACATACAAAAATAAATTTTTTTAGTTGAGGCTGTACGACGGATCTAAAAACATTTTAAAGAGACTACTATATACCTGAAAGGTAGAAATAAGGCTTGCGTCTATCATCTCTTCCGTCTTCTTCCTCTTTAAGAGCTCTCCGTCTATAGAGAAAAGAAGGTCGTTCGACTTCTTAAGGAAGCTGCTAGGCTCCTTAAAAACAGAAACCTCCTTTGGAAATGTAACAGAAGTCAGCTCTGCTCTCTGTCGAACGACCTCATTCGAAGCATCTACTGATCTGACGTCGATCGACTTCCCATTGCCTTTATCTTCAATGGTTTTCCTTCTCTTGGGCAGCCTTAAAGGGCCCGTCTCCGGAGAGGACTCCAAGGGTTGCTCGACGACAGGAACGATCGACTTGTCTTTTGATACTGCCTCGACACTCTTCTTCTTTGCAAAAGTAGCCGCCATCCTCTTAGCCATAGCATCATTTTGCTTCTTCAAAGCCTCTTCCGGATTAGGCATGGTAAACTTTATGCTTGATAATGATTTAGCTACGAAACGACGTTCAGCATCAGTTATAGGAGTCAGAAATTGCGTACCACAAAAAATCTCAATCCCTTTCCTAATCATTATGAACGACACTAAGTCTTTCAATAGAGGATAAGGAGTTCGTGGCATATTCCATGTTGAATGAATCCAAATGGTACTATGCCTAAGGTTACCTTCGGCCATCAACACCTTCCAACTTCTCTTCTCAGCAGGGATCGCTAATACTTTCTGCGTACGACTAACGACATCGTTGCATTTAGGTTTACTCTCCGCATTTATCAACTCTACAAGGACAAAGAATTATCAAAACTTAGTAATTACTTAGTTCAATCTAAACGACACTAGGAAATACACTCACCATAACGGTTCCATACCCTCCTGTAGGCGTACATCTCGTTCCCAAATGGACCATCTATCAACAGACCCTTGGCAAAGAAGAACGTGTCTTTCCATATACGGTCGTTCGTTGTAAGATCTGTTATAATTTGCTTTGCATTCAACCTCAATATTAGCGAATATCGACCCTTTTCGTGGACGTGTTCCTTCAGATAGTAGTTATTTAAAAACGAACCTATTCTGAAGGGCACATTATATTTTTCACCCAAAATGGAGAGACTTATAAGTATTCTCCAACTGTTAGGCATCAATTGGCCAGGAGCTATATCATAATACACCAAAAGACGTCAAGCCAAGGAAGGGACATGAAACCTAAACCCCGGGCGAAGATTATATTCGTAAAAACAAGTCCAGCCGGGGATATCCCAATCTGCTCGCTCATGCTCTTTTGGGGCACGCAGAGCGACACTGTCTGGAATCCCATACAGTGTTCTTATGCTGTCCATATCAGCTTCAGTAAGCACACTTCTTGGGTTATCGCCGGCTAAGATACCTAGCGGTCTACCAGAACATGATGGTTCATCGACATCTATATATTTCGGAAACTCATTCCGTTGCACAATAGTGCGCACAACACCAGATTCTAACATACTAGATGAATCTATTACAATGTCTGTCGGCCTCGCTATCGTTATCTGTCGATCGACATCTAACGAGTCAGCCATTGTACCTCCTCCAACTTCATCCTTCGAACCACTATTCGTCTAGGTAAATGATGGTTCTGAGGTTGCAGAGTCGTTCGACATGTCTCCAAAAAACTGACAAATGCAGACAACACAAGTCAGTTTGACTAAATCTAAGATCACAACCTAAGATTTGGAGATCAAAACCTAGGGTTTCTATGTACTCAATAAACCTAGGAATTTCATGGATCTATTGAATCCTAAGAAAATTGTGTCGATCGACTAGAAATCTTTAACGAAAACGACTTATAGGAAATATAAACACACGAATCTCGTAGTTCAACACTCTGAATGGATCAAAATCACTGACAAAATGAATTTCTTATCATGAAATTTAAAGCAAAAAGAACGAAGAAGACATTTCTGGGTATTAATATGTTTCCTATATGTAGGACAGTAAGAATCAAGTCTTGCGTAAGATAGTTAAACGAAGGAGGGAAAAAATTGTTGCTTACCTTGAAGGTTAAAAATGACGATGATCTGACAGGAAATCACCTTCGAACAAGTTGTGCAGATATCTGAAACAAAAAGAAGAGTCTGCTTTTGAGAATATGGAGCGATGGAAGAAAATAGTGAAATGAATGAGTGTGCATTTAAATAATTCAATTTTTTAACCCAAAGAGTTAACCCAAAGAGCCACGTGTCGGTATCATGTTGGTGAACGGTTAACCAGGGTAAATGAAATTGAGTTTTGAAATTTAATCTTTTTTCGATAAGTGTGCCTAAAGATACAAAATAGCGCCAAAACACGCCGCCACGTCAACCCTAGGAAACAGACCATCAATTTAACTTCTCCATGATTCGTGAAGCGGTCGATCTTTTAATCCGTCGATCGACATATTGTCGAAGTGTACGATCGACCTGACTGAAATTACTCTCTAAATCAGACTACTACTTCAGAGAGTGGGGGACAAACTGTGGTAGCAAAAAATGGCCTCTGGGCTTTAACGCCTGAAGCCCAACAAAAATCGTGTAGGGCCTGGATTAGGACCAAGTAACCCGGGTCGACCCAGATTGTTTTATCAGAAGGTTTTGTTGACTGGTTCTTCCAGATTAAAACCTCTGCTATCAGTTAAAACAAATTGATAAGATCACGATGTGATCGTGATCTTAAGGAGAGATGCTAGGGATTCAACTAACCACGATCAAGAGCCGTTTAAAGCCCCTCCATCTCTATAAATAGGACGGGACTCTCAACATAAAGGTCTCTCTGATAAAAACTTCCTTACTAACGCTACTAGCTAGCCGAAACTCTGCTGGAATCATCTCTCCGATCATCAAAATCTGTTACACAACCTCTTCTCTAATTTCTACTTATTATTAATGCTCAGCCCAAGCAAATCTAAGGCCGAAATATGAACTACCACCATAGTTTCTTTTGTTTATGTGTTATTTCATCTTTTTTGCAGGTATTTCACTGGAGAAGACGAATCAGCGAGTTCGACCGAATCAGCAGGCTGTGTGGGCCTACCAAAAACTGATCCGACCCACTAATTGTAGAACGACCATCTACAACTTGTATTATTTTTTTTTCTTTTCACTTCAGTAAGGTTTTTTTTTTTTTTGCCTCTCTAATGCACAAAATATGATCAATTTTTTTTATCTTCCCTAATAAACGAAATGAAGGAAAAAATAAAACAAAATAAAATGAAATGAACGGGGTGCTAGATTTGAGTTAAAGAAATGGAGGAAAAAAATACAATGGTCCATAACTTAATATATATATCAGGATTTTTTTTTTGAGAATACACCGAGAGAAGTTATGGAATGAGTTTTTTTTTTTTTTTTTTTTTTATGAAAGTTATGGACTGAGTTAAGTTTGGAAGATAATTAAAAATGACAGTTTTGAAAAGAAATCAAATAAATTTTAAATTTTTTTAAAATTAGGCATTATTAGCATGGCCGGCCCTAACTATTTTGAGGCCCAGGGCAAAAATCTAAGATGAGCCCTTTGTTTATATTATACCAAAATATCTCGACAATAACCAATTATAAATTGTAAAAAAACCCTATTGGACCTCTAGTTATACTGATATCAATATGTACAAAACATTAACAAGCATTTCTTTTAGACATTTATTTATATTGAACCCAATATTATTTTATTTTGGGCCTTTTATTTATACTCGTAACAAAATTTTAGGCCTTTTATAATTTGAAATAAAACAAAAATGGGACCCAAAATAATTCTAAAATCATGTAAAATTGAGCCATTTAAAGAAGGGGTCCGGGGCGGCCGCCCCTCTAGCCATACACAAGGGCCGGCCCTGATTATTAGATCATTAGAGGATTGCCAATATACAATACCACTCTTTATTAAAAAACTTTATTACAAAAATAACCCTAATAAAATGACAAAAAAGGACTAAACTCAATTAAAAATAAATCAAAATAGTTTCCCTATCTATTACACCAACACTGAAATCCTTGACTGACAACTCCTTTGACGTTGATCAAGCCTATCTCAATAGCAAAACAATACTCCATAATCTCAATAATTGTCCTAATATTAATTGCATTCGGAATTTCGGATATAGTTTGCATGCACATTTGTGTAGTTGGCCGGTTTATGTCATTCTATAGAAAGGAGGTAATTAAAATTGTTTAGGTCATGGATTCCCAAAAAAAAAAAAAAACCAAACGTGGCGATAGATATTGAAATTTAATTTCTAATCAAGATCTTCGGTATTGAAAAACTCTCCAACCAAGAGCTTCTTGATATATTTTATGTCTGAAAACAAAAATTAATTTGATAAAAAGAGAGAAGTCCACATATAATATAGATAGAATGATAGAATAATCGGGATGTGATTGGTTCTGCAAATTCACTTGACGTCAGTATGTGTATATTAAATATATTTTCATAAGGATATTATTGTCATTTAATCGGGTGCTTATACCAACAGTCTAATTTTAAAATTTTAATGATGGATGTACTTATAAATTGGATATGTAAATAATATTTTTAGCTAGCAATATCTGTAGCATTTTCAAATTTTAATAGATGAATTGGAGAGAGTAAATAGGCGTAAGGATAAATATTTTTTGGATGGCGATAGAGCCACCTTGGGTTTATATTACAATGCAACTGTTTCCTTGATTTCACTTGTATTGTTCTACGTAGGGAACTGAAAATCGATAGATATACCGAAATATTCACCGATATATTCGCATTTTTTGGAGAGACCGATATCAAAATAGGCAAATATCCAATATTATGCAGAATATCCGGCTGATTTCGAAATATTCGTAAAAATATTCCGATATTCCTGAAATTTCACCCCGAAAGTCCATGGATATTTTGCATATTATTAAAATAATTTTTTAATCCTAAAAAATTAAATTATTGTTAAAATAATTTAGATTGAAAATTATTTTAGAAGAAGCATTAACAAATTCATAAAAATTTCCAACATAATAGTTAATAGTAAAATTATTGAGGATTTAAAGTAAAAATAGATAAAGAACCAAAAAGTGGACGTGTAAAATATGTAAACTTTTGTGAAAGCAATCTTATATGAGATTGGTTGATATAAAAGTTGTACCCACTATGCCTATCGTGTATGAGTTAATGCGTGTGATGAAAGATGCAGTAAAACAACAAAGAGGGGGTAAATGGGTTCTAAACATTATACAAGACCGGTGAGATAAAATGCTCAATCACCCACGACATGCTACAGGTAAATTTTATTTTGAATTGTTTGTCATTCATTATTAAAATTTAGTATAGTATTTATACTAAAATTATTCTTTTTTTTCTTCTTATAGCTTACTATTTGAACCCGAAGTACCAATATAGAGACAATATTAGGGATAATTCAGATCTTCTGAAAGCCGTACATAATGTTTATGCTCAATTAGACACTGAAGCTACAGGAATTGCTAATTTTGGAAATGAGGTAAAAAATTACAATTTACAACCAATTTTATAATCCTAATATCATAAATTCTTTACATGAGAGTATTGTGTTGTATTAATATATATTATATACATATTGATCTCATGGATGTAGCTTCATATACTTTAAAGATGGAAGGAAAAGTTTTGGTGAACGAGCAGCCTTTGCAGCTAGAAGCAAAATGCAACCGGCTATATAACTTTTATTATAAAATTTTACATATTAATAATAAATAATAATATCATTGAAATAATACTCATACTTAGAATACTTAGAATACTTAATGATTTTTATTACAGCTGATTGGTAGGTAATGTATGGATATTGTGCTCCATCATTGCGTGCAATAGCAATTTGCATACTGTCACAAACATCATCATCTTCTGCATGTGAAAGAAATTGGTCCACATTTGCTTTAATCCACACAAAACAAAGGAACCGTCTTGCCTATTCTAAGCTTGAACAACCTGTTTACTGTTATTATAATATGAAGTTGAAACTTAGGGATATGGCAGCTTAAAAAGATAAAGTTAATGAAACTGATTTTATGGATCTACTTCAAGTAGCTGCTGAAGCAGGAGACGATAATGAGAATCCTATTTTTGACTAGGTTAGACCTACCTCGAATGATGATGAGGGAAATCCTAATCCACATATTTCTTCTCACGCTCGAGACATGGGAATAAATGTTGAATAAGTGATTAGAGAAGAAGTTGGTGTAGATCGTAGAGTTATTGTTTCCAGCTCTTCCGATGACCAACATACATATGATGGAAATAGTGGAGGAAAAGATGATGGAGATGATGGGGATGGCGGGGATGATGCAAGAGATTGAGATTCTGGTGTAGGAGGTTGGAATGCTGGTGCAACAAGTTGGGATGTTCATGCCTGAGGTTGGGATACTGGTACAACATGTTGGAATGCTAGTAAGGCAGGTTGGGATGCTCATACAGGTAATTTTGATCAAAATCGTGGTAGACAACATGGAGCAACAAGTCAAATTGATGATGATTCTTTGACTATGACTCTATCCCCAATGAGTATAGACACATAAAATAGTTCTTTGGGTGATTTGCAGACAAGGTAGTTATGCTGGCTGCAATATATTTGATTATCCTTCTCCACAAATGCCATATGCAATACCTATGCATGCAGATCAACAATATCCACCAAGTTGGATAAATCCAAACTACTCAATTCATGGATCAGTTGGAAGAGATCAAGCAACACACGTGTGGCATATTAATAACTACCTTCAAAACTATGCAAGCAGGTTTTCCTGAGAAAATTATTAATCTAATCAAGATAGAAATGTATCTTATGTATTTGAACCAGCAAGGAATTCTTTTTGATTTTAAATTTCAGACATGCAATGTATTATTATGTATGAATTATGATTTATGATAGAATCTTGGAAGTATGGAAATATATATATATATATATATATTAATGATAATTTTTTTATTAAATATTTAATCTCTTTATATTGTATATAATATTGTAAAAGTGAAACAAAATATTATTCTATTAAATACTCAACTTTAAAAATTTAATACAAACAGACTTTATCTATGTTATACTTTATAATAAACTCATAACTATGCTAATTTATCGTTGAATTATGATTCATTTGATATATAATTACTTGTTTAAGCTTGTCCTAACATTTCACAAAAATATTCTAACTCTGGATGTAAATATCCATCATTTTTTTTAATTTTTGACAAAATATCCACCGATATCGATAATATCATCGATATATCCATAAATTTAGAAGCCCGATATTGATACCAATACCGATATTTTATTCCTTGGTTCTACGTAACACTGAAACCTTGTAAGATTATACATTGTCACTTCTTTGGCTAACCACAATAATACCTACATATTTACATTTAGAGGATATATTAGGAGTGGGATTTTCACAAGTTTTTCCACACAGGATGTCTTTGTAACATTTCAAACAAAGAACGTTGCATAGTCAAAATCATAGAAAAAGCATCTCGGAATCCCACACCTGATAATAATTACATACATATATTATGGTGAAAATACAACTTCAAACGTGTGTCTAACAACCAAGAGGGGTGAATAGGTTTTTAATCAAGTTAATTACCAATTTTTCTTGATTAGTCAATATTAAAAATTTACCCCATAAACAAACATACAAAATCAAGTATAAAATATGGAAAATAAATAATACTTGATTTTTTATGTGGAAACCCTTTAACAAGGAAAAAACCACGGGCTAACCACTTAGTCACTCTGATATTTAAATCCACTATATTAATGGTGTTTATAACCTAGGTTGACTTCTAGTAACACCATTCTCGGTCCCTAACCCACCACTACTACCCAACGGGCTTTTATAGTGAATCCTTGATCACTTTGCTTGCCAACCACACCTTGGTTGCAAGACTTAACTTGCTTGTACATTACACCTTTTAGTCACAAGACTTAACTCTCAAGAAGAGATTAACAACCTATGTGAATATATGAATATTCAAAATGCAATTAATGCTAGGCAACACAAAATGCGTATCTAGAGATTATATGATGGCAATAAGCACAATCCTAGATATCAATGTCTATATGAATGCTCATAAAGACCTAACTAGATATAGATATGCAAGTCTAAAATCTATCATCAAACAAAGCCATATCAACACAAGTTGTCATTAATCATGGCAAGGACAATAAATGCAATTAACAAATGCAATCAATGAGTCCTAATTTTATAGAGGGAAAATATGTCCTAAATGCAAGCTATCACAATACAAACCTAATCATGCAAAGAACTCATAAAAAAGATGCAACAAATGAAGTCCTAGCATTTAATCAACTAATAAATGCAATAAAAACATCATCTTGGAAAGTATAAACAAATAACAAAGATGAGATTTTTGTTTCACTTACCAAGTCAACTAAAGATGAAGAACCATGCCTTAATGATGCTTAATGATGTATGAAGGATGATGGGTTTTTGGTTTGGAGAGTTAATGAAACACTCTTGGAGCTTCTCTCACTAAGGGAAATACTTTCTCACTAAAATCAGTTTTGAAGCTCTTAAAAACGAGTTTTGGAAGATTATATATATATATATATAACAGCCCTAGATGAAACTATGTCGTTTTCAAAAAATAGGCATAAATCAGGGCACTGCATGGGTCCAGTGCGCGGGTAGGGGACCCGCGCACTACCCGTGCAAAAGCGAAATCTGAGAAACATCATGCTCGGTGCACGAGTACTGTACGGGTAGGGTACCAGGTGCACAACCCGTACAAAAACAGACCCGAGACACCCCATGGTCAGTGCACGGGTACTGTGCAGGTAGGGGACCCGCGCACAAACCAACACATTGGAGAAACCCAAGGAAATCAAGGGCCATTACGCCGATACTGCACATGTAAGGGACCCTTGCATACTCGCACACTAGCGACCTTTAGGGAGGTCACTCGTCGCGCTAAGAAAAAGCACACCACCGTGCGATCGTAGACATTTTCGAACAAACAACTGGAAACGAATTACACCACACACAAAAACCACACTTAAGACTCAAAATGAAGTGCATGTGTGATTGTGAAAAGAATGCACACAAGAGCAATAAGGAACAAATGCATAACATCACAAATGCATGTAAATATGTGTGTGTGTGCAACAACAAATGCATGTCAATACAAATGCATATAAGTGTGAAAGTGTGTGCAACAACAAATGCATCTCAATGCAAAGGCTTGAGATGTGAGTGTGTGCAACTAAATCTCTTCAAGAGCATGAGATGGCTGAAAGCATGTCTTCGAGAAACCCACACTTGGAGAACCTATGCTACCCGTTACACAAACATCCCTAATGTGATTTGTCATGAAATAAGCAAATCAAAAATAGAGGTCCTTACAATCTCCCCCTTTGGATATTTCATGACAAAATCACCACTCACAGAATAATCCTCACAAAGCAATAATAAAGTTATTGGTCAACAAGTAGTTCTACGTTACAAAAAAGAGATACCTAAGAAACTAAGTCTTCAAGGTCTTTAATCTTTTCGTAGATCATCGTACTTACACACAATAGCAAGAAAGCACTTTCCAAGAACAAGTGCATGTGAGGTGAACCAAAAAAAGCATTTGCATTAAGAAAGTTAATACAATCAATATAATGTAGTGCACTTCAATGGTTACTCTCTCTCAAGACTTCTCCCAAAAGCATAAACAATTTCTCCCCCTATATCTCTCAAGACTTCTCCCCCCATTTTTGTCATGAGATAGGCAAATGAACTCCACCTATCGGGTTGCTTTAGCAAATAGAGATATTCACACAAAAGATGATTGCATAGTTATATACATAAACTTTATGCAACTTGAATAATTGAGAGAGATTCAAGGAGTTTTATTTGAAAGAGAATGTGTGAAGGTGTTGCTTTGCATGCAAGACATATAACATCAAGGTTCAAGTAACGGTATTTGGCAAAGTAAACATCAAATGGGTTTCCATAAGAATTCAAATCAAATTGTACCCTTTTGTTATAAGCAAACATGATATAGTTTTAAAAAATTGTAGCACACACAAGCAACCATGTCAATCCTTAATGATCAATCAAGACATGGATATAAATCCTTATTGATTGAATGGATATATAATCCTTATTTGTTGTTGTCTTGTTCAAACCATTAGGAAGAGAGAGAAGGCTAATTTGGATAAGACATCCTTATTAATTAAATGGACACAAGGTCCTTATTAAGTTTAGCCTTGTCAAATTGCTTTCACACACATTTGCAACACATAACTCATGCACAATATTTAAGCATGTCAAAATCAAGTTCACATGTCATGGAGATAAATTGTAGGTCATTCAATTGTACTTCCCAATCAATTCTCCTAGTCCAAAAATGCATGTTTGAACATAAATGTGACATGGATTACAAACAAAGCAAGGTTACACACTTATTGAACAAAAAAAGACCATATAATCATATATGTGCAACCTAGTATCTCAAGCAATTAATAAAGAGGCATAAAGTATATCAAATTTTTGCACGTTTCAAAAATACAAGTTCGCTCTCTTTGCTTGAGCTCCCCAAATGAGGTCAAATCCAACCAAGTCAATGGGAGGCATGAGCCCCTATTGGACCTACCAAGTTTATTGGACCTAGTTGAGTCTATGGGTGACATGTTGGCATAATAATATGCAGGTTTATCTTCTCTAATCCACCTAGGTGATACATTTTCATCCCTAGTGGTCTTAGTGTTAGGATTATGCTCAATGGCAAGAGTGTAATATTGTAATTGACAATCTTCTCATATTAATAAAGTGAATTCTGATTCTTACAATTACTTATAGCATTTATTATTATAATTTTCAAGGTAAATAATCATAAGGTCAAAAGACTATGAGACATGAAGAATTGTTCATACATCCTGATATGTATGAGGTAGACACAATTCTTTAGTTAGTCTTGAATAACGTTCACAACTTAAGTTAAAGGTTGGGCACCTCTATCTTGTTAAAGTTGTAGAATTCTTTTACTAGCATTTGAGTGGGATCAAATGAATATGATGAGTCTAAAATCATCGAAAGGTTTTCGAGTAAAAGAATCTAGTGCACTAGGTGCATTGAACTGGATCACAATGAAATACTTTATCTAGAACCGTCACTAGATATAAGTCTTTTCATTAAAGAGGACAATCGGAGAGTCTATCTTAATCCTGAGATAAATGATGGACTTATGGTTGCAAGTATTATCATTAGAGCTATCAATGAGTACGATTATTTAGCATAGTCTATCCTCGATAGTTTGGTGGTATACATTTGTTAATCGATAGAGGACTTCATTTATAGATATGGACATCGTGGCTCCATTTATTAAATGAGAGTATAATATCATCATATGGATGTTTTGAGGTATTGGATATTAAATCTCAACGTTGAGTTTTCAATAATGATTATTGAAAACATGGCTTCTGGACAAGTCAAAGTATACAAGTTCGAAATGTGGTCATATGAGGAAATACGGTAACTTGGAGAGCTATAGGCGGTCTATGAGCTCTTGGCGATTACTGATATTATTCACGAGGATACACCATCTTCTATAAGATTGTCTAGGGTATGAATGAGAAACATCTCCTTATTCTATCTTTATTTAAGAGTTCAATTTTAGCTCTTTAGTGGAATGAGTTAAAATTAATAGATTGGACCTAAGTGAATCATTTGTTGATTGTGATTAGGTTGTGTCTATTGAAGCTTAAATTTAGATAGCCCGCCAAGATCCCTTATCCACACGTATTTGCATGGATCACTTGATATATTCTACCGGGCCGATTTAAGGGTCTATCTAGAATTGTTTTTAATATATCAAGAATATAATATGTCTATTATTTAATTAATGGGCTGCACTATTATATTAATATATTAAAAGGAGACATGTGGGCTTGTTTCTTTTAGTAAGAATGAGTTTGGTTCACATGTGGGCTTTTATTTAAAGTCCAATGGATTAAATGAAATAAGAAAATAATATATGGCCCATTTATATAAGTGGGGCGGCAAGGTGTATATACTAACCTAATATATTATTTTGTTTCATTGTTTTAATTAAATAAGAATTAGTTAATTTATTAATTAATTGTTTAATTAAGAAACAAATCTTTTTCTGATCAGGAAATATATTTCCTAAAGTTATACTATTGGTAGTAGTATATTAAAAGTAAAAGACTTGTTTGATAAGAAAATAAATAATTAATTTTATTTATTTAATCAAATAAGAAGTCTTTTTATTTAGTCAATAAAAGAATAAAAATATCTATGAGTTGGATTAGGTTTTGAAGTCTAAAGGTTGATGGAAATTAGGGTGCAACACAAACTCTTTTTGGTATGTGATTTGCGGCAACCCTAGTCCATTTAGAGGAAGATTTCGGCAATCCTAAATAGAAGAGGAAGCAAAATTTCGGCCACCTATATAATACCACATATAGAATTCGGCCACCATAGTTGATTGAATGATTCAATTTTTCTTCTTCTTCTCAATTCATAGAAAGGGATAATTTTTATTCTACTAAACATAAAAAAGAGAGAAGAGATTATTCTTTGATAGTACATTGATTGCTTGTTCATCAATAAGCTTGTGTGTACAACATCGAATTAGGTTCACGCGAGTTTCGATCATTAGATTGAGAACTCAAAAGTGACCAGAATAATTTTTGTCTTCTTTTGATTGTTTTGTGACTAACAAAAGAAAAAGAAAACTTTGTTCATCCATTCTCAGGTTTGCAATTCAAAGAAAAAGGGAGACCACGCTCCTAGGTGATTCACGTACGTGTTCGGATTGGAAGATCTCGCGGTACTGTTCACGAGGGTACTGTTCACGATCACTGTTCACGCGGGTACTGTTCAAGGGCATCGGAAAAGATTTTGCGGATTACCAATCGACGTAAGTCAATCGGATCACGCGTCAAGAGGTATTTAACTCTAACCGTATATATTTGAGTTTAATTAATTAAAAGGTTAAGGTTCAACTTTGAGAAAATTTTTAAAACCATACGAAATCTATTTTTCCTTTCTTCCGCTGCGTTTTATATCGATTTTTCCCTACACTTAGTCAACATGTTACTAGACTTTCTAGGATCATTTTCTCTAGCTTTCCTAAGCACATGCATATTGGCTCTTTTAAGTCTATTCCTCTCCATCATACTCTCAACACTACATTTCTTAATGTACTTATGGAAATTTGGCCTAATATGCCTATCAACACCACAAAAATGACAAGAATGTATGAAGTGATGAGTCATACCATATCTTTGTGAGGTCATTGGAGACTCGTCATGCATTTGATATCGCCTTTGGTGTTGAACCGGTTCTCTCATTCTTTGTTGTTGCACTGGATTGCCATGCTTCCTTGGTTGAGTTTGCTTAGCTTGCCTTCTTGGTTGAGGGGAGCTTGGATGTGGAGCTCTTGGTTGTTGAGATTGAGCTCTATTCTTTGTTTTGGCATCTTCATTGGGCCACTCTTGGATGACTCTCCAAGATCAATCTTCCTCCTAGAGTGTTGAGGAGGTGAAGCTTTACTTTTTCCTTGAGCTTGAGGTTGCATGATCTTGTCCTTCTTCAAGTCTTGAAGGTACCTCATCTCTTTATCCTTGACAATCTTCAATGAATTCTCTTTGTTGGCAAGTT
This sequence comes from Dipteronia sinensis, assembly GCA_033220585.1. NCBI lineage: Eukaryota > Viridiplantae > Streptophyta > Magnoliopsida > Sapindales > Sapindaceae > Dipteronia > Dipteronia sinensis. The sequence continues at coordinate 25,428,160 of CM065639.1, read as the reverse complement.
CATCCTTCATTGCCTTCATCCTTTAGTGGCAATCTTCAATCTCTTTCTCATATTTGGATACATCAACCAAGTCCATCTTCATGGAGTCATCTAACTTGGCCTTTAGTTCAAGATTTTCCTTCTTCAACGAGTCTTCACTTTCCTTGACTCTCTTCACTTCTTCATCCAAGTGAGCCACCTTGGTTGAAAGCTTGAGAATATCCTCCTTCAATTTTTGAATCTCCCTTTTCTTCAACCTAAAGTCTTAAAAGTACTTGATGAAGTCTTCAAGGTCCATACCTCCACCAATCTCTTTGTTGGAGTATGATGAAGTGTTCTCATCACTAGAGTCATCACTAGTGTCACTTGTTGTCACATTGACAACACTTCCATAAGTAGCTTTATCATTAACACTTCTAGCTACTTTATCTTTAATCTCTCTTTTAAAGTCACAACTTAAGGCCTTATTGCCTTTTTCTACATCTTCCACATGGGAGGCTTCAAATGCCATGTAGTTAATTGCAAGTTCTTCATCACCAGAGGAATCTTCTACACTCTCACTATCACTTGATGAGGTGGCCATCGCCTTTCCCTTTCTCTTGACCTTCAAGTTACCACAATCCGTGGAGATATGTCCAAAATCTCCACATTCAAAGCATTGAATGCCTTTTCTTATAGGCTTCTCTTGGCTTGGCTTAATCTTCTTGAAGTGGGTCTTCTTCTTCAAGTCATTCTTGTGAAGCTTTATAAATTTCTTGAATTTCTTCACCATTAGATCTATGTCTTCATCCGAGTCATCATCCTCCTTCTCACTCTTAGAGGTCTTCAATGATATGTTTTTTTTGCCTCTTTAGAGGTGTAGATGTAGGAGCCCATTTAGATCCATAGGCAAGTAGCCTTCCAATCACTTCACCCAGCTTCATAGTCTTGAAGTCCTTGTTTTCTTCAAGAGCCGTCACTTTGGATTCGAATATATCTGGAAGTGACCTCATGATCTTTTGCTTGATCCTCCTATCTGAGTACGGTAACCTATTTGATGGCTTTGATTCATGATGTCCATCAATTTCATTTGGAAGTCATTAAAGCACTCATGCTCCTCCATCTTGATCGGTCTCAAATTGTGCTTGAAAGACTTAGAGCTTGGAATCCTTAACCACTTCGGTTCCCTCATCTGCCGTCTCTAGGATCTTCCAAGCTTCTTGTGCATTTTTGGTAATTTGGATGAGTTTGTATTGACTCTCATCCATTGCACAAAACAAAGCATGCATTGCCATGTTGTTCCACTCCGAAGCTTCAAATTCTTCAGAACTCTATTGAGCCTTAGGCTTGGAGACTCACTTCCATCTTCGGTGGCTATAGTTGGAGGAGTGTAGCCATCTTCAATTGCCATCCATGCATGGTCATCTAATTGGAAAATATAGGACTCCATCTTGCCTTTCCATGAGGCATAATTGTCCCCCTTGAGAAGCGGTGGTCTCACACTTGACGCTCCCTCTTTACTCAACCTAAAGTCACTCATAGTGTTTGGGTCAATGAATGCAAATGAATGCAACAAACAATCAAGAGCAATGATCATCTAAGTATGTCAACGAACCCGATCTGATACCAATTAAAAATACAACTTCAAACGTGTGTCTAACAACTTAGAAGGGGGTGGGGTGGGGTGAATAGGTTTTTAATCAAGTTAATTACCAAATTTTCTTGATTAGTGAATATTAAAAATTTACTCCACAAACAAACATATAAAATCAAGTATAAAATGCGGAAAATATGTAACACTTGATTTTTTACGAGGAAACCCTTCAACAAGGGAAAAACCACGGCTAAACACTTAGCCACGCTAATATTTAAATCAACTATATTATTGATGTTTACAACCTAGGTTGACTTCTAGTCACACCATTCTCGGTCCCTAACCCACCACTACTATCCAACGTGCCTTTATAGTGAATCCTTGATCACTTTGCTTGCCAACCACACCTTGGTTGCAAGACTTAACTTGCTTGTGCATTACACCTTTTAGTCACAAGACTTAACTCTCAAGAAGAGATTAACAACTTATGTGAATATATGAATATTCAAAATGCAATTAATGCTAGGCAACACAAAATGCGTATCTAGAGATTATATAATGGCAATAAGCACAATCCTAGATATTAATGTCTATATGAATGCTCATAAAGACCTAACTAGATATAGATATGCAAGTCTAAAATCTAGTCATCAAACAAAACCATATCAACACAAGTGGTCATTAATCATGGCAAGGACAATAAATGCAATTAACAAATGCAATCAATGAGTCCTAATTTGCTAGAGGTAAAATATGTCCTAAATGCAAGCTATCATAATACAAACCCAATCATGCAAAGAACTCATAAAAAGATGCAATAAATGAAGTTGTTAATAGCCAAAATTGGCTAAGGACCAAAGGGAAATTTTCCACCCTCCAGACCTGGCTCCATGCCCGAGATTTTCCACCAGGAGACCATGTTACCCAAAGCCGAGCTACGATACCGCCCCGCAGGAATAAGGGCAGGCTCCAGAAACATCCGAAATAGAGCCCGAAATGGTCAGATCAAGCCCGCGTCACCGAACCTGAAAACAGGAAAACCCCCCGAAGTCAAGGTTACCTCGTAATTTCTCCAGAAGCTCGCCTATACCTCGCTGATACATGGGGGGTGTCCATAGGGGGCCGCTACCTAGCTTTGAAAGGTCAAGGGAGGCCAGACCTAGCTCCTAGCTGGACGAAACTTCTCAATATTGGGGCCAGAACACTGATCGACCTCACTAAACTGATGTACCACACCGTGATACATTCAACGACCCCTATGGAATCATGCTAGACCCGAAGATACACACGATCACATCTAAAGACGTTACATACGTATAGAACAAGTAATAGAGTCTAAGTAGGAAACAAATTGATTTCCACCAAGATATCCTCAACTGAGCAATTAACTCAAAGTCAATGACATTTAAAGGTAAAAATCCCGTCCGATAAGGAGGGAGGAGAAAATCAATGGGGAATTAATGAGATTAAACCTATGAAGACATTGTATAAATGAGGGACTTCCTCCTTCTGAAAAGAGGAGACTACTATTCGACAGGCACACAACAAGTACCCAACTATCCTTCAGAGAAAAGTGAGAGCAATTTGAAAGAGAGAGAGAGATGTATACCATATGTTATCAATAAAGGAAGACTTTTATTTCTTTCGAGTAGCTAACAATATCATTGTCTCATTGTCATTTCATTAGGCACTGTCATATACATATACATTCTACCTTGGTCATTACCTACGTGGTAATGATCTTGAGGGTGCTAACTGAGATTTATTACCCCGAGCAAAATTTCTGTTAACAGAAGTTCTAGCATTTAATCAACTAATAAATGCAATAAAAACATCATCTTGGAAAGTATAAACAAATAACAAAGATGAGATTTTTGTTTCACTTACCAAGTCAACTAAAGATGAAGAACCATGCCTTAATGATGCTTAATGATGTATGAAGGATGATGGGTTTTGGGTTTGGAGAGTTAATGAAACACTCTTGGAGCTTCTCTCACTAAGGGAAATACTTTCTCTCACTAAAATCAGTTTTGAAGCTCTTAAAAACGAGTTTAGGAAGATGATATATATATAACAGCCCTAGACGAAACTATGTCGTTTTCAAAAAATAGGCACAAATCAGGGCACTGCATGGGTCCAATGCTCGGGTAAGAGACCCGTGCTCTACCCACACAAAAGCGAAATTCGAGAAACATCATGCTTGGTGCACGGGTAGTGCACGGGTAGGGTACCAGTGCACAACCCGTGCAAAAACAGACCCAAGACACCCCATGGTCAGTGCGCTGGTAGGGGACCCGCGTACAAACCCGAACACTGGAGAAACCCAAGGAAATCAAGGGCCATTGCGTGGGTAAGGGACCCTCACACATCCGCACACTAGCGACAATTAGGGAGGTCACTCATAGCGCTAAGAAAGAGCACACCACCATGCTAGTGCAGACGTTTCCGAACAAACAACTGGAAACGAATTACACCCCACAGAAAAACCACTCCTAAGACTCAGAATGAAGTGTAGGTGTGATTGTGAAAATAATGCACACAAGAGCAATAAGGAACAAATGCATAACATCACAAATGCATATATGTGTGTGCGTGTGTGTGTGTGCAACAACTAATGCATGTCAATACAAATGCATGTTAGTGTGTAAGTGTGTGCAACAAAAAATGCATGTCAATACAAATGCATGAGATGTGAGTGTGTATAACTAAATCTCTTCAAGAGTTAAGAACAAGTGAACTACCTCTCTTGAAGCTCATGAGATGATCGGAATACAAATAGAGGTCCTTACATATGGATTGAGAAATATAGATGTCTCTGTGTGCACTTTTTGTTTCTTCACTTCGCATCCTTATAAGGTGGTCGATATGTCTGCTAAATAGTCCATTTAAATGGAAGAGTCTCACATTTACAATCATCCGCGGTTTTAATAATTTTTTAGTCATATGGATTTTAAAATACGTAAATGTAACTTGGGTTCTGATTTTTTGTTTTAAGAATCGACTTGATCAGAGAAGGACCTAAGATATACCCATATGGCTATATGTTTCCAATGGTGTGCTATTTCTTGTGTGTATAGTCATTGGCTGGTAATGGATCCTTATTCCTTATAAAACCCTATCAAAATTGAAAGTTTTCCATCCACTAAACTATATACTCTTTTTTTCCCGATTTTTCCTATGTTTTCTTGTGTATGCTTGAATGTATGTTTCTATGCAAATTTATGCACTAAATTATGTCTTATAAACCTTGTGTGCCTTATTATGAAAACAAATCTAATAACCTTCATCGTACTTTCATGGAAAATTTTCAGTGTGGAAATGGGCACATAGCTTGCCCATCCTTCATCCCCAAACTGAAGAATAAATGTCACTTCTGCCTCTCTTCGATCGGATCTAGCAGCTGCTGGGCCATTGAGAGAGTTCTGGAATCTATCAAACTGACATGTCGGAACACCAACTATGGATGTAAAGCAATAATGAGTTACATCAACACGTGTGTTCATGAGAAGACTTGTATTTACACACCATGTTCATGCCCCATTTCGGCTTGCAAATTTGTTGGTTCCCATGGCCAATTGAACAAACATTTTAGTGAATCACACAAGATTTCAGCTATCAAGTTTCAGTTCAATAAATACACAAGCATTACTCTAGGAATTAATAACAAATTCCTCATTCTTCAGGAAGAGTTGTGCGGTGTCCTCCTTATTCTCAACAGTAGTACTTGTTAACATAAATCTTGTTCGGGGCAACAAATCTCAGTTAGCACCCTCGAGATCATTACCACGTAGGTGATGACCAATGGTAGAATACATATGTGTATCAAACAATGCCTAATGAAATGATATGGAGATAACAATTTCGTTAGGTACTCAAAAGGAATAAAAATCTCACTTTATTGATAACATATGATATACATTTCTCTATCTCTCTTTCGAATTGCTCTCACTTTTTTCTGGGTGATCGTTGGGTGTTTATTGTATGCCTGTCGAATAGTAGTCTCCTCTTTTTCGAAGGAGGAAGTCTCTCCTTTATACAGTGTCTTCATAGGGTTAAACTCATTGATTTCCCCTTGATTTTCTCATCTCTCCCCTCCTTATCGGACGTGATTTTTACCTTTAAATGTCGTTGACTTTGAGTTATTGCTCAGTTGAGGATATCTCGGTGGAAATCAATTTGTTTCCCTTTTAGATTCTATTACTTGTGCTGCACGTGTATAATGTCTATTGATGCGATACTGTGTATCTTTGGGTCTAGCATGATTCCTATAGGGGTCGTAGAATGTGTTAAGGTGTGGTGGATCAGTTAGTGAGGTCGATCATTGTCCCGGCCCTGATATTGAGAAGCTTCATCCAGTTAGGAGCTAGGTCTAGCCTCCCTTGACTTTTCGAAGCTAGGTGCGACCTCTTATGGACACCTCCCTATATCAGTGAGGTATAAGCAAGCTTCTGGAGGAATTACGAGGTAGCCTCGACTTCGGGAGGATTTGGTGACGCGGGCTTGATCTGACCATTCTGGGCTCCATTCTGGATGTTTCTAGATCCCGTCCTTGTTCCTGCAGGGCGGTATCGTAGCTCAGCTTTGGGTAGAATGGTCTCCTGGTGGAAACTTTCTGGCATGGAGCCAGGTCTGGAAGGTGGAAAATTTCCCTCTGGTTCTTAGCCAATTTTGGCTATTAACAGTACTGAAACTAGTCTTGGTAACATAATCTCAGTTAGCTGTATTGGACTGACATGGATGGGCGGCTACTTATACAACATTCAGGCGAAACCAAAAGGAAGAAGTTTGTCACTTAGATTCCATGATTACGCAAAGTGCATCCAAAAACAGGTCGAAAAAGCTCCTTAGACAGGGTTGTGTTTAGTTCTATCTGATTCCTTTAGACACTCACATTCTAGTGGGTAGCTCAAGTTGGATCTTCGCATATTGAGGTGTAATAATCTCCTGAGCTCAATCAACTTACTATTGAATAATTTAGTGTGTGAACTCTGAATAATTTGGTCTCATTTTCTTTTTATGCTACTTACGGTGGCGGTGAGTACTCGAACCTGAACGTTGGTAGTCTGAATGAGATATCTTACCACCATACCACATTGGACGGTGGTATATATATTTGGTTTCATTTCATTCTTGTGATATGGTATTAATAGTATGAACTAAATTTTTATAATTATTAGGGATAATTACTCTGGCGGCTATCCATTTGGTTGAGCACTATCAAAATGACCATTAGATGGGAAATTCGTTTCAAAATGGTCATTTTAGACCAACAGTGAGACGCTAATGGTTATTCCATCATATTCTGTTAACTTTTTCGAGAATTACTGTTAATTGGGCAGACATTTTGGTAAATAAAAATACATCCCAATCCTTTTTCAAAAAAAAAATAAAAAAATAAAAAAAGAACACATCCCAGTTCAAATCAATCCTTTTTTAAATATGTTCGTATACTTTTTCTTTGTTTTTGAAAAAATCGCAACGGTTTGGCGCAATGAGTGGTGGAGTGGGAAAACAAATGGATGCTGATGGATCCTGCTCTGAAATTCGCTGTCTTATTGATACTTCTCTGGTTTGGTAAGTATTTATGACTTCTATTCTTGTATGAGTTGGAAATAATTGTGGTTGTTTATGATCTGAATTTCTAATTTAGTTTGTTGAGAGCGTAATAATGGTTTGATTTTTGCAATCGAGAGTGTCGAACGTAGTGAAGATTGGTTTGGACTGGGATGTGCTTTTATTTACCAAAATATCCAAAAGTAACGGAGTGTGACAGAATGACCATTAATGTTACACTATTCCCCTAAAATGGTCATTTCGAAACGAATTTACATCTAATGACCATTTTGATAGTGTCCAACCAAATGAGTGGCCGCTAGGGTAATTACCCATATTTATTATTACCATTAATCCTCTCTAATTAGGATGTGGAAAAAATTAACTTGTTTGAATTAAAATGTGAACGAATGGTTTTTGTACATGTAATTGCATTTAAGTGTTGAAAAAGCTTCAATATCTGGAAAACACTTTTTGGTTCAATTGCTTGTTTGCTATAACTTAAAAAATGAAAAATTCTTATCTTCTCTTGAGGATTATTTAAAATGAATATTAGTGACTTTTGTTGTTGACGTCAATTTTGGTCAATCTAGTCAACAACGACACGTTGGCAGATCGACATCAGGATCAACCAATGTGGCGTGATCATATCGTCTTTCTGGTATGTGTACGAGTTGATGAAATATGTAACAGATAAAGGAAAAAGATAAATAACAATAAGAGACACCAAGATTTGTACGTGGAAAACCCTGAAGTAGGGAAAAAACCATGGTTGTCGTAACGACAGAGAAAGAGAAATTGTTCACTATGCAATGGTTACAATTTACAAGTGAAGTTGTGCTTGTGGTGCCTCCCATTTTCTTCACTCGATACATGTGCTTATATAGGGGATTTAGGTGTTATTCTAGTCCTCAGCGTGCAAGCAAAGATTGCAATTAGGGGTGGGCACGGTTCGGTTTCGGTTCAGTTTTGGGCAAAACCAAACTGAATCGAAAATATTTCGGTTCATCCAAAATTACACCGGTTTAAACCGAATACGAAATAGGAACCGAACTGAACTGAGCTGATTTCAATCGGTTCGGTTCGGTTCGGTTCAATTTAGGTTTTGGGCCTAATGGACCGGATAGCTTAATGAGTCTTTTTAATCTGTTTTAAAATTAATGAATAGTTTAATGGGCCTAATTTTGGCCATTTGAATAGCCCAAAGCTAAAACAACATATTAATACATTCCAAAACATATTAATACATAATAATAAGTTAATAATAAATCCATTCCAAAATAAAAAAACATATTAATACATTCCAAAATCCAAACTCGTAAATAAAAGTTCAAAATCAGTTAATAATAGTACACTACATAACAGTACCTTCCCAAAAATAAATAGAACTAAAATGTTGTGTGGTTGTGTAAGAGAAAGAACACTAGAAATGTAAGGGTTTTTATTTTATTTTATAGTTTTATAGGGGGTTTAATCGGTTCAAACCGGTTTTTAGAAAAGCAAACCGGTTTGAACCGAAAACGTTTTTGGTTTTCAATTTTTAAACCGGTTTAAACCGAATTAATTATACGAACCGAACCGAACCGAACACCCTTTTTTGGGTTCGGTTTGGTTTGGTTTGGTTCGGTTTCGAACTTAGTTCCCACCCCTAATTGCGATTAGGCAAGATCCTAGGAGGATCATATCTAGGCGAGATTCTTGGTGAATCGATTCTTGTTGAATCGAGTCTTCGTGCATTTATGATGCAAGGATCTTCACTTCTTATGGGAGTTGTCTTCTGAATCTTCGTTTTTATTATTTGATTTGTCAACTGCTGGATTGTTGGTAATTGTTTTGCCCAATATAAGGCTGAATTTTATGGAAGACATGCTGGAATCCAGTTTTACAATGATATTGAGGGTATCTCCTATTTGCTTTGTGGATGACGAGCTCTTGTCAATTCGTCATTCGGGGATGCTTCAACCAGCTGGTTTCTTTGATGGGTGACTTGCTCTTTGCTTCCCAGTTCATCCCTGCCACACGTGGCTCATTGAGTTGAGGTGACTTGATGTTGTGGAGATTTGATTCCATGAATCCTGGGCTTTTTTCCTGACATGTTAAGACAAATAAAATTACCCCAAACCATACACCCTAAATCCACGAGTAGGGCTGTTAGCAAGCTGCTTCTTTTGGCGAGCTAGGAGCTCTCCGAAGTGGATTATTAAGATCTTGTATTTACGGCTGCATTAATAGGCCATGTGACTCTCAATAGTCTAGATAACCGTGCCTTCAATATTAACCTTTCAAAACATTTGAATGGCTTAATGATGGGACATAAATGAAGGGTCACTTTGTTCAGCTACATCTCCCCTCACGACACGTGTATAGCTGCAATTGATGAAGAAGTTACCCTTTGTATTTTGCGTCACTTTCTTTCTTAATGAGTACACCTCTCTAAAAAGACACGCCTCTTGATTTTTTCATTCTCCTTGTAGGGAAAACACGAAAACGCAGCGGAAGCGTGACTAAAACTGAATTTAGTATAGTTTAAAAATTTTCCAATATTTGAACCTTAACCCTTTAATTAATTAAACATACATATATTCAAAAGAAATCATACCTCTTGTTGCGTGATCCGATTGACTTAGCATCGATGGTAATCCGCAAGATCTTCCAATCCGATCACGAACGTGAATCACCTAGGAGCGTGGTCTCCCTATTCTTTGAATTGCGTACTTGAGAATGGAAAAACGAAATCTTCTTTCTTAATCGTTAATCACAAAAACTCCAAGAGCCTAGAAAGATAGTTCCGGTCACTTTTGAATTCACAATCGTTATGATTGAAACTCGCGTGAACCTAAATCAAAAGTGTGCACAAAACCTTTTTATGTAAAGGCTTGCAAGTGCACTATCGAATTTAGAACTATCTTTCTCTCTTCATCTTGGCCAAATTTTCACTATGTTCTACAGTTGGAATTTTTTTTATTCAAAAGCAAGAGAATAAAAACTTCTTTCTCTAAAAAAAAAACTTTTTTTTCTATATATTTATTAATTCCGAAATTAATAATATATATAGGTATACAAATCCTTTCCTAAAGAGGATTTACTTGGTGGGCAAGAATCCTATTTCTAGGTGGATTTACTTAGGTGACAAAGAATCCTTTTTCAAAAAAAAAAAAGATTGCTTTTCCTACACCAAGACTCCTAATCCAACTCAAATAGTGTATTTGTAATTATATTAAAGGCTTCCTTATTTGATTAGATAAATAACTTTTTTATTTATCTACTTACCAAATTAAGTCTTTTATATTTATTATACTACTATAATAGTATACTACTAGGAAACATAATTCCTAGTCAGAAAAAGATTTTAATTTTTAATTAAATAATTAATCAATCAATTAATTAATTTCCATTTAATCAAACAATAAAATAAAATAATATTTTAGGCTATTATTATAGCCTTGCCGCCCACACACAAAAAATATGGGCCAAATATTATTTTCTTATTTTATTTAATCCATTCAGGCTTTAAATAAAAGCCCACAAGTGAACCAGACCCATTCTTACTAAAAGAAACAAGCCCACATGCCTCTCATTAATATATTAATATAATTTGAGCAGCCCATTAAATAAATAATGTGCAAATTATATTCTTAATATATTAAATACAATTCTAGATGGACCCATAAATTAGTCCGGTAGAATATATCAAGTGATCCATGCAAGTCCGTGTGGATTGAGAATCTTGACAGGCTATCTAAATTTAAGCTTCAATAGAGACATAACATAATCACAATCAACAAATGATTCACTTAGATCCGATCAATTAATTTTAGCTCATTCCACTAAAGAGCTAAAATTGAACTCTTAAATAAAGATAGAATAAGAAGATGTTTCTCATTCATACCCTAGACAATCTTATTGGAGATAGTGTATCCTCGTGTATAATATCAGTAATCGCCAAGAGCTCATAGACCGCCTATAGCTCTCCTAGTTACCATATTTACTCATATGACTACGTTTTGAACTTGGATATTTTGACTTGTCCAGAAGTCATGTTTTCAGTAGACATTATCGAAAACTCAATGTTGAGATTTAATATCCAATACCTCAAAATATCCATATGATATTATTATACTCTCATTCAATAAATTGAGCCATGATGTCCATATCTATAAATGAAGTCCTCTATCGATTAACAAATGAATACCACCAAACCATCGAGGATAGACTATGCTATATAATCGTACTCATTGATAGCTCAAATGATAACACTTGCAATCATAAGTCCATCATTTATCTCAGGATTAAAATAAACTCTCCGATTGTCCTCATAATGAAAACACTTGTATCTACTGACGGTTCTAAATAAAATATTTCATTGTGATCCTGTTTAATGCACCCAGTGCACTAGATTCTTTTACTCGAAGACCCTTTCGATGATTTTATACTCATCATAACTCATTTGATCCCACTCAAATGCTAGCAAAAGAATTCTACAACTTTATCAAGATAAAAGTGCCCAACCGTTAATTTAAGTTGTGAACGTTTATTCAAGACTAACTAAAGAATTGTGTCTACCTCATACATATCCAGATGTACTAACAATTCTTCCTTTCTCATAGTCTTTTGACCTTATGATTATTTACTTTGACAATTATCATTATAAATGTTATAAGATTTTGTAAAACCAGAAATCACTTTATTAATACGAAAAGATTGTCAATTACAATATTACACTCTTGCTATTGAGCATAATCCTAACAATCTCCCACTTGCGCTATAGCAAGTGTGTCATATTTCTCATTCCCATGTTCTCTAGGTGCCCATCAAAACTCTTCTGAGGTAGAGCATTTGTGAAAGGATCCGTTAGATTTTCTGCTGACTCAATTTTGGTAATTGTCACGTCACCCCTATGCACAATCTCCCTTAAAAGATGATACTTCCTTTCAATGTGTTTACCTCTCTTATGACTTCTTGGTTACCTCGAATTAGCCACTGCTCCACTGTTGTCACAGTAAATAGTCATATGCTTATTCACATTAGGAACTATTTCCAAGTCAATCAAGAATTGACGGAGCCAAACAACCTCTTTGGCAGCTTCTCATGCAGCAACATACTCAGCTTCCATGGTGGAATCAGCATTACAGGATTGCTTGATACTCCTTCATATGACTGCTCCTCCTCCTATAGTAAACACAGATCCTGATGTGGATTTTCTAGAGTCAGAATCCGACTGGAAATTAGAATCTGTGTACCCAATGGGAATTAAATCCCCTCCAGAGTATACAAGCATATAATCTCTTGTTCTCTTGAGATACTTGAAAATATGCTTGACTGCCGTCCAGTGATCAGGACCAGGTTTCGATTGAAACCTACTAACTTTGCCAACAGTAAAACAAATGTCTGGTCCAGTGCAGAGCATTGCATACATGAGACTTCCAACTGCCGAGGCATATGGAACTCTACTCATGAATTGCTCTTCATGCTGATTCTTAGGAACTTGTTCCTTAGAAAGTTTGATTCCATGTCTGAAAGGTAACATACCTTTCTTGGAATCCTGCATGGAAAACCTAGACAATATTTTGTCTATGTATGAAGCTTGGGATAATGCAATTGTTTTATTCTTTCTATCCCTTATTACTTAGATACCTAGAATAAAACTAGCTTATCCTAAGTCATTCATATCAAATTGTTTTGCTAACTATTCTTTTACTGATGTCAATACACCTACATCGTTTCCAATGAGTAGTATATCATCAACATAAAGAATTAGGAAAACCAACTTGTCGCCCTTTATCCTTTTATATACACAAGGTTCGTCAGGATTCTGAATAAATCCAAAACCTTTCACAGCTTGATCAAACCTTATGTTCCAGGATCTGGATGCCTGTTTTAATCCATATATGGATTTCTACAACTTGCATACCTTTTCCATTTGGCCCTTTTCAATGAATCCTTCTGGTTGCATCATATAGATGCTTTTCGTCAAGATTTCCATTAAGGAAAGCTGTCTTGACGTCCATTTGCCAAATCTCTAGATCTAAAGATGCTGCAATGGATAAGGGTATCCTAATGGATTAGCATGGCCACAGGAGAGAAGGTTTCCTCGTAATCGATACCTTCTTTCTGTGTGTAACCTTTAGCTACCAATCTAGCTTTAAAAGTTTCCACCTTTCCATCCATACCTCTTTTCCTCTTGTATACCCACTTGCACCCAATGGGTTTTATCTCTTTAGGCAAGTCTACAAGGGACCAGACTTTGTTATCGAATATGGATTCAATCTCAGATTGCATTACCTTTTGCCAATGACGACAATTAACATCCTACATTGCTTCCTTATAAGTGTATGGATCATCGTCGTCCGGGAGATTCTCCACTGATTCTCCCAGACTGATGTATCTCTCAGGTTGTTTACTAACCCTCCCACTACGACGAGGAATGGTAGGTTGTTGATTTTGTGGTGGAGTGGAACTTACAATTGGGCTAGGTTGTAAAACCTCTTGCGGAATTGTATCTCCTGTCATCTCATTCAGGACAATTCTACTTTTGGGCACAAAATTATTCATATAGTCCTTTTCTAGAAATAAAGCATTTGTTGAAACAAATACTTTTAGATCTGAAGGACTATAGAAATAATATCCTTTAGTTCCTTTTGGATACCCCACAAATACACACGTTTCTGAACGGGACTCCATCTTTTCTATCTTTCCTTTTAACATATGTGCAGGACAACCAAATATCCTCAAGTGTTGTAAACTAGGCTTTCGCCTAGTCCACAACTCATATGGTCTTTCATGAACCGACTTAGATGGTACATCGTTTAGAATGTATATTTTAGTTTGTAGAGCATATCCCCAAAAAGAAATAGGAAGCTTTGAATAACTCAACATTTACCTAACCATGTCTAAAAGAGTTCTATTTCTCCTTTCTGCCACCCCATTTTGTTGAAGTGTTCCTGGTGCAGAAAATTACGAAACTATCCCATTATCAATAAGATATTGCTGAAACTCACTAGATAGATATTCTCTTCCACGATCAGATCTCAAAATTTTTATGTGTTTCTCAAGTTGATTTTCTACTTTAGCCTTGAATGCTTTGAACATGTCAAAAGCATCCGACTTATGTCTCATGAGATACAGATAGCCAAATCTCGAGTAATCATCTGTGAAGGTGATGAAGTACTCATATCCACCTCTAGTCTGAATGCTCATAAGACCACATACATCAGTGTGTATTAATCCTAAACATTCAGTGGCTCTTGCACCTTTGGTTGTGAACGGCCTTTTGGTCATTTTACCTTCCAAACAAGATTCACAAGCTGGTAGATCATCAACAATTAAGTCACTTAAAGGTCCGTCACATACCAATCTTTTAATCCTATTAAGGTTAATATGACCTAGGCGTGAATGCCAAAGGCAGGTTTCATATTTTGATAATTTTACTCTTTTATGATTAGGTTCCGTTAATTCTGTGTCTAACGAGTGAGAGATATTTCTATGCAAAAGAATAGACCGTTTTCCAATGTACCTTTGCAAACAATTTTGTCATTCTTACTAATAATAAAAGCATTATTAAAAGAAACCAAATATCCAAATTTATTTAAACAAGAAACTGAAATTAAATTCCTCTTGAATTGAGGTACATAATAAACATCTATTAAATCTAAATGCCTACTAGAATCTAAAATAACTCTAATATCTCCCACTGCACTTGCAGACACTAACGTTCTGTTGCCCAAGCGCAAGTTGATTTCATCTTTATTCAGCCTTCTCCTTTCTTGGAACCCCTATAAGCAATAACAAACATGATTAGTGGCTCCAGAGTCTATGATCCAAGAATCTATAGAATTTTTCAGATAACATGTTTCAAGATAATTAATATTACCTTCTTCCTTCTTATTCTGGGTCTTTGGGCAATTTCTTTTCCAATGTCCCTTTTCACCACAAAGGAAGCATTTCCCTTTGATCTTGGTTACTTTCTTGGTTTCCTTCTTGGTAGGCCCAAGTTATTTTTTCTTCTGTTGTTTCTTGACCTTCTGACGGGTCTTAACAGTAGCAACTTTACCAACCGAGTGAATCTCTTGACCTTTGTTTTTCACAAGGATCTTTTCAGCGCTTTGAACATCTTGCATTAGGCCTTGCAAGGTGTATTCCTTATTGTTCAAGGTGTAGTCCAACTTGAACTGATCAAAGGAATTCGATAGTAAGTTGACAATCATGTCAATTTTCTTCTCACCATCTATCTCATCACCATTTAGTTATGCAATATTGAGATGTGCTATGACTTTCATCATGTGATCTTTCACAGCCTGTCCAGGTTTCATCTTAAGATTCATAAAAGCAGTCACTGCCTCTCTCTTAGTCAACCTAGACCTTATAGCGAACATCTCTTCCAGAGACATCATTATATCAGCAGCAGACTCCATTCCTTCATAATGCTGTTGCAACACGTCGGAGATAGTGGCCATAATGTAACATTTGGCCATATCATCTGAAGTCTTCCATTGCTCATACTCATCTCTTTGCAAAATATTAGATTCATTATTAGGAAGAGGGAGTAGTCAGAACAAACTTATGTTTTTCACTTTGCAGCAACAACCCAATTTTCCTTTTCCATGTGACATAATTATCTCCCGTTAAAGTGTTATCTTTCAGGATGTTCATAAGTGATAGAGTCATGATTTCTGAATAAAAAAAAATTATATATGGGCAAATAATCATGATAAAGCACTTTTTAAATATTTATCTTGAATTAAATAAATAATTCAATCATAAAAATTCAACGGTGATCCAACACCCATAAACGTTACGCCTCCTCTAGAAGTACGTACCATTTACCAGTTGGACTAGGTCCCACTTAATTGTTAACATAACAACCAGCGTTTTCAATTTTAGCCTTGCAATTTTATTAACAAGAACTCTCGGGAGGATATTAATAAAATCACATTGAGTGTGTTACCAAGATATCGACCCTCAATTTTCTCTCACGAAAATCCCTCATCTGGGAGTAGATTTCATTTAAGTCAATTGTCTAGTCTATCCTTTTAAGGAAGTATTTTGCTAAATTCCATTTATGGACGCCCCTCGGGGGGATTACCAATAAATAATAAAACTCAACTAACCTTGGAGGCCATAGGTGTTCTAACACACCTTCTCCCACTCAATTATTTAAGGCGTGTTGATTAAATTCCATAGAATGATTTTACCAAGTTATCTAGATGCCAATTAGATACCTAAATCATTCAATGCATGTTCATACCAAAAGAGATATATGAGTGGCACTCCTATTCTAAATGACATGTTATCATACAACAACAAATATTGTAATATTTACGGAAATATAAATAGTTACAATTTTGGTCCATCCTAGAAAAGCAAGTAAATTACATTTGTTTGGAATACAAAATATTCTTTCTTAGCGAACTAGTCTTCAAGCGGCCATCATCCACTTCCTCACCCCTCGGCTGCCACCTTTAGGCTTGCACACCCCTTGGGTACATAAAGGGCCACCATGCGCAGCCCATTATGCCCAAAGGATTGTCATGCGCAGCCCATGACACATAAGTGGCTGCCGTGTGCAGCCCATGCACCTAACAAGCGTAGCTACGCGCTAACGTGCACGCACGCTTGTTGCCATGGTGCGCACGGTACCAAGCTTGTTCCGATTGCTTCCTCTTCAGCTTCTAATTCTTCAACTCTTCGAATCTTAGAAACTTGAATGTATTACAGCAAATTTTACACAATAAATTACTGCAGTAATTTTTACACAAGAAAAACTGCACTATTTTATACAAAAAAAAACTGCAGTATTTTTTAATACAATAAAAAAATAGAGAATCTAGCAACTACCAAGAAGGAACTTATGACGATAAAGGCCACCCTTCTTGTTACAATTACGAAACAAAAATACATTGAAATTCTAGGACCAAAATCGAGCAATAACAATTCACTTTATAATAACATATATAAATCCATACATGCCACATGTAATTATATATGCGAATACTTATAGTGCCATCTCTTTCTAAAACATGCATAATCACAATAAAAAGAAATAGATTCACGTATATATACGTTAATTAATTAAAGGCTATAACCAGGCTCTGATACCAATTGTAGGGAAAAATACGAAAACGCATGCGGAAGCGTGACTAAAAACGAATTTAGTTAGTTTAATTTTTTTTCCAGTATTTGAACCTTAACCCTTTAATTAATTAAACATACATATATTCAAAAGATATCATACCTCTTGTCGCGTGATCCGATTGACTTAACGTCGATGGTAATCCTCAAGATCTTCCAATCCGATCATGAACGTGAATCATCTAGGAGCGTGGTCTCCCTATTTTTTGAATTGCGTACCAGAGAATGGAAAAACGAAATCTTCTTTCTTGATCGTTAATCACAAAAACTCCAAGAGCCTAGAAAGATCGTTCCGGTCACTTTTGAATTCACAATCGTTATGATTGAAACTCGCGTGAACCTAAATCGAAAGTGTTCACAAAACCTTTTTATGTAAAGGCTTGCAAGTGCACTATCGAATTTAGAACTATCTTTCTCTCTTCCTCTTGGCCAAATTTTCACTATGTTCTACAGTTGGAATTTTTTTTATTCAAAAGCAAGAGAATAAAATTTTCTTTCTCTAAAAAAAAAAAACTTTTTTTTCTATATATTTATTAATTCCGAAATTAATAATATATATATAGGTATACAAATCCTTTTCTAAAGAGGATTTACTTGGTGGGCAAGAATCCTATTTCTAGGTGGATTTACTTGGTGACAAAGAATCCTTTTTAAAAAAAAAAGATTTCTTTTCCACACCAAGACTCCTAATCCAACTCAAATAGTGTATTTGTGATTATATTAAAGACTTCCTTATTTGATTAGATAAATAAATTCTTTATTTATCTACTTACCAAATTAAGTCTTTAATATTATTATACTACTATAATAGTATACTACTAGGAAACATAATTCCTAGTCAGAAAAAGATTTTAATTTTTAATTAAATAATTAATTAATCAATTAATTAATTTCCATTTAATCAAACAATAAAATAAATAATATTTTAGGCTATTATTATAGCCTTGCCGCCCACACACAAAAAATATGGGCCAAATATTATTTTCTTATTTTATTTAATTCATTCAGGCTTTAAATAAAAGCCTACATGTGAACCAGACCCATTCTTACTAAAAGAAACAAGCTCACATACCTCTCATTAATATATTAATATAATTTGAGCAGCCCATTAAATAAATAATGTGCAAATTATATTCTTAGGGGGGGTGTATTGGATTGAGATTTTATTAGACAATTTTGAGGTGCAATAATTTTATGGATTTACAAGACTTTAAAGACTATTATGATTATATAGATTAGACTTTTAGGATTCAGAAAGAGTCTTTGGACTTTACTTTTAGACTATTAGGATTATCTAGACTTTATTTCAAGACTTTTTGGATTTTTTTGGAATTTTTAAAATATTGGTCAAATAAATTTGCTAGCTAACACACATGCTTGAGTTAAGAAACTCAAACTAGCTATAGATGGTCTGAGCTGAAAAAACCCAAACAATATATATTTTTTTAGAACATGTTTCAACACAATGAAATTGCGCATAAACAAATACGACAATAGTATTAATCATAGCCATCAACACATTTGAAATTCTCAACAACAAAAAAAGCACAAAAAAACTTGCTGGAACTAGTAATCCTTTGGTCTAATGTCTCTCTCTCTCTCTCCACATATAGCAGTGTAAATCAAGACTTCAATATCAACAAGAAAAGTAAAAAAATGTCATTATTATTTAGTAAATTAATGGTCCGAGTACGTATATAGTTTAATTTTTGAAGAACAAAAATCTATCACAATTGATCACAATGAAGAAACCTTGTCTTCATTTATAAACGAAAATTGATCCATCGAAGCTAAAGCCTTGACAGAATTTGGCCTAGGCAAATGAAAAACATGATCTTCACTTGACAAAGGATCTTGCACTCGGTATTCATCGGCCCTAAGTACTCGACGGCTTCAAAAACATATTCGTTTATTTTAGGCAACTTGCCATTGTTGAAACAAATGAATTTATTCAATTCAAGCTGTGATGAATACTATCATTTTAACCATGTTTATGTTATGTAAGGTTTCTTCTAAATGATAACAACCATTAGAATTAGATAATACAACTGCATTTGGAGTAAAGGTGGATGAAGTGGTTGGAGAGAGATCGAAAGGTGGAGAGTGGTACCATGGATTTGAGGTAGAGTGCGTGGAGGCATTTGCCATCAAGTGGGGTATGGAAGTTGAGGAAGCTGAAGATGATTTTGAGAGAGCTTGAAAAGTTTGGAAAGTATTGTGGTAGAGGGCAAGACAATTTTGGGGTCCATCTATTTATACAAATCACTATAAAAGTCTGAATAATCCATTTTGTCATGAAATTCTATAAATCTTGATCTCAATCCAATACCACTAGACAATTTGATGCCTCTTAAAAGTCTGGATTCAATACCACAAATCTTTTAAAAAATCTTAAAAGTCTGGATCCAATACCACAAGACTTTTAAAAAATCTTAAAAGTCCTGATCGAATACCACAACACTTATCTAACTGGTTATAAAGTCTCAATCCAATACCAACAGACTTTTACTTCTAAAAATTGTCTAATAAAATCTTGAACCAATACACCCCCATTAATATATTAAATACAATTCTAGATGGACCCATATATTTGTCCGGTAGAATATATCAAGTGATCCATGCAAGTCCGTGTGGATTGGGGATCTTGGCGGGTTATCTAAATTTAAGCTTCAATAGAGACATAACCTAATCACAATCAACAAATGATTCACTTAGGTCCGATCTATTAATTTTAGCTCATTCCACTAAAGAGCCAAAATTGAACTCTTAAATAAAGATAGAATAAGAAGATGTTTCTCATTCATACCCTAGACAATCTTATTGGAGATAGTGTATCCTCGTGTATAATATTAGTAATCGTCAAGAGCTCATAGACCGCCTATAGCTCTCCTAGTTACAATATTTACTCATATGACCACGTTTTGAACTTGGATATTTTGACTTGTCCAGAAGTCATGTTTTCAGTAGACATTATCGAAAACTCAATGTTGAGATTTAATATCCAATACCTCAAAATATCCATATGATAATATTATACTCTCATTCAATAAATTGAGCCACGATGTCCATATCTATAAATGAAGTCCTCTATCGATTAACAAATGAATACCACCAAACTATCGAGGATAGACTATGCTATATAATCATACTCATTGATAGCTCAAATTATAACACTTGCAATCATAAGTCCATCATTTATCTCAGGATTAAGATAGACTCTCCGATTGTCCTCATAATGAAATGACTTGTATCTACTGACGGTTCTAGATAAAATGTTTCATTGTGATCCTGTTCAACGCACCCAGTGCACTAGATTCTTTTACTGGAAGACCCTTTCGATGATTTTAGATTCATCATAACTCATTTGATCCCACTCAAATGCCAGCAAAAGAATTCTACAACTTTATCAAGATAAAGGTGCCCAACCTTTAATTTAAGTTGTGAACGTTTATTCAAGACTAACTAATGAATTGTGTCTACCTCATACATATCCAGATGTACGAACAATTCTTCCTTTCTCATAGTCTTTTGACCTTATGATTATTTACTTTGACAATTATCATTATAAATGCTATAAGATTTTGTAAAACCAGAAATCACTTTATTAATATGAAAAGATTGTCAATTACAATGTTACACTCTTGCTATTGAGCATAATCCTAACCCTCATGAACCCTATAAATACTGATGCCCTATCTGTTTTCTTCATTATATTCGTATTTCTGTTGTTATCTTTTCTTGTCCTATTTTTGCAATCTCCGTCTCTTCTTTTTCTCATAAAATCTTCATAATGGCTAAAACTGATTTAGGAGTTTCAAGGTTGAGCCCTCAATAGGTTGTGGAGTCTGACCTCGTAGAATTTGTGAGAGCCAGAATACACTTTTCTCCCGACTCTGTCTATCAGTTTGATTGGAGCTGAATAGGGTATAGAGCAATGATGACTTGACATCTTATATCGACCGCTGCGAACTCTAGTGGCGGTTAAACTATTGGTTTTCGAGGGTCGGGCAGTATGGAACCCTCCCAAAGTCGCGGTGGCCATTTATGTCATCATGTTGTGCTGTAGAGTTACTCTTCCTCTTCTGCCTTTCATCTCTCATTTCCTGGGGTAGGTAAGGCTCTTGCCTTGTTAATTGATGCCAACATGCTATCGCATCTTGATGTGCATGTGTGCTCTTTAGAGGTCGAATGGCTTACCTACCATACCTTTCGTGAAATATTATGTTTCTACAGGCTGGAATCTCTTGGACGTGAAGCTTTTCGCCTCATCCCAACCCTTGATGATGACTGGCTGATGGGCATCCAAGCTTTAGGGCTGTGACCATGACCCCTCTGGTAAGGGATGGAAAGCTTATTTGGGGGTCTTGCAGTGTCAACCTTCGGGGAGAATGGGTAGTTATTCATGATAAGTTACTGGGATGTGTCATGGCCATGGACTCTAGGATTTGCATAAATTTTGACTCGCAGAACTCGACATTTTTCCTATCCACGTCCTCTTAGTGACATAACTCGATGCCTAACAGTGAAATAGGAATGACATATTTCCCAGGTTTTGACCTCTTCTTAGTGAAAGAGAGGTTATCTGAACCTATTCATTGATAAGAAGATGATTGACCTAGATATTTTTCACAAACACTCAAATTGAAAAACTCGTTGTAAGTCTTGTTTTATTCATTGATCTTGTACCATTTATGTATAGTTGAATTTTAACTCTTTGCATCATTTGTGTTTCTCAGTATGTGAAACTGATCCTATATGTAGCTAGTGAGCTGATCAAACCGGGCTTCTACGGAGAGATCTCAGAGTGCCCTTCTTGATAGTTCATCGCTTCCTTTTTCTCCCCAGCAGCCCATGAATTGCAGACACGAGATAGACCTCGACAGATCTTTCTTTTAACCGATCCGCTGAGAATAGGAAGGGTGTTGCTGTTTGGCAATCTCGCTCTATAGTCAAGAGAGAGTGTTCGCCAAGGCCTGCTCCCTAAGTTTGCATCAGACAAGGTGCTCGCCTGATTTCTTCTGATGAGGAAGAATTAGAGGTTCCTTTGGTGAGGAATAAAAGATTTAGGGATAACGAGGTTGATGCTACCCTTGTCAATGAGGTTTAGGAGGCGACGACTCCTGCTATTTCGATTGATGAGGAATGGGTTTCGCTACTATCCCCTAGAAAACTTCTAGGGTTGTTTTATCTCCACTTGTTCCTGTACCTCGGTCTCTTGCCCATGGGCCTTAAATTCTATATTATATTTTGCTGAGGAGGCAATCCTCACGCTAACCAATGATTTGACCTTTTTTAGGGCTCTTTCTCGATTCTGAAATCTTATCACGGGCCCATTAGACGGCAGATTGAGGGCATACTTCAATTTTTTCTCCACTGAAAGTTTATTCTTTTGATGCTACCTTTATTTCATTTTCCTCTCCTTAATTTTATATGTGAGTGTTTTATTTTTTACTTGCTCAGATGCTCTTGGACGTGAAATCAACCGAAATTAAGATGGACACCCTCGTTGCTCAGCTCGTAGAGTCCAAGCTACTCGCTTAAAAGGTGGTAAGGTTGCATTTGAAGAGCAGCCCGCCGTTGTTATTGTCGCATTGGCTGCTCCTGAGCGAGAAGCTATTTTTAAGGACCAGGTCATCCGCGAACATAGAGAGGAGCTAGAGGACAAAGATAACGCCCTTGCCTGCGCCATGGCTGAATTAGAGCTCCGTGTTGTAGGTAGGTACAAAAGTTCGCTTGCTTATGATGCTATCATGTATTGCGGGATGAAGGCGGCCCAAAAATTTTACTCATGTTGAGGAGTAGTGACTCTTGACACTTGCTTGTGCAACTACCATATGTAGCCACACGAATTGGACTCAATGAAGAGAATTAATGTCTAGGTGAACATGTATAAATGCTCGATGCAAATATGTGCCAGACTAACACTTAATGCTTAACTAGATGTGAATATGAATACCCAACAATCCTAGTTATTAGCTAACCTCTTACAATCACCATAACTTCAAAGAATATGCAATAAAAGTGATGTCTTGGCAATAATAAAAGAAGAACAATAAAGGAGATGAGATGTTTTTCTTACCTACCAAGTGAAGATGCAATGAAGAATCACGCTTAATGATGCCTTAAATGCACATGAATGAGGAATGAAGAGTTAAAAATGGTTTCTTGAACCTTTCTCTCTCTAAAAAATCAACTATCTCTCAATATCTCTGAAAATTGGAGTTCTTAATCGACAAGATAGTGTGTTGGACTATTTATAGGGTTCTCATAAAACTATGTTGTTTTGAGAAGAACTGTTTTTCGCAGTCCACATTTCACGATTCACTAAGATGAAAAATAACCGCGAAAATGACAAATCAAGCATCACAAATATTTCACTTTCAATCAGGACGAGAGCATGACCACGAAAAACCCAGGAGAAAACTACGCGCATATATTTCGCAGTTCACCAAGATGAGACCAAGGCAACGAAAACCTCTTGAAGGTTTTTCGCAGTGCATCTAGATGAAACTTGGACAACAAAATCCTGGAATGATTTTCGTGGTTCATCATGACGACACCTGGACCACGAAAATGAGAAGAATAGGCTTTCTCAAGAGATCTAACATACTAACCTATATGCATGATGTGCAAGTGTGAAATTGGTGTGATGTTCACTAAAATGATAAGAAAAACACAAATGAATGAATTGTGTATGTATGTGTGTGCACCTAATCTTTTCAAGAGAACAAGTCAAGTGATATACTTTTGAAGCTCTTGTTCTTGAAGTTTTGATATGCCACGAAGATTGTAGATCACGATCATACTGTTGAGCACATGAAGATCCTAATCTACCCATTACAAAAACATCTTGTAAGGACCTCGATTTTATGATTGGCTTATTTCATGACAAACCACACCATATTGAGGATGCTTGTGTAATGGGTAGCTTAGGTCCGTGTCGGCAAGCTTCCAAGCATCTCCATGACTTCAAGAGCAAAAGGTATACTCACTTGACTTTGTCTCTTGAAGAGTTTAGGTGCACACACACACTTCATGCATGCCTTGTTCATCTTGCATTTGTGTTCTAATTGTTTATATGTGTGCATCCATTACACATTTCACACTTGCACGTCATTGTTAGATCTAAGTGTGGTTTTGTGTGGTGTAATTCGTTTCCGTTTATGTGATCGGAAACGTCCTGCGCTTGCACGATGGTGTGCATGTCTTAGTGCGATGGTTGACTATTTGAGAAGGTCTCATTCTTCTCTTGTTTAAGTGTTAGTTTTGGTTTGGTTGTTTGAAGTGAAGTGTCTAGTTTCAAAAGAGTGGTTTTCAATGTTAGTTTTAGGGTCGCTCGAAACTGGAGCTGGTGTGCTGTCCAGTGAGTAAAGCGACTTCCAAAGCGACTTTGTACAAGTCGCCTTGAATGTCGCCTTAGACATCAGTTTTTCTCCTGAAAATTAAGCGACTTTCAAGGCTACATGTGAAAGTAGCCTTGGGTGTCGCCTTTTGCACCAGAAATCAGTTTTCTCTTCAAAACGACGTAGTTTCACTTGGGCACCTATAAATACATCCTTAACTCATCTTCTTCAAAAAAAATGACTCTCAAGAACAAACCCTAGAGAGTGAGAGAGAGATTTTAGAGAGAGAAAGCTTCAATCATGCTTCTTTAACTCTCCAAACCCAAAACCCATGCATCCATTGGCATCAATCTTCCATAGGTCTTCATCATTCATGACTTGGTAAGTAAGAACAAACTTTTATCTTTGATTAATGTTCTTAAAGACCAAGATTTTGTTTTTAATGCATAGGATTTGTAGAAATCATTTTGAATGCATTATTGTGTTGATTGATAACATGATTGAGTTTGTATTTTGATAGCTTAATTGATTAGGTCATTTTGCCTAAAAGCTAGGTCATCAACACTCATTTGTGATTTATTGATGACTAAGTTGATATATTGTCTTTTAATCAACTAGTTAAGCTTATTGAATGTTTATGTGTGTTTTATGTAACAATTATTTTGTTGGAAATTCTCTACACAACTAATTGAGTTTGTTTGTGATAGCTAGAATTTAGGACCATATTGCCCTTCTAGCTAAGTCTTTAATGCATTGCATCTAGACTTTGATATTTATGCCTCATTAATTGCATTTCTTGATTGCATATTTATTGCCCTTATTATATGTTGTGACAACTTGTGTTGGTTGGACTTTATTTGACAATTAGGTTGTTAGATTTTATCTATATATCTAATTGAGTCATTATGTATGGGCATGTAGGCATTGTTTGATAACTATATTGTTTAATTGCATTATAACATCTAGTTAAGCATTTTGTGTTTGGTCTTGCACATTATTGCATTTAAGCATAGTGTCATATACACTTAGACTTTTAATACTCTTCATGAGTCAAATTCTTGTGGCTTCTAGGTGAAGTTGCACAAGCAAGTAAAGTCTTGCAACCAAGGGTGGGTTGGCAAGCATTGGTCAAGTGCCACTATAAAAGGCCCGTGGGTAGAGTAGGAGGTGCTCACACCAAGAGTAGTGTATCAGAGGATATCACTAGGGATTGAACCAAGAGTGGCGAGTGGTAGTGTCCATAGCCTGAGGCTATCTAGAGTGAGAGTCCGAGTATCACTTGAGGGTGTAATCTTTTACTCATATAGTGGATTTCTGTGATCGTCTGTGGCTAGAAGGATAGCCCGTGGTTTTTCCCTTGTCGAAGGGTTTCCACGTCAAAATCAAGTGTTCTTTATATTTCCGCAGTTTACTTGATTTTGTCTGTATGGTTGTATTGGGTTAATTGTGTTTAATATTGACTAATCGAAAAGTTGGTAATAATCGATTAACAACCCATTCACCCCCCTCTAGGTTATTAGACACACGGTTGAGTAGTATTTTCACATCTCAATGTGGTTTGTCACATAAATAAGTCAATCACAAAATGGAGGGCCTTAAAATTAAAATAAGAGTTATTTAATCAAGTTTAGACAAAAATTATAAATCCATTAAAAAATTCAAGTATTAAAAAATTCAGAAATTTATTTTGGCCCATTAGGGGTTTGATCACCCAATGGTCCTTAATTGGCTCTGCCCCTGTCCAACACCACTGATAAGATATAAGTATCAAATTGATCACCGCCCTTTAACAATATTTTTATAAGGTTAATTGTTTAACTTCCTCATATTTTGATTGTCTTATTTCATTGACAAACCACATGGAGATTTGATTGTAAGGGTAGATTAGGCTTCATTGTTCGTGATCAAGTATCGATGGCATTCCCAAGCTCAAGAGAACTTCAAAGGTATATCACGTGTTTAACTCTCTTTGAAGAGATCTAGTTGCACACACACACATCTCATACATTCTCAATTTCATTATCCTTTGTGTGTTTCTTGTATGTGCATACTCGTGCTATAACTCTCTTCATGCATGATTTTTTATTGCATCTTGTTTGGCTTGCCTTAGGGTAGAAGTCCTTGCATTTTTTTCCTTTGCATGTTTTTTTCTTGAATGTGCGTGGGTCATTATGTGCGGGTCCATACCCGCGCAGTCGACATCGCTAGTCATGCGCCTGTCCACCAGCGTAAAGACACCTGCGCATCTCGTGCAGTAGGTGTGCATGGGTGGTGCGCCTATCGATAAGCGCAATGGCACCCGCGCACAGTGCATTTTTTCTGGGTGTGTTTTTGTCAAAACGACGTAGTTTTATTGAGCCCTATTACAAATGTTCTATCTTCTTCCTCGCTCGTTTTTATGAGTTCAAGAAGCCATTTTTTAGAGACCAAGCTTACTTAAGAGAGAGAAACTCCCAAGAACCCACCTTTACTCAACCAAACAACAATCTATGAGCATCTAGCATCTCATAAGCATCATCTCATCATGGATTCTTCTTGCTTTTGTTGACTAGGTAATATGAACATGCCCTAAATCTCCATTGCATCTCTTTGTGTTCTTATGTGCCTAGGTTTAGCTTTATATGTTGATTTAATGCATGTCTTTGTGCTTAATGGTATTTATAAAATTCTTGAGTTGTTGTTTGTTGGTTATGAACATATGTTCATTGATAGCTTGCATTTAGGACCATTTTACCCTTCTAGCTAAATCTACTTGCTGTGCATTTAGATATTGATATCTAGGATTTGCACTTATTGTCATCTTTAAATTCCTAGATAAGCATTTAGTGTAGCCTAGCCTTAATTGCATATTAGAATATTCATATATATTCACATAGGTTGCAATATCTCTTCATTGATTGTTACGCTTTGTGACTAAGTGGATTATTGCACAAACTTTTGGTATAGAATCACTATTAAAGGCCCGTTGGGTAGAGTGAAAGGGTTAGTGACCAAGAATGGTGTGACGAGAGGTCAACCTAGGTTGTCAACTTTCATTCAAATAGTGGATTTGAGGACCGTGTGTGGCTAGAAGGATAGCCTATGAGTTTTGTCCAGTTGGAGGGTTTCTCACATAAATCAATCCTTGTGTTTTTTTTTATTGAATTTTGCATTTTATTTGTGGATTGATTGATTGCTAATGTGGGGTAGCTTCATTAAAATTGACTAAGTCGAAAAGTTGGTAATATATCAACTAAAACCTATTCACCCCCTTTAGGTTAATAGACACAGGTTTGTAGTATTTTCAATTGGTATCAGAGCAGGTGCCTAGACATACTTAGGTGATCCGTGCTTTGTGTGTGTCTTGTATTTTTGCACATCGTTTGTTGCATACATTAGCATTCATCTCATTCATACCCAAACACTATGAGTGGGAACAAAGGTGGGCATAAAAGAGCCTCTAGCACAAGACCCACTTTGCTTACCGGGGTGAACATTTGCCAAATGGATGATCGAGCATGGATGGCAATAGAAGATGGCTACACTCCTCCAGAAACAACTATTGAAGACGATAGTATAGTTCCCAAGCCAAAGTCGCAATGGTCATCTCAAGAGTTTGAAGCTTCCAAGTGGAACAACAAGGCCATGCATGCCATTCTTTGTGCAATGGATGACAATCAATACAAGTTGATTCAAACAACTAGGATTGTGAAAGAGGCATGAGAGATTCTAGAGACGGCTCATGAAGGAACCGAGGTAGTTAAGGACTCCAAGCTTCAAGTCCAACAAACACAATTCGAGCAAATTAGAATGGAGGATCATGAGTGCTTCAACGATTTTCGAGTGAAATTGATGGACATCGTCAATCAAAGCCATCAACTTGGTGACCCTTATTCAGGTAGGAGAATCAAGCAAAAGATTATGAGGTCGCTTCCGGCAAGATTTGAGTCAAAGGTAACGGCACTTGAGGAGAATAATGACTATAAGAACATGAAGCCAAGTGAAGTTATAGGAAGACTTCTAGCATACGAGTCTAGATGGACTCCTACACTTACACCTATACCTCCCAAGAAGCAAAAGAGCATAGCCTTGAAGACCTTCTAAAGTAGAGAAACAGGAGGATGACTCGGATGTGGAGATGACCATCATGGTGAAAAGGTTCAAGAAGTTTATCAAGTTTGAAAATAAGGGGTTTGGCTCTAAGGGAAATGAAGTGAAGAAGAAGACTCCTTTTAAGAAAGTTGAACCAAGTCAAGACAAGCCCACAAGGAAAGGAATCCAATGCTTCGAATGCGGAGGGTTTGGACACATCTCCACAGATTGTGGCAATTTGAAGAACAAAAAGAAAGGAAAGGCAATGGCCACCACGTGGAGTGATAGTGATGACCTAGAAGAGGAAGAAGAATCCTCAGATGATGAAGACCATGTGGCAAATTTTATTGCCATTGCATCTTCACTCAAGAGTAAGAAAGCAATAGATGATGAAGAGGAAGAGAAACAAAGTGAAGATGACTCAAGTTATGGTGACTCTACAACCCATTCAACCAACATAGATGTGGAAGACATGGACCGTGAAGGGTTTATTGAGCATTTTCAAAGCTCAAGGTTGAAGATGAAGAAAGAAATTCAAATGTTAAAAGGAGAGAATCTCAAGCTATCTACCGAAGTAACTCACTTGAATGGATAAGTGAAGATAGCAAAAAGGAATGAGGCATTGATGGAAAAGGAGCTTGAAGAAGCAAGAGAGATCATTGCTAAGATGAGTTTGAGCACGAAGATACTTGACCACATGCTGGAAATTGGCAAGAGGCCAAGTGATAAGAAAGGTCTTGGGTATGAGAAGAACAAGAAGACCTCATCCTCAAGCAAGACCATGTTTGTCATGAGCATGGAAATCAAAGAACCTTCACCTTCATAACATCCTAGGAAGAAAATTGAACTAGGAAAGTGTTCAAAGAATGTTCAAGTGAAGACCGCATCAAGGGTATAAGCACAAACTCAAGCTTAACCTATGAGAGCCCATCAAGCTAACTTTCCTCAACCCAAGTACCATCAAGCCAAGAAGCAATCTAGGCAAGGTCAAACAAAGAAGTAATCCTCTCCAACTCAATAACAAAGGAGGAGAGAACCAATCCACCACCAAAGGCAAGCACAAAGACGTGGGAAAGCTCCTTTGTACTCACAAAGGAATGGTACGATCTCTTATTTCATTCCTACTTGTCACTTTTGTGGTGTTGATGGTCATATTAGACCAAATTGCTTCAAGTATATTGACATGTGTAGAACTAGAAGCATGACTGAAAGAAGTAGGGCTACAGCTAATATGTATGTCTCTAGGAAATCTAGAGCCAATATGTATGCTCCTAGGAAACATAGAGACAATGAGCCTAAGACCACTAGGAAAGAGAATATGTCACCTAGGTGGATTAGAAGAGATGAATACTCTTGCTATGTGGCCCAAATTGCCTTAAAGGCAAATGCTTCTAACACTTGGTATTTGGATAGTGGGTGCTTTAGGCACATGACGGGGAACAAGAGTTTCTTTGAATCTCTTGTAACTGAGGAATGGAGGATTTGTCACCTTTGGTGATGGATCTAGAAAGAAAGTTATAGGGAAATGAACCATTTCCATTCCCGATTTACCCTCCTTGTCCAATGCTTTACTTGTTGATGGCTTGCAAGCCAATCTTATAATTATTTCTCATCTAAATGATGATGGACTTTCCGTCTTATTTAACAAAAATGATTGCTCTATTTTAATGCCAAATGGACAAACCATGCTAAAAGGAAAGAGATCTAGTGACAATTGCTATTGTTTTGAAGCTCGTGCTATCTCTTGTAATATGTCCAAGTGTGAGGAAGTTGAGTTGTGGCATCAAAGACTTGGCCACATGAACTATCGAGATTTGAGGATCTTAGATAAGTTCAAGGTTGTGCTTGACCTTCCTAAGCTTGGGAAGAAAGTCCAAGGTGTTTGCAGACCTTGTCAACAAGGAAAATAAACCGAAAGCATACACAAGAAAGGCAAGTATCTCACCACAAAGAAGCCACCAGAGCTTTTACGTATGGACCTTATGGGTCCCATGCAAACCGAGAGTCTTGGTGGCAAGAGATACATTTTTGTTTGTGTTGATGATTTCTCTAGATTTACATGGACATATTTTCTTAGAGAAAAATCTGAAGCTTTTGAAAAATTTAAAATGCTTTGGACTAAAATTCAAAATGAAAAGAACTCACACATTAAAAGCATTAAAAGAATTAAAAGAATTAGGAGTGACCATGAGAAGGAATTTGAAAATGTTTGTTTTGAAAGCTATTGTAATAGCTTTGGCATTTCCCATAAGTTCTCGGCACCTCGAACTCCTCAACAAAATGAGGTTGTAGAGAGTAAGACTAGGGACTTTCAAGAGATGGCCCGTGTGATGTTGCTTAGCAACAATGTGCCTAGGAACCTTTGGGCCAAGGCCGTCAATATGACTTGTTACATATGAAATAGAGTCTTTCTAAGGCCTGGTACTAGGCAAACCTCCTATGAATTGTGGAAGGGTAGGAAGCCAAATGTTAGATACTTCCACTAATTTGGAAGCAAATGCTACATACTTAATGACCGTGATCAACTTGGCAAGTTTGATGCCAAGAGTGATGAGGGAATTTTTATTGGCTATGCCTTTAATAGTAAGGCCTACCGAGTATTCAATTTGAAAACTCATAGTGTCATAGAATCATTCAATGTTGTTATAGATGATTGTAGGCTTAGAATTACTAACCATGATGACGAGGTTGATGTGGTTCATGATTCTCCGTTGGAGAAATATGGTGAGACTTCTATTGATGTGAAGTTAAATCAAGATGAAGAGGTTATTCAACCTCTTGATAGAGATTTATCTTTGGACTCCAAAGAACCCGCTCCATGAGTTAGACATCTCCACAACAAGAATGATATTCTTGGAGATGTGAATGAAGGGGTTAGGACTAGGCGTCAAATAGCTAATCAAATTAGCTATACTTGCTACACCTCTCAAATTGAACCCAAAAAGGTTGATAAAGCCTTAAATGATGAGTTTTGGGTTCTTGCTATGCAAGAAGAGCAAAACCAATTCGAAAGAAATGAGGTTTGGACTCTAGTTCCTAGACCTAAGAACACCAATGTCATAGGCACCGAATGGGTGTATAGGAACAAGTCTGATGAGAATGACAACATTGTGCGCAACAAGGCTAGACTTGTAGCACAAGGATACTCTTAAATTGAGGGTATCGATTTTGAGGAGACCTTTGCTCCGGTTGCCCGTCTTGAGTCCATTAGGCTTCTCTTGTCCATATCTTGTGTGCACAAGTTCAAATTGAACCAAATGAATGTTAAGAGTGCCTTCCTCAGTGGCTTATTGCAAGAGGAAGTGTTTGTTTAGCAACCTAAGGGGTTTGTGGATCCACACTACCCCAATCATGTCTATTGCCTCAAGAAGGCTCTATATGGGTTGAAACAAGCACTGAAGGCTTAGTATGAGCGCCTCACTCAATTCCTTGTTGACAATGACTACTCTAGGGGTATTGTTGACAAGACCTTGTTCATCAAGAGAAACAAAGATGAGCTATTTATAGCTCAAATCTATGTTTATGATATTGTGTTTGGCTCCACCAACAAATCCAAAGTTCAATAATTTGTTGATGTGATGGCTCATGAATTTGAGATGAGTTTGGTTAGTGAGCTTAATTACTTCCTCGGTTTGCAAATTAAGCAATTGCATGATGGGATTTTCATTTCCCAAGCTAAGTATGCAAAGAACCTAGTGAAGAAGTTTGGTCTTGAGAATGCCAAACATTGTGACACACCCATGAGTACCACGTTGAAAATAAGCAAGGATGCTAGTGGGAAAAGTGTGGACCAAAGGCTTTATCGTGGCATGATTGGTAGCTTGCTTTACTTGACTGCTAGTATGCCCGATATTACTTTTAGTGTGGGTGTGTGTGCTAGGTACCAAGCAGATCCCAAGGAGTCCTATCTCTCCTCTATGAAGAGAATCATTGGATATGTGAATGGGACATCCGGCTATGGGATATAGTACTCTTTTGACACTAATGCTAGCTTAGTTGGCTTCAGTGATGCAGATTGGGCAGGAAACTGTGATGATAGAAAGAGTACCTCGGGAGGTTGCTTCTTCCATGGGAACAACTTGGTCTCACGGTTTTGCAAGAAGCAAAATTCCATCTCCCTATCCACAGCTGAAGCAGAATACATAGCAGCTGGGAGTGCTTGCACACAACTCCTTTGGATGAAGCAAATGCTTATGGATTATAGCTTTGATCAAGGTACTCTAACCCTTTATTGTGATAACTTGAGTGTAATTAAAATTTCAAAGAATCATGTTCAGCACTCTAGGACAAAGCTTATATACATTAGGCATCACTTCATTATGGAGCTAGTTGAAAACAAATGCATTGCACTTGAACATGTTGGCACAAATGATCAACCAGCAGATTTATTCACAAAGCCCTTAGATTTAACTAGGTTCAAGGCACTTAGTAGGTCTATTGGGATTTGTCATATGACTTGATATGCTTTGGTGATTGACCCCTGATGGTGTAAAATCGTGTTATAATATACTCACTCGCAAGTGCACGAATCGTGAAGATTAGCACAGTGACAAGTAAGGATCGTTCCCACGAGGAAAAGAGATTTATTAATTAAAACTAATTCTAATTAAAGTTAAATTAAAGTAACCAAAGATTTGTTGATGATTTAATTAAACTAAAACTAAATTAAATTAAGCTAAGAAAACAATTAAAAAGAATATGGTTGTGATCAAGAGAAGGAAATACTAGGTTATCAATGATCCCCAATTATGAACACTCAATGTATGGAATTAATTTGTAAACAAGATTTAATCAATTCTAGGGTTCATTCTTTGTCTTTAATGTGACTATTACCGTATGGTCATGGGATGAGTCACGTGCTCCCAACCACTATTCACCCTTGGTCTATGGTGTGAACAGTGATCGAAAACCCTTTAAGCGCAAGAATTAAGAACCAAATTCTATACTTTGGTTGGCCTATGCTAAAGATAAAATTCATTCATTCAAAAGAGCATTAATCAAGATTAGGTTTGGTCTATACTCTAACCCTAATTCTCAGATAGTCTTAACCCTAAAATCATGCCAAATAATTATCCACCCTTGGTCTATGGTGTGAATAAATATTAAAACTAATGAGGATTAAGCAATTAAGCATAATGAATAAATCAAGAATTAAATTGATAAATTAATAATTAATCCAAACATGAGCATTCACAAGAGGTTCACATTGATTCCCTAGTTATGGGATTAGTTACACATGTTGAAAATAAAAAGAGAAGAGAAAGAAAAGATAAAACCCATTAAGATCTCCAATGATGAATTCTCCTTCGTCTTCTAATCATTAATGTGTAAAGATGGATGAGTGTGTGGTGATGTATGGTGGTAGAGTGATGGGGGACGGCCCCCTTGGTGGCTTGGGACCTCCCTTGGCTTCTCTCTTTTCTTCTTCAAGAAACTCATGATATTTATAGGTGATAATTCCTTATGAACTCTCAATTTGCTTTGTTGTAGGAAACTCACAAAGTAGGAAAGTAGAATGAGAGAAGGAATTGGAATCCTTTCCTAAATTAGATTTCCTTTCTTGATAATTGTCTCCTAATTTGAGTTTAGGAAGTTTCCCAAACATGTTTTGATCTTCTAAAATCATTAGAATTGATTTGGGAAGTTTTGGAACAGTTCTGGACCAATTCGGAATGGAATCCGCCAAAAGTACGTCAAAACCGCTGCCTAGGTCGCTCCGCAGGTTGCCCGCGGTCAGCACCGCAGTGCTGTACTGATATGTACCGCCACGTAGACTGCTAGGTAGGAAATTGCACGAATCGCGGTTTGGCCCGCGGTCAGCTTCTCCAACTCGACCTTTGGTTACTAAATTGAGCATAACCTCTTCTAGGAATATCAGAATTGCGATCCTGAAAAGTGCGCCAGAAACTAGACTTCCAGGGCTTT
This sequence comes from Dipteronia sinensis, assembly GCA_033220585.1. Lineage (NCBI taxonomy): Eukaryota > Viridiplantae > Streptophyta > Magnoliopsida > Sapindales > Sapindaceae > Dipteronia > Dipteronia sinensis. The sequence goes on along the minus strand of CM065639.1, from coordinate 25,393,588 downwards.
CCATCCATAGGTAGTAGGACACACAGTTCAAACCGAGGAGAGAGATATGGGGCCCGAAATCTGGGTGATCTGCACTGGCCAAAATTCAGTTTTTTGTTCCTTTTCTTCAAAATAACTTCTAACACCTCTTCCATGGAATGTGACCTATAAATGCTCAACAAACACATAAAATACCTAATTTCACCCAAGAACAAAGCACAAATAATAGGAAATGGGGACCTAAAATATGTATAGAAATAGACCGATCAACCCCATATAGGGAGCTCAAGCAAAGAGAGCAACCTTGCATAGTTGAAATGAGCGAAACTTTGATCAACATTATGCTTTTTTATTAATTGCTTGAGCATTTTGGTTGTGCATATATATGATTATATGGCTTTTTATTTATTAAGTGTGCCATTTGCTTTGTTTGTAATCCATGTCACCTTTATGTTCTGTTAACAAAAAAATTCACTCGGGGTGAAAATCTCAATTAACACCCTCACCTATTACCGGTAGCAGCAGCTGGGTAGGTACCTTCGGTACCGGGGTCCCTCTTTTAGTATGATCGAGGTCGACTGACCAAAGAATGGATAAAAGACACAAAGGGACCGGGAGATGTAAAATGAACACTGTTTTATTTAATCAACTACTACCATAGGTTTACAATATGAATACGTACATATCTCTCACTCTTTTTCACTCTTTTACACAGGATGGAGATGGAGAAAACTTCCGTGTCGATAAGTGGATTTTCCTTCAGTGATTGTCAATGGACTCTCATTGGCCTCCAGGAATCTCCCGGGATCTCTTTCTCGTTCTGGTGATCAAGAATATTCGAAAAAGTCCCCTTCTTTACCCTTCAATGCTGTATATATAGTACTCCCCTAATCTCCTCAAAATCCGGTCGTTTTTAATGAAGATTATAGAGAGTCATATTTTAAGCGTTGAAAGGCATTTGCGTGGAGCTGAAGGGGCAGGATTAGATCTCGTTAATCAATGGCGAATTCAAATTATGATTCGATCGACCATTGGATCATTGATGGCGCTTTATTTTGGCGATGAAGTCAGCTTTCCTTCTTCATGGAGCTTGATGGCGATGTAGTCAACTTTCCTTCTTCGTGGAGCTTGGAGGGAGATTCTGATCGTGAGTTCTGATGGAAGGTAGCGATGACTCCCCATTTTGATGAACTTGTTCTGCTTCCTGCTGGAATGGTGCTCGTGTCTTCATGTTCCCTATCGTATTGCCTGGGAGGTAAGGTACTTGCCTTGGAGGAGCTCCGGATGATCATACTGAGTATCAGGCGGGGGTCAAGGTAACACCAAGGTGGATATCAAGGTAGCACCAAGGTAGGTATGGAGGTACCTGATACCTTGATCGACGCCGAGATGCTTGCGAGGTGCTGGGCCTGTGAGCTATCATCGTGCTAGTCTTGAGCTGGTATCAGGAGCTTCAGTAGGGCGAGATATATACTTTCGGGGACGATATCCTATCTAGATAGATAGGTAGTCGACGTTCTGACCTTATCCAGTATCGGCTCCATCTAGGTAGTGGTATCAATCTCACTGGTTATCTTGAATATCAAGATGATCTTTCCTAGATAGATTCTAGTTGGAAAATTCTCCTTTGGTCCCTTGTCAGAAAAAACTGTTAACATGTTCAAACATGCATTTTTGGACTAGGGGAATTGATTGGGAAGTACAATTGAATGGCCTATAATTTATCTCCACGACATGTGAACTTGATTTTGACATGCTTAAATATTATGCATGAGTTATGTGTGTGCAAATGTGTGTGGAAGCAACTTGACAAGGCTAAACTCAATAAGGACATTATGTCCATGCTATAAAATAAGGATGTCTCATCCAATTTAGCTTTGTCTCCTTTCTTAATGGTTGAACAAGACAACAACCAATAAGGATTCTGTTAACGGAAAAATCCAATCAGGGAGTAAAATTTCGGTTAACACCCTCATCCACTACTGGTAGGCGATAACGGGGTAGGTACCTTCAGTACCGAGGTTCCTTTCTATGCTGGAGATTAATATGTCAAATATGAAGGAACCAAGAGGATATGAACAAATACTGTTTTATTGAATAAATACTGGTGTAAAGGTTACAACACTCTCTCTTCACTCTCTATAACACAACATAGAGATGGAGAATTCCGTTTATGTCGATAAATGGCTAATAACCGTCGATGATTGTCTTAGACTCTCACTGACTTCAGAGAACTCCCAAGAAGTTTTTTCTCTATATAGAAATCTCTCTCTTGGAGATAAGAACACGATCCCCCTCTCTTTTTCCTTCAAGGCAGTATATATAGGTCTCCTATATCCCCCAAAATCTGGTTGCATTGTTGAGGATTATTTAGAGTCCTAATTTAGGCATTGAAAGGAATTGAGTAAGGCTAAAAGCGTGGGATTTGATCCCGTTAATCATTGTCATATTTAAATTCTGATTCGGTTGACCGCTAGGTCTCATTTATGGCGCTTTAAATAGCGGTGAAGTCAACTCTTCCTGCTTGCTTTGTTTGGAGGAGAATACTGGTCTGACTTTGTTGTCATGGTGCTTGTTTTAATCATACTGGCGACCTTGTAGTGATATGTTTCCTGCTGGACATATGAGATGTCTATCTTAATTGGATTCTGGGCTGGTGTCAAAATGCTCTGGGATATCAGGTGCACGTCGAGGTACCGGGGTACCAGGTAGGAAGTACCGGACACTTGCGAGGTACTGGGAGCGCAATATCGCAATACCCACTCCATTAGGTGTTAGCGTATATATATATATATATATATATATATATAGCATGGTACATGTTCTTCCTGGATCATACCTTTGGCGCCTTGTCTTGGTGGATAGGTAACCGAGGTCCTGGCTTGCTAGGTAGTGACTCCTTTGAGGTCGCGGTATTGGTCTCGCTAGTTTCCTGGGAGCCGGGCTGGTTCCTACCAGGTGGTTGCTTGCTGGAAAATTCTCCTTTGGACCCTTACCAAAAAACCCTGTTAACAAAAGTCCCCCTGACTTGAACCCTGGTGCATGGTTGGGGTTGGAGTCAGGATTTAGTACACATGGAGAATTTTCTGTAAACGTCTTGTAGAACAAAATCTTCCTCTTTCACGTTGACGTAAATGGGTATTGCACGTGGCCGGTTGGGATAGGCCGAATTCAAAAAAGGAAATATCCCGGAGGCACGCTTTTCTCGGGACCGTTTCCCCCAAGTCACCGATTATCCCGCGACATTGATTACCTCCTCTACCCGTTACAAGTAGCTGCCTCTTCTTCTATTTATACCTTGCTTCTTCACGGCGTACTTACTCCTCTTTAAGCAAATTTCCCAACTTTGTAAAAAACCTTAGCTTTCCTTTTTCTTCATCCCTCATCCCCTGATTTTTTCTATTTCAAAAAGTTCTTGCTTCGATTTTACTATAATGTCTTCTCCCGACAATGACAGTGTCGAACAATTCTTCACATACGACGTGTCTGCAAGTGAGAACCTTGCCTATAGAAAAAGGACCCGCATCGATGACGATAGTGAAGATGACGTCCCTCTTTTACAACGTCACCTGTCCAATATGAATGTCGTAATCGGGACCAATTTTTCAAACGATCCCACCACTCCAGTCGATGTCGACAAGGAGTCGAGCGGAGAGTCAAGCACTGTTGGAGTAGGTGGAGATCGTGCTGGTAAAGTCACAGACACTGTGAGGAGGGTGCTCGCCCTTCCTTATGAATATCGGTGTATCCCTGATTCTACTAGCACAGCTTGCAGAGAGATTTTAGGATCCATAAGGATATTACGATTTCCATACCCCCTCATGGGTATGATATGTATACTCCTAATCTTGGCGAGCTTCCGATTCACACGGCGGCTTTCTATACTGGAGTCAGGCTACCTCTCTACCCTACCTTGCGTAGGGCGCTGCATGCCTTGCAGCTTGCCCCCTTCAGCTAACACCATGGTTCTAGAGGCATCTGGTAGGGTTCTTGGTATTTTAGAGAGAATAGTGAGAGAGATATAACGTCGACCGTGAATCGGGGCCGAACGAGCTCGGATACCTGTTCCAGATTGCTGCTAATTCTCCCGGCCTAAAGGGGCAATTTTATGCTCGGGCTAAGAACAACTTGAAATTCATGGTACCGGGGGCCACGAAGAAAGATACCTCATGGAGGGAGGAATGGGTCGTCATCAAAGGCGAATGGGGCAGCTCTGTTCATATTGGAGGAACTGAATTCAAGGTTTCTACTTGGTTTAGTGGGAAACCCTCGTGGGAGAAGAACAATATCTCCGCTGAGTCTGAGAAAATTCTGAGGGCCATCATGGCCTGTAATTACATCAACATGAGGTACCCTACCACAGAGGCCTTAGAGGGATTAATCCGGTCTAGGGCATCAAGAGTGCTGTGTAGCTCTTCTGGTTTTATGGCAATCCTTCTAAGGGATTAATCCTGTCTAGGGCATCAGGAGTGCTGTGTAGCTCTCCTGGTTTTATGGCGATCCTCCTAGAGGGATTAATCCGATCCAGGGCATTGGGCATTCCTGTGCAAGGATTCCCGGTCTTTAAGCGATGGTCCTAGTAGACAACCAAGGCCACTTTAGCACCAGGTTTTTCTTGGCCTGGGGGTGGTACCTAGCCAAAGCATCAGGAGTGCCTCGTGGCTATCTTGGTCTCGTTCATAGGCGAAAGGTGATCATATGAGAACTACCAAGGCGATCGTAGAAGAAGTACCAAGGCGGTCATAGGAGAACTACCAAGGCGATAATAGGAGAACTACCAAGGCGATAATACTCAAGGCGATACTAGTCAATGCTCACCCCGCAGGTTTCATTGGTGAGACCTTCTGGGATAATCTGCTTTCCCGGTATAGGTAAGTAGAGCGACCTACTGCAATGGTGCTTCTAATTGTGGACTGGTCACTAGGAGAACTTTTCTCATGTTGAGATCACTACCCCTTCCATAGGAGGACTAGGGAGAATGATGATCTTCTAGTCCCCAAGTGATGTAACCAGTTTATGAGCCTGCTTGGAGTGAATAGGAGTCTTCACAAATCGTAAAGGGACTCGAGACTCTACTAGAACAACCTAGACCTTGGCAAGCTCGCTTGGGTGTTAAGTAGCCTGGTATAAAAGATGGGAAACCGACAATTTTGCAGCTGTGATCTAGGTAGCTCACATGGGTGCTGTGAGGGGCCCAATACAATAAGTGACGAACCAGTGATCTTACAATAGTGCTGCTGCTCCAGAGGCATACTTAGGCATATAGGAGGCCTCATCAAGTGTAGGAAGCCTCTAGGCTCTCCCCGAACGGATCGGGATATCGGTGGCTCACTAGGGCATTGAGAGGCCCAGTACAAGAGGTAGGGAGCTACCGGTGTGATGCTGGTCCAGAGGCATGCTTGGGATCATAGAAGTCCTCAGCAACTGAAATGTGGCTATGGACCGTCCTCGAATGAATCAGGACACAGTGGCTCACTTGGGCGCTGAACGACCCGGTATAATAAGTGAGGAGCCACTGGGCCATGCAGCGGGGCTGCTGCTCTAGAGGCTTGCTTAGGCATGTAGGAGGCCATAGCAATGTGGGAAGCCTCTGAGCTCTCCAAGAATGGATCGGGACATCGGTGGTTCACTAAGGCGTTGAGGGGCCCAGTACAGGAGGTAGGGAGACACCAGTGTGATGCTAGGTCCAGAGGCATGCTTGGGATCATAGAAGTCCCCAGCAACTGAAATGTGGCTCTGGACCGTCCTCGAATGAATCGGGACACAGTGTCTCACTTGGGCGCTGAACGACCCGGTATAATAAGTGAGGAGCCACTGGGCCATGCAGCGGGGCTGCTGCTCTAGAGGCTTGCTTAGGCATATAGGAGGCCATAGCAATGTGGGAAGCCTCTGAGCTCTACCCAAACAGATCGGGACATAGGTGGCTCACTAGGGCGTTGAAGAGCCCGGTATAAGAAGTAGGGAGCCACCTGCATGATACTGGTCCAGAGGCATGCGTGGGATCCTAGAAGTCCTCAGCAACTGAAATGTGGCTCTGGACCATCCTAGAATGAATCAGGACACAGTGGCTCACTTGGGCGATGACTAGCCCTGTACCAGGAGTGAGGAGCCACTGGGCCATGCAGCTAGGCTGCTGCTCCAGAGGCTTGCTTAGGCATGTAAGAGGCCTCAGCAAAGTGGGAAGCCTCTGAGCTCTACCCGAACGGATCAAGGCATATGTGGCTCACTAGGGCGTTGAAGGGCCCGGTATAAGAAGTAGGGAGCCACTTGTATGATACCTGACCAGAGGCATGCTTGGGATCCTAGAAGTCCCCAGCAACTGAAGTGTAGCTCTGGATCATCCTGGAATGAATTTGCAGACAGTGGCTCACTTGGGCATTGACGGCTCTCGGTACCAAGAGTAAGGAGCCACAGGGCCATGCAGTGGGGCTGCTGCTCCAGAGGCTTGCTAAGGTATATAGAAGGCCTCAGCAAAATGGGAAGCCTATGAGCTCTCCCTGAATAGATCGGGACTTCAGTGGCTTACTAATGCGTTGTGTGGCCCGATACAGGAGGTAGGAAGCCATCGGTATGATACTAGTCCAGAGGCATGCTTGGGATCCTAGAAGTCCCCAGCAACTGAGATGTGGCTCTGGACCCTCCTGGGATAAATCGGGACACAGTGGCTCACATGGGCGTTGATTAGCCCTGTAGAAGAAGTGACGAGCCACTGGGCCATGTAGCTAGGCTGCTGCTCCCGAGGCTTGCTAAGGCATATAGAAGGCCTCAGTAATCTAGGAAGCCTCTGGGATCTCCCTGAACAAATCGGGACATCGGTGGCTCACTAGGGCATTGAATGGCCCATTACAGATGAAGTGAAGCCACCGGCCTGGTACTAGTCCAGAGGAATGCTAGGGATCCTAGAAGTCCCCAGCAACTGAAATGAAGCTCTAGACCATGCTCGAATGGATCGGGGCACAGTGGCTCACTTGAGCGTTGACCGGCCCGGTACAATATGTGATGAGCCACTGGGCCATGTAGCTGGGCTGCTACTCCAGAGGCTTGTTTTGGCATGTAGAAATGTGGGAAGCCTCTGGGATCTCCGAGAATATATCGGGACATCGGTGGCTCTCTAGGGCGTTGAATGGCCGGGTACAAATGAAGTTAACCCACCGGCCTGGTACTAGCACTGGTCCTAGTCCAGAGGAATGCTTGGGATCCTAGAAGTCCCCAGCAACTGAAATGAAGGTCTGGACCCTCCTAGAAAGAATCGAAATTGCATTAGCTCACTTGGGCGTTAACTGGCCCGGTACACGAAGTGAGGAGCCACTAGGATTCTACCGGTCATGCTGCTCATACGATCATATAATTGAGTTGGATTCTCCGGTACATGGGTTGACCTGCTACCTTAGAGCTTTTGAAGAGTGGATCCAGTGACATGAGGATATAAGCATAAACAGGTGCAAATCCAATGGATCTGCTGTAGAAGAGATCTACTAGTAGCGGATATGCTGCATAAAAGATCGTAACAGATTTGCTACATAGGAGATCGTAGTGGATCAGCTGCAGGGAGATCGTAACGGATCTGCTACATGGGAGATCTGCTGATAACTGAGCAAACTCTCTGAAAAGAAGCAGAAAATGTGCAACTCTGATGTATAGAAGCTTTAGATGTACCAGAGCAGATCTACTGTAGAGGAGATCAAGGCGGATCTGCTGCATAGAAGATCATAGCGGATATACTGCATAGGAGATCTGCTGGTAATGGAACAAACCCTCTGTATTGTAGCAGGAGAGGTGCAACTCTGCTACTTATGAGCTCTAGAAGTATCGGAGCGGATTTGCCGTAGAGGAACTCTACAGGTATATGAGAAGGTTTGTTGCATAGGAGTAGCATGGTGGACCGGTTCTGCCAGGAATCCAACGTACCATATTTTGTCAATAGTAGTGTTAACAGAAATTTTGCTCGGGCAATAAATCTCTGTTAGTACCCTCAAGATCATTACAACGTAGGTGATGACCAAGGTAGAATGTATATGTATATGACAGTGCCTAATGGAATGACAAGGAGACAATGATATTGTTAGCTACTCGAAAGAAATAAAAGTCTTTATTGATAACATATGGTATACATCTCTCTTTTTCAAATTACTCTCACTTTTTTCTGGGGGATAGTTGGGTATTTGTTGTGTGCCTGTCGAATAGTAGTCTCCTCTTTTCAGAAGGAGGAAGTCCTCCCTTTATACAATGTCTTCATAGGTTTAAACTCATTGATTCCCCCTTGATTTTCTCATCCCTCCCCTATTTATCGGACGAGATTTTTATCTTTAAATGTCATTGACTTTGGGTTAATTGCCTAGTTGAGGATGTCTCGGTGGAAATCAATTTGTTTCCTACTTAGACTCTATTACTTGTTCTGTTCATTTGTAACGTCTTTAGATGTTATCCTGTGTATCTTCAGGTCTAGCAGGTTCTCCCGTAGGGATCGTTGAATGTATCACGGTGTGGTACATCAGTTTAGTGAGGTCGATCAGTGTCTTAGCCCCGATATTGAGAAGTTTCATCCGATATTGAGAAGTTTCATCCAGCTAGGAACTAGGTCTAGCCTCCCTTGACCTTTCGAAGCTAGGTGCGGCCCCCTATGGACACCCCCATGTATCAGCGAGGTATAGACGAGCTTCTGGAGAAATTACTAGGTAACCTCGCCTTTTGGGGGATTTCCTGTTTTCAGGTTCGGTGACGCGGGCTTGATCTGACCATTTTGGGCTTTATTCCGGATGTTTCTGGGGCCTGCCCTTATTCCTACAGGGCGGTATCATAGCTCGGCTTTGGGTAACATGGTCTCTCGGTTAAAAATCTCGGGCATGGAGCCAGGTCTGGAGGATGGAAAATTTCCCTTTCGTCCTTAGCCAATTTTGGCTATTAACAGAAGTCCCCTCTTACTTGAACACCAGATGTCGAGCTTGGGGTTTGGGTCAGATTTTTTATTTTATATGGGAAATCTTTCCTTTTTTACTGTTACCAGAATATTGGGGAAATCTTCTGTTAATAGCCAAAATTTGCTAAGGACCAAAGGAAAATTTTCCACCTTCCAGACCTGGCTCCATGCCCGAAAGTTCCCACCAGGAAACCATTCTACCTAAAGCCGAGCTACGATACCACCCTGCAAGAACAAGGACGGGCTTCGGAAACATCCGGGATAGAGCCCGGAATGATCAGATATAGCCCGCATCACCAAAACTGAAAACACTTTCTTCCCCGAAGCCGAGGTCACCTCATAATTCCTCCAGAAACTCACCTATACCTCGCTGATACATGGGGATATCCCTAGGAAGCCGTACCTAGCTCCGAAAGGTCAGGGGAAGCCGCACCTAGCTTCGAAAGGTCAAGGGAAGCCAGATCTGGCTCCTAGCTGGACGAAACTTCTCAGATATCAAGGTCGAAACACTGATCGACCTCATTAGTTGATGCACCACACCATGATACATTCAGCGACCCTTATGGAAATCATGCCAGACCCGAAGATACACAGTATCACATCCACATATACTATACATGTGCAGAACAAGTAATAAAGTTTGAATGGGAAACAAATTGATTTCCAAGATATCCTCAACGGAGCAATTAACTCAAAGTCAACTACATTTAAAGGTAAGAATCCCGTCCGATAAAAGAGGGATGAGAAAATGAAGGGGAAATGAATGAGTTCAAACCTATGAAGACATTGTATAAAGGAGGGACTTCCTCCTTCAGAAAGAGGAGACTACTATTCGACAGGCATACGACAAAGACCCGAACATACCCTAGAGAGAATTGAGAGCAATTTGAGAGAAATTTGTATACCATACATGTTCAATAAAGAAAATATTTTTTGCTTTCTTTTGGGTGACAAATTGTATCAGTATTACTTGTCATTTTGAAAAGCATTGTTACACATACGATCAATCTTGGCCACCACCTACGTGGAAGTGGTCTCGAGGGTGTTAACTGAGGTTTCTCGTCTCGAGCAAAATTTCTGTTAACATCTTCTCATTAACTGCGTAAGTGACGTGGCGTGAGCTGACTAATTTATTTCCGACTTAATCCGGTTGCGTTACGGCAGTCCCTGAGATTCTTTACCGTTACCAGAATCTTGGGGAGATCTCCTCCTTAACTGCGCAAGTGACGTGGCGTGAGCTGACTAGCTTGTTTTTGAGTTAATACGGTTACGTTACGGCAGTCCCCGAGATTCTTTACGATCTCAACCGAAGATCTCGACAGCTCGTGCTGCTGCCCTATTGTATATCTATTTATCTCAACGTCTTCCTCACATCTTTCGAACTCAAATTTTTCCTAAGATATACTTTCTCTCATAGCCTTTCTCTCAAGCTTATCTTTTTCTTCATTCTTCATCCTTACTGACTTCACTATGTCGAAAACTAGTCATGATTCAGTTGACTCCATAGTTGATGGCGAGGAGGTCTTTAGCCTTGCCCCGGAGAAACTGGCAAGGAGGAGCTTAGACAGTGACGATTCCCAGCCCAACCCACAACGTCGGCGGTCAAACAGGAATGTGTCCATTGGGACCGGGTTTTCCAACCACCCTGACCTTCCTTTGGATATTGCCAATGAAGACTCAGACAAAGAAGTGGGCGGCGACGCTGCGCGAGAACATCGAGTCCCGGCTTCTGGACCCCTTTTGGAGAGGCTCCCTCCTTATGACTTCAGGGTTGTCCCTGATTCCATTGTCGATCCAGTCGCGATTGACCGTTTGAGGTCAAAGTATGGCATCCCCGACAGCGTTTCCATCTTGGTGCCTCCTAAGGGTTACGAGTTCTTCAACCCCCCTAAAGTCGTGCTTCCAATTCATGTGGCGGCTCTTGAGAATGGGGTTAGGCTTCCCCTTCATCCGACTCTTCGGCGGGCTCTTAATGCCATCCAGCTTGCTCCCCTCCATTTGACGCCTGGCTTCTGGAGGCATCTGATTGGCTTCCTCGTGCTATGGAGGGAACAATGTCAGTTGAGCATGGTGACGAGAGAGCCGGGAGCAGAGGAGCTAGGCCTATCTTTTCCTGATTGGGAGCCTGTCTGGCGCTCCTCGAGGCCAGTTTTATGCTAAGGCCAAGAACAAGCTTAACTTTGATATTCCTGGCGCTTCGAAGAAGGACCCTCGACTGGAAGGAAGAATGGATCCTTGCGGGGGATGATTGGGGGAGCTCGATTTTCATTGGAAGGCATGAGTTCGAGGTTCCCACAGCTTTCAGTGATAAACCCTCGTGGGACCGGGACTCCCTGCCATCTGAATCTGAAGCCATTTTGAAGGCTATTTTAGCCAGGAATTACTTGAACATGAAGTTCCCCACTGCTGAAGCCTTCGATCCTCGTAGGGTGAACCAATAACTGCGGATCTCTGTCGCTACTCCTCATAAGTGTCATTGAATTGCCTTGCCTTGCCTTGCCTTGTTGATCAGCTTGATTCTGACATTTTCCTTTTTAATTTGTTTATTCACAGTTTTTTTCGTTGAACTAGCTTCCCGCAATGTCTCACGCTCTCCTCAAGCTAGAATTTCTCTTCCCTTTGCTGGGGTTGAACCAGCTCTTGCTCCATCTACCTCCCCAGCTGGTTTCAAGATGGCCAACCTTGCGTCGCGGGCTTTCCGGGCTTTGGGTAAAGCTCCCCAGGTTATTGATCTAGCTGCTTCTGCCCCTTCTGCTGTAGTCGCTAAAGTTGCTACCCCATCGATTCTCCCGCCTGATTCCGTTGCTCTTCCAACCGCCTAAGCTTCGGAGGATTTTGGAAGGGGTGTTGCAAGGATTCCTTCTAGCCGTTCCCGGCCTCAGTCGAGCTCAATGGGGAGGACGAAGTCCTGGAACAATTCATCGCGTCTTGTCCGAGCAGTGGGATCTCCAGGATGGCTTCCATGCCCGTGGATGTCCTGATTACCAATGGGTCTACTATTTTAGCTGAGGTAATTGCATTTGCTTCATACTGCTTTTGCTAATTTGTTCAGTTTCTAACTCTGGCTTTGTATTTTGTAGGCCTTCAAATTTAATGTAGCGATGGGCCAGCAAGTAGCCCTCTTCCGTGATCGAGCTGCAAAAGCCAAAGCCGAAGCCGAGAGAGCCATGGGATTATTCAAGCAGGCTTAGTCCTTAGTGGAATAGATGACCTCTAACCAGGGAAAGGTCGAGATCGAGATGGCTGAGCTTCGTTGTGACCATGAGAGGACGAAGCAATCTTATGATCAAGAGCGTCTTCAATATATCCGGCGGGCTAGACAGAGGGATTCTTGGAGAGCTGAGGCTGAAAAGTTGGACCTCGAGAATCAGTCTTTGATTGCTCAGGTGACCAAGCTGCAAGCCGACGCGGAGACCTCTTTGAGCGATGGATACTTCTATGCTTCCTTTCAGGCTGCAGAAGCTCTCCCTCTTCCATTTGATTTGTCGTCTATTGCCGGCTGGGATAGATAGGAAATAATGATTAAGGCTGCTGAGTTATCTCGCCCTGATGGCGACGAGGTGGTTCTTTCGAACCAAGCAGGAGCCGGAAAATAGCCCGCCCAGACAGATCCTCCATTTCCACCTCCTCCCTTTACTACTTCAGGTCCCGAGGAGTCGTCCAGTAAGGTTCTGTCTTCTCGATCTGAGGGGGACCAGTCAGGAGCTTGGGAAGGAGCTAGGAGCCCGTCTGAGGAACCCCTTATAATGGAGATGGAGGTCGACATGAGCTAGACGGGGTCCATGGCTGCCCTTCTCTATGCGGCTATCCCGCCTGAGGTTATGGAAGTGATTAATGAAGTCCTGGAGGAAAATCCTGCTGATCAACTGATGGAGCCTCTAAATGGAGGGGCGGTTGGCTAGGATAACCAAGATGGACAACTACCCGAAGGGGGGGGGGGGGGGGGGGGGGGGGGGGGGTCGATGGCGAGGATCAGCGTGAAGGAGGAGGACCGGTAGAGGAAAACCCAGAGAGTCCCAAAGCTTGAAGCAGTTCATTCATGGCTTGTCTTGACTGCCCGGAAAAAGGGGGTGGGCACCTCGTTTTGCCATTATTTAGCTTAGCTTTCCTTTTTTTTTTTCATTTTTTTATATTTTTTTATAGCCTGAGCTCGGGGATTGGGCTCCTCGTTGGATGGATGTAGCCTTACCGAGGGATAGGCTCCTCTTACCTTTAATGAGAAATCCAATTGCTTTGAGAACTCTTGTTTCATTCCTGGTCTTGAATAGGAAACATAATTGCATCCGCAACAACAATTTGTTCATACTTCATTAAAACTTTGGTAAGGAATTCTTATTATGATGATCTTGATTCTGCACACGAAAACAAATATTTGTTTTTAAATTCGTCTTGGGGGTGGTAGCCCGACCAAGGCATCAGGAGGGCTATTTAGCTATTTCCTGGTCTCGAGATTTGGATGGCAACTATGCTTTTATACTCAGACCCTTCTTAGGGGTGGTAGCCCAACCAAGGCATCATGAGGGCTATTTAGCTATTTCCTGGTTTTGAGATCTGGATGACAACTATGCTCTTACACTCGGACCCTTCTCGAGGGTGGTAGCCCGACCAAGGCATTAGAAGGGCTATTTAGCTATTTCGCTATTTCCTGGTCTCGAGATCTGGATGACAACTATGCTCTTACACTCAGACCCTTCTTGGGGTGGTAGCCTGACCAAGGCATTAGAAGGACTATTTAGCTATTTCTTGGTCTTGAGATCTAGATGGCAACTATGCTCTAATACTCAGACCCTTCTTAGGGGTTGTATCCCGACCAAGGCATCATGAGGGCTATTTAGCTATTTCCTGGTCTTGAGATTTGGATGGCAACTATGCTTTTACACTCAGACCCTTCTTGGGTGTGGTAGCCCGACCAAGGCATCAGGAGGGCTATTTAGCTATTTCCTTGTCTTGAGATCTGGATGTCAACTATGTTCTTACACTCAGACCCTTCTTGGGGGTGGTCTGCTTAAGAACTCCCTACTCAAGGGTAGAATTTCCTCAAATGATCTGCATTCCAAGTGTGGTCGATGGGTCGTCCGTACATGTCTTCGAGTTTGTAGGCTCCATTGCGAGCAACTAATTTTATCAAATATGGCCCTTCCCAATTGGGACTTAAGACTCCATCTGACCTTTTTTGAGTATTAAGGGTCACTTTCCTAAGCGCTAGATCACCTTCCTTGAAATTCCGAGCTCTGACCTTTTGGTTGAAATATCTAGCGATCTTGCTTTGGTAGATTGCCTCTTTCTCCGCTACCCTGTCTTGTTTCTCTTTTAGGAGGTCCAGATTAGCCCGGAGCTTGACCTCGTTACTTTCGGGCTCGAAGTGTTGTACCATGAACGAGGTTAATTTATGCTCGATGGGGAGGACCGCTTAAACTCCCAAAGCCAGGGAGTAAAGTGTCTCCGCTGTAGCTGTTCTCTTTGTAGTCCGGTATGCCCAGAGGACTTCTCGCAGCTCTGCGGCCCATTTGCCTTTTCTCTGCTGTAGTTTCTTCTTGTTGGTCGAAATAGGGTTCATGCGAGTTTTCGATTATGTTAACGAAAATTTTACTCGGGATGAGAAATCTCTGTTAACGCCCTCGAGACCACTACCACGTAGGTGATGGCCGAAATAATTTATATATGTGACAGTGGTTTATACAGTGACAAATAAACAAGAGCGTTTTTATTTAGCATGCATGGTACACGAGTACAAGGATTTTTCTCTCTTTTCTCTCAACTCTCTTTGGTAAATGATCGGTTGCTAGTCGTATGCCTATCGAATAGTAGTCTCTTTTTTTCGTTTCTTTTCTTTTCTATTTATACATGGTTTGTAGGTCAACAGACTAATTCTCCCTTGATTGTCTCAGTGATTGCCTCAGTCTCTTCCTTATCGGGCGGGATTTCTTGCGTTAATATCATTTGACTTTTAGATTGACGCCCAAATTGAGAGTATCGTGGTGGAGATCAGCTTGTTTCCTTTTGGATTTCATTACTTATTCTGCATGTAGATAACGCTTCCAGGTACGATTTAATGCATTCCTCGTATCCTTTCAGTATGATCCTTATAGGAGTCGAGGGACATGACGATATGGTGTGATGCATCAACCAGGGAGGGTGTTTAGTATTTAGACCTTGATATCTGAGAAGTTTCATCCAGCTTGGAGCCAGATCTGGCTTCTGTTGACTTTTCCGAAGCTAGACGTGGCCTTGACTGACCTTTTTGAAGCTAGGTGTGGCTTCGACTGACCTCAGCGGCCTTCTAGGGACATTCTTCTGTGTCAATCGAGGTATAGACGGGTTTCTTGAGCATTTGCAAGATGACCTTGACTTCGGGGAGCTTCTAGTTTTGATGATGCAGGGCTAAGCCCGATCATTCCGAGCTCTATTCCGGATGTTTCCAGAGCCCACCCTTGTTCTTGGGGTGGTATTGCGGTTCGGCCCTGGATAGAGAGGTCTCCTGGTGGAAGTTCTCGGGTCCGGGCTTTATCCCAGACGTTTCTGAAGCCCGCCCTTGTGCCTGGGGCGGCATCGTAACTTGGCTCTGGATATAGAGGTCTTTAGGTGAAACATTCGGGTATGGAACCAGGTCTAGGAAGTGGAAAATTTCCCTTTGGTCCTTAGCCAATTTTGGCTATTAACAGAAGTCCCCTCTGACTTGAACACCAGACGTCGAGCTCGTGGTTGAGGTCAGACTCTCACTTTATTTGGGAAATCTTCCTCTTTTACCAGTTACCGAAATTTTGGGAAATTTCTTCATTTGGGTGACGTGTTGTGAACCGACTATTTTATCTTCGAATTAATCTGATCACGTTACGGCAGTCCCCGAGATTTTTTACCGTTACCAGGATCTTGGGGAGATCTTCCTCTTAACTGCATAAATGATGTGGCATGAGGTGATTAGCTCGCTTTAGAGTTTAATCCAGTTACGTTACCGAGTCAATTTTTTACCGTTACCAAACGAGTATCCTGGTAACTTGAGTTGTTGCCCTGCTGCCTATATATATGCCTAGTTTTCCTCCTCGTCTTCCTCACATCTTCTCGAGCTAAAAGAACCTTTTGTTGAGAAATATTTCCACAGTTTTTTTTTTTCAAGCTTGCTTCTTTCTTCATTCTTCGTCTTCTATTCTTTCTTCATTCTTCGTCTTCTGTAATGTCAAAAAAATAGTCGTGATTCAAATGATTCCATATTCGACGGTGAGGAGGTCGTCAGTCTTAGTCTGGGGAAGCGGGCTAGGAGGAGTTCTGACGGTGATGATTCCCCGCCCACATCACAACGTCGGCGATCCAATATGAATGTATCTATCTGGACTGGGTTCTCCAATCATCCCGACCACCCTTTAGATATTGTTGATGATGATTCCGACAAAGAAACGACCGGTGGCGCTGCGGGGGAGCGTCGGGTCTCGGCTCCTGGTCCCTTTGGGGAGAGGCTCCCTCCCTAAGATTTCCAGGTTATCCCAGATTCCACCGTTGACCCGGTGTCGATCGACCGCTTGAGGTCAAAGTTTGGCATCCCCGACAGTGTGTCCATCTCGGTGCCTCCCAAGAACTTCGAGTTTTTCAACCCCCCTAAAGGCGTGCTTCCGATCCATGTGAACGCTCTTGGGAACGGGGTCAGGCTTCCCCTCCATCCGACCCTTCGGCGGGCTCTAAACGCCATCCAGCTCGCTCCCCTTCAGTTAACACCAGGCTTCTGGAGGCATTTGATTGGCTTCCTTGTGTTATGGAGGGAACAATGCCAGATGAGTAAAGTGACAAGGGAGCCAGGTGCAGAGGAGCTGGCGTATCTTTTTAGATTGGGAGCTTGTCTGGGGCTCCTCGGGGTTAGTTCTACGCCAAGGCCAAGAATAAGCTCAATTTCATCGTTCCTGGTGCTTCGAAGAAGGGTCCCTCATGGAAAGAAGAATGGATCCTGGCAGGGGATGACTGGGGGAGCTCGATTTTAATCGGAGGGCATGAATTTGAGGTTCCTACGGCTTTCAGTGATAAGCCCTCCTGGGACAGGGACTCCCTGCCTACCGAGTCCGAAGCCGTCTTAAATGCTATTCTAGCCCAGAATTACCTGAATCCGATGTTCCCTACCGCTGAAGCTTTTGATCCTCGTAGGGTGAACAAATATCTACGGATTTCAGTCGCTATTCCTCGTAAGTATCCTTGTGTCGCTTCTTCTTATTACTTAGCTTGATTCTAACATTTTTTTATCTGTTTATTCAAAGTCTTTGTCGTGGAGCCAGCCACCCGACACGTCTCGCGCTCTCCTCAAAGTGGAGCTTCTCTTCCCTCTTCTGGGGTCGAGCCTGCCCTGGCTTCTTCTGTCTCTCTGGCTGGGTCTAAGATGGCCACTATGGCCTCACGGGCTTTCCGGGCTTTGGGTAAAGCTCCCCAGGTGGTTGGCCAGACTGTTTCTGCCCCCTCGGCCATGGCTTTGGGTAAAGTCGGCTTTGGGTAAAGTCGCTATCCCTTCGACTCAAATATATGATTCAGCTGCGCTTCCAACAACCAAAACCTCAGAGGTTTCTGGGAAAGATGTCGCTCCTGGGAAAGGTGTCGCGAGGGCTCCTTCCAACCGTTCCCTGCCTCAGTCGAGCTCGACAGGGCAGGATGAGGTCTTGGAGCAGTTCATAGCGTCTTGTCCGGGTGGCGGGATTCCAAGATGGCTTCTATGCCTGTGGACGTCCTTATAACCAAGGCGTCTGCTATCTTGGCTGAGGTAATTGTATTTCCTTCACACCTTTTTTTTTTGTTAACTCGTTCAGTTTCTAACTCGGGTTTTATATTTGTAGGCCTTTAAGGTCAATGTCGCGATGGGCCAGCAGGTAGCACTTCTCCATGATCTAGCTGCAAAAGACGAAGCAGAAGCCGAGAAGGCTGGGGAACTGCTCAAGTAGGCTCGGTCTCTAGTGGAAGAGGTGACTTCCAGCCAGGACAAAATTGGGCTCGAGATGGCCGAGCTTCGCTGCGATCATGAGAGGATGAAGCAATCTTTTGATCAGGAGCTTCTTCAATCTCTCAGGCGGGCTAGGCAGCGAGACTCCTGGAGATCTGAGGCTAGGAAGCTGGACCTTGAGAACCGGTCTCTGATTACTCAGGTGGCCAAGCTGCAAGTTGATGCAGAGACCTCCTTCAGCGATGGGTATTTTTATGCTTCCTTTCAGGCCGCGGAAGCTCTTCCTCCTCCTTTTGATTTGTCGTCTATTGCGGGCTGGGACAGACAGGAAATAATGCTCAAAGCTGCTGAGTTATCTCATCCTGAAGGTGACAAGGTGGTCCCTTCTCGCCCGGCAGGAACTGGGATGCAGCCCACTCAGTCAGATCCTTCCTTCCATCTTCCTTCCTTTATCCCCTCAGGTCCTGGGGAATCGTCCAGAAAAGTGATGTCCTCTCGATCCGAGGAGGACCAATCGGGAGCTGGTGAAGAGGTTAGGAGCCCATCTGATGATCCAGCTTTAACAGAGATGGAGGTCGACAGAAGACAGATGGGGCCCTTGGCTGCTCTTCTCGACGCGGCTATTCCTCATAAAGTTATGGATGTGATCAATGAAGTTTTAGAGGAAGAGCCAGCTGATCATCCGATAGAGCCTCTAATCGGAGGAAGCGGTCGGTGAGGATAACCCAGATGGACAGCTACCTATTGAGGGGGTTGAGGCTGAGGATCAGCAGGAAGGAGGAGGGCCAGCGGAGGGGAGCCATGATTGCCCCACAGCTTGATGCGGACGACCTCTTTCTGATTGGCCGAAAAACGGGGTGGGCACCTGCTTTACCATTGTCAGTTTTTTATTTTATTTATCCTTTTCTTTTTGCAGCCCGAATTCGGGGGTTGGGCTCCCCATTTAGATGTAGCCTTATCGGGGGATAGGCTCCCTTTGTCCTTAATGATAAATTGACTCGCCTTTTTGAGAACTTTATTCTGCTTCTGGTCTTGAATGGTATCCAGAGTAGCATCAGTGGCATCAATTAAGATTCGTGTAGGCAATTATGATGATTTTGATCCTGCACACGAAAGCAAACATTATATACATGGGGCGATAACCCAACCAAGACATCAGGAATGCTACTTAGCTATTTCCTAGTCTTTGAGATCCGGCGGGCAACTATTCCTTTACACTCAGATCCTTCTTGGGGGTGGTAGCCCGACCAAGGCATCAGGAGGGCTATCGAGCTATTTCCTAGTCTCGAGATCTGGAAGGCAACTATGCCCTTACACTCAGATCCTTCTTGGGGGTGGTAGCCCGACCAAGGCATCAGGAGGGCTATCAACCTATTTCCTGGTCTCGAGATCTGGAAGGCAACTATGCTCTTACACTCAGATCCTTCTTGGGGGTGGTAGCCCGACCAAGGCATCATGAGGGCTATCGAGCTATTTCCTGGTCTCGAGATCTGGAAGGCAACTATGCTCTTACACTCAGATCCTTCTTGGGGGTGGTAGCCCGACCAAGGCATCAGGATGGCTATCGAGCTATTTCCTGGTCTCGAGATCTGGAAGGCAACTATGCTCTTACACTCAGATCCTTCTTGGGGGTGGTAGCCCGACCAAGGCATCAGGAGGGCTATCGAGCTATTTCCTGGTCTCGAGATCTGGAAGGCAACTATGCTCTTACACTCAGATCCTTCTTGGGGGTGGTAGCCCGACCAAGGCATCAGGAGAGCTATCAGACTATTACCTGGTCTCGAGATCTGGAAGGCAACTATGCTCTTACACTCAGATTCTTCTTCGGGGTGGTAGCCCGACCAAGGCATCAGGAGGGCTACCGAGCTATTTCCTGGTCTCGAGAGGTTTATGTCGAATTCCCATTGAAGTGTATAGTCACTAACGTTGAACATAGTTGGAGACAAAGATGGAAGAGAAAAGGAAAATGACTTTATTGATGATTGAGATGGGGTACATCTTTATTAGGACCTGTAATGAAAACTGAGTGGGGGTAGTCTGCTTGAGAACTCCTTTCAAGGGTAGAATTTCTTCAAATGGTCTGCATTCCAAGTGTGGTTGATGGGTCGTCCGTCCATGTCTTCGAGTTTATAAGCTCCATTGCGAACAACTAGCTTTATCAAATATGGCCCTTCCCAGTTTGGACTTAAGACTCCATCCGACCTTTTCCGAGTATTCAGTGTTACTTTCCTAAGTACCAGATCCCCTTTCCTTGAATTTTCGGGCTCTAACCTTTTGGTTGAAGTATCTAGCGATCCTGCTCTGGTAGATCGCTACTTTCTCTGCTACCCGGTCTTGCTTTTCTTCTAAGAGGTCTAGACTAGCCCGGAGCTTGACTTCGTTACTTTCAGGCTCAAAGTACTGTACCCTGAACGAGGTAAATTTATGCTCGATAGGGAGGACTGCTTCAACCCCGAAGGCCAGGGAGTAAGGCGTTTCTCCAGTAGCTGTTCTTTTGGTAGTCCGGTATGCCCAAAGGACTTCTGATAGCTCTTCAGCCCATTTACCTTTCCTCTGCTGAAGCTTCTTCTTCAGAATTTTCTTGATTGTCTTGTTGGTGGATTCCACCAGCCCGTTAGTTTGGGGATGAGCCACTGAAGCGAACCTGAGGTCGATCCCCAAACCCTGGCAGAAGTCTTTGAATCGGGCGTTGTCGAATTGCTTCCCTAGGTCGGCTACAATGATGAGAGGGGTCCCGAATCTGCATACCACGTTAGTCTTGATGAACTTGGTTGTATTCTTTTCTAATATTCGAGCTAGAGGCCCTGCCTCGACCCATCTTGTGAAGTAGTCAATAGCCACGATAGCATGTTTCATCTGTCCAGGAACGGTAGGAAGTGGCCCAATTAGGTCGATTCCCCACATGGCAAAGGGGTAAGGTGAGCTAAGGGACGACAGTCGCTCGGGTGGCTGGTGGCTCAAGTTTGAGGTTTTTTGACAAAGTTCGCAGAATTGCACAAAACTCTTTGCATCTTGATGGATGGTCGGCCAATAGTACCCCATACGAAGCACCTGATAGGCTAGAGCTTCCCCACCTATGTGGTTCCCACAATCCCCAGAATGGACCTCTCTCAATGCCCACTTAGCATCATCGGGATGTAAGCACCTAAATAAGGAGAGGGATCTGCCCCTCCTGTAGAGGTATCCGTCCATCATACAGTATCGAACTGAGAGTCTCTTAACTATTCGGGCTTGGTCGGGCTCTTCAGGAAGCTCTCCTTCAAGGAGATAGGTGACAATTGGGTCCATCCAGCAAGGTAGGCGATCCAGGGAACAATTTTCTCCATTTGTGGTTATGCTTGGCTGGGTGATTACTTGGAGGGGAATTCCCCTTGGTAGGGACTGGCCTCCGTTCGCCGCTATCTTAGCCAGAACATCTGCGCGATGGTTTTGGTGTCGAGGCACCTGATCGATCATGAGTCCCTTAAATTTTCTTTTCAGCAACCGAGCTAGATTTAAGTAGGCCACCATATTATCTCCCTTTGCCTGGTAGACCCCAGTCACCTGGTTTACAACAAGCAACGAATCGCTCTTGACCTGCAGGTAGTCGGCCTTTAGCTCGATGGCTACCTTCATCCAGGCTAGGAGGGCTTCATATTCGGCTTCGTTGTTGGTAGCTTTAAACTCGAATCTGAAACAGTGGCAGAATTCAGTCCCCTCTGGATCTATCAAAACTATGCCAGCTCCTCCCCCAGCTCATCCGGATGCTCCGTCTGAAAAGAGGATCCATGGCTTGCAGCCCTCCGGCCAATTTTTGACCTCGGATATTTTCTTAGGGACCTTGTTTGCTACTGAGGGATTAACCGGATCTGGGATTGCTGAGAATTCTGCCACGAAGTCGGCTAAAGCCTGTGCCTTAATCGTAGTCCAGGGCTTATACTTTAAGTCGAACTAAGTGAGCTCTAGTGCCCATAAAACTAACCTTCCTAACACATCTGGTCTTTGCAAGAATTGACGGAGGGGTTGGTCTGTCACCACTGCTATTGTGTGAGCTTAAAAATAGGGTCGGAGTTTCCGCGCTGAGATCACCAGAGCATAAGCGAGCTTCTCCAGGAGAGCGTAGTTCCTTTCTGATTTGGTCAAGGCATGACTTACATAGTATATGGGTCTTTGAAAACCGTCCCTACAAACCTTGGCCAAAGCCCCGCTCACTGCGGTTTCTAATACAGCCAGGTAAATTTGCAGCTCATCTCCGAGAACCGGCTTGACTAACAAAGGGGGGCTTGTTAGGTATTCCTTCAAAGCTTGAAACGCCTGCTCGCTTTCCTGGCTCCATTTCATGTTCTTTCCTTGTTTGATGGCCTTGAAGAAAGGGAGGCATTTATCGGTGGAGCGAGAGATAAACCTGTTGAGTGCTACCACCCGTCCAGTCAGAATCTGTACTTACTTGAGCGAGGTCGGGGATTCCAAGTCCAGGATAGCTTTGATTTTTTCTGGGTTGGCTTCGATACCTCTCTCATGAACCATGAAGCCTAGGAACTTTCCTGCCGTTCCCCAAAAGCACATTTGGCGGGGTTCAAACGCATCCGGTTTTCCCTCAGTATGAGGAAGGTTTTACGAAGGTCTTCTTGATATCCCTTTGAGGTCGGGGATTTCGTGATCATGTCGTAGATATATACTTCCATCGTCCTTCATATCTCGGGCTTGAACAATTTGTTAACCAGCCGCTGGTATGTAGCCCCTGTATTCTTCAAACCAAACGGCATCACCTTGTAGCAGTATAGGCCCTGCCCAGTAATGAAACTGGTCTTATCTTGGTTAGCCGGGTGCATTTTAATTTGGTTGTATCCTGAGAACGCGTCCATAAAACTCAAAAGTTTATATCCGGATGTGGAGTCAACCAGTTGGTCGATCTTTGGCAAAGGAAAACTTTCTTTCGGACAAGCCTGGTTGAGGTCGGTGTAGTCGACACACATACGCCATTTTCCATTCGCCTTCATGACCATGACTACGTTGGTAAGCCATTCGGGGTAACGTACCTCTCTGATGAACCTCGCTTTGATCAATTTATCAACCTCTTCTTGTACCGCCGTGTTCCTATCCGTGTTGAAATGACACCTCTTCTGCTTGACAGGCTTAACTGTTGGATCTACTGCTAGCCGGTGGGTAGCCAATGATGCCAGGATTCCAGGCATTTCATTATGATTCCAGGCGAAGATGTCGCTGAATTCCCTGAGAAGATCAATCAGTCCTCTTTTTACTTCTGGATTAAGGGCTGGCTCAGACCTTGACGGTCTTGGAGGGATCGTCAGTCCTGACGGATATCTCTTCTAGTTTATCCACGGGCTGCCCACTGGCCCATTCCTTACCCCTTTCTCCCTCGTAGGGCATGATAGGTTCATCCTCTGGATGCCCAGTATGTTCTGCGGGCTCCTTCTCCTCCTGGATTATCTGGGATGTATCTATGTCTTCCTGGATTATTGTCACCTATACACACTGCTTTGCTAGGGCTGTAGGATTGGCAGATACTGCGTAGCATTTCCTGGCTGCCTGCTGGTCTCCGCGTACCTCTCCTACCTTAGTTCCAACCGGGAATTTCAAAACGTTGTGGTATATGGACAAGACTCCCTTCAGAGAGGATAGGAAAGGTCTCCCTAAGATGGTGTTGTAGGCCGATGGGGTGTCCACCATAACAAAGTCGGTCATTACGTTCTGTTGGAGCGGGGTGGACCCCGATGATTACTGGGAGAATCATTGATCCCACTGGTATGATCGAGTCCCCAGTGAAACCGTAAAGTGGAGTGGTATAGCTGTTGTAACAATGTTGCTTCAGGTTCAGTTTTTCCAGGGTATCTTTGAAGAGGATATCTACACTGCTTCCTGTATCCACGAGCACCCGGAGGACCAGACAGTTGGCGATCTGTATCGTGATGACCATAGGATCATCATGAGGTTGCACAGTGTTGAAGACATCTGCTTCGGTGAACACGATCTAAGCTGACTGGGCGGGCTCTATCGGGCTCTGGCTGACTTCGAAGATCCCCCGGCTCTCTCTAAGGCGGGGAACCTTTCTTGCGTGATTTTTCCGGGAGTTATTGGAAACGTCGGCCAATGTAGGACCTCCGCTGATAGTGTGTATCACCTGGATCTGTTGCATTAAGTCAGCCTGCTCCCTTTTCCTCTTTTCTGCTTCCTCACGGATTTCAGCTTGTACCTCCTTTCCAGTTCTGATACTATCTCTGACCTGTTGTAAAAATTCAATCAGGCATCCTCCCCTTATCAGGGCCTCAATCTGGTTGCGCAAGTTATAGCACTCTGAAGTGTTGTGGCCCACGTCTTCGTGGAAGTCGCAGTACTTGTACCGGTTTCTCCTGTCAGCGGGGGCCTTCATAGGAGCGGGCTTTTGGAGCAACCCTTTATCCCGTATGGCAAGGTAGATCGTTTCCCTGGTTGCATTCAATGGGGTATAGTGGTCAAACCCTTTTTCCCCTTGCATTACTGGAGCCACGGTCCCGGGAGGCGGCGAAGCCCGGGGAGGGGTTCGTTTTGCTGGATATCTTTCTTGCCTATGCGGAGGAGCAGGGGGGCGATAGGTCGACCTGTTGGGAGGTTTATTCTGAGCTCTCTGCACCGGCTCAAATTTCGGGGCTTCTTTGTTCAAAAGTTTTGCCGTTCTCATGTCGTCATGCTCTATCCTGACCTTGAGTTGTTCGTCGATCTCGACCTGCTCAAGAGCCCGATCATAAGCCTTCTGGTAAGTCTCGGGAGGTCTTTTGGCAAAAGAACGGAAAAGCTTTCCTGCCCAGAGGTTTCGTCTGAAGTTGGCGAGGGTTTCTTTTTCAGTGAAAACTCCCATCTGTATGACCTCCTTGTGAAACCGCTCCACGTATGATCGAAGAGTTTCACTCCGTTCCTGGATCACATATTGGAGGTGTATGGGATCTTTCGGACTGAGGTTTAACTCCCTGGAATTGTGAGCAAAAATCAGTTGACAATTTTGTGAAAGAATCCACGCTACCAACGGGCAGTTTCCTGAACCAGGTTTTCGCATAGTCGGTCAAGGTTGTTGGAAACATTCTGCACATGGCTGCTCTGGTAGTGTTCTGGACCTCCATCTGTTGAACAAAGCTCTCTAAATGGCTTAGAGGATCTTCCATTCCAGAGAACTTATCTGCTGGCATCTTGAATTTTGGGGGGAGCTCTGCTTCCCGGATCCTTCTAGTGAAGGGAGCGTTCATCTCGCTCAGGGGATTCTTTTTGTCCTCCTTACTCTTTCCCTTCCTTATCTGCTAGACCTCTTTTTGTAGCTTTGCCAGCTGATCCCTCAGTCGCTTATTTCTAGGTCTCTTCGAGTTAGCCTCAGATTCCTCACTGTCGAACCTTTCTGATGAACTGGCAATTTCTATCCGGTCCTCCTCTTGGACATGATCCATTCGGGGAGTTTGTCTGCTTTCCTCCTCTAGGGCCCGGGTAGTTCTCCTAGATGTAGTTGGATGAGATAGCCCTCACGGCTTCTGGGTAAAAACATCCGCGGCAGACTTGACTAGCCGGGGTTGATATTGTGAAAGTCTTTTAGGAACTGGGGGCATGGGTCTCAACCTATCTCGGATCGAACGTTGGGGCCCTGATCTATCTCGAGCCGGCTCGGGAGGAGGAGGGCCTAGGCGATCGAAAGCAGGTGGTCTAGCTCCGAGCCTGCTCAACTCTCCCTGATCATTTAGGTTGGTAGGCTGGACTGTGATGCCTTCAGCGAGGAGGCGGACG
The DNA here is from genome assembly GCA_033220585.1 of Dipteronia sinensis. Classification (NCBI taxonomy): domain Eukaryota; kingdom Viridiplantae; phylum Streptophyta; class Magnoliopsida; order Sapindales; family Sapindaceae; genus Dipteronia; species Dipteronia sinensis. The sequence goes on along the minus strand of CM065639.1, from coordinate 25,368,041 downwards.
CGGATGGATTCTACGAAGGCCGCCTGCTTGTTGGTCGAGCGCTGCCTGGCTCACTATGGGGTGGCTAGCAGTCCGTGTATTGGTTGTCTGGATCGGAGCTTGACTACTATATCCAGACTTTCTCCCCCTTCCTGGAGCCTTTCGAGTTGGCCTCGCCGGGGATTGCTCCGGGACTCTGTGTTGGCCTTGGGAGGAGATGAGCCTCATAGTTCCTATAAAACAATGAAAATATAAATACAAACGATTGGTTAGTTGGGTGTAGGATGCACTTTCCCACAGACGGCTCCAGAAAGTGTTAACGGAAATTTTACTCGGGATGAGAAATCTCTGTTAACGCCCTCGAGACCACTATCACGTAGGTGATGGCCGAAATTATTTATATATGTGATAGTGGTTTATATAGTGACAAATAAACAAGAGCGTTTTATTTAGCATGCATGGTACACGAGTACAAGGATTTTTCTCTCTTTTCTCTCAACTCTCTTTGGTAAATGATCGGTTGCTAGTCGTATGCCTGTCGAATAGTAGTCTCTTTTTTTCGTTTCTTTTCTTTTCTATTTATACATGGTTTGTAGGTCAACAGACTGATTCTCCTTTGATTGTCTCAGTGATTGCCTCAGTCTCTTCCTTATCTGGCGGGATTTCTTGCGTTAATATCATTTGACTTTTAGATTGACGCCCGAATTGAGAGTATCGTGGTGGAGATCAGCTTGTTTCCTTTTGGATTTCATTACTTATTCTGCATGTAGATAACGCTTCCAGGTACGATTTAATGCATTCCTCGTATCCTTTCAGTATAATCCTTATAGGAGTCGAGGGACATGATGATATGGTGTGATGCATCAACCAGAGAGGTTGTTTAGTATTTTGACCTTGATGTCTGAGAAGTTTCATCCAGCTTGGTGCCAGATCTGGCTTCTCTTGACTTTTCCGAAGCTAGACTTGGCCTTAACTGACCTTTTTGAAGCTAGGTGTGGCTTCGACTGACCTCGTGGCCTTCTAGGGACATTCTTCTGTGTCAATCGAGGTACGGACGGGTTTCTTGAGTATTTGCAAGATGACCTTGACTTTGGGGAGCTTCTAGTTTTGATGATGCGGGCTAAGCCCGATCATTCTGGGCTCTATCCCGGATGTTTCCGGAGCCCGCCCTTGTTCTTGGGGTGGTATTGCGGTTCGACCCTGGATAGAGAGGTCTCCTGGTGGAAGTTCTCGGGTCCGGGCTTTATCCCAGACGTTTCTGAAGCCCGCCCTTGTGCCTGGGGCGGCATCGTAACTTGGCTATGGATATAGAGGTCTTTAGGTGAAACTTTCGGGTATGGAACCAGGTCTAGGAAGTGGAAAATTTCCCTTTGGTCCTTAGCCAATTTTGGCTATTAACAGATTATAAGATTGAGAATTCACAAGTGACCAAACGTTCTTTATTTTCTCTAGGAGGATTACTGTGACTAACAAAAGAAAAGGCTTGTTTTTCCATCCTCATGTTTACAATTCAAAGAAAGGGAGCCCACACTTTTGGGTGATTCATGTTCGTGATTGGATTGGAAGATCTTGCGGTTTCAATTTGAAGTAAGTGGATTCAAATCGACGTAAAATCAATCGTCACGTGAAAAAGATACGATACTTTTATTATATGTTAATTAATCTAGGGTTAAGGTTCTTTCTTTTAAAAGGAAAAGTTTTGAAATATACAACCCAATTTTTTGCTTCCGCCGCGTGTTTTTCCCTACAATTGGTATCAGAGCCAGGTTGTACCATTGATTAATTGATGTATGTATATATATATATATATATACGTAAATCTATTTCTTTTTATTGAAAATATGCATGTTTTAGAAAGAGATGGCACTCTAGGTATTCACATATATAATTACATCGGAATGTATGGATATATATGTTTTATAATATGGTTTGTTATTGCTCAATTTTGGTTATAGAATTTCAATGTAATTTTTGTTTGGAGTTGTAACAAGAAGGGTGGTCTATAGTCGCCATAATTTCCTTCTTGATATTTGTTAAGTTTTGTTAATAGCAAAAATTGGCTAAGGACCAAAGGAAAATTTTCCACCTCCCAGACCTGGTTCCATACCCGAGAGTCTCCACCAGGAGACCTTTCTATCCAGAACCGAACTATGACACCTCCCCAGGAAAAAGGACGGGCTCCGGAAACATCCGGGATAGAGCCCGGAACGATTAGATCTAGCCCGCATCACCAAAACTAGAAGCTCCCCGAAGTCGAGGTCACCTCGCAAATGCTCCAGAGACTCGCCTATACCTCGCTGACACAGAAGAATGTCCCTAGAAGGCCGCACCTAGCTTCGAGAGATCAGGGGAAGCCACTCCTAGCTTTGAAAGGTCAGGGAGTCCACACATAGCTTCAAAAAGGTCAAGGGAAGCTGGATCTGGCTCCAAGCTGGATGAAACTTCTCAGATATCGAGGTCGGAACACTGATCAACCCCACTAGTTGATGCACCACACCATGCCATATTCAACGACCTCTATAAAGGATCATGCTGAAAAGATTCGAAGATACACTGGATCATATCTGGAAATGTTACCTATATGCAGGACAAGTAATAGAGTCCAAAGAGGAAACAAACTGATCTCCACCACGATACTCTCAATTCGGCTGTTAACTCAAAGTCAATGACATTAAAGCGAGAAATCCCGCCCGATAAGGAGGGGAGAGACTGAGAAAATCAAGGGGAGAATCAATTTGTTTAACCTACAAAACTATGTATAAATAAAAAGAAAGAAAATGAGAAAGAGGAGACTATTATTCGACAGGCATACGACAAATACTCAACCAGACCCAAGAGAGAGTTGAGAGCAAAAAATAAAGAAACTTGTATTTGTATACCATGCATGTTCAATAAAAAGATTCTTGCTTTCTTTTGGTTGAATGGTATCATCATTCCTTGGCATTTTATAAATCATCGCTACACATATAATCAATCTTGGCCACCACCTACGTGGTAGTGGTCTCGAGGGTGATAACTGAGATTTCTCATCCCGAGCAAAGTTTCTGTTAACACTTTCTGGCGCCGTCTGTGGGAAAAACCTTACACCTAATTAACCAATTATTTGCATTTACATTTTCGTTGTTTTACAGAAACTATGAGGCTCCGCTCCTCCCAATGCCAACATAGAATCTCTGAGCAACCTCCGGCGAGGCTAACACGAAAGGCCCCAAGAAATGGTAGAAATTCTGGGCATAATAGTCAAGTTCCGGTCCAAACAACCAATGCGCGGGCTACTGGCCACCCTATAGTGAGCCAGGCCGCGCTCGACCCACAAGCGGCGGCTTTCGTAGAATCGATCCACGTCATCCTGCTCGCTGAAGGCATCACAATCCAGGCTCGGAGCTAGGCCACCTGATTTCGATCGCCTAGGACCTCCACTTCCAGAGCCGGCCCGAGATAGATCAGGGAACCAACGTTCGATCCGGGATAGGCTGGGACCCATGTCCCTAGTTCCGAAAAGAATTTCACAATATCAACCCAGGCTAGTTAAGTCTGCCGCGGATGCTATTCCCTGGAAGCCACGAGGGCTATCTCATCCAACTACATCTAGGAGAACTGCCTGGGCCCTAGAGGAGGAAAGTAGACAAACTCCCCGAGTGGATCCTATCTAGGAGGAGGATCGGATAGAAATTGCCAGTTCATCGAAAAGATTCGACAGTGAGGAATCTGAGGTTAACTCGAAGAGACCTAGGAACAAGCGACTGCGGGATCAGCTGGCAAAGTTACAAAAGAAGGTCCAGCAGATAAGGAAGGGACAGAATAAGGAGGACAAAAAGGATCCCCTGAGCGAGATGAACGCTCCCTTCACTAGGAGGATCCGGGAAGCAGAGCTCCCCCCAAAATTCAAAATGCCAGCAGATAAGTTTTCTGGAACGGAAGATCCTCTAAGCCACCTAGAGAGCTTCGTTCAACAGATGGAGGTCCAGAACACTACTAGAGCAGCTATATGCAGAATGTTTCCAACGACCCTAACCGACTATGCGCAAACCTGGTTCAGGAAACTGCCCGTTGACAGCGTGGATTCTTTCACAAAATTATCAACAGATTTTTGCTCACAATTCCAAGGAGTCAAACCTCGTCCGAAAGATCCCATACACCTCCAATATGTGATCTAGGAATGGAGTGAAACTCTTCGGTCGTACGTGGAACGATTTCACAAGGAGGTCATACAAATGGGAGTTTTCACTGAAAAGAAACCCTCTCCTACTTCAGGCGAAACCTATGGGCAGGAAAGCTTTTCCGTTCCTTCGCCAAGAGACCTCCCGAAACTTACCAGGAGGCCTACGACCGGGCTCTTGAGCAGGTCGAAATCGACGAACAACTCAAGGTCAAGATGGAACACGACGACATGAGAACGGAAAAGCGTATGAAAAAAGAAGCCCCCAAATTTAAGCTAGTGTAGAAAACTCAGAATAAACCTCCCAACAGGTCGACCTATCACCTCCCTGCTCCTCTGCATAGGCAAGAAAGATATCCAGCAAAACGAACCCCTCCCCGGGCTTCGCCGTCTCCCAAGACCGTGGCTCTAGTAATGCAAGTGGAAAAAGGGTATGACTATTACACCCATTTGAATGCTTCCAGGGAAACAATCTACCTTTCCATACGAGATAAAGGGTTGCTCCAAAAGCCCGCTCCCATGAAGGCCCCAGCTGACAGGAGAAACCGGTACAAGTACTGCGACTTCCATGAAGACGTAGGCCACAACACCTCAGAGTGCTATAATTTGCGTAACCAGATTGAGGCCCTAATAAGGGGAGGAGGACTGATTGAGTTCTTAAAACAGGTCAGAGATAACATCAGGACTGGAAGGGAGGTACAAGCTGAAATCCGTGAAGACGCAGAAAAGAGGAAAAGGGAACAGGCTGACTTAATGCAACATATCCAGGTGATACACACTATCAGCGGAGGTCCTACACTGGCTGGCGTTTCCAATAACTCCCAGAAAAACCACGTAAGAAAGGTTCCCCGCATCGGAGAAAGCCGGGGGATCTTCGAAGTCAGCCAGAGCTCGACAGAGCCCTCCCAGTCAGCGCAGATCGTATTCACCGAAGCAGATGTCTTCAACACTGTGCAACCTCATGATGATCCTATGGTAATCACGATATAGATCGCCAACTGTCTGGTCCTATCACGTGCTCGTGGCTACAGGTAGCAGTATAGATATCCTCTTCAAGGATACCCTGGAAAAATTGAACCTGAAGCAACGTTGTTACAACAGCTATACCACTCAGCTTTACGGTTTCACTGAAGATTCGATCATACCAGTGGGGTCGATGATCCTCCCAGTAATAATCGGAATCACCCTTCTCCAACAGAATGTTATGACTGACTTTGTTGTAGTGGACACCCCATCGGCCTACAACGCCATCCTAGGGAGACCTTTCATGTCTTCCTTGAAGGGAGTCTTGTCCATATACCACAACGTCCTAAAATTCCTGGTTGGAACCAAAGTAGGAGAGGTACGCGGAGACCAGCAGGCTGCCAGGAAATGCTATGCAGTATCTGCCAATCTTATAGCCCTAGCGAAACAGTGTGTACAGGTGACATTAATCCAGGAGGACATGGATACATCCCGGATAATCCAGGAGGAGAAGGAGCCTGCGGAACATCCTAGGCATCCGGAGAGAGAACCTATTATGCCCTACGAGGAAGAACGGAGTAAGGTATGGGCCAGCGGGTAGCCCGTAGATAAACTAGAAGAGATACCTATCAGGAATGATGATACCTCCAAGGTCGTCAAGGTCGGAGCCACCCTTGATCCAGAAGTAAAAAAGAGGACTGATTGACCTTCTAAGGGAGTTTAGCGACATCTTTGCCTGGAACCATGATGAAATGCCTAGAATCCCGGCATTATTGGCCGCCCACCGACTAGCAGTAGATCCAACAGTCAAGCCCGTCAAGCAGAAGAGGCGTCACTTCAACGCTGATAGGAACGCTGCGGTGCAGGAAGAGGTTAATAAATTGATCAAAGCAGGGTTCATCAGAGAAGTACGTTACCCCGACTGGATCGCCAACGTGGTCATGGTTACGAAGGTGAATGGGAAGTGGTGTATGTGTGTCGATTACACAGACCTCAACCGGGCTTGTCCGAAAGACAGTTTTCCTTTACCAAAGATCGACCAGCTGGTTGACTCCACGTCCGGAAATAAAATTTTGAGTTTTATGGATGCATTCTCAGGATACGACCAAATTAAAATGCATCCGGCTGACCAAGATAAGACCAGTTTCATTACTGGGCAGGGCATATACTGCTACAAGTTGATGTCGTTTGGTTTGAAGAATGCGGGGGCCACATACCAGCGGTTGGTTAACAAACTGTTCAAGCCTGAGATAGGAAGGACGATGGAAGTGTATATCGACGACACGATCACGAAATCCCCAACTGCAAAAGGACATATGGAAGACCTTCGCAAAACCTTCCTCATACTGAGGGAAAACCAGATGCGTTTGAACCCCTCCAAATGTGCCTTTGGGGTAACAACGGGGAAGTTTCTGGGCTTCATGGTTCATGAGAGAGGTATAGAAGCCAACCCAGAAAAAATAAAAGCTATCTTGGACCTGTAATCCCCAACCTCGCTCAAGCAAGTACAGATTCTGACTGGACGGGTGGCGGCACTCAACAGGTTTATCTCTCGCTCCACCGATAAATGTCTCCCTTTCTTCAAGGCCATCAAACAAGGGAAAAACATGAAATGGAGCCAGGAGAGCGAACAAGCTTTTCAAGCTTTGAAAGAATACCTAACAAGCCCCCCATTGTTAGTCAAGCCGGTTCTGGGAGATGAGTTACAGATCTACTTGGCCGTATCAGAAACTGCAGTAAGCGGGGCTTTGGCTAAGGATTGTAGCGACGGTTTTCAAAGACCCATATACTATGTGAGTCATGCTTTGACCAAATCAGAAAAGAATTACATTCTCTTGGAAAAGCTCGCTTATGCTCTGGTGATCTCAGCGAGGAAACTCCGTCCCTATTTTCAAGCTCACACAATAGTAGTGGTGACAGACCAAGCCCTCCGCCAATTCTTGCGAAGACCAGACGTGTCTGGAAGGCTATTCTTATGGGCACTAGAGCTCACTCAGTTTGACCTAAAGTATAAGCCCCAGACTTTGGCTGACTTTGTGGCAGAATTCTCAGCGATCCCAGATCCAGATGATCCCTCAGTATCAAATGAGGTCCCTGAGAAGATATCTGAGGCCGACAATTGGCCGGAAGGCCGCAAGCCATGGACCTTCTTTGCAGATAGAGCATCCGGGCAAGCCGGGGGAGAAGCTGGCATAGTTTTAATAGATCCGGAGTGGACTGAATTCTGTCACTGTTTCAGATTCGAGTTTAAAGCTACCAACATCGAAGCGGAATATGAAGCCCTCCTAGCCGGGATGAAGGTAGCCATTGAACTAAAGGCCGACTACCTGCAAATTAAGAGCGATTCATTGCTTGTTGTAAACCAGGTGACTGGGGTCTACTAGGCAAATGGAGATAATATGGCTGCCTACCTAAATCTAGCCCAGCTGCTAAAAAGTAAATTTAAGGGACTCAAGATCGATAAGGTGACTCGACACCAAAACCATCGCGCAGATGTTCTGGCTAAAATAGCGGCGAACGGAGGCCAGTCCCTACCACGGGGAATTCCCCTCCAAGTTATCACCTAACCAAGCATAGCCACAAATGGAGAAATTTGTTCCTTGGATCGCCTGCCTTGCTGGATGGACCCAATTGTTGCCTACCTCCTTGAAGGAGAGCTTGCCGAAGGGCCTGACCTTGCCCGAATAATTAAGAGACTCTCAGTTCGATACTGTATGGTAGACGGGTACCTCTACAGGAGGGGCAGATCCCTCCCCTTACTTAGGTGCTTGCATCCCGATGATGCTAAGTGGGCATTGAGAGAGGTCCACTCTGGGACTGTGGGAACCGCATAGGTGGGGAAGCTCTAGCCTATCAGGTCCTTCGTATGAGGTACTATTGGCCGACCATCCACCAAGACGCAAAGAGTTTTGTGCAATCTTGCGAACCTTGTCAAAGAACTTCAAACTTGAACCACCAGCCACCCGAGCGACTGTCGTCCCTCAGTTCACCTTACCCCTTTGCCATGTGGGGAATCAACCTAATTGGGCCATTTCCTACCGCTCCCGGACAGATAAAACATGCTATCGTGGCTATCGACTACTTCACAAGATAGGTCGAGGTAGGACCTCTTTCCTGAATATCAGAAAAGAATACAACCAAGTTAATCAAGACTAACGTGGTGTGCAGATTCGAGACCCCTCTCATCATTATAGCCGACTTAGGGAAGCAATTCGACAACGCTCGGTTAAAAGACTTCTGCAAGGGATTGGGGATCGAACTGAAGCTCACTTCAGTGGCTCATCCCCAGACTGACGGGCTGGTAGAATCCACCAACAAGACTATCAAGAAACTTCTGAAAAAGAAGCTACAGCAGAAGAAAGGTAAATGGGCCGAAGAGCTACGAGAAGTCCTCTGGGCATACAGGACTACAAAGAGAACAACTACCGGGGAGACACCTTACTCCCTGGCTTTTGGGGTTGAAGCAGTCCTCCCCATCAAGCATAAATTAACCTCGTTCAGGGTACAACACTTTGAGCCCGAAAGTAATAAAGTCAAGCTCCGGGCTAATCTAGACCTCTTAGAAGAAAAACAAGATCGGGTAGCAGAGAAAGTAGCAATCTACCAGAGCAAGATCGCTAGATACTTCAACCAAAAGGTTAGAGCCTAGGAATTAAAAGAAGGGGACCTGGTACTTAGGAAAGTTACCCTGAACACTCAGAAAAGGTCGGATGGAGTCTTAAGTCCCAATTGGGAAGGGCCATATTTGATAAAGCTAGTTGTTCGCAATGGAGCTTATAAACTCGAAGACATGGACAGACGATCCATCGACCACACTTGGAATGCAGATCATTTGAGGAAATTCTACCCTTGAAAGGAGTTCTCAAGCAGATTACCCCCACTTAGTTTTCATTACAGACCCTAGTAAAGATGTACTACATCTCGATCATCAATAAAGTCATTTTCCTTTTCTCTTCCATCTTTGTCTCCAACTATGTTCAACATTAGTGACTATATCCTTGTATGGGAAATTCAACATAAACATCTCGAGACCAGGAAATAGCTCGATAGCCCTCCTGATGCCTTGGTCGGGCTACCACCCCCAAGAAGGATTTGAGTGTAAGAGCATAGTTGCCCACTAGATCTCGAGACCAGGAAATAGCTCGATAGCCCTTCTGATGCCTTGGTCGGGCTACCACCCCCAAGAAGGATCTGAGTGTAAGAGCATAGTTGCCCTCCAGATCCCAAGACCAGGAAATAGCTCGATAGCCCTCCTGATGCCTTGGTCGGGCTACCACCCCCAAGAAGGATCTGAGTGTAAGAGCATAGTTGCCCTCCAGATCTCGAGACTAGGAAATAGCTCAGTAGCCTTCCTGATGCCTTGGTCGGACAACCACCCCCAAGAAGGGTCTGAGTGTAAGAGCATAGTTGCCCTCCAGATCTCAAAGACCAGGAAATAGCAAAGTAGCCCTCCTGATGTCTTGGTAGGGCTATCGCCCCATAAAAATATATATATATATATATAATTGTTAACGGAAATTTTACTCGGGATGAGAAATCTCTGTTAACGCCCTCGAGACCACTACCACGTAGGTGGTGGCCAAAATTCTTTATATATGTGACAGTGGTTTAGATAGCCAAAATTCTTTATATATGTGACAGTGGTTTATATAGTGACAAATAAACAAGAACATTTTTATTTAGCATGTGTAAGTTCCTCATATTTTGATTGGCTTATTTCGTTGACAAACCACATTGGGGATTATTCTTTGTAAGGGTAATTTAGGCCAAGCTTCAAGGACATCATCTCCCTCAAAGAGCACTTCAAAGGTATCTCACTAGTTTAACTTTCTTTGAAGAGATCTAGTTGCACACACTCACTTGCATGCATTATGTTCCTATCTTCATGTAATTGAATGATGTATTGTATGCCTCTTTTCACACTCCACACTTGCACATTTTGCACATCTCTTAGTGTGTCAAGCTTGCCCATAAAAGAGATTTTCTTCTCTTAGCGCGGCCTAGACCGCTTGGCAAGATATGCCTGCACCGCGGCATACAGAGCGGTATATCTCAGCAGAGTCATGCTTCGTGTACCGCTTCCTGTACACGTGCACGCAAAGCGACCCACGTCGCGGTGTTGTCCAGTAAGCCTCTGTTGCCCATACCGCGGCCTGTGCACCTGCATGCACAGCGCCCTGCACCGCGTTATTGTCCAGACGGTACACTGCTGTGTGTACCGCGGTCTGGACACTTGCCTGCAACGCGGTCCAGCAAGCGGTATTGACGGGATTTTGTTTCTCAAACCCAAAACAACGCAGTTTTGTCTAGGGTTTCTATATATATGTTCTATCTTCTTCCTTGCTCGTTTTCTTGAGTTCAAGAAGCCATTTTTGATAGGCTAAGCTTCTATTAGAGAGAGAAACTCCCAAGAACTCATCTTTACTCAACCAAACACAAATCCATGTGCATCTAACATCTTCAAGCATCATCTCATCATGGATTCTTCTTGCTTTCATTGACTAGGTAACTTGAACATGCCCTAAATCTCTTTGTATTTATTTATGTTCTTGTTGGCCTAGGGTTAGCTCTTTTATGTGATTTTATTGCATATCTTTATGTTTATTGGCATTTATAACATGATTGAGTTGTTGGTTGTTGGTTGAGAGCCTTGTACATTAATAGCTAGCATTTATGACGTTTTTACCCTTCTAGCTAAATCTTCATGCATTTGCATTTAGATATTGATATCTAGGATTTGCATTTATTAATATCTTAAATCCTTAGATAAGCATTTATTGTCCCCTAGCATTAATTGCATGTTTGAATATCTTTTACATATTCACATAGGTTGTTTATACTCTTCATTGATTGTTAAGCTTTGTGACTAAGTAAGTTAGTGCACAAGCTTGTGGTCAAGAATCACTATTAAAGGCCCGTTGGGTAGATTGAAAGGGTTAGTGACCAAGTAGATGTGACTTGAGGTCAACCTAGGTTGTAAACTTTGGTTCAAATAGTTGATTTGAGGACCGTTTGTGGCTAGAAGGATAGCCCGTGAGTTTTGCCCAGTTGGAGGGTTTCTCACGTAAATCAATCCTTGTGTTTTTATTGTTTTCCGCATATTTATATTGGATTGATTGATTGTTAACATGGAGTAGGATTATCGAAATTGATTAAGTCAAAAAGTTGGTAATATATCAACTAAAACCTATTCACTCCCCCTCTAGGTTGTATTAGACACACTTTGTGTATTTTCAATTGGTATCAGAGCGGGTTCCTAGATACACTTAGGTGATCCTTGCTCGTTGTGTGTCTTGCCTATTGTTTGTGTTTGTTGCATCATAAACATTCATCTCATTCATACCCAAACACTATGAGTGGGAACGGAAGTGGTAATGAGGGAGCCTCTAGCACAAGACCCCCCCTTGCTCACCGGAATAAACTATGCCTCTTGGAAAGGTAAGATGGAGTCTTACATTTGCCAAATAAATGACCGAGCATGGATGGCAATTGAAGACGGCTACACTCTTCCGGTAAAAACTCTTGAAGACGAAAGTGTAGTTCTCAAGCCAAAGTCGGAATGGTCAACTCAAGAGTTTGAAGCATCCAAGTGGAACAACAAGGCTATGCATGCAATTCTTTGTGCAATGGATGACAATCAGTACAAATTGATCCAAACAACAAGAATTGCAAAAGAGGCATGGGAGATTCTAGAGACGGCCCATGAGGGAACCGAGGTCGTCAAGGACTCCAAGCTTCAAGTCCTCCAAACACAATTCGAGCAAATTAGGATGGAGGAGGATGAGTGCTTCAACGACTTTCAAGTGAAGATGATGGACATAGTCAATCAAAGCCATCAACTTGGTGATCCCTATTCGGATAGGAGGATCAAGCAAAAAATTATGAGGTCGCTTCCAGCAAGATTTGAGTCAAAAGTGACGGCTCTTGAGGAGAATAGTGACTACAAGAATATGAAGCCAAGTGAAGTTATTGGAAGGCTTCTAGCATATGAGTCTAGATGGACTCCCACACCTACACCTCAAAAGAAGCAAAAGAGCATTGCTCTGAAGACTTCTAAGGTTGAGAAGGAGGAAGAAGACTCAGATGAAGAAATGGCCCTCATGGTGAAAAGATTCAAGAAGTTCATCAATTTTGAGAAGAGGGGATTTGGATCCAAAGGAAAGGAAATAAAGAAGAAGACTCCTTTCAAGAAGTTTGAGTCAAGTGAAGACAAGCCCACAAGAAGAGGGATTCAATGCTTCGAATGTGGAGGTTTCGGACACATCTCCACGGATTGTGGAAATTTGAAAAATAAGAAGAAAGGAAAGGCCATGGCCGCCACGTGGAGTGATGGTGATGACTTGGAAGAAGAAGGAGAGTCCTCAGATGATGAGGATCATGTGGCAAACTTTATTGCATTCGCATCCTCTCTCAAGAGTAAGGAAGCAATAGATGATGAAGAGGTAGAGAAACAAAGTGAAGATGACTCTAGCTATGGTGACTCTTCATCCCATTCAACAAATATAAATGTAGGAGGAATGGATCTTGAAGGCTTCATTGAGCATTTTCAAAGCTCAAGATTGAAGATGAAGAAGGAGATTCAAAGGCTAAAAGGGGAGAATCTCAAGCTATCCACCGAAGCTACTCACTTAAATAAAGAAGTGAAGATAGCCAAAAGGAATGAGGAATTGATGGAAAAGGAGCTTGAAGAAGCTAGAGAGATCATTGCTAAGATGACTTCAAGCACGAATAAACTTGACCACATGTTAGGAGTTGGCAAGAGGCCAAGTGATAAGAAAGGTCTTGGCTATGAAAATGACAAGGAGACCTCATCCTCAAGCAAAATTGTGTTTGTTAAGGGTTTGGATAACAAAGAGCCTCCACCCCCACAATATCCTAGGAAGAAGATCGAACTAGGAGAGTGCTCTAAAGATCCTCAAGTCAAGGTAGCACAAGGGAAACAAGCTCAAGCTCAATCAACAAGGGTGCATCAAGCAAGTTTCCCTCAACCGAAATACCATCAAGCCAAAAAGCAATTCATGCAAGGGCAACCAAGGAAGCAATTCGCTCCAACTCAACAACAAAGAAAAAGAGAACCAATCCAACATAAAAGACAAGCTCAAATGCGTGGGAAAGCCCCTCTGTACTCATAAGGGCATGGTATGTCTTCTTATTTTATTCCCACTTGTCACTTTTGTGGTGTTGATGGTCACATTAGACCAAATTGCTTTAAATACATTGAAATGTGTAGAATCAAGAGCATGATTGAAAGAAATAGAGCTAGAGCTAGAATGCATGTTCCTAGGAAACCCAGAGCAAATTTGCATGATCCTAGAAAATTTAGAGCCAATGTGACTAATACCACTAGGAATGAGAACATTACACCTAGGTGGATTAGAAGGGATAACTATTCTTACTATGTGGCTCAAATTGCCTTGAAGGCAAATGCCTCTAACACTTGGTATTTGGATAGTGGTTGTTCTAGGCATATGACGGGGAACAAGAGCTTCTTTAAATCCCTTGTCTTGGAGGATGGAGGATTTGTCACCTTTGGTGATGGATCCAGAAAGAAAGTCATAGGGAAAGGAACCATCTCCATTCCCGATTTACCCTCCTTGTCAAATGCTTTACTTGTTGATGGCTTACAAGCCAATCTTATAAGCATTTCTCATCTTAATGATGACGGACTCTCTGACTTGTTTAACAAAAATGATTGCTCTATTTTAATGCCAAATGGACAAACCTTGCTAAAAGGAAAGAGATCTAGTGACAATTGCTATTGTCTTGAAGCTAGTGCTATCTCTTGCAATATGTCCAAATGTGAGGAAATTGAGTTATGGCATCAAAGACTTGGCCACATGAACTATCGAGATTTGAGGATCTTAGATAAGTTCAAGGTTGTGCGTGGCCTCCCAAAGCTTGGGAAGAAAGTCGATGGCGTTTGTGGACCTTGTCAACAAGGGAAACCAACCAAAAGTATGCACAGGAAAGGCAAGTATCTCGCCACCAAGGAGCCATTAGAGCTTCTACATATGGACCTTATGGGTCCCATGCAAACCGAGAGTCTCGGTGGCAAGAGATACATTTTTGTTTGTGTTGATGATTTTTCTAGATTTACATGGACATACTTTCTTAGAGAAAAATCTGAAACTTTTGAAAAATTTAAAATGCTTTGCACTAAAATTCAAAATGAAAAGAACTCACACATTAAAAGCATTAAAAGAATTAGGAGTGACCATGAGAGGGAATTTGAAAATGCTTGTTTTGAAAGCTATTGCAATAGCTTAGGCATTTCCCATGAGTTTTCGGCTCCTAGAACTCCTCAACAAAATGGGGTTGTTGAGAGGAAGAATAGGGTCCTTCAAGAGATGGGCCGTGTGATGTTGCTTAGCAACAATGTCCCTAGGAACCTTTGGGCCGAGGCCATCAATACGGCTTGCTACATAGGAAATAGAGTCTTCCTAAGGCCCGGTACTAGGCAAACCTCCTATGAATTATGGAAGGGTAGGAAGCCAAATATTAGCTACTTCCACTCATTTGGGAGCAAATGCTATATTCTAAATGACCGAGATCAACTTGGCAAGTTTGATGCCAAGAGTGATGAGGGGATTTTTATTGGCTATGCTCTTAATAGTAAGGCCTATAGAGTTTTCAATTTAAAAACTCGAAGTGTCATGGAATCATCTAATGTTGTCATAGATGATTGTAGGCCTAAGACTAGAGACCATGATGAGGAGGTTATTGTGCTTGATGATCCTCTCTTGGAGAAGAATGGTGAGACTTCAGTTGATGTGAAGTCAAGTCTTGATGAAGAGGTCATCCAACCTCTTGATAGAGATCCATCTTTGGACTCTAAAGAACCCGCTCCATGGGTTAAACATCTCCACAATAAGAATGACATTCTTGGAGATATGAATGAGGGTGTTAGGACTAGGCGTCAATTAGCTAATCAGATTAGCTATACTTGCTACACCTCTAAAATTGAACCCAAAAAGGTTGATGAAGCCTTGAATGATGAGTTTTGGGTTCTTGCCATGCAAGAAGAGCTAAACCAATTTGAAAGAAATGAGGTTTGGACTCTTGTTCCTAGACCCAAGGATACTAATGTCATAGGCACAAAATGGGTATATAGGAACAAGTCGGATGAAAATGGCAACATTGTGCGCAACAAGGCTAGACTTGTAGCACAAGGATACTCTCAAATTGAGGGTATTGACTTTGAGGAGACCTTTGCTCTGGTTGCCCGTCTTGAGTCCATAAGGCTTCTTTTGTCCATATCATGTGTGCACAAATTCAAATTGCATCAAATGGATGTTAAGAGTGCATTCCTCAATGGGTTCTTGCATGAGGAAGTGTTTGTTGAGCAACCCAAGGGGTTTGTGGATCCACACCACCCCAATCACGTCTATAGCCTCAAGAAGGCTTTATATGGGTTGAAACAAGCACTTAGGGCTTGGTATGAGCGCCTCACTCAATTTCTTGTTGACAATGACTACACTAGGGGCAGTGTTGACAAAACTTTATTCATCAAGAGGAACAAAGATGAGCTTTTCATAGCTCAAATCTATGTTGATGATATCGTTTTTGGCTCCACCAACAAATCCAAAGTCCAACAATTTGTTGATGTCATGTCTCATGAGTTTGAGATGAGTCTTGTTGGGGAGCTCAATTACTTCCTAGGTTTGCAAATCAAGCAATTGCATGATGGGATTTTCATATCCCAAGCTAAGTATGCTAAAAACCTAGTGAAGAAGTTTGGCCTTGAGAATGCCAAACATTGTGACACACCCATGAGTACCACCTTGAAACTAAGCAAGGATGCTAGTGGCAAGAGTGTGGAACAAAGTCTTTATCGGGGTATGATTGGTAGCTTGCTTTACTTGACCGCAAGTAGGCCCGATATAGCCTTTAGTGTGGGTGTGTGTGCTAGGTACCAAGCTGATCCCAAGGAATCCCATCTCTCCTCAGTGAAGAGAATCATTCGATATGTGAATGGGACTTCCGACTATGGGATATGGTACTCTTTTGACACTAATGCTAGCTTAGTTGGCTTTAGTGATGCAGATTGGGCAGGAAATTGTGATGATAGGAAGAGTACATCGGGCGGTTGCTTCTTCCTAGGCAACAACTTGGTCTCATGGTTTTGCAAGAAGCAAAATTCCATCTCTCTATCCACAGCTGAAGCGGAATACATTGCCGCCGGGAGTGCTTGCACACAACTCCTTTGGATGAAACAAATGCTTGTGGATTATGGCTTTGATCAAGGTATTCTTACCCTTTATTGTGATAACATGAGTGCGATTAACATTTCAAAGAATCCTGTTCAGCACTCTAGGACAAAGCATATAGACATTAGGCATCATTTCATTAGAGAACTAGTTGAAAACAATTGCATTGCACTTGAGCATGTGGGCACTAATGATCAACTAGCGGATTTATTTACAAAGCCCTTAGACTCAACTAGGTTCAAGTCACTTAGTAGATCTATTGGGATTTGTCATATGTCTTGATGTGTTTTGATGATTGACCCCTTATGGGGAACTCAAGCAAAGAGAGCAACCTTGCATGTTGGAATAAGCAAAAAATTGATCAACTTTATGCTTCTTTATTATTTGCTTGAGTATTCTTGGTTGTGCTTATATATAATCTTATATGGCTTTTTATTCAATAAGTGTGCCTTGCTTGGCTTGTAATCCATGTCACCTCTATGTTCAAACATGCATTTTTGGATTAGGAGAATTGATTGGGAAATACATTTGAATGACCTATAATTTATCTCCTTGACATGTGAACTTGTTTATGACATGCTCAAAATGTTATGCATGAAATTTTTTTTATTGCCTTAGTGCAAAATTTGTGTGAAAGCAACTGAGAAGACTAAACCCAATAAGGATCTAGTATCCATGCAATAAATAAGGATGTCTCATCCAAATTTAGTCTTCTCTCTCTCTTTATTAGTTGAACAAGGCTACTATCATACGGGTATCATACCCGGAAAAATCAAAAAGGGTGCAAAAGTCGCTCATGTCTTGTTTCGCTTATAAAGTTTGGTATTGTTGCTCTTTAAATTGAAATTCATCTTTAAAACACTATATCTTGTTTGCTTATGACAAAAGGGTGCAAATTGGTTTGAATTCTTTTGGAACCCTTTTTGAGGTTCTCCTTGCCAAATACCATTTGCTTGAACCATGACGTTACATGTCTTACATCCAAAGCAATTAAGTCATCCATTTTCTTCTAAATAATAAACCTTCAATGATTCTCTCTCAATTAATTGAGTTGCATAAAGATGTTGTATATGATTATGCACTTATCTTGCAAATAGCTCTCTTTGCTAAAGTGACCCGGTTGGGGAATACTCCTTTGTCTATCTCATGACAAAAAGGGGGAGTAATGGTTTATTTAAAGGGTGATTGTATTTAAGGGGAGATTGTCCCGTTGAGGGGGAGTAACCTATATAGGGGGAGCATTTGCATGTTGTAGTTTTCTTTTATTATGCAAATTGCTCTTATTTATTTATCTCTCTTGATCACCTCACATACACTTGTCTTGGAAAGTGTAGTCTCATTGTTTTGTAGGGAATGTGGCTATTCTACAAGAGCTTGAAGTTTTGAAGACCTAGTATCTAGGTATCTTTTTGTAATGTAGAATATCTTTTTGTTGACCTTTAGTTTTTACTTTCTTGTGAGGATGATTTGTGAGTGGTGGTTTTGTCACGAAATAGCCAAAGGGGGAGATTGTAAGTTCCTCATATTTTGATTGGCTTATTTCGTTGACAAACCACATTGGGGATTATTCTTTGTAAGGGTAATTTAGGCCAAGCTTCAAGGACATCATCTCCCTCAAAGAGCACTTCAAAGGTATCTCACTAGTTTAACTTTCTTTGAAGAGATCTAGTTGCACACACTCACTTGCATGCATTATGTTCCTATCTTCATGTAATTGAATGATGTATTGTATGCCTCTTTTCACACTCCACACTTGCACATTTTGCACATCTCTTAGTGTGTCGAGCTTGCCCATAAAAGAGATTTTCTTCTCTTAGCGCGGCCTAGACCGCTTGGCAAGATATGCCTGCACCGCGGCATACAGAGCGGTATGTCTCAGCAGAGTCATGCTTCGTGTACCGCTTCCTGTACACGTGCACGCAAAGCGACCCACGTCGCGGTGTTGTCCAGTAAGCCTCTGTTGCCCATACCGCGGCCTGTGCACCTGCATGCACAGCGCTCTGCACCGCGTTGTTGTCCAGACGGTGCACTGCTGTGTGTACCGCGGTCTGGACACTTGCCTGCAACGCGGTCCAGCAAGCGGTATTGACGGGATTTTGTTTCTCAAACCTAAAACGACGCAGTTTTGTCTAGGGTTTCTATATATATGTTCTATCTTCTTCCTTGCTCGTTTTCATGAGTTCAAGAAGCCATTTTTGATAGGCTAAGCTTCTATTAGAGAGAGAAACTCCCAAGAACTCATCTTTACTCAACCAAACACAAATCCATGTGCATCTAACATCTTCAAGCATCATCTCATCATGGATTCTTCTTGCTTTCATTGACTTGGTAACTTGAACATGCCCTAAATCTCTTTGTATTTATTTATGTTCTTGTTGGCCTAGGGTTAGCTCTTTTATGTGATTTTATTGCATATCTTTATGTTTATTGGCATTTATAACATGATTGAGTTGTTGGTTGTTGGTTGAGAGCCTTGTTCATTAATAGCTAGCATTTAGGACGTTTTTACCCTTCTAGCTAAATCTTCATGCATTTGCATTTAGATATTGATATCTAGGATTTGCATTTATTGATATCTTAAATCCTTAGATAAGCATTTATTGTCGCCTAGCATTAATTGCATGTTTGAATATCTTTTACATATTCACATAGGTTGTTTATACTCTTCATTGATTGTTAAGCTTTGTGACTAAGTAAGTTAGTGCACAAGCTTGTGGTCAAGAATCACTATTAAAGGCCCGTTGGGTAGATTGAAAGGGTTAGTGACCAAGTAGATGTGACTTGAGGTCAACCTAGGTTGTAAACTTTGGTTCAAATAGTTGATTTGAGGACCGTTTGTGGCTAGAAGGATAGCCCGTGAGTTTTGCCCAGTTGGAGGGTTTCTCACGTAAATCAATCCTTGTGTTTTTATTGTTTTCCGCATATTTATATTGGATTGATTGATTGTTAACATGGAGTAGGATTATCGAAATTGATTAAGTCGAAAAGTTGGTAATATTAGACACACTTTGTGTATTTTCAGCATGCATGGTACACAAATACAAAGATTCTTCTCTTTTTTCTCTCAACTCTCTTTGGTGAATGGTCGATTGCTAGTTGTATGCCTGTCGAATAGTAGTCTCCTCTTTTCATTTCTTTTCTTTTCTATTTATACATGGTTTGTAGGTCAACAGATTGATTCTCCCTTGATTGTCTCAGTGATTGTCTCAGTCTCTTCCTTATCGGGCGGGATTTCTTGCGTTTATATCATTTGACTTTTAGATTAACGCCCGAACTGAGAGTATCGTGGTAGAGATCAGTTTGTTTCCTTTTTGGATTTCATTACTTGTTCTGCATGTAGATAACGCTTCCAGGTATGATTTAATGCATTCCTCGTATCATTTCAGTATGATCCTTATAGAAGTCGCGGGACATGACGATATGGTATGATGCATCAACCAAGGAGGTTGTTTAGTATTTCGACCTTGATGTCTGAGAAATTTCATCCAGCTTAGAGCCAGATCTGGCTTCTCTTAACTTTTTCAAAGCTAGATGTGGCCTCGACTGACCTTTTTGAAGCTAGGTGTGGCTTCGACTGACCTCGCGGCCTTCTAGGGACATTCTTCTGTGTCAATCGAGGTACAGACAGGTTTCTTGAGCATTTGCGAGATGACCTTGACTTCGGGGAGCTTCTAGTTTTGATGATGCGGGCTAAGTCCGATCATTCCGGGCTCTATCCCGGATGTTTCCAGAGCCCGCCCTTGTTCCTGGGGTGGTATCCCAGTTCGGCCCTGGATAGAGAGGTCTCCTGGTGGAAGCTCTCGGGTCAGGGCTTTATCCCAGATGTTTTTGGAGCCCTCCCTTGTGCCTGGGGCAGTATCATAGCTTGGCTCTGGATATAGAGGTCTTTAGGTGAAACTTTCGGGTATGGAACCAGGGTCTAGGAAGTGGAAAATTTCCCTTTGGTCCTTAGCCAATTTTGGCTATTAACAGAAGTCCCCTCTGACTTGAACACCAGACGTCGAGCTCGGGGTTAAGGTCAGATTCTCACTTTATTTGGGAAATCTTCCTCTTTTTACCGTTACCGAAATTTTGGGAAATTTCTTCATTTGAGTGACGTGTTGTGAACAGACTATTTTATCTTCGAATTAATCTGATGATGTTACGGCAGTCCCCGAGATTTTTTACCGTTACCAGGATCTTAGGGACATCTTCCTCTTAACTGCGTAAATGATATGGCATGAGATGATTAGCTCGCTTTCGAGTTTAATCCGGTTATGTTACCGAGCCGATTTTTTACCGTTACAAAACGAGTATCCTGGTAACTTGAGCTGTTGCCCTTCTGCCTATATATATGTCTGTTTTCCTCCTCATCTTCCTCACATCTTCTCGAGCTAAAAGAACCTTTTGTTGAGAAATATTTCCACAGTTTTTCCTCCAAGCTTGCTTCTTTCTTCATTCTTCGTCTTCTATTCTTTCTTCATTCTTTGTCTTCTATAATGTCGAAAAACAGTCGTGATTCAAATGATTCCATATTCGACGGCGAGGAGGTTGTCAGTCTTAGTCTGGGGAAGCGGGCTAGGAGGAGTTCTGACGGTGATGATTCCCCGCCCACATCACAACGTCGGCGATCCAGTAGGAATGTATCTATCGGGACTGGGTCCTCCAATCATCCTGACCACCCTTTAGATATCGTTGATGATGATTCCGACAAAGAAACGACCGGTGGCGCTGCGGGGGAGCATCGGTTCTTGGCTCCTGGTCCTCTTGGGGAAAGGCTCCCTCCCTATGATTTCCGGGTTATCCCAGATTCCACCGTTGACCCGGTGTCGATTGACCGCTTGAGGTCAAAGTTTGGCATCCCCGACAGTGTATCCATCTCGGTGCCTCCCAAGAACTTTGAGTTTTTCAACCCCCCTAAAGGTGTGCTTTCGATCAATGTAGCCACTCTTGAGAACGGGGTCAGGCTTCCCCTCCATCCGAACCTTCGGCGGGCTCTAAACGCCATCCAGCTCGCTCCCCTTCAGTTAACGCCGGGCTTCTGGAGGCATTTGATCAGTTTCCTTGTCTTATGGAGGGAACAATGCCAGATGAGTAAAGTGACGAGGGAGCCAGGTGCAGAGGAGCTGGCTTATCTTTTTCAGATTGAGAGCTTGTCTGGGGCTCCTCGGGGTCAGTTTTACGCCAAGGCCTAGAATAAGCTCAATTTCATCGTTCCTGGTGCTACGAAGAAGGATCTCGCGTGGAAAGAAGAATGGATCCTGGCGGGGGATGACTGGGGGAGCTCGATTTTCATCGGAGGGCATGAATTCGAGGTTCCTACGGCTTTCAGTGACAAGCCCTCTTGGGACCGGGATTCCCTGCCTGCCGAGTCCGAAGACGTCTTAAAGGCCATTCTAGCCAGGAATTACCTGAATTCGAAGTTCCCTACCGCTGAAGCTTTTGACCCTCGTAGGGTGAACAAATATCTGCGGATTTCAGACGCTATTCCTCGTAAGTATCCTTGTGTTGCTTCGTCTTATTACTTAGCTTGGTTCAAACATTTTCTTCTTTAATCTGCTTATTCACAGTTTTTGTCGTGGAGCCAGCCACCCGACACGTCTCACGCTCTCCTCAAGGTGGAGCTTCTCTTCCCTCCTCTGGGGTCGAACCTGCCCTGGCTTCTTCTGTCTCTCCGGCTGGGTTCAAGATGGCCACTCTGGCCTCGTGGGCTTTCCGGGCTTTGGGCAAAGCTCCCAAGGTGGTTGGCCCGGCTGTTTCTGTCCCCTCGGCCGTGGCCGATAAAGTCGCTACCCCTTTGACTCAAACGCCTGATTCCACAGCGCTTCCAACAACCAAAGCCTCGAAGGTTTCTAGGAAAGATGTCGCGAGGGCTCCTTCTAGCCGCTCCCGGCCTCAGTCGAGCTCGACAGGGCTGGACGAGGTCTTGGAGCAGTTCATAGCGTCCTGTCCAGGTGGCGGGATCTCCAAGATGGCTTCTATGCCTGTGGATGTCCTTATAACCAAGGGGTCCGCTATCTTAGCTGAGGTAATTGTATTTCCTTCACGATATTTTTGTTAACTCGTTCAGTTTCTAACTCGGGTTTTATATTTGTAGGCCTTTAAGGTCAATGTCGCGCTGGGCCAGCAGGTAGCCTTCTCCGTGATCGGGCTGCAAAAGTCAAAGCTGAAGTCGAGAAGGCCGGGGAACTGCTCAAGCAGGCTCGGTCTCTAGTGGAAGAGGTGACTTCCAGCCAGGGCAAAATTGAGCTCGAGATGGCTGAGCTTCGCTGCGATCATGAGAGGATGAAGCAATCTTTCGATCAGAAGCGTCTTCAATCTCTCCCGCGGGCTAGGCAGCGAGACTCCTGGAGATCTGAGGCTAAGAAGCTGGACCTTGAGAACCTATCTCTGATTACTCAGGTGGCCAAGCTGTAGGCTGATGCGGAGACCTCCTTCAGCGATGGATATTTTTATGCTTCCTTTCAGGCCGCGGAAGCTCTTCCTCCTCCTTTTGATTTGTCGTCTATTGCGGGCTGGGACAAATAGGAAATAATGCTCAAAGCTGCCGAGTTATCTCATCCTGAAGGCGACAAGGTGGTCCCTTCTAGCCCGGTAAGAACTAGGAAGCAGCCCACTCAGTCAGATCCCTCCTTCCATCTTCCTTCCTTTATCCCCTCAGGTCCTGGGGAATCGTCCAGCAAAGTGATATACTCTCGATCCGAGGAGGACCAATCGGGAGCTGGTGAAGAGGTTAGAAGCCCATCTGATGATCCAGCTTTAACAGAGATGGAGGTCGACAGGAGCCAGATGGGGCCCTTGGCTGCTCTTCTCGACGCTGTTAGTCCTCCTGAAGTTATGGATGTGATCAATGAAGTTTTAGAGGAAGATCCAGCTGATCATCCGATAGAGCCTCTAAATGGAGGAGCCGTCTGCGAGGATAACCCAGATGGACAGCTACCTGTTGAGGGGGTTGATGCTGAGGATCAGCAGGAAGGAGGAGGGCCAGCGGAGGGGAGCCATGATAGCCCCAAAGCTTGAAGCGGATGACTTGTTTCTGATTGCCCGGAAAAGGGGGTGGGCACTCTGCTTTGCCATTGTCAGTTTTTTTGTTTTCCTTCTTCTTTTTGTAGCCCGAATTCGAGGGTTGGGCTCCCCATTTGGATGTAGCCTTATTGGGGGATAGGCTCCCCTTGCCCTTAATGATAAATAGACGCGCCTTTTTGAGAACTTTATTCTGCTTCTGGTCTTGAATGATATCCAGAGTAGCATCTGTAGCATCAATTAAGATTCGTGTAGGCAATTATGATGATTTTGATCCTGCACACGAAAGCAAACATTATATATATGGGGCGATAACCCAACCAAGACATCAGAAATGCTACTTAGCTATTTCCTAGTCTTTGAGATCTGGCGGGCAACTATGCCTTTACACTCAGATCCTTCTTGGGGATGGTAGCCCGACCAAGGCATTAGGAGGGCTATCGAGCTATTTCCTGGTCTCGAGATCTGGAAGGTAACTATGCTCTTACACTCAGTACCCTTCTTGGGGGTGGTAACCCGACCAAGGCATCAGGAGGGCTATCGAGCTATTTCCTGGTCTCGAGATCTGGAGGGCAACTATGCTCTTACACTCAGACCTTTCTTGGGGGTGGTAGCCCGACCAAGGCATCAGGAGGGCTATCGAGCTATTTCCTGGTCTCGAGATCTGGAAGGCAACTATGCTCTCACACTCAGATCCTTCTTGGGGGTGGTAGCCTGACCAAGGCATCAAGAGGGCTATCCAGCTATTTCCTGGTCTCGAGATCTAGAAGGCAACTATGCTCTTACACTCAGATCCTTCTTGGGGGTGGTAGCCCGACCAAGGCATCAGGAGGGCTATCGAGCTATCTCCTGGTTTCGAGAGGTTTATGTCGAATTCCCATACAAGGGTATAGTCTCTAACGTTGAACATAGTTGGAGACAAAGATGGAAGAGAAAAGGAAAATGACTTTATTAATGATAGAGATGTAGTACATCTTTATTAGGACCTGTAATGAAAACTAAGTGGGGATAGTCTGCTTGAGAACTCCTTTCAAGGGTAGAATTTCTTCAAATGGTCTGCATTCCAAGTGTGGTTGATGGGTCGTCCATCCATGTCTTCGAGTTTATAAGCTCCATTGCGGACAACTAGCTTTATCAAATATGGCCCTTCCCAATTTGGACTTAAGACTCCATCCGACCTTTCCCGAGTATTCAGTGTTACTTTCCTAAGTACCAGATCCCCTTCTTGAATTTTCGGGCTCTAACCTTTTGGTTGAAGTATCTAGCGATCTTGCTCTGGTAGATCGCTACTTTCTCTGCTACCCGGTCCTGCTTTTCTTCTAAGAGGTCTAGACTAGCCCGGAGCTTGACTTCGTTACTTTCGGGCTCAAAGTGCTGTACCTTGAACGAGGTCAATTTATGCTCGATGGGGAGGACTGATTCAACCCTGAAGGCCAGGGAGTAAGGCATTTCTCCAGTAGCTGTTCTTTTGGTAGTCCTGGTATGCCCAAAGGACTTCTGGTAGCTCTTCGGCCCATTTACCTTTCCTTTGCTGAAGCTTCTTCTTCATAAGTTTCTTGATTGTCTTGTTGGTGGATTCCACCAGCCCGTTAGTCTGGGGATGAGCCACTGAAATGAGCCTGAGGTCGATCCCCAATCCCTTGCTGAAGTCTTTGAATCGGGCGTTGTCGAATTGCTTTCCTAGGTCGGCTACAATGATGAGAGGGGTCCCGAACCTGCATACCACGTTAGTCTTGATGAACTTGGTTGTATTATTTTCTGATATTCGAGCAAGAGGCCCTGCCTCGACCCATCTTGTGAAGTAGTCAATAGCCACGATAGCATGTTTCATCTGTCCAGAAGCGGTAGGAAGTGGCCCAATTAGGTCGATTCCCCACATGGCAAAGGGGTAAGGTGAGCTGAGGGACGACAGTCGCTCGGGTGGCTGGTGGCTCAAGTTTGAGGTTCTTTGACAAGGTTCGCAGGATTGCACAAAACTCTTTGCATCTTTATGGATGGTCGGCCAGTAGTACCCCATATGAAGCACCTGATAGGCTAGAGCTTCCCCACCTATGTGGTTCCCACAGTCCCAAGAATGGACCTCTCTCAATGCCCACTTAGCATCATCGGGATGCAAGCACCTAATTAGGGGGAGGGATCTGCCCCTCCTGTAGAGGTATCCGTCCACCATACAGTATCGAACTGAGAGTCTCTTAACTCTTCTAGCTTGGTCGGACTCTTCAGGAAGCTTTCCTTCAAGGAGATAGGTGACAATTGGGTCCATCCAGCAAGGTAGGCGATCCAGGGAACAAATTTCTCCATTTGTGGCTATGCTTGGCTGGGTGATTACTTGGAGGGGAATTCCCCTTTGTACGGATTGGCCTCCGTTCGCCGCTATTTTATCCAGAACATATGTGCGATGGTTTTGGTGTCGAGGCACCTGATCGATCTTGAGTCCCTTAAATTTGGTTTTCAGCAACCGAGCTAGATTTAAGTAGGCAACCAGTATTATCTCCCTTTGCCTGGTAGACCCCAGTCACCTGGTTTACAACAAGCAACGAATCGCTCTTAACCTGCAGGTAGTCGGCCTTTAGCTCGATGGCTACCTTCATCCCGGCTAGGAGGGCTTCATATTCCGCTTCGTTGTTGGTAGCTTTAAACTCGAATCTGAAACAGTGACAAAATTCAGTCCCCTCCGGATCTATCAAAACTATGCCAGCTCCTCCCCCAGCTTGTCCGGATGCTCCGTCTGAAAAGAGGATCCATGGCTTGCAGCCCTCCGGCCAATTTTCGACCTCGGATATCTTCTCAGGGGCCTCGTTTGTTACTGAGGGATCAACTGGATCTGGGAACCCTGAGAATTCTGCCACGAAGTCGGCTAAAGCCTGTGCCTTAATCGTAGTCCGAGGCTTATACTTTAAGTCGAACTGAGTGAGCTCTAGTGCACATAGAACTAACCTTCCTGACACATCTGGTCTTTGCAAGAATTGACGGAGGGGTTGGTCTGTCACCACTGCTATTGTGTGAGCTTGAAAATAGGGACGGAGTTTCCTCGCTGAGATCACCAGAGCATAAGCGAGCTTCTCTAGGAGAAAGTAGTTCCTTTCTGATTTGGTCAAGGCATGACTCACATAGTATATGGGTCTTTGAAAACCGTCGGCTACAATCCTTGGCCAAAGCCCCGTTTACTACAGTTTCTGATACAGCCAGGTAAATCTGCAGCTCATCTCCGAGAACCGGCTTGACTAACAAAGGAGGGCTTGTTAGGTATTCCTTCAAAGCTTGAAACGCCTGCTCGCTTTCCTGGCTCCATTTCATGTTCTTTCCTTGTTTGATGGACTTGCAGGAAAGGGAGGCATTTATCGGTGGAGCGAGAGATAAACCTGTTGAGTGCTGCCACCCGTCCAGTCAGAATCTGTACTTGCTTGAGCGAGGTCGGGGATTCCAAGTCCAGGATAGCTTTGATTTTTTCTGGGTTGGCTTCGATACCTCTCTCATGAACCATGAAGCCCATAAACTTTCCTGCCGTTACCCCAAAAGCACATTTGGAGGGGTTCAAACGCATCTGGTTTTCCCTCAGTATGAGGAAGGTTTTGCCAAGGTCTTCTTGATATCCCTTTGTGGTTGGGGATTTCGTGATCATGTCGTCGATATATACTTCCATCGTCCTTCCTATCTCGGGCTTGAACAATTTGTTAACCAGCCGCTGGTATGTGGCCCCAGCATTCTTCAAACCAAACGGCATCACCTTGTAGCAGTATAAGCCCTGCCCAGTAATGAAACTAGTCTTATCTTGGTCAACCGGGTGCATTTTAATTGGGTTGTATCCTGAGAATGCGTCCATAAAACTCAATAGTTTATTTTCGGATGCGGAGTCAACCAGCTGGTCGATCTTTGGCAAAGGAAAACTGTCTTTCGGACAGGCCCGGTTGATGTCGGTGTAGTCGACACACATATGCCATTTTCCATTCGCCTTCATGACCATGACTACATTGGCTATCCATTCGGGGTAACGTACCTCTCTGACGAACCCCGCTTTGATCAATTTATTAACCTCTTCCTGTACCACCGCGTTCCTGCCAGTGTTGAAATGACGCCTCTTCTGCTTGACGGGCTTGACTGTTGGATCTACTGCTAGCCGGTGGGTGGCCAATGATGCCGGGATTCCAGGCATTTCATTATGGTTCCAGGCGAAGATGTCGTTGAATTCCCTGAGAAGATCAATCAGTCCTCTTTTTACTTCTAGATCAAGGGCGGCTCCGACCTTGACGACCTTGGAGGGATCGTCAGTCCCGACGGATATCTCTTCTAGTTTATCCACCGGCTGCCCACTGGCCCATTCCTTACCCCTTTCTTCCTCGTAGGGCATGACAGGTTCATCGTCCGGATGCCCAGTATGTTCTACGGGCTCCTTCTCCTTCTGGATTATCCAGGATGTATCCATGTCTTCCTGGATTACTGTCACCTGTACACACTGTTTTGCTAGGGCTGTAGGATTGGCAGATACTGGTAGCATTTCCTGGCTGCCTGCTGGTCTCCACGTACCTCTCTTTCCTTGGTTCCAACAGGGAATTTCAAAACGTTGTAGTATATGGACAAGACTCCCTTCAAAGAGGACAGGAAAGGTCTCCCTAAGATGGCGTTGTAGGCCGATGGTGTGTCCACCACAACAAAGTCAGTCATTACGTTCTGTTGGAGCGGGGTGACCCCGATGATTACTGGGAGGATCATTGACCCCACTGGTATGATCGAGTCCCCAGTGAAACCGTAAAGTGGAGTGGTCTAGCTGTTGTAGCAATGTTGCTTCAGGTTCAGGTTTTCCAGGGTATCTTTGAAGAGGATATCTACACTGCTCCCTGTATCCACGAGCACGCGAAGGACCAGACAGTTGGCAATCTGTATCGTGATGACCATAGGATCATCATGAGGTTGCACAGTGTTGAAGACATCTGCTTCGGTGAACACTATCTGAGCTGACTAGGCGGGCTCTGTCGGGCTCTGGCTGACTTCGAAGATCCCCCGGCTCTCTCTAAGGCGGGGAACCTTTCTTGCGTGGTTTTTCCGAGAGTTATTAGAAACGCCGGCCAATGTAGGACCTCCGCTGATAGTGTGTATCACCTGGATCTATTGTATTAAGTCAGCCTGTTCCCCTTTCCTCTTTTCTGCGTCTTCACGGATTTCGGCTTGTACCTCCCTTCCAGTCCTGATGTTATCTCTGACCTGTTGTAAGAACTCAATCAGGCATCCTCCCCTTATTAGGGCATCAATCTGGTTGCGCAAATTATAGCACTCTGAGGTGTTGTGGCCCACGTCTTCGTGAAAGTCGCAGTACTTGTACCGGTTTCTCCTGTCAACCGGGGCCTTCATGGGAGCGGGCTTTTGGAGCAACCCTTTATCCCGTATGGCAAGGTAGACCGGTTCCCTGGATGCATTCAATGGGGTATAGTGGTCAAACCCTTTTTCCCCTTGCATTACTGGAGCCACGGTCCTAGGGGGCGGTGAAGCCCAGGGAGGGGTTCGTTTTGCTGGATATCTTTCTTGCCTATGCGAATGAGCAGGGGGGAGATAGGTCGACCTGTTGGGAGGTTTATTCTGAGCTCTCTGCACCGGCTCAAATTTGGGGGCTTCTTTCTTCAAACGTTTTGCCGTTCTCATGTCGTCATGTTCTATCTTGACCTTGAGTTGTTCGTCGATCTCGACCTGCTCAAGAGCCTGGTCATAGGCCTCCTGGTAAGTCTCGGGAGGTCTTTTGGCAAAAGAACGGAAAAGCTTTCCTGCCCAGAGGTTTCGTCTGAAGTTGGCGAGGGTTTCTTTTTCAGTGAAAACTCCCATATGTATGACCTCCTTGTGAAACCGCTCCACGTATGATCGAAGAGTTTCACTCCATTCCTGGATCACATATTGGAGGTGTATGGGATCTTTCGGGCGACGTTTAACTCCCTGGAATTGTGAGCAAAAATCGGTTGACAATTTTTTGAAAGAATCCACGCTACCAACAGGCAGTTTCCTGAACCAGGTTTTCTCATAGTCGGTCAAGGTTGTTGGAAACATTCTGCACATAGCTGCTCTGCTAGTGTTCTGGACCTCCATCTGTTGAACGAGGCTCTCTAAATGGCTTAGAGGATCTTCCGTTCCAGAGAACTTATCTGCTGACATTTTGAATTTTGGGGGGAGCTCTGCTTCCCGGATCCTCCTAGTGAAGGGAGCGTTCATCTCGCTCAGGGGATTCTTTTTGTCCTCCTTACTCTTTCCCTTCCTTATCTGCTGGACCTCTTTTTGTAGCTTTGTCAGCTGATCCCTTAGTCGTTTATTTCCAGGTCTCTTCGAGTTAGCCTCAGATTCCTCACTGTCGAACCTTTCTGATGAACTGTCAATTTCTATCCGGTCCTCCTCCTGGACATGATCCATTCGGGGAGTTTGTCTACTTTCCTCCTCTATGGCCCGGGTAGTTCTCCTAGATATAGTTGGATGAGATAGCCCTCACGGCTTCCGGGTAAAAACATCCGCGGCTGACTTAACTAGCCGGGGTTGATATTGTGAAAGTCCTTTAGGAACTGGGGGCATGGGTCCCAGCCTATCCCGGATTGAACGTTGGGGCCCTGATCTATCTCGAGCCTGCTCGGGAGGAGGAGGGCATAGGCGATCGAAAGCAGGTGGTCTAGCTCCGAGCCTGCTCGGCTCTCCCTGATCATTCAGGTTGGTCGGCTGGACTGTGATGCCTTCAGCGAGGAGGCGGACGCAGATGGATTCTACGAAGGCCGACCGCTTTTTGGTCGAGCGCTACCTGGCTCACTATGGGGTGGCCAGCAGTCCGTGTATTGGTTGTCTGGATCGGAGCTTGACTACTATATCCAGACTTTCTCCCCCTTCCCGGAGCCTTTCGGGTTGGCCTCGCCGGAGATTGCTCCGGGATTCTGTGTTGGCCTTGGGAGGAGCAGAGCTTCATAGTTCCTATAAAACAATGAAAATATAAATACAAATGATTGGTTAGTTGGGTGTAGGATTTTTTCCTACAGACGGCGCCAGAAAGTGTTAACGGAAATTTTGCTCGGGATAAGAAATCTCTGTTAACGCCCTCGAGACCACTACCACGTAGGTGGTGGCCAAAATTCTTTATATATGTGAAAGTGGTTTATATAGCCAAAATTCTTTATATATGTGACAGCGGTTTATATAGTGACAAATAAACAAGAACGTTTTTATTTAGCATGCATGGTACACGAATACAAAGATTTTTCTCTCTTTTCTCTCAACTCTCTTTAGTGAATGGTCGATTGCTAGTCGTATGCCTGTCGAATAGTAGTCTCCTCTTTTCATTTCTTTTCTTTTCTATTTATACATGGTTTGTAGGTCAACAGACTAATTCTCCCTTGATTGTCTCAGTGATTGTCTCAGTCTCTTCCTTATCGGGCGGGATTTCTTGCGTTAATATCATTTGACTTTTAGATTGACGCCCGAATTGAGAGTATCGTGGTGGAGATCAGTTTGTTTCCTTTTTGGATTTCATTACTTGTTCTGCATGTAGATAACGCTTCCATGTATGATTTATTGCATTCCTCGTATCCTTTCAGTATGATCCCTATAGAAGTAGCGGGACATGACGATATGGTATGATGCATCAACCAGGGAGGTTGTTTAGTATTTCGACCTTGATGTCTGAGAAGTTTCATCCAGCTTGGAGCCAGATCTGGCTTCTTTTGACTTTTTCGAAGCTAGATGTGGCCTCGACTGACCTTTTTGAAGCTAGGTGTGGCTTCGACTAACCTCGCGGCCTTCTATGGACATTCTTCTGTGTCAATCGAGGTACAGACGGGTTTCTTGAGCATTTGCCAGATGACCTTGACTTCGGGGAGCTTCTAGTTTTGATGATGTGGGCTAAGTCCGATCATTCCGGGCTCTATCCCGGATGTTTCCGGAGCCCGCCCTTGTTCCTGGGGTGGTATCGCAGTTCGGCCCTGGATAGAGAGGTCTCCTGGTGGAAGCTCTCGGGTCAGGGCTTTATCCCAGATGTTTCTGGAGCCCGCCCTTGTGCCTGGGGCAGTATCGTAGCTTAGCTCTGGATATAGAGGTCTTTAGGTGAAACTTTCGGGTATGGAACCAGGTCTAGGAAGTGGAAAATTTCCCTTTGGTCCTTAGCCAATTTGGCTATTAACAATAATGTTTGCTTTCGTGTGCAGGATCAAAATCATCATAATTCCCTACACGAATCTTAATTGTTGCTACATATGCTACTCTAGATCCTATTCAAGACCAGAAATAAAACAAGAATTCTCAAAAGCGATTCGACTTTTCATTTAAGGACAAAGGGAGCCTATCCCCCGATAAGGCTACATCCACCAAATGGAAAGCCCAACCCCCGAGCTCGGGCTATAAAAAAAAGAGGAAAAACTAATAAGGGCAAAACGGGGTGCCCACCACCTTTTTCGGGCAATCAAAAACAAGTCATGATGAACCGCTTCAAGCTTGGGGACTCTCATGGCTCCCCTCCGTTGGCCCTCCTCCTTCTTGCTGATCTTCGCCATCAACCCCATCTACAGATAGCTGTCCATCTTGGTTATCCTCGCCGACCGCTCCTCCATTTTGAGGCTCCATCGGTTGATCAGCAGGATCTTTCTCCAAAACCTCATTAATCACGTCCATAACCTCAGGCGGTATAGCCGAGTCAAGAAGGGCAGCCATGGACCCCGTCTAGCTCCTGTCGACCTCCATCTCTGTTAAAGGGGGATCCTCAGACGGGCTTTTAACCTCTTCACCAGCTCCCAACTGGTCCTCCTCTGATCGAAAGGACATCACTTTACTGGAAGACTCCCTAGGACCTAAGGTGGTAAAGGTAGGAAGAGGGAATGTAGGATCTGTCTGAGCGGGCTGTTTCCCAGCTCATACTTGGCTCGAAGGAACCACCTTGTCACCTTCAGGGCGAGATAGCTCGGCAGCCTTGAGCATTATTTCTTGTCTATCCCAGTCCGTAATAGATGAAAAAACAAAGGGAGGAGGAAGAGCTTCCCCGGCCTGATAGGAAGCATAGAAATATCCGTCGCTGAAGGAGGTCTCCACGTCGGCTTGCAGCTTGGTCACCTGAGTAATCAGAGACTGGTTCTCGAGGTCCAAATTCTTAGCCTCAGATCTCCAGGAATCCCGCTGCCTAGCCCGCCGGAGAGATTGAAGACGCTCCTGATCATAAGATTGCTTCATCCTCTCATGATCGCAGCGAAGCTCAGCCATCTCGACCTCGATTTTTCCCTGGCTGGAAGTCACCTCTTCCACTAAAGACCGAGCCTGCTTGAGCAATTCCTCGGCTTTCTCGGCTTCTGCTTCAGGCTTTCGTGGCTCGGTCGCGGAGGAGGGCTACCTGCTGGCCCATCGCAACATTAAACTTGAAGGCCTACAAAATACAGAACCCGAGTTAGAAAGAGTAGCGCGAAGGAAATACGATTACCTCAGCTAAAATAGCAGACCCCTTGGTAATAAGGACGTCCAAAGGCATGGAAGTCCATCTTGGAGAGCCCACCGCCCGGACAGGACGCTATGAATTGCTCCAGGACTTCATCCCGCCCTGTCGAGCTTGACTGAGGCCGGGAACGGCTTGGAGGACCCCTCACAACACCTTTTCCAGAAACCTCCGAAGCTTTAGCTGTTGGAAGCTCAACGTAATTAGGAGTTTGAGTCAATGGGGTAGCAACTTTAGTGACCACGGCCGAAGGGACAGAAACAGCCGGACCAACCACCTGGGGAGCTTTACCCAAAGCCCGAAAAGCCCGCGAGGCAAGAGTGGCCATCTTAAACCCAGCCGGAGAGATAGATGAAGCCAGAGTAGGTTCGACCTAGAGAAGGGAAGAGAAACTCCACCTTGAAGAGAGTGTGAGACGTGACGGGTGGCCTGTTCCACGACAAAAACCGTGAATAAGCAGATTAAAAAAGAAAATGTTAGAACCAAGCTGAGTAATAAGGCGAAGCAACTCAATGACACTTACGAGGAATAGCGTCTGAAATCTGCAAATATTTGTTCACCCTACGAGGATCAAAAGCTTCAGCAGTAGGGAGCTTCATATTCAAATAATTCCTGGCTAGAATAGCCTTTAAAACGGCTTCGGACTCAGAAGGCAGGGAGTCCCGGTCCCATGAGGGCTTGTCACTGAAAGTCGTGGAAACCTCAAATTCATGCCCTCCGATCAAAATCTAGCTCCCCCAGTCATCCCCCGTAAGGATCCATTCTTCTTTCCAAGCGGGGTCCTTCTTCGAAGCACTAGGAATGATGAAGTTGAGCTTGTTCTTGGCCTTGGCATAGAACTGGCCTCGAGGAGCCCAAGACAGGCTCCCAATCTGGAAGATATAGGCCAGCTCCTCTGCACCCGGCTCCCTCGTCACCTTACTCATCTGACATTGTTCCTTCCATAGTACAAGGAAACCAATCAGATGCCTCCAGAAGCCAGGCGTCAACTGGAGGGGAGTGAGCTGGATGGCGCTAAGAGCCCGCCGAAGAGTCGGATGAAGGGGAAGCTAGACCCCGTTCTCAAGAGCGGCCATGTGAATCGGAAGCACGCCTTTGGGAGGGTTGAAGAACTCTTAATTTTTGGGAGGCACCGACATGGATACGCTGTCGGGGATGCCAAACTTCGACCTCAAGCGGCTAATCGAGACCGGGTCAACGATGGAATCTGGGATAAGCCGGAAATCATAAGGAGGGAGCCTCTCCACAAGGGGACCAGGAGCCGAGACACGATGCTCCCCCGCGGCGCCACCATCCGCTTCTTTGTCGGAATCTTCGACGACGATATCCAAAGGATGGTCAGAATGGTTGGAGAACCCAGTCCTAATGGATACATTCCTACTTGACCACCGACTTTGCGAGGTGGGCGGGGAACCGTCGCCGTCAGAACTCCTCCTAGCCCTCTTCCCTAGAGTAAAACTGACGACCTCATTGCCGTCAATTATGGAATTAGCGGAGTCGTGACTGGTTTTCGACATAGTAAAAGCCAAAAAGGACGAAGGATGAAGAAAAAAGCAAGCTTGGAGGAAAGGCTATGAAAATATTTCTCAACAAAAAATTTTTAGTTCGAGGGATGTGAGGAAGACGGGGAGAAAAATAGATATATATATATATATATATATATATATATATATATAGGCAGGAGGGCAACAACACGAGCTACCGAGATACTCGTTTGGTAATGGTAAAAAATCTCGAGGACTACAGTAACGTAACCGGATTAAACTTAGAAGCAGGCTAATCATCTCACGCCACATCACTTACGCAGTTAGGAGGAAGATCTCCCTAAGATTCTGGTAACGGTAAAAAATCTCGGGGACTGCCGTAACACAATCAGATTAATTCGGAGACAAATTAGTCTGTTCGCAACACGTCACTCTAATGAAGAAATTTCCCCAATATTTCGGTAATGGTAAAAAGAGGAAGCTTTCCCAAATAAAGTAAAAATCTGACCTCAACCCCAAGCCAAGCTCGACTTCTGGTGTTCAAGTCAGAGGGGACTTCTGTTAATAGCCAAAATTGGCTAAGGACCAAAGGAAAATTTTTCCACCTCCCAGACCTGGTTCCATACCCAAGAGTCTCCACCAGGAGACCTTTCTATCCAGAACCGAACTACGACACCTCCCTAGGAGCAAGGACGGGCTCTGGAAACATCCGGAATAGAGCCCGAAACGATCAGATCTAGCCCGCATCACCAAAACTAGAAGCTCCCCGAAGTCGAGGTCACCTCGTAAATGCTCCAGAGACTCGCCTATACCTCGCTCACAAAGAAGAATGTCTCTAGAAGGCCGCACCTAGCTTTGAGAGGTTAGGGGAAGCCACTCCTAGCTTCGAAAGGTCAGGGAGGCCATACATAACTTCAAAAAGGTCAAGAGAAGCCGGATCTGGCTCCAAGATGGATGAAACTTCTCAGATATCGAGGTCGGAACACTGATTAACCTCACTAGTTGATGCACCACACCATGCCATAATCAACGACCTCTATAAAGGATCATGCTGAAAAGATACGAAGATACGCTGGATCATATCTGGAAATGTTACCTATATGCAGGACAAGTAATAGAGTCCAAAGAGGAAACAAACTGATCTCCACCACGATACTCTCAATTCGGCTGTTAACTCAAAGTCAATGACATTAAAGCGAGAAATCCCGCCCGATAAGGAGGGGAGAGACTGAGAAAATCAAGGGGAGAATCAGTTTGTTTAACCTACAAACTTATGTATAAATAGAAAGAAAGAAAATGAGAAAGAGGAGACTACTATTCGACAGGCATACGACAAATACTCAACCAGACCCCAGAGAGAGTTGAGAGCAAAAAATAAATAAACTTGTATTTGTATACCATGCACATTCAATAAAAAGATTCTTGCTTTCTTTTGGTTGAATGGTATCATCATTCCTTGGCATTTTATAAATCGTCGCTACACATACAATCAATCTTGGCCACCACCTATGTGGTAGTGGTCTCGAGGGTGTTAACTGAGATTTCTCATCCCGAGCAAAACTTCCGTTAACAAGTTTTTTATTTTATTTTTTTTATCATTGTAATAATAAAAAAAAAACTGCTGTAATATATTCAAGTTTCGAAGATTCGAAGAATTGAAGAATTGGAAGCAGAAAAAGAAGCAACAGAGGAAGGCCGCAGCAGCCCGTGCGCACAAGGCAGTCGCGCAAGCCTTTGGGCGAGTGCGTGGTGCTGCGCATGGGGCAACCGCATATGGATTTTGGCGCGCAAGAGTTTTGATGGACCGCTGCTTGATGATTTGATCACCAAGTTAGGGTTTCTTGTATTTCAAACAAATGTAATTTACTTGCTTTTCTAGGATGGACCAAAATTGTGGCTATTTATTTTTCGTAAATATTGCAATGTTTATCATTGTTTGATAACGTGTCATATAGAATAGGAGTGCCACTCATATATCTCTTTTGGTATGAACATGCATTGAATGGTTTAGGTATATAATTGGCATCTAGATAACTTGGTAAATCATTCTATGGAATTTTATCACACGCCTTAAACAATTGAGTGGGAGAAGGTGTTTTGAACACCCATGGCCTCTAAGATAAGTTGAGCTTTATGTTTTGTGTGATAATCCCCCAAGGGGTATCCATGAATGGAATTTAGCAAGATACTTCCTTACAAGGATATACTAGACAATTGATTCAAACGATATCTACTCTCAAAAGAGGGATTTTCGTGAAGGAATATATTATAGGTCGATAACTTACTAACACACTCAATATGGTTTTATTGATATCCTCCCAAGAGTTTTTGTCAATATAAATTGTAAGGCTAAATTGAAAATGCTGGTTGTTATGTAAACAATTAGGTGGGACCTAGTCCAACTAGTAATTGGTGTGAACTCCCAAAGGAGGCGTGACATTTATGGATGTTGGATCACCGTTGAATTTTACGGTTGAATTATTTTATTTTATTCAAGATAAATATTCAAAAGTGCTTTATCATAATTGTTTACTTATATAATTTTTTTTATTAAGTAATCAGGATCCCATCCCTAATCAATATCCTAAAACAAAGTACTTTAATCGGAGAAAATTATGTCACATGGAAAAGGAAAATTGGACTGTTGTTGCAATCTGAAAAGCATAAGTTCGTTTTGTCTACCCCTAAACCACTTGCTCCTACTGATGAATCTACTGAGGTTCAAAGAGACGAGTATAAGCAGTGGGAGACCTCAAATGAGATGGCTAAATGTTACATTATGACCACCATCTCCGACGTGTTGCAACAACAACATGAAGGAATGAGTACTGCTGTTGATATAATGATGTCTCTAGAGGAGATGTTTGCTATGAGGTCCATGACGACTAACAGAGAGGTAGTGACTACTTTCATGAATCTTAGGATGAAACCTGGACAGGCTGTGAAAGATCACATGATGAAAATTATAGCACAACACAACATTTCTGAACTCAACTCACTGTCAGATTCCTTTGATTAGTTCAAGTTGGACTACACCTTGAACAATAAGAAATACACCTTGCAGGGCCCGTTGCAAGATTTTCAAAGTGCTAAAAAGATCCTTATGAAAGGCAAGGGTCAAGAGATTCATACGGTTGGTAAAGTTGGTACTGTTAAGACCCGTAAGAAGGTCAAGAAACAAAAGAAGAAAAGAAATTTTGGCCTACCAAGAACTGGTTCCATGAAAGGAAAAGACTGAATGAGAATGAATTCAAATTACGTTTAGGCAACAAAGCATTGGTGTCTGCCTGTGCAGTGAGAGATATTAGAATTATTGTAGATTCTAGTAGGCATTTAGATTTGATAGACATTTATTATGTACCTCAATTCAAGAGAAATTTAATTTCAGTTTCTTGGTTAAATAAATTTGGATATTCGGTTACTTTTAATAAATGTTTTATTATTAGTAAGAATGAAAATTTTGTTTGCAAAGGTACATTGGAAAATGGCTTGCATATAAATATCTCTCTCTTGTTAGACACGGAATCAACGGAACCTAATCATAAAAGAATAAAATTATCAAAAGATGAAACTAAGCTATGGCATTTGCACTACCAACTTGTGAATCTTGTCTGGAAGGTATGATGACCACAAGGTCGTTCACGACCAAAGGCACAAGAGCCATGGAATGTTTAAGATTAATACACACTGATGTGTGTGGTCCTATGAACATTCAAGCTAGATGTGGATATGAGTACTTCATTACTTTCACGGATGATTACTCAAGATTTGGCTATGTGTATCTCATGAGACATAAGTCAGATGCTTTTGACATGTTTAAAACATTTAAAGCTGAAGTAGAAAATCAGCTTGAGAAACACATAAAAATCTTGAGATCTGATCGTGGTGGAGAATATCTATCTGGTGAGTTTCAGCAATATCTTATTGATAATGGGATTATTTCTCAGCTTTCTGCGCTAGGTACACCTCAACAAAATAGGGGGGCAGAAAGGAGAAATATGACTCTTTTGGACATGGTTAGGTCTATGTTGAGTTATTCAACGCTTCCTAATTCTTTTTGGGGATATGCTTTACAAACTGCTATGTACATTCTAAACGATGTACCATCTAAGCCGGTTCCTAAAACACTGCAGGAGTTATGGACTGGGCAAAAGCCTAGTTTGCAACTGTTAATGGAAAAATTCACTAGGGGAGTGAAATTTCAGTTAGCACCCTCGTTCACTACCGGTAGGTGGCAGCGGAGTAGGTACCTTCGATACTGGGATTCCTTGAAGTTGGGGATTGATAGAGGAGAATGCAAAGGAATAAGATGAATACAAAATACACTGTTTTATTGAATATTTATTGTATGGATATTACAACACACTATTTTCTCTTGTTTTACACAGGATGGAGATGAAGAATTTGTTTATGTCGATAAGTGGATATATTCTTCCAGTGATCGTCAATAGACTCTCACTAGTTCAGAGAATTCAAAGGGAATTCCTCTGGAAATTGAACTCTCTTTTCTGGCGATAAAAAATGATTTTTTGATCCCCCCTTTCTTTACCCTTCAAAGTTGTATATAAAATTTTCCCAAAAAACCCCCTCAAAATCCGGTCGTATTGATAAGGATTATTGAGGATCCTATTTTAGGCGTTGAAAGGCATTGAATGGGACTGAAGGCGCGGGATTTGATCTCGTTAATCACTGTCGAATTCAAATTTTGAGTGGGTTGACCGTTTGGTCTCATTTATGGTGCTTTAAATGGCGATGGAGTCAACTCTTCTTGTTGGCATTCTTGGAAAAGAATACTGGTTTCATGTCCAGGTATCGTGGTATACTGGAATGCTGATCCGACTCGCTGGCACGATGCTTGGTCTTTCATACTGACGACCTTGTAGGAATATTCACCATATTGGATAAGTAGCATATCTATGTCGGCTGGACTCTGGCTGATGTCGAGATACTTGGGTACCAGGAAACAGGTACCAAGTACATGTCGCAGTACCAGAGTATCAGGTGGGGAATATCGGATACCTTTAGGGTACTAGAAGTATGATACCGTGATATCCCTTCCACCAGGTGCTAGTATGGATGTACAACGAGGTACCTGATCCTTCTGGTCAAACATTCCTGATGCCTTATCCAAGTAGGTAGGTAGTCGAACTTCGGGTTACTTCCCTCGAGATCACAGTACTATCCCTGCTAGGTACCTGGGAGCAGGGATTGGTTCCTACCAGGTAGATATTTTGTGGACAATTCTCCTTTGGACCCTTGCCAAAAAACCCTGTTAACAACAACACTTAAGGATATTTGGATGTCCTGCACATGTGTTAAACTGAAAGAAAGAAAAGATGGAGTCCCGTTCAGAAACATGCATATTTGTGGGGTATCCAAAAGGAACTAAAGTAAGACCTCGATTTTATGATTGGCTTATTTCACGACAAACCACACCACATTGGGGATGATTGTGTAATGGGTATCTTAGGTCCGTGTCGGCAAGCTTCCAAGCATCTCCATGACTTTAAGAGCAAAAGGTATACTCACTTGACTTTGTCTCTTGAAGAGTTTAGGTGCACACACTCACTTTATGCATGCTTTGTTTATCTTGCATTTGTGTTCTTTATTGTTTATATATGTGCATCTGTTATACAACTCCTATGAGCACGTCTTTGTTTGTCTTTACGTGTGGTTGTTTTGTTTTACTTTTTTCGTGTATGTTCGGAAACGTCCTCACTCGCATGATGGTATGCTTGTGTTGTGTCCGCGCTTGCATGTTGGTGTGCTTGAGTCTTAGCGTGATTTGTGGCCATAGAGAGGCTCCGTTTGTGCTCTCTTGGATTGGTTTTTGGTTACATGGTCTTATACCATGAATTTGGGGATTTTTGTTATTGACCAATTATTACCTTTGGTCACTCTTTTGACCATAAATATTTCTACAGATATCCAAATCTTGTTTTGTTAATTGGAGCAGAAAGTAGACTTCTATACATTTCCAACGGTATAATATACGAAAGGTTTCGATGTTGTTTGGTCATGTTTTGGGTCGCTCGAAACCGGAGCTGTTGTGCTGTCACATTTTTTACCCGAGAGAATAGCGACATGACCTCCAGGTCGCCCTAAGGTCACTTTTGTCACCGGAAATCAACTTTTCCTTGTCCAAAACGACGTGGCTTCACTTGAATCATATAAATACATCATCTTCTTCCCAAATTAGACCTAGAGCTCAGACATTTACATCCTTAGTGAGAGAAAGTGACTCCAAGAGAGAGAGAGAGAGAGATCTCCAAGAACCCATTTTTTACTCAACCAAACACATTCCCATGAGCATTTAGCATCATCCAAGCATCTTCCAAGCATGGGTCTTTGTGTGTTCTTTGACTAGGTAATTTCTACATGCCCTAGAATCTCTTGTTTCATTCTTATGACATGTTTGCCTAGGATTAGCATTTATTTGTTGATTAAATGCATGTCTCTTTGTTTAATGTTATTTCTAACATGTTTGAGGCATTGAATGTTGGTTGGGTTTTGGTTTTCATTGATAGCTAGAATTTAGGACCATTTTGCCCTCTAGCTAAATCTATATGCTTTGCATTTAGATATTATTGTTTAGGACTTATTGATTGCATTTGTTAATTGCATTTATTGTCCTTGCCATTTTGTATGACAACTTGTGTTTAAAAGGCTTTGTTTGATGACTATATTTTAGACTTGCATATATATATATATATATATATATATATATATATATATATCTAGTTAGGTCTTTTTGAGCATTCATATAGACTTTGATATCTAGGATTTGCACTTAGTGTAATCTTTAATTCCTAGAAAAGCATTTAGTGTTGCCTAGCATTATTTGCATTTTGAATATTCATATATTCACTTGGGTTGTTAATCTCTTCTTTAAGAGTTAAGTCTTGTGAATACAAGGTGTAGTGCACAAGCAACTGAAGTCTTGCAACCAAGGTGTGGTTGGCAAGCAAAGTGATCAAGAATTCACTATAAAGGCCCGTTGGGTAGTAGTGGTGGGTTAGTGACCGAGAATTGTGTGACTAGAGGTCAACCTAGGTTGTAAACATCATTACAATAGTGGATCTGAGGATCGTTTGTAGCTAGAAGGATAGCCCGTGGTTTTTCCCTTGTTGAAGGGTTTCCACGTAAAAATCAAGTGTGTTATTTAATTTCCGCATTTTACACTTGATTTTGTATGTTTGATTGTGAGGTGATTCTTAATATTGACTAATCAAGAAAAATTGGTAATTAACTTGATTAAAACCTATTCACTCCCCCTCTAGGTTAGTAGACACACGCTTAAAGTGTATTTTCAATTGGTATCAGAGCGGGTTCCTAGACATACTTAGGTGATCCTTGCTCTTGTTTGTGTGTCTTGCATTTGTGTGCATTTTTATCATTGCATTCACTTGCATTCATCTCATTCCCTAAACACTATGAGTGGCATTGAGATGTTAGAGGGTGATTTGTCCTCCAAAGTTGAGAGGGCGATATATGACTCCGATGAGGAGATGACTCTCATGGTTGAGAGATTTAAGAGATTCACAAAATCTCAAAAGAAGGGCATGACCTCCAAGGTCAAGGAGGAAAAGAAAATGTCAAGGAAAGATGTCCCTTGCCTTAAGTGTGGTGGAATTGGCCACATTGCCTCCATGTGTGGTAACTTGAAGTACGAGAAGGGAGGAGTTGAGATGATCGCTAACCATTGCAATAGCGAAGTTGAAGCGGTTGAAAGTTGTTCCATAAGCTCGGGTGAGTATGTGAACAACTACTTTGCTTTTCCGGTTTCCTACCACGATGAAACTCAAGTCACAACCAAATGTTTGTCACTTGGAGACTTCAAGATGGGTGACCTTGGATGTGGAAACCGAATGGGAGCAAGCTTGAGAGAAGTAAGCATTGATGATATGACTCTCACAAGCACAAGTGCTGCTAAAGATTCTCCATCAAACGAGTTGAAAATCCTTTCTCAGCTGTTAAATTTGGAGGATGTTCCCAAGAAGCATCAAGCACATCTACTGAAGTTCTCAGCTGACCATCCGTGCGCTTTTGACTCCGAAATAAATGCAATGACCATTCAGGAAATTACAAAGTTTGTAGATAGATTCGACATTCCTCGCTCAGTGGAACTTTTTTGGAACAACAGTCGAGCCATCTTGAATCCACCAAAAGGAGCCATTGTCATATATGGGTCCATGCTTACTACTGAGGTGACTCTCTCTATTCAGCCTTCTTTGCCATATTCCTAGCGGACACTGGGATTGCTCCCGTTCAGTTATCCCCTAATTCGTATAGGATCTTGGTCAGCTTGTAGCATCTACGGGAACGGGCCGACACTAAGTATCCCCCGACCCCCCAAGAAATCCATAATTTCTATACCCTTGGTCGAACGGATACTGGAGGTGTCTTCCACCTTCAATCCAGCTCCCCTAATCATTGGATTCCCAAAGGGTTCAAAGAAAAAACTCCTTCTGCCTCCAGCAAAGAACATACTGGTTTTATATGGGGTTTCCCTACATCAAACTAATACTGGAAGAACAGTTGGTTCTTTGTTAGAGTTGATTAGGGTGAAGCGGTAGTGGCTGACCCTCGCCAAGACATGTCCAGGAATAGTGTCTAGAGACACTTTTATAGTCTGGACGTTTGGAATAAAACTCCCCCTACCTAACCAAAAGGCAAGCTGGCCAGGTGATTAAAGTTGTTCAAAGGCCCTGGGAAGCGAGGGATCGTCGTGTGCTATTCTTGGAGGGAGAATTGATCAGGCTGAAACTTTTCTCTATTATTTCTACTCACTGTAGGCGCCGTAAGTTTACATACGTTTTCTATTTTTAGCTCATCTTATATCAATTGTACATGTCTTGTAACACACTGCGTATGTTTCTCTTCAATTTATGATATTATTGTTGTTGCTGGCGCGTAAGCAGAAAAGGATAAGTACTTGGATAAACTTAGCAAGAAATATGTGGCTGATCAGCTTGCCAAAGGAATCGCTCCCCCCGAGTAGGACTTGGTGGAACACACCTATGAGCCTGATTCTGACACTTTTTTAGGCCCTGTTGGACAAACACAGGAAGGTAGACATGGCACTCCCATGAGGTATGGTAAAAGAAAATTCACCTGGGAAATGGCTGCCATGAAGATGACCAAGACAACGGAAGGGACCTTCGCCCCTAAGGCCGCTGGCTCAAACAAAATGGTCACAGTTGAAGTTGGACTAGATCCACACTTTTCAAGGTCAGAATTGATGATATGGTAGAAATAGATGATGACCAAGAGACAATTAGTAGCTTGTTTACAATAGAGCTACGCTCTAAGAAAAACTTGGACCGTTCCTCTGCCACACACGCCTCTTCTCCATCTGAACGAGTCCAATCCGGAGGTCAGGATGTTCAGCCAACTGACCAAGTTGTTATTGAGGGCTAGGGTCCACGACCGTCAGACTAGACCATTCCATTAGTTTAGCAGACCTCAACTGGCGGTCAGGGTTTCCATCCAACTAACCATACTGATGTTGGCGGCTAGGCACCCCGACCATTTAGCAAGAATATTTATTCTACTAAGCAGATCTGGTCTGATCACCCAGATAGCCGCTCTGCTAAGGCTTCGATGAAGCTCTCAGTGAAGTGCCAGGTAATCCTTTCAAACTCAGCTCCCGATGAGAGTCTTGATGGTGATTTAGATCATTACAGGCCTGATCATACCAAGGAAATTCCCAAGAGCCCAAGCCCACCCCTTGAGTCACCAATCAAAGGTGAGGTGACAAACACTATAGATAATACAAAGTTTGGCTTAACTAGTGCTTCTGATCTAGGGCAGATTGAAATCATACCTCCTAAATCTATTCCCGAGGTAGCCGATCCTATTGTTAAAAGCTATGTTGGCAAGGTTGTTTCTTCAAATGAGGATATTCTCCTAGTAGAATCACAGGTTGCAAAGGTTGGATAGGGTTCAGATACCCTTGGAGAGAGATTTTTAGATTCACCAGCTGTAATCGTGGGGATCACTATTGGTGTATTCCCAGTTGGGTTTGTGAGGCCTAAGCAAGCACCCCCAATCTCAAAATCAGAGGGGAGTATTTACCCCTATCATCAGCTCGGCCAGGAGAAAGACCAACTTAGGTCAATACCAAACACCTCTCCCAGGTAGGGTCCAATCTGAACCTGGGACTCCCTTAGGCTTTTGCGGGCCATCGATCGACCCCCTTGATATGTTGCATTCCATGTCCACAGGGAGTGCTTATACTGGGGATGGATATTAGAGAGACCCCAGTATCACTATACCACTGAGCGACTCCTTGCCTTTTTTAACAACGAGGTATTCATGAGTACTTGAGACTCTTCATCTCTTTCCCAACTTCTCGATCTAGATTAACCCTCATATTCCCTATTGTTTCCTTTCTTATAGGCTATGGAAGAATTCCCTCGGGATGTGAAGGCCCAAGATAAGTTGAATCTGGAGATCGCTCAGCTAAAAATTGAGCTCGCTGAGAAGAACAAAGTGCTCAAGTTCA
Organism: Dipteronia sinensis; assembly: GCA_033220585.1. Classification (NCBI taxonomy): domain Eukaryota; kingdom Viridiplantae; phylum Streptophyta; class Magnoliopsida; order Sapindales; family Sapindaceae; genus Dipteronia; species Dipteronia sinensis. The sequence continues at coordinate 25,323,313 of CM065639.1, read as the reverse complement.
CTTCTGCTGGTGAGTCCAAGATAAAGTAGGCGTTCGAAGAGAAGTTAAAGCAGTGCGACACGACCGAGGGTGGTCCAAAGAGGTCATTAGCCAACGCTGAGACCAAAGCCGCTATGTCTATTGAAAATGTCACTGATCTTACCATAAATAATTGTCAGTTGGAAGAAAGTATAGCTAAGGTTGAGCAGAGATGTACTAAACTGGAGCAAAAGATCACCCTGGCCAATAAAGTGATCGCCAATCACTAGGCAGAGGCTCGCACTGTTAAAGAGACCTTGGCAGCTTCTCAACAGTCGATGCTCGAGGCTCAGCAAAAGTCTGAGAATGCCAAACTGCATTACGAGAGATTGGCTGAAGATTTGAAGCAGCAGCAGCAGGTCAGCATGAGGACACTTTCTGAGGAGGCCAAACTAGGCTCAGGAGATTCAGGCTTGTCATCACTCGCTCATTCTAATTTGGCAAAGATTGAACCCGTCATTCCATTCAGCTGAAGTGGGATTTAAAGATCAAGGACTATAATGCTGAATCCCTATAGGCCATAAAGAATCAGAGAAAGATGTGGCGGGCTTACTACAAGTCAATTGGCAAGAAGCCTCATCTTATGCATCTAGCACTGCCCTTTGAAACTTCTCTCCTGACCTTTCATGCTGATAAGAAGATTGGCATTTTAGATAACGAGATTGATGTCGGGCCTTCTTCTGATAAGGATTATACTACCTTTTTGGACAACGACCCCGATAACATCGATTGGCCAGAGTATGAAGATGGAGACAAGCCTCATGGCAGTTCTGGACCTGGTGGTCCCTCAGGTACAGCTAAGGCATGAGCCTACTATCCCTTTCTTTGTTACCTTATTTCCTTTTTTTCAAATCGGTTTTTTATAAGAACCTTTTGTAAATGATTTTATAAGTACAATACAAGCATCTTGTCAGTTGTTTCTTGTCTTTGTTGTTACATTAAGCTGAGTGACTCACCTAGCCTTGCTTGGTCGGATAACCGAGTGATCAGTATAGGGCCTAAGTCACTCATTGGCTTAAACTGTGCATATAACAATTTTGGATGATAAAATGAATGATTTCCCTCATCTTTCTAAATTAATGGATTGCCCTTGGGGCACTTCAAGGTGTTAACTGAAATTTGCTCGGGGTGAGAAATCTCAATTAACACCCTCGAGACCACTACCACGGAGGTGGTGGCCAGGGTCTGATATACTTTCTACCAAGCTTGTTCAGATGATAATTTAAAATGCTAATATTGGTACAATCGAAAGAGAATAAAGATGATTTTATTATCGATGATATCTCATGTACAAATATCTCTCAAATACTCTTCATTTCTCTTGGGTGGTTGTCGTATGCTTGTCGAAAAGTAGTTCTTTCTTTTTCTTCTTTTTCTCCTTGGAGGTTCCTTTTTTCCTACTATTTACACATAGTTTTGGTAGGTTAAATTTGTGATTCTCCCCTTGATTTTCTCGATCTCTTCTCTCCTTATCGGACGTGATTTCGCATTTAATTGTCATTGACTTTGTGTTAATAACCGAGTTGAGAATATCTTGGAGAAGATCAGTTTGTTTCCTTGTTAGACTCTATTACTTGTTCTACATGTACCTAATGTTTCCATATATGATTCAGTGTATCTTCGTATCTTCACAGCGTGATTCCTTATAGAGGTCGTTGAATATGGTATGTATTGTCTCGTATAGCGAGGTGGATCAGTGTCCTGGCTTCGGTATTCGGGACCTTAGTCTAGCCAGGAGCTTGGTCTGACCTCCTTTGGTCTCTTGGAGCTTGATACGGCCCTTGCAGACACTCTTCTTTGGCAGCGGGGTTTTGGCGAGCTTCCCAATTTCTGCTTTGGCGACGCGGGCTCGATCTCATCGCGCCGTGCTCTATTCAAGGGGTTTCTGGAGATCGCCTTTATTTCTGTGGGGTGGTATCGTAGCTCGGCTTCAGGAACGGTGGTTCCCTGCTAGATAACCTCGGGCCTGGAGCCAGACTAGGAGGGTGGAAAATTTCCCTTTGATCCCTAGCCAAATTTTGCTATTAACAGAAGTCCCCTCTTACTTGAACGCTGGTGATTGAGTTTGGGGTTGGAGTTAGATTTCCTATTTTATTTGGGGAATTTTTCCTTCTTTACCACTACAAGAATCTCGAGGGAAATCTTCCCATTAATTGCACAAGTGACGTGGCAAGAGCTGACCAGTGTATTCCCAAGTCAATCCGGCTGCGTTAGGGCAGTTCCCACGATTCGAGGCTATCTTAACTGAAAATTTTGACGGTGTGTGGCCAATACTACTGCGTTATTGCCTATTTATACTTGGTCAATCCAACGCCTTCCTCATACCTTTTTTTTTTCAAATTTTAAATTTTCCAAAGACGGACCTTCTCTCAAGTAACATCTCCCTTCTCATTCTTCGTCCTCGCAGACTTCATTCCACCATGTCGAAAGCCAGTCGCGACTCCGTTGATTCCATTGTCGATGGCGAGGAGGTCACCAGTCTTGCCCACGGAAAACAGGCATGAAGTAGCCTAGATAGCGATGATTCTCCACTAAATCCACAACGTCGGCGGTCGAATAGGAACGTGTCCATTAGGATTGGGTTTTCTAATCGTCCCGACCATCCTCATGGATTTAGTAGACGAAGATTCTGATAGAGAGATTGGTGGCGACGCCACGGGGAAGGGTCAAGTCCTGGCTACTGGTCCTCCTTTGGGGAGGCTTCCTCCATATGACTTCAGGGTTGTTCCCGACTCTATCACCGACCCTAATTTGATCGATCGCCTGAGGTCCAAGTATGGCATCCCTGATAGTATTTCTATCTCAGTTTCTCCCAAAAACTATGCAATCTTTAATCCTCCAAAAGGCGTGCTTCCGATTCATGTAGCGGCCCTTGAGAACGGGGTCATGCTTCGTCCTCACCCTTCCCTCTGGTGAGCTCTCAATGCCATACAACTAGCCCCTCTCTAGCTAACTCCCGGCTTCTGGAGGCATCTGATCGGCTTTCTTGTGTTGTGGAGGGAAACAGTGCGGTCTAAGCGAGGTGACTAGGGAGCCCGGGGAGGAGGAGCTGGCTTACCTTTTGCAAGTCAGAAGCCTGTCAGGTGCTCCCCGGGGGCAGTTTTATGTAGAAGCCAAGAACAAGCTTAACTTTATCGTCGCTGGTGCTTCAAAGAATGATCATGTCTGGAAGGAGGAGTGGATCCTGGAAGGGGTGATTGGGGAAGCTCAGTCTTCATTGGCGGGCAAAAGTTTATGGTTCCCACAGCTTTCAGTGACAAACCTTCGTGGGATCAGGATTCCTTATCAGTTGAGTCAGAAACCGTTTTGAAGGACATCATTGCAAGGAACTATTTGAACCAGACGTTCCCCACTGCTGATTCCTTCGACCCTCGTAGGGTAAATAAATACCTAAGGATCTCCAATGCTACTCCTAGTAAGGAACTTTGAACTATCTTACTTTGCTTTGTTGACGAGCTCAGTTCTGATATTTATTTTTAAAGTTTCTGATGTAGCCCCATCTTCCTGCGAAGCTCAGCAACTCCGGCAAGCTCGCACTCCTCCCACATCTCTCATATTGATACGGGGGGATTCCCCTGCCACCTTGGAGAAGGAAAGGTTGATTGTCTCGGCCGGGACCACTCCTGCTCTTACTCCATCACCTTCCCAGGCGAGATCCAAGATGGCTATCTTTGCGTCGTGGGCTTCCAAAGCGGTAAACAGAGGAGCCTCCGTTCCCCGGGTAGCTGGCATTACTACCCATGCCTCTTCTGCTCCTTCTGCTGCTACTGCTGCCCCTACTGCTCCTACGACTAATGACGAGTGGATTTTTATATCGTTGAAAACACCGTCAAGTATTTATAAAATCAACCTCGCTAATAAGCACGAGTCAAAAGACATATATAGAAATAAAACTAGTACATCGTGCAAGCAAGGGTATCGTTCGGCAGGGATGTGTTGTTAATCGTTTCAAGTTGTAGAGTTTAGGGAAAGCATGTAAATGGAATGCAGATGAGGTGAGAATGGTGTGTATGTGTCCAAAGAAAATGAAAATGGAAATATAAAAATAAACAAGAGAATATGGAGGGGTGAGAATGGTGATTAAATGAGAAATAATAAAATGGTGGATATGAGAGATGCATGAAAGTGGTCACACAATGGTTTACAAGTTCACCATACATAAGTGCACACAAGTGGGTTGTTATACATTAAGTTCATCCAATTTAAGTTAATGGTTCACTCTTGCCTCAATCCGATTTATACCCATTCATAGAGCTAACAGTTGAAGAGTGTGTCGAGAGCCTCTCAAACATGAAACCGCAACCAACATATGTGAACCAATTCTACAAACCATTGCTAGATTGAGCCTTAATACTAACATGGTAATGTAAAACGGCAACGTTAAGTCTAATGAATGTGGAAAGAGTAATTGTTCCTCCAACCATGACTTGCTTAGAGCCCCTAGCGCAAGAAATAGACTAATTCCCAATTAATATATCTCTAATCATAACTCACTAGAGCCCCTAGCGTGAGGAATAACTAAAGGCCAATGTATAACAAAAACAATGAACCAAACCTCTTTAAATATGGCAATTAACAAGTTCATTCATTCTTCCTAGCTAATTAGCCAAGACTATGCTCAGATGGCCCTCTTAAAGCACAATCCTAACTCTAATTCACTCAAACCCATCCATACAAATGCAATTCGACCTTCCATCAACATACACACACAAATGGGGCATTTGATTACAACTACTCCTACAATTACATTAATCTACTCCTAATCCCATTCATGAACATATATTAATTTACAATCTCCATACACAAGCATTTCAAGATAAGAGATATGATCAATGATAACAAGAATGAATCAAAACATAAATTAGATATAAAAACAACCACACATTATATTGAGCACAAATTAGGTTTACAAATATTCCCAAGTGAGGGATTACACAAATGGAAAACAAGAAATACATAGAGATTGAGTTAAGATACAACCCTTGAAGAACCCCTCCAAGAGCTCCATCCTTTACCTAGCACGAAATTGGTCAAAGACCTCTCCTAACTCCATGAAATCTACTCACAAATGTGGGGAAAGTTGGGTAGAAATGGTGGTGGTAAACTTTCCATGGAGGAAAACCTCTATGGAAGCTTGAGAGCTTTTCTCTCTCTTAGGAAATGAACAAAATGAAGAAGGGAAGAAGAAGTGTGGGCTGTAAAATTCTAAAGAGAAGAGGAGAAGAGGTGAATTTATAATGTTAGGAGGTTAGGGTTGGAAATGATGGCGAAAGGACAAAACTACCCTTGAAAATTCGCTAGAATTGCCTCTCGTTGGTCGATCTGCGGTTGGATCGGCGGTTGGGGTGACCGCCTTTCTGACCGCCGAATTACTGGTGTTCTTCTGGACTAAAATGGCGGTTGAAACGGCGGTCATGGTGTGACCTCTGAACTAGGCACCGAACTTCTGGAACCTACTACCATGAAACGGCGGTCGAAACGGCGATTATGGTGACCGCCGAATGTCTTCTTTTCTGCACTCATTCAGTAAGCTGCTGCAAGTCAGAGGCGGTTCTGCCATGGGCTCGGTGTCACATTCTGGCTTGGCAACAGATCAATCGTGGAACACGGCTGGGCTTAGATCGTACCGCGGTCTGTGTCAATAGTGAGGCGCGGCACTCTGATTCTTCCAATTTATTCTCTTTTCGGCACGTTTTTGCCTCCCAAACTGTTCTTTAAGCTCAAAACCAAAATGTAGGGAATATGTACCTACACATGGCTCAACAAACACATTATATACAAAATACGCTTGAAAACTAGAACAAACGATAGGAAATTGGGGACCTAAAGTAGGTATAAAATAGTCCGATCAAATACCCCAAACCTATCTTTTGCTCTTCCTCGAGCAAAACAAAAACAGAAAAACAAACAAACAAACATGTAACAGTAAAAATAAATAAAAACTAGGCTAGTCCACTTTCGTAGGAAACACGATGGTACTTAGCACGTGCCACAAGCCTTTCAACAACTAGGCGATCCCTAGATGGAGAAGTTTTGTCTTCTGAGGATTTACAACTACGACACCCACAAACGTATACTCTGCTAGAAAATTGGTTGTGTTGCAATCCAAACACAACAAGCAAAGACAACACATGCATGCTAATATCTCAAATATACCAATTAATAACAATGCATCACGCAATGCAAGTATGCCAATACTTAGGATGTTTTCGGTTTACAAAACAACTACACTCGAATGCCTAAGATAAAATTCGCCTCGACTCTAATCCTCATCGGATTTCAGTCATATATTTTCACTCAGAATCATAGGCACACTCTCTAGCAAACATATGAGAATGAGTTTAGGTACATGGAAATCAAATATAATCGCAGATGAGTATTTTCAAATAAAGCACATTTTTTGAAAATCGATCTCATGAAAGGAATTGAAATGCCATGAACGTGGAAAGAGCATGCATTGACTCACATTCCCAAGATAGACTTCCTAAGAGATCAAATGGACTTTCCCTAATTGTATTTTGGGGCCAAGGTGATTTGTGGTGATGTATGGAGGATATGGTAGGAGTGGGAAGATAAAGCTACAAATCATGCCAAGGTGTTTACACATTACATTTAATTCAATTAGAGCTCTTTTACACATTACTTTACAAGCGTCTAGGCTATAACTTTACATTGCACCATTATGCTACATTTGTACCCCTATTTTTGAGTAACTTTACATTTTAAGAATTTGAGGCTTAAGTGTTTATATTTCACACTTTTTCTTTTTAAAGCCTTTGCCTTTGCAAAATTTACATACATTTGCCTAAGTACACGCTTTACACATTTTAGAGCTAGCTTCTCTAAAGCTATACACCTTAACATGATCAATAACTAGGGTATGTGAAAGTGTTTGGGTTATGTATGTTGTGGAGGTTTAGTGTTTGGCCTCAAGTTTTTCCAATGAAAACTCGTATGGGGACAAGTGTTTAGGCTATTTTAGTAGTTACACTCACACTCAAGCCCAAAATCATTTCTAAAAGTCCATCTAGCAAGGGAATACAAATCTCATACAAGCAGTCCACATGACGTTCTATAGCAATCAGTGAAAGAAATTTGATGTACAATGAGATCACTAAAAATTAAGTGCAAATTCGAAGAGTGTATAAGAGTAGAAACAAAACCCACATATTTTTTGCAATTTAGGCTTAGTATAGCTCACGGGTAGTCTCCACTATTTTCCTGAGCTAAAAAGAATAGAGGTCTCATCCACCTCAACATCAAAAGATTGGCACTGTACAAACATATTTAAAGTGATGCACGGAGCTAAAGCATACATGATATGTCTCAACAGGCACACGAAGAAAAACAACTCAACAAATCCGGAACTAATTTCAAAAATGACCGGTTTGCAGAGATTTGAAAATTTTCTAAACGTAACAAAACAGATATAAACAACAAAACACATATAAAACACGAAAGTGTGCACACCCCCAAACCTAAACTCAACATTGTCCTCAATGTTGCTCAAATCATAAAATATGGACAATGCTTAGCAAGATTCGGAGATAAGAACACAACAACACAAATACTAAAAACCTAAGATCTAAGCACAATACAATTCCACTCTTAGATCTAAACAAAAAATAAATAAAAATCACAAACACTACAAACATAGCATTCCTATCATTAAGCGCATGGGCGGTTTCCGCCCAAGTCGACAACTAATCCACAAGCACTCAAATTAAGCAGAGGAGTTACCTCATGTGTCGGCAACCAACGCGTCCGTTGTGGTGCTACCGTTTCACTTGATGCATTTGTTATGGTGCGATAAGCGCACACTTTGTTCTCATGAGTTGTGCGATCCCAAAAACCTGAAATTGTTCTTTTCGTAGCACAAGCACAACTCAAAAACAATCAAATGCATATGCCATAAATAAAAGAAAATAAGAAAAATAAAAGTCTAACCGCATACATATATATCTGCAAAGCAATTAAATCTAACATTTACATAACCTAAGCTATAACAAGAAACAATCAACGAAAACACATCCCCGGCAGGGGCGCCATTTTGACGAGTGGATTTTTGTGTCGTTGAAAACATCGTCAAGTATTTATAAAATCTACCTCACTAATAAGCACGAGTCAAAAGACGTATATAGAAATAAAACTAGTACATCGTGCAAGCAAGGGTATCGTTCTGCAGGGATGTGTTGTTAATCGTTTCAACCTTTAGAGTTTAGAGAAAGCATGTAAATGGAATGCGGATGAGGTGAGAATAGTGTGTGTGTGTGTAGGGTGTTGTGTGTGTCCAAAGAAAATGAAAATGGAAATATAAAAATAAACAAGACAATATGAAGGGGTGAGAATGGTGATTAAATGAGAAATAATAAAATGGTGGATAAGAGAGATGCATGAAAGTGGTCACACAAGGGTTTACAAGTTCACCATACATAAGTGCACACAAGTGGGTTGTTAGACATTAAGTTCATCCAATTTAAGTTAAGGGTTCGTTCTTGCCTCAATCCGGTTTATACCCATTCATATAGCTAACAGGTTGAAGAGTGTGTCGAGAGCCTCTCAAACACGAAACCGCAACCAACATATGTGAACCAATTCTACAAACCAATGCTAGATTGAGCCTTAATACTAACATGGTAATGTAAAACGGCAACGTTAAGTCTAATGAATGTGGAAAGAGTAATTGTTCCTCCAACCATGACTTGCCTAGAGCCCCTAGCACAAGAAATTGCCGAATTCCCAATTATTGTATCTCTAATCATAACTCACCTAGAGCCCCTAGCGTGAGGAATAACTATAGACGAATGTATAACAAAAACAATGAACCAAACCTCTTTAAATATGGCAATTAACAAGTTCATTCATTCTTCCTAGCTAATTAGCCAAGACTATGCCCGGATGGCCATTCTAAAGCACAATCGTAACTCTAATTCACTCAAACCCATCCATACAAATGCAATTCGACCTTCCATCAACATACACACACAAATGGGGCACTTGATTACAACTACTCCTACAATTACATTAATCTACTCCTAATCCCATTCATGAACACATATTAATTTCCGATCTCCATACATAAGCATTTCAAGATAAGAGATATGATCAATGATAACAAGAATGAATCAAAACATAAATTAGATATAAAAACAACCACACATTATATTGAGCACAAATTAGGTTTACAAATATTCCCAAGTGGGGGATTACACAAATGGAAAACAAGAAATACATAGAGATTGAGTTAAGATACAACCCTTGAAGAACCCCTTCAAGAGCTCCATCATTTGCCTAGCACGAAATTGGTCAAAGACCTCTCCTAACTCCATGAAATCTACTCACAAATGTGGGGAAAGTTGGGTATAAATGGTGGTGGTAAGCTTTCCATGGAGGAAAACCTCCATGGAAGCTTGAGAGCTTCTCTCTCTCTAGAAATGAACAAAATGAAGAAAGGAAGAAGAAGTGTGGGCTGTAAAATTCTGAAGAGGAGAGGAGAAGAGGTGAATTTATAGTGTTGGGAGGTTAGGGCTAGAAATGATGGTGAAAGGACAAAACTGCCCCTGAAAATTCACCAGAATTGGCCTCTCGCCGGTCGATCTGCGGTTGGATCGGCGGTTGGGGTGAGCGCCTTTCTGACCTCCGAATTACTGATATTCTTCTGGACTAAAACAGCGGTTGAAATAGCGGTCATGGTGTGACCGCCGAACTGGGCGTCGAACTTTTGGAACCTACTGCCATGAAACGGCGGTCGAAACTGCGGTCATTGTTATCGCTAAACTGACCGCCGAATGTCTTCTTGCACTCGTTCCGTAAGCTACTGGAAGTCAGAGGGGGTTCTGTCATGGGCTCGGTGTCACATTCTGGCTTGGCAACGGATCAACCGTTGAACACGGCTAGGCTTAGATCGCGCCGCGGTATGTGTCAGCGGTGAGGCGCGGCATTCCGAATCTTCCAATTTATTCTCCTTGTCGGCACGTTTTTGCCTCCCAAACTGTTCTTTACGCTCAAAACCAAAATGTAGGGAATATGTACCTACATATGGCTCAACAAACACATTATATACAAAATACGCTCAAAAATGAGAACAAATGATAGGAAATTGGGGACCTAAAATAGGTATAAAATAGTCTGATCAACTAACCAACCCGATGCCTCTGAGCCTCTTATTCCTCGAGCTTTGAAGGACCATAAGGCTAGCATTGCCGAGGTTAATCCTGTCCACACCCACCGCCAGCCGAGCTCGCCGAAGCCGGACGAGATTTTGGAGCAATTTATTGCCTCTTGTCCGGGTGGTTGGCTTTTCAAGATGGCTTCCATGCCCGTAGATGCTTTGATCACTAAGGGATCCGCTCTCTTGGCCGAGGTAACCATTTTCATATATACATACATATATATATTTCTATAACTGCTAGCATGGTCCTTGGTCGCTTTCTAGCTCTAACTTTGCATCCTGTAGGCCTTCAAGTTTAACGTGGCTATGGGCCACCAGGTAGCCCTCCTTCGTGATCTGGCTACTAAGGCTGAAGCCAAAATTGAGAGAGCTATGGGATTGCTCAAGCGGGCTTAGACACTAGTACAACAGATGACTTCCAACCAAGGGAAAATAGAGACCGATCTGGCCGAGCTTTGCTGTGATTATGAGAGGACGAAGCTATCCTTTGATCAAGAAATCCTCCAAACTACCCAGCAGGCCAAGCAGAGGGATTCTTGGAGAACCGAGGCTAAGAAGTTGGACCTTAAGAATCAGGATCTGATTGCTCAGGTGGCCAAGCTGCAAGCTAAGACGGAGACCTTCTTTAGTGACGGATATTTCTATGCTTCCTTTCAGGTTCCAGAAGTTCTCCCCCTTCCCTTTGATCTATCATCCATCACTGGTTGGGATAGAGTGGAGATAATGACAAGGCTGCTGAACTGCCTCACCCTGAAGATGACGAAGCGGTTCCTTCCAACTTGGCTAGAATCGGAAAGCAGCCCGTCTAGGCAGATCCTCATCTTCCTCCTCCTATCTTTTCTACTTCAGGTCATAAGGATTCTTCTAGTAAGGTTCTGCCTATGCAGTCTGAAAGAGGTCAACTAGAAACCGGGGAAGGAAGCAAGGGACCTGCCTGAGGAATCCTCTAGAATGGAACTGAAGGTTGACAGGAGCTAGATGGGGTCCATGACTGCCCTTCTTGATACGGCCATCCCTCCTGAGGTTATGGCGGTGATCAATGAAGTTTTGGAGGAGGATCTGGCTGGGCAGCGGGAAGAACCTCTGGAGGGAGAGATGGTTGGCGAGGGTAACCAAGACCGGCAGCCACCTGAAGGAGAAGCTGATTGCGAGGATCAGCATGAGGGAGGAGTAGCAAGAGGTAATCAGGAGGGTACCGGAGCTTAATATGATTAGCTCTGGCTGTCCGCTTGACTCATGATCAATTGAATCAATCTTTCACTTTCTCATGTAGCCCGGAACTGGGCTTTGGGCTCCTTGTTTGATGACATGTAGCCTTTACTAGGGGATAAACTCCCTTATGGTTAATAAAAATTTAGTTATGATTTCCTTCGCATTTGTTTTGACTACTCTTGATAACGAGCTTCCATCTTGATTGAGAACTCCTTGCTTTATTCCTGACCCCGATCGTGAATCGACCATGCACCTTTGATGATAATTTGTTCATACTTTAATCTGGCTTCATAGGAAACTCTTATCATGATGATCTTAATCCTGCAAACGAAACAAATATTTATGTTTAAATCCGTTTCAGGAGAGGTAGCCCAATCGAGGCATCAGGAGGGCTGTCTAGCTATTTCCTGGTCTCGAGATCTGGAAGGTAACTATGCTCTTACACTCAGACCCTTTTTAGGGGTGGTAGTCCGACCAAGGCATCAAGATGGCTGTCTAGCTATTTCCTGGTCTCGAGATCTGGATCGTAACTATACTCTTACACTCAGACCCTTCTTGGGGGTGGTAGCCCGACCAAGGCATCAGGAGGGTTGTCTAGCTATTTCGTGGTCTCGAGATCTGGATGGCAACTATGCTCTTACACTCAGACCCTTCTTGGGGGTGGTAGCCGGACCAAGGCATCAGGAGGGTTGTCTAGCTATTTCCTGGTCTCGAGATCTGGATGGCAACTATGCTCTTACACTTAGAGCCTTATTGGGGGTGGTAGCCTGACCAAGGCATCAGGGGTAACGAGGGGGCTTCTCCGGCTAGTCCCTGGTCTCGAAATCCTGCTAGAAACTATGCTCTTACGCTTATACCCTTCTTTACGAGGGGTGGTGCCCGACCAAGGCATTAGAGGCAGCAAGGGGGTTTCCCCAGCTTATCCCTGGTCTTGGGTGATTATGTCGAATTTTCCAGTCGAATATATAGATATTAATGTAGAACATAATCGGAGATAAAGAAAAATGCAGACTTTATTGATGATCAGAATGTAGTACATCGTTATTAGGGATTTTATTGAAACCTAAATGGGGTAATCTGCTCAAGAGTCCCATGCTCAGGGGCTAGAACTTCCTCAAGTGATCTGCGTTCCAGGTGTGGTCGATGGGTCGTCCATCCATGTCTTCGAGTTTGTAGGCTCTATTGCGAGCAACTACCTTTACCAAGTATGGCCCTTCCCAATTGTGGCCTAGGACTTCATCTGGCATTTTCCAACTATTCGAGGTCACCTTCTTGAGCACCAGATCCCCTTCTTTGAAATTCCGGGCTCTGACCTTTCGGTTGAAATACCTAGCGATCTTGCTCTGGTAGATCGCCACTTTCTCAGCTACCCGATCTTGTTTCTCTTCTATGAGGTCTAGATTAGCTTGGAATTTGACCTAGTTGCTTTCAAGTTCGAAATGATGCACCCTGAATGAGGTCAATTTATGCTCGATGGGGAGGACCGCTTCAACTTCGAAGGCTATGAAGTAAGGTATCTCCCCGGTAGTTGTCCTCTTTGTAGTCCGGTATGCCAAGAGGACCTCGAACAGCTCATCGGCCCATTTGCTTTTCTTCTGTTGCAATTTTTTCTTCAGCAGCCTTTTGATAGTCTTGTTAGTGGATTCCACGAGCCAGTTGGTCTAAGGATGGGCTACTAAAGCGAACCTGAGGTCGATTCTTAAACCTTTGCAGAACTCTTTGAATCAATCGTTGTCGAACTGCTTGCCCAGGTTGGCTACAATGATGAGAGGGGTCCTGAATCTGCAGACCACGTTGGTTTTGATGAACTTGGTCATATTCTTTTCTGATATTCAGGAGAGAGGCCCTGCCTCGACCCATCTTGTGAAATAATTGATAGCCACGATAGCATATTTAGCTTGCCCATGAGCAGTGGGAAGCGGTCCAATTAGGTCGATCCCCCACATGGCAAAAGGGTAGGGCGAACTGAGAGATGACAGTCACTTGGGTGGCAGGTGGTTCAAGTTCGAAGTCCTTTGACATGGTTCGTAAGATCGTACAAAGCTTTTTACGTCTTGGTGGACGGTCGGCCAGTAGTACCCCATACGAAGCACTTGATAAGCTAAAGCTTCTCCATCGATGTGGTTCCCGCAGTCCCTAGAATGAACCTCTCTTAATACTAACTTAGCGTCATTAGGATGTAAACACCGAAGTAAGGGGAGAGATCTACCCCTCCTGTAGAGGTACCCGTCTACCAGGCAATACCAGACAGAGAGCCTTTTAATTCTTTGGGCTTGATCGGGCTCCTCGGGAAGCTTTCCCTCTTGGAGGTAGGCAACGATCGGATCCATCTAGCAAGGCTGACGATCCAGGGAGCAGATTTCCTTGCTCGCGGTTATGCTTGGTTGGGAAATCACTTGGAGGGGAACTCCCTGTGGTAAGGCTTGGCCTCCATTTGTGGCTATCTTAGCTAGAACATCCGCGCGGTGGTTTTGGTGTCGAGGCACCTGATCGATCTTGAATCCCTTAAATTTATTTTTAAGCGACTGAGCTAGCCTTAGGTAGGCGGCCATGTTATCTCCTTTTGCCTGGTACACCCCAGACATCTGATTGACTACAAGTAATGAGTCGCTCTTGATTTACAGGTAGTTGGCCTTTAGTTCGATGGCTGCCTTCATACCGGCTAGAAGGCTTCGTATTCTGCTTCATTATTGGTGGCTTTAAACTCGAATCTGAAGCAGTGACAGAATTCATTCCCCTCTGGGTCTATTAAAACTACGCTAGCTCTTCACACAGCTTGCCCAAACGCTCCATTTGTATTGTGGGTCCAAGACTTGCAATCTTTCAGCCAATTATTGATGTCATAAATCTTCTCAGGGACCACATTCGATGCTGCGGGGATCGCTTGGCCCGGGAGCGCTGAAAATTCTGCAACGAAGTCTGCCAAAGCCTGAGCTTTAATCGTGGTCTTGGGCTTATATTTTAAGTCAAACTGAGTGAGCTCTGAGCCCACAAGACTAGCCTTCCGAACATGTCCGGTCTTTGTAAGAATTGATGGAGAGGTTGGTCCGTCACCACTGCTATTGAATGAGCTTGAAAGTAGGGACTGAGTTTTCTCGCTGAGGTCACCAGAGCATAGGTGAGCTTCTCCAGGAGAATATAATTTTTTTCTGACTTGGTTAAAGCATGACTCACGTAGCATATTGGCCTTTGAATCCCGTCGCCACACTCTTTGGCCAAAGCTCTACTTACTGCAGTTTCTGAGACGGCCAGGTAGATTTGCAGCTCCTCTCTGGGAACCGGCTTGACTAACAATGGTGGGCTTGTTAGGTATTTCTTCAAGGCTTGAAAAGCTTGTTCGCTCTCCGGGTTCCATTTCATGTTTCTCCCTGGCTTGATGGCTTTGAAGAACGGGAGACATTTATCGGTGGAGCCAGAAATAAACTTGTTGAGCGCTGCTACACGCCCGGTCAAAATTTGTACCTGTTTGAGTGATGTGGGGGACTCCAGGTCCAAGATAGCCTTGATTTTTTCTGGGTTGGCCTCTATGCCTCTCTCATGGACCATGAAACCTAGAAACTTCCCTGCCGTTACCCTGAAAGCACATTTGGAGGGGTTCAACCGTATCTGGTTTTCTCTTAGGATTAGAAAGGTCTTGCGAAGGACTTCCTGATGTCCTTCTGCGGTCGGTGATTTTATGATCATGTCGTTGATGTATACCTCCATCAGTCCTTCCGATCTCGGGCCTGAACAACTTGTTGACCAGCCGTTGGTATGTAGCCCCCGCATTCTTCTGGCCAAACGGCATCACCTTGTAGCAGTACAGGTTCTGCCCAGTAATGAAGCTGGTCTTATCTTGATCAGCTGGGTGCATCTTAATCTGGTTATAACCCGAGAACGCGTCCATGAAACTAAGAAGTTTATTTCCAAACGTGGAGTCGACCAGCTGATCGATCTTTGGTAGAGAAAAGCTATCTTTTGGACATGCCCGGTTGAGGTCGGTGTAATCGACACACATACACCATATCCCATTCGCCTTTGTAACCATGACCACGTTGGCGATCCACTCGGGGTAGCGCACTTCTCTGATAAAACCAGCCTTGATCAATTTGTCTACTCTTCCTGAACCGCGGCATTTCTCTCGGCGTTAAAGTGACGCCACTTCTGTTTGACGGGCTTGAATGTTGGATCCACTGCAAATCAGTGAGCGGACAATGATATCGGGATTCCGGGTATCTCGTCATGGCTCCAAGCAAAGATGTCGTTGAATTCTCGGAGAAGCCCAATCAAACCTTCTTTCACTTTCGGTTTGAGGGTAGCTTCGACCTTGACAACTTTGGAGGGATCGTCATTTCTAATGGGTACCTTCTCTAGTCTGTATACGGGTTGCCCGCTGGCCTATTCCTTGCTCTGTTCCTCCTCATCTGGCATGATGGGTTCATTTTTAAAATGATCTGTGGGCTACGTATCTTCCAGGGCTATCCCTGGCGCTTCCGCATCCTGGATCATTGCAACTTGTATCAACTGTTTGGCTACAGCTGCCGGATTGGCAGACACTGCGTAGCACTTCCTAGCTGCTTGCTGGTCTCTACATACCTCTCTTACCTTGGTTCCTACCGGGAATTTCAGGACATTGTGCTATATGGACAAGACCCTCTTCAAGGAGGATAGGAATGGTCTTCCTAAAATGGTGTTGTAGGCTGATGGGGTGTCAACCACAACAAAGTTTGTCATAACATTTTATTGGAGAGGTGTGGTGCCGACGATCTCTGGGAGGATCTTCGATCCTACTGGTATGATCGAGTCCCTAGTGAATCCATAAAGTGGGGTCGTGCAGCTATTGTACACCATTGCTTTAGATTCAATTTTTCCAAGGTATCCTTGAGGAGGATATCTACACTGCTGCCCGGATCGCACGCGATGGACCATACAGTTGGCAATCTGTATCGTGATCACCATAGGATCATCATGTGGTTGCACGATGTTAAAGACATCTGCTTCAGTGAAAACAATCTGCGCTGACTAGGAGGGTTCTGTCTTGCTTTGGCTGACCTTGAAGATTCCCCATGTAGAAGAAGGTCGGGGTATCTTCCTTGCGTGGTTTTTTCTTGAATTATTTGAGGTACCGGCCAATGTGGCCCCTCGCTGATGGTGTGTATCACCTGTATCTATTGCATTAAATCAGTCTGTTCTTCCTTCCTCTTCTCCGTATGCTCGTGAATCTCGGCTTGTACTTCCCTTCTAGTCTTAATATTATCTATGACCTGCTGTAAGAACTCAATCAAACATCCTCCCTTTATCAGGTCTTCGATCTAATGCACAGGTTATAACATTCGGAAGTGTTGTGACCCACGTCCTCGTGGAAGTCACAATATTTGTACCGGTTCCTTCTGTCGACTGGGGCTTTCATGGGCGAGGGATCCTGGAGTAGCCCCTTGTCCCGTATAATGAGGTAGATTGTTTCCCGGGAGGCGTTCAAGGGGGTGTAATAATCATACCCTTTCTCATTTCGCATTACAGGGGCTACGGTCCTAGGAGGAGGCGAAGCTCGTGGAGGGGTTTGTCTTACTGAATATCTTTCTTGTATGAGCTGAGCAGCGGAGAAACGGTATGTCGATCTATTGGGAGGTTTGTTCTGATTTTTTCTGAGCTGGCTCAGATTTGGAAGCTTCTTTTTTCTGACGATTTACCGTTCTCATATCGTTGTGTTCCATCTTGACTTTGAGTTGTTCATCGATCTCGACCTGCTCAAGAACCTGGTCATAGGCCTCCTGGTAAGTCTTTGGAGGTCTCTTGGCAAAGGAACGGAAAAGCTTTCTTGCCCACAGGTTCCGCCTAAAATTGGCGAGAGTCTCTTTCTCGGCGAAGACTCCCATTTGTATGACTTATTTGTGAAAACACTCCACGTACGATCGAAGTGTTTCACCTCACTCCTGAATCACATATTAGAGGTGTATGGGATCCTTTGGACGAGGTTTGACTCCTTGGAACTAGGAGCAAAAATCTGTTGATAACTTTGTGAAAGAATCCACGCTTCCAGCGGGTAACTTCCTGAACCAAGTTTTCGCGTAATCGGTCTGGGTGGTAGGGAACATTCTGCACATGGCAGCCCTGGTAGTATTCTGGACTTCCATCTGCTGGATGAAATTCTCCAGATGACTCAAAGGGTCTTCTGTTCCGGAGAATTTTCTGTTAGCATTTTAAATTTCGACCGGAGTTCCGCTTCCCGGATCCTTCTGGTGAAGGGGGTGATCATCCCGCTTAATTGATCCTTCTTATCCTCCTTATTCTTTCCCCTTCTTATCTGCTGGACCTCTTTCTATAGCTTTGCCAGCTGATCCCTCAGCCGCTTGTTCCCGAGTTTCTTTTAATTGACCTCGGATTCTTCACTGTCGGATCCCTCCGATGAACTGGCGACCTTAACTCGGTCCTCTTCATGAGTGGGATCTACTCGGGAGTTTTGTCGGCTTCCTTCCTCTTAGGCCCTGGTTTCCCTTCTAGATGCCGTTGGGCGAGGAGCCTCTCGTTGCTCCTGGGTTAGAGCATCTGCTGCAGACTTAACTCGTTTGGGCTGGTATTGTGATGGTCTTCTCGGAAATGGGGGCATGGGTCCTAGCCTATCTCGGACCGAAGGTTGTGGCCCAGTCCTATCGCGAGCTCGCTCTGGAAGAGGAGGTCCCAGGCAGTCGAAAGCAGGCTGCCTGGTCCAGGGCCTGCTCGGCTGTACCTGATAATTCGGGTTTGTTGGTTGGACTATGATGCCTTCAGAGAGAAAGCGGAGGCGAACGGTTTCCACGAAGGCTGCCGCTTGTTGGTCGAGCATGGCCTGGCTTATCATAGGGTGGCCAGAAGCCCGAGCATTAGCCGTCTGGACCAAAACTTGACTGCGATGTCCGGATTTCTTCCCCCTCTTTGGGGCCTTTTGCATTAGCATCACCGAAGGTTATTTCGAAGCCCCGGGCTATCCTTGGGAGGAACGGAGCCTCATGGTTTCTGAAAAACAATAAAAATGTAAACGGTTGATTTGATTAACTGGGTGTGGGTTATTTCCCACAGACGGCGCCAGAAAGTGTTAACTAAAAATTTGCTCGGGGTGAGAAATCTCAATTATTACCCTCGAGACCACTACCACCGAGGTGGTGGCCAAAGTCTGATATACTTTCTACCAAGCTTGTTCAGATGATAATTTAAAATGCTAATATTGGTACATCGAAAGAGAATAAAGATGATTTTATTATCGATGATATCTCATGTACAAATATCTCTCAAATGCTCTCCATTTCTCTAGGGTGTAATAGGGTTGTTGTCGTATGCTTGTCGAAAAGTAGTTCTTTCTTTTTCTTCTTTTTCTCCTTGGAGGTTCCTTTTTTCCTCCAATTTATACATAGTTTTGGTAGGTTAAATTTGTGATTCTCGCCTTGATTTTCTCGATCTCTTCCCTCCTTATCGGACATGATTTCTCATTTAAATGACATTGACTTTGTGTTAATAACCGAGTTGAGAATATCTTGGTAAAGATCAGTTTGTTTCCTCTTTAGACTCTATTACTTGTTTTACACGTACGTAATGTTTCCAGATATGATTCAGTGTATCTTCGTATCTTCACAGCGTGATTCCTCATAAAGGTCGTTGAATATGGTATGTATTGTCTTGTATAGCTAGGTGGATCAGTGTCCCAACTTCGGTATTCAAGGGCTTAGTCTAGCCAAGAGCTTGGTCTCTTGGAGCTTGATGTGGCCTTTTACGGACACTCTTCTGTGGCAGCGGGGTTTTGGCGAGCTTCCTGATTTCTGCTTTGGTGACGCGGGCTCGATCTGATCACACCGGGCATTATTCCGGGTGTTTTTAGAGCTTGCTTTTATTTCTGTGAGGTGGTATCGTAGCTCGGCTTCAGAAACCGTGGTTCCTTGGTGGATAACCACAGGCCTGGAGTCAGACTAGGAGGGTGGAAAATTTTCCTTTGTTCCCTAGCCAAATTTGGCTATTATCACAAGGAATTGATCTTATTGTCAATTGACCATCTATATGTCATTCGGTTATCTTACTAACCGCTATTCTTTGACCTGGTTAGTCATCTCATTAGTCGACCGTCTCTTGACCCGACAAACTATCTCATCAACTAATTGAACTTGGTCTGACTAGTTACCTTATTAATCCGATCAGTTATCTCACCAACTGATCATCTTGGTTTGCTACATGAACAATCCTGAATTCCTGCCAAGTAGTGTTCTTTTATGGACCATTCACTTGGTATCTAATTTATAGACTCTTGTCTTATAACTAGCAATTAAGTCACTGGGACGTCTCACCGTTGTCTGTTACTCAAGATTCGCTGCAATAGGGATGTTTCATACCACATTATCTTAGCTTATCTTAGCTTATCTTAGCTCAGTATCGTTTAATTGATGTTTAAGTCTGAGTATTTCATTACCCCATTCAGGTTTATGCGTATCCCATCAGGTATCTATGACCTGAAGGCACTCTAACAGTGCTTCTATACACCTAGTTAGTTTCTGTGAGTATGCATTGTCTTTGCAACTTCTGCTTTTGGACTCCTCACTAGGTCCCTCAAGCACCTATTTGGGATTAGAAATCTCGGATACTACTAGGTTGTCTTTGTAAATGAAGACACATTTAGAACACTTTGCTTGGTCTTTTGAAACTTTTCCCTCGAGGGGATTTTTATTGATAACTTTAATCAAAATACTAAAAGAAAACAATAATTGATTAGGAATACATAATCAAAACCCATGCTAATTCTATTGCTTAACTATAAAAGCGACAAAGTAGATGAAAGAAAAAACCCTTTATGGTTAAAATATCTTCAAATACTGGGCATTGTAGGGTTGGGGCAACTCTCCCTCTTCTGGTTGGGTAAGGCGATATGCTCCAAGCCCAGCTAACCCGACCACCTGATAGGGTCCCTCCCACTTATGTGCCAGGGAACTAGCTGCTTCGCCTTCGTATTTGGGGATACCCTTCTAGGGACCAAGTCTCCGAGCTGAAATCTTCTTATCCAAACATGCCAGTTGTAATATCTAGTAACCCTATGTTGATCGGATACGTTCCTTATCTCCCCAAGGTCCCTTTTTTTCTTCTAGCTCGTCCAAGTTTTGCTCCAGCATATCCATATTTCCATTAGGCTGATATAGTTGAGCTCTTGGGGAGGCATGGACTATCTCAACCAGGATAACTGCTTCAGTCCCGAACGCTAACGAGTAGGGAGTTTCTCTTGTTGAGGTTCTTTCAGTCGTCTAGTAAGCCTAAAGTACCTCAAGAGGCTTGTCTTCCTAGTTCCGCTTTTTAGCATCCAATTTGGCCTTTCGTCTATGGACGAATGGGTGTGACATAGTAGTTCTTAATGTGGTACTTGTGGCACATCTCCCTGAAGTTATCGCTATAGAATTGGGTTCCATTATCAGTATTGATTGTATCTAGGATCCCAAACAGATAGATGATATTCATTTTCATGAAATTGGTTGTGTTGCACATGTGATTCTACCTCGGCCCTCTTCATGAAATAATCCACTGCCACTATGGCATGCTTAGCACCCCCTTTAATTGTTGTTGGCATCGGGTCGATCAGATTTAACCCCTACGTTGCAAACGGCCAGGGCGAAGTCAAATTCCTCAAATGATCAGGTGGCTGCCTGATATCACTCGCGATCCTCTAGCGAGTTTCACACTTCTCCGCCACTGATTGTGCATCTTGGAACAAGATTGACCAATATAAACCTTGCCTAAGGGTCTTATGAGCCAAACTTTAATCCCCCGTGTGATTTCCATACACCACACTGTGTATACTCAACAGAATCTTGATGGCTTCAACAGGGCCTACACACCTTTGCATGGCTTTTGAGAACCCCTCATGTAGAGTTATCCTCTTACCATCAAATACTGGGCAGACCTATACCTGATACGTTTTGCTTCAACCAAGTCCTCAGGGAGCGTACCAATTTCCAGTTACTCTCTGATCGGGGTCATCTAGGTGACCTGCCCATTACCTCAACCATCAGCTTTTCCTCTTCCTAGATGCAGGGCTTCCTAAGATGGGCCACCTGGATTGTTTTGGACCAAATGCCAGTGGTTGCTAATGCCAATCTTGATAAGGCGTCAGCCTTCTCATTCTTCTCTCTCTGGATCTGAATGATTTTGTAAGTCTTGAATCTCCCGAGTAAGACCTTAGCTATCTCTAGATAGGCTGCCATATTATTATCCTTTGCCTGGTATTCATCCAGAACCTGGTTGACCACGACCTGTGAGTCACTTAATATTTTTAGCTCATCCGAACCCAGAGCTGTAAGAACCTTGAGTCCTGCCAGCAGCGCCTCATATTAAGCCATGTTGTTGGTAGCCTTGAAGTCAAACCGCAATGCACACTTTACCTGATCACCTTCAGGGGTGGATACCACTATGCCTGCCCCGCTGCTATACGTGTTTGATGATCCGTCGACGTGCAATTGCCAATGGAAAACTTGTATTTCTCTTTCTCCAAGCATTTTGATCACCTCACTGTTTGGTTCAGTGAACTCGATGATGAAGTCGGCCACAACCTAACCCTTGATTGAGGCCCTATTTTATCAGTATTCCCGACACTTCTAGTTTGGATAGAATTTGCTTAAGAGGGCATTTTGTATATACTTCGATTCTGTATGCCTAGAAGTAAGGCCTCATTTTTCTTACTGCAGTTACCAAAGCTAATGCCATTTGTTCGGCAGCCGAGTACCTTGTCTCTACTGGCAGTAAGGCCTTGCTGGTATAATATACTGGCTTCTACACTCCCTCGTCCAGCCTTACCAAAATTGACCTCGTAGCCACTGTCGTGACTGATAGGTACAAGTATAATACTTCCCCATCCAGCGGTTTTGACACGATCTGGGCCTCACGAAGATATACTTTGATCTTCTAGAAGGCCTTCTCACATTCTTCATTCCACTCCACCCCTTTACCTTTTCTTATGTCCTTAAAGAAAGGTAAGCATTTGTCTGTCGACCTACTGATGAATAGGTTTAATGAGGCCAGACAGCTAGTCAACCTCTGAATTTCTTCCAAGGTAGTAGGTGACCTCATATCTTTTAAAGCTTTTTATCTTTCCGAGGTTCACCTTAATTCCCTTTTGGTGGACTTGGAAGCGAAGGAACTTCCCTGAAGGTGACACACCTTTTGGGATTTAGTTTCATCCCCTACCTCCTTAGTACCTCAAATGTTTCCTTCAGGTCCATCACATGTCTATCGGCAGTGGTGCTCTTTGTCAACATGTCATCCACATACACCTCCATATTCTTACCGATCTGTCGGGCAAACATCTTGCTTACCAACCTTTGGTAGGTTACCCTAGCATTCTTGAGACCGCAAGGCATCACCTTGTAGTAGTATAGCCCTTGGTCGGTTGTGAATGTGGTCTTTTCTTCATCGAGCTCAAACATTCTAATTTGGTTGTAACTCGAGTAGGCGTCCAAGAAACTTAACAGTTCGTGCCTAGCAGTTGTGTCAACCAACTGATCTATTCGTGGTAAGAAAAAACTATCATTCTCTGACCGACCCTACTGTCAAGAGTTTTTCAACTTCTTCTTTAATCAATTTACTCCTCTCCGGATTAAACCTTCGTCTCTTCTAAACAATCAGCCTATGCTCAGGTCGACTACCAAATAGTGGGAGATTACCTTGGTGTCTATCCTTGGCATGTCCTTATGTTTCTGATCGGGCCAAATATGTACTATATTTAGGCCCTCAGATCCTTACCTTATGTTCTGTTTTCGTGCGTTTTTGTGTCTCTTATGGGTTGTTTTGTGCTTATTGGAAGGAAATGATGCAGAGACAGACTTGGAAGCACATTGTGATGATTCCAGCAGAAAAGGAGCACAAACAGGTCTATAGTGCGGGTCCAGTGCGGGTCACAACCGCACTCCAGCTGCACTCCAACTGCACTCCAGCCGCACTTATGTGCATAGCCGGGGCAGAATGCAAGTACAGAGATAAAGTGCGGGTACAGTACGGGTCAGCTAACCGCACTCCACCCGCACTATTGCCAAACCAGAGAAGCTGCGCAGTCACCTGACATTAGAGTGCGGGTTCTGTGCGGGTCAGCAAACCGCACTCCACCCGTATTTGCACCAAGAACAGAAGAACAGAATCGCACCTGACACTAGAGTGCGGGTACTGTGCGAGTCATCGAACAGCACTCTACCCGTACTTGCATCAAGAAGAGAAGAGCATAATTGCACCTGACATTAGAGTGCGGGTACTGTGCGGGTCATCCAACCGCACTCTACCCGCACTGTTGCTCAAGACAGAAGGTAGATTTTGCACCTGAGAAGGAAGTACGGTCACAGTGCGATGCCAAGTGCGGGCCAAGTGCGGGTCAAGTGCGGGTAATTCAACCGCACTCCACCCACACTAATGTCCTGATCCGAGAACTGAAGTTCCAGGAAACCCATACAGTGCGGGTACAGTGCGGGTAAATCACCCGCACTCCACCCGCACTACGAGCGCGCCAGTCTGATTTTCAAAGCTTAAGTGACCTATTTTTGTATTTAGTATAAATAGAAAAGTATAGAAACGTTTTACGGAGCTTTTAACTCCGTTTTTAGACAGATTAGGCATTCTTAGATCTAGTTTCTCTCTCTACCTCTCATCCTCACATTCTCTACTCAACTTCAAGGAAGTTAGGAGATTGGAGCCACTTCAAGGAAGGAGATGTTCTCCAAGGGTTATTTCTTTCTCCTCTCTACTGATTTCCTAGTTGTAATGAGTAGCTAAATCCCCTGTAAGGGGTTGATGGAGTAGTTAGTTTAATATTGGGCTTGTACATAAACTTGATATTATATTGATATTCATGTCTATCTTCCATTGATCTATTCTTGTTGTGAATGTTTATCATTGATTTCTTGTGTAGATACATGATCTTTGCAAGATGTCTTTATATTATGTATGAGTATTGCATCTAGATATACATCCTATTTAGTTGTTTAATGCTCTAAAAAATAGACGGAAAGTCATGAATTCCGACTCTTGAACCGCCGTTTTAATCTAACCTCGATCGTGTTTTCGGCACTATACATCCTAGGTCGGAATCCGTGAGAGAGTTAGAAGTCATCACTATAGATCCTAGGGTGACTATTTGTAATCGGTTGAGTCAATGTTAGGTAGACGAGCTTCATTTCTAGAATCCGGTAAACAATCAACTCTATACATCCTAGGTTGGTAGTTTACAAGGATTAATCCCTATTAGGTGGTCCGCACTGTACATCATAGGTTGGCCACCTTCTAGGGATAAATAACCGACTCTATACATCCTAGGTCGGTTACCTTGAAGAGCCGTGCTATTGACAAGTTTGTTACGTTGCCCAGTATTTGCTTTCGAATCCATTAGCTCCTTAGTTTCCATCATCTATATATCCTTCACTCCATATTCCCCTTTCATTTTATTTACTTATTTAATTTAGTGTTATTTAGAGTTGGTTCACAATCTACATTTTCACCAATTCATGTTTTGCTATTATATATATATATATACATACCATTGCTTTAGCTTTAACTAATTTGGCTAACTCCGCTCCATGTGGACGACACCCACTTGCCGCTATATTTATGTTTGTAAACTAATTTAGGCTTTGTGAGGTTTCTTAAAATATTATTGACGGACTGATCTTGTAAAATGACATAAGGGAAAAAGCGTCCTTTGTCAGTTTCCATGCGAACACATCTTTGAACTCCTGCAGTAGGCCGATCAAATCATTTTGGACTTGTTCCATCAATTGAGCACCTAACTCTGTTAGGTTTTTAAAGTCTTGTTGGTACTAATTCCATATCAAAACAATGTTTCACTTGTATTGATTAGTTTTCTTAGATTGATGATGATTCAAGCTTTAAAGAATATTTGGCAACTTATCAAGCAAGATTGAGCCTTCAAAGAGAATATATGCTTCATTGCTCAACAAAGGTATATTTAGACCTCATTTCTCTTACAAGACTTAGGCACACACACATTGCATCCATATGTGTCTCTGCATCGTGGTGCTCAATCTGTATAACACATTCACACACTTGATATTGAATGCTCATGCATTAGCTTTAAATTGACAAGATTTGTAAATTGCTTGTTCTAGGACTATATCTAGGATATGACATTCTTGTGTGTTCATGTATTTGTTTGTTTATGTTTTATGGACTTTAGACTAGAATTTGGTCTTATATTATTCCTTGTTAAGTTCTGGTCTTTTCGGTTACTCATTCATTAAGTTTCAAGTTCCGAGTAAAAGTTACGAAACTTTCCGGTCACTTACCATGCATTATCTTCGTCTTCGTTTATTGAGTAGAATTTATAATTTCTGGTCTAAGTTTCATAGTCTTCCATGTGCATGAGAGAGTCCAGTTTTATAATCCGAAAACAAATTCAAATTCGGAGTAAGGAGGCCGGAGAACGGTTGAAGAACGCAAAGGTGGGCGAGGGAGGAAGCAAGTGATCAAATGCCACTTTCCACCCATCTCGAAGAGGTGCATGGCCATCTTGAGGAGGAGGGCCTCCTGCCCCCGAGATGGCCATGCACCTCCTTGGGGAGGTGAGGTGGCATGTGGCCACTGGCTCTCCTCTTTCCCTATATTATTTTCATTTCAAGAAGAAAACTTGAGAAATATGTGCAGAATTTTCTCTTCAATTTTTCTCATCTTCCAAAAACCATAACTTTCTCAAATCAACTTCGATTTGAGTGATTCAAGTTGGAGAATCTTTGTATTGAAGTGCCCTACCTTCTCTAAGTTACTTTGCTGTCATTGTTCAAGTTTCGTTCTGGTTTTATAGTCAAAACCAAAACTGCACAAGATTACAAGGTATTGTTCTAGTCTTTATGTTTTGATCTTCAAAGTCTTCAATTACCTTGGGTTTTCTTCTTCTATATCTATGTGTTACTTGAGAAAATGTATTTGAGAAGTAGAGCTTCAATTATAAGTTAATCTAGTCTAATTAGAGACTTGAATGTGAACTAGTTTTCTAGAAATCTGGGTTTTCACATGTTTGTGAGTTGTATTGTGATTAGCTTATTATCTAGAGCTATTTGTTCTTTGATTGAATTGATTTTCATGATTGATAGCCTTATCATTTTCTATGACTCATTAGTTAAACATATTTAGGATTAGCACATTTGATTTCATGTTTAGAGTTTAATGACTTGTTCATAAATTCATGCTCTAAATATTTGCTAGAATATTCATTGATCATATTTGTGTGAATCTAACATGTTTTTGTTTGTTACTTAAATCTTGAATGTGTGCTTAATGTATATGATTGATTCAAGATTTAGTCACATGAATGACAATAGGAATTTAATGTGTTTAGGTGTTTTCACATGTTCTAGAATTTATTCATGTTTAGTAATTAGAAAATTTTGATTTATGAACTTACATGCCTATGTCTAGTTCCTGTAGAATGTATTGATCTCATATTCTACGTTGAGTGCTTGTTTGCATTTCGCATTCATTGATCACACTAGGAAGTCCTTGTAAAAGGCATGAATTCTTGGTTAGAAATGTGGTCTGGATAGCTAAGTAAGGAGTCTTGATTAGGACATGTGGTCCGGATAATCAAGCAAGAGAGACTTTCTAGAGGCATGGGTGCCTTGGATAGAAAGTAAACTTTTTTATTGGTAGACCTGGGATATTAAGATGCGATGGAGTCCAATAGAGAGAGTGTCATTTGTTGATCACTTTTGAGGAATTTCCAACTTCTTAATGGTGTTGTGTAGAATTGGAGTCCAATAGAAAGTGTGTTATTTGTTGATTACTTTTGAGGAATTTCTAATGTACCAGTAGGGATTGGGTAGACGTCGAGTCCAATATAGAGTGTGTCATTTGATGGTCACTTTTGAGGAATGTCTTGTCTACTTTCCAGTAATAAAAGTACCAGATGGTTGTATTCAACCCGTGGATGTTTCCTCTTAGGAGGTTTTACCACGTTAAAAAAATTCATGAGTTAATTCTTCCTATCTCACTTTTATACTTGTATGTGTATGTTTGTATCTTGTTTCTCAAGCTTCATTTCTAGATATTCTGGTAAACAAGATTGTTGTAAAGTGTGAGATGCAAGCACTACATTTGATCAAAGTTGTAAATATCATTGTTATTGGTAAAATCTGGAAAGATGGCATGTCAGCATAAACGTCGTGTTTCATGGGGATAATAAGTGATGTGTTACCAAATGTCGACTAAACTAAGCCAACTTTAGATGGCTAGAAGATAACCTCACAATATTGATCAGGGTTACTTAGATGGTCGGGTGAAAAACGTCCTACCAAGGTATTTAAATTGGTCAAATAAAGAAAATGATCGGGGAAACCCAAATGATCGGATCTAGCTACCCGATCGGGTGTAGATCCTTGGTCGGGGTGAAAGAGATCTGGTCGCAGTTTGGAAGACCGGTCGGCTAAGCGACACTTGGGCAATATCCTGATACGCTTAGATGCTTGACATGTTGAATTCAATGCAATCACGACTCAAATACATAAAAGAAGAGTCTTATTCAAATAAGATATCACAAAGCGAACTATGATAAGGAAACATATTTCCTTAGAGCTATCAGAATCCATAATAGGCAAAAGTCCTGATGTGATTAAAACATAAACAACGCAAAACGGGAAAGAAGATTAAAATGACTCCAACAAGTCAGAGTTTTATTAAGTTACGATCACCTTTTCTTTTACTTGTACTTCTAGAATTAGGGTTCTATCCATGTATAAATAGACCCTAAAAACATATAACAAGGGGGAACGAATCATCAGATATTCAGAGGGGCAAGTAAGATTGAGCTTGTAATAACTGATTCATATTGGATTTTCTTCTCGCCGTCATCGGCAACCGTGGTTTTTTTCCCTTTACGGGTTTTCCACGTAAAATCTTACTTGCATTATTCTTCTTTTGCTCTTTTTGATTTCTTACATAATAGTAAATTACATATAACTTGTGTGACGCGCGATTTGATTTACATAATCCCAAAAGTCACCATCAACAATTGGCGCTAGATGGAGGGGGGCAAACCTCCATGAGTGTGTGGTTGCTATTTAGTAAAGTTTGAAAAAAAAACCTATGCAACAACCATATGGTGAGTAGTAGAGACGAGATTCAATCCCCGCATGAGACTGGTACCCCACGTGGTATCAACAATATCGGTATAACCAACACCAGTGGTGTAGGAGGAGACTTACCTTCTAGAACTCTGCATTCCATTGGACAAGACATCACAACTTCTACTAATGCTATCCTTGGTATCTCCTCAAACGCTTTCCGGCAAGTTCAAGAATCCTTGCGGAGAGTAATTGAAGACGCCGTTAGACATGGAATCAACATAACTACTACCGCTAACTTGACCTCACCATTCTAGCTTTCTACGCCGGTGGTAGCTCGTGGCTCCAAGATACAGTCTGAAATAGTGGTTCCAACTCCTGGCGCTTCGTAGAAATCTGGTAGAGATAAAGCAGATCATCATAACATGAAGGAATATTCTAAAAAGAGGGATGATCGCCAAGATAACCAGGATTTTTTAGAGAGAATGGTGGTCGGGGAAGCCAAAAAGGAAAAGAGCGTGGGGAGCCCAGTCTGCAGGAAGGCACCAGAAGGTACCAGGAGTAGGGGACGAGTTATGATTGAACTGATAGATATGACGGTCATAGGATGAGATCCCGATCAGCTTCAAATGATGACGATGCTCCCCCTAAAAGGAGCAGAGAGGCAACCCCGGTAGCCAGGTACAATGTATGTGACACTAAGGTACAATTTCGAAGGACCCTTATGGTCTCATCATCCGCTAGAAGTTTGATGAACGCGGCGAACCAGAAGGGAGAGCAAGAAGTTCTGTTAAGAAGGATAGAGGCACTGGAACGGAGACAAGGTCGTCGTAATTTGCTGGTTGGCAATTCCGGTAGTCCCTTTACTACCACCATAAGACATGCCCGTTTCTCGGAAAAGTTTTGGATGCCACACGTCGAACAGTTGAAAGCCAACACCGGCCCCCAGGAGCACGTTAGAAGATACCAGAGCATGATGGCGTAATATGACTATGATGTTGCGCTTCTATGTAGAATGTTCACTCAAACTTTAGGAGATCAATGGTCTATATGGTTTTGTGGCCTCGCTGATGGATCAATAGGGAACTTTGAGGAATTAATACAAGCCTTCACCAGACAGTTCATGGGAAATATTAAGCGTAGGAAGTCGATATCTGTTCTTTCGACCCTAAAGCAATGAAATGATGAGAAATTGAAGGACTATCTTACCAGGTTTTTGCAGGAAGTCTCGGAGGTGTAGGACTATAATGATGATGCGGTTGTAGCTGCATTTATCAATAGTTTACAGCACAACCAATTATTACTTAGTCTAAAACAAAGAGGACCGACAACCTATGCAAATTTAGGGGATTATGTGGGAGGATATATGATGGTTGAAGAAGAACAGATAACCCATGGGGGGAGTTGATACATGGCGGCCGACCAGGAGAAAGCCAAAAGCCCAAAAACAATTCTGGAAATCCCAAGGGAGACCAAAAGAATAATTATGGGAAGGGTAAGGTAGGCCGCAAGGATGATGATCAGAAGGGTACCTTCAAGAGATAGTACACAAATTATACTCATCTGGCTCAGAAGCAGTAAGAAATTTTGAATGTAATCGAGGACAATAATTTATACAAGAAGCCCCCGAAGCAATCCAGTTTTGCACGAAAGACACTTATAAGTATTGCTCGTTTCATTAGGAGAACGGTCATGACACTTCCAAATGCTACCAGCTAAGATATTAGATTGGGAAGCTGATTAGAGAACGGCATCTAGCAGAAATGGTTCTTAAAGGAGGGGATGATCGGCAAAACGAACCCATAAAGGCTGACCAAGACAAAAAGGTCAGTCCAAGGGGAAGTTCAGATGCTAGAGCTATCAACACCATCTTTGGTGGGCCATGCACAGGAAGAAGTAGCAGGGAGAGAATGACTGAAGCCCCGGAGCAATAGATGGCCAAAGAAAATTGGAGGTAAATTCGGTTGGTCCCGATCAGAAGAAGCTTAAGCAAGGTTGGGATCCGATCATTTTCTTCGAAGCTGATGCCCACGGATTAGAAGTTAAGCCGAATGATGCGATCGTGGTGTCAGTTCCTATCGGTCATCGAGAAGTAATCGAACCAAAATTGTCATATATTTTGGCCCTCAAGTCCATATCCTTTAGCTTGTTTTCGAGCATATTTTGGTGTCTAATGGCTCGTTTTGTAGTGATTACAGGCATTTAATGGATTTCAGGAGCTGGAAGTGGAAACCGGGACTTTCGGACGAAAAAGAAGTCAAAGTTCAGTGGAAAAGTGCCCAGAAGCATAGTGCACGGGTCCCTTACCCGTGCACTGCCCATGCAGTTATCCGTGCACTGGGTGAAGGAAGATTGTGAAGAGCCTATGCGAGGGTAAGTGTGTGGGTCCCTACCCGTGCACATGTATCCACGCACTACGTGTTCCAATTATGCTCAAGTTGTGTTTTCAGCCATTTTAAGAGGGCAAAGTCACCCTTTCACGCCTATTTCGTTCCCTAGCATCTCAAACATATAAATATATCACTTTGCCATAAGACCAAGAATCCTGATCCATTCAATTAATCCATCCATTCCACATTTCATCTTCTCCACCAAATCAAGAGAAAGAGGAGCTTCCAAAGGCATCCATGGAGGTTTTCCTCCATGGATTGCCTCCTCATCATCTCTCTCTACCTACAACCACCCGTCTTTAGAGGAGATTCAAGAGGAAAGATCACCCTACCTTGTCTATGAGGAGGAGGAACTTCAATGGAGCTTGGAGATCCAAGATGACAATTGGGCCACTCTCCGAGCTTAGAGATCTGGAATTGACAACCTTGGGTTTCTTCTATCTACTCTTCTCTTGTATTTTTTTATTTGATATGTACCCCCATTTGGGAAATATGTAAACCCTAATACTAGTTCCATTTATTTAATTGACTTGTATTTGATTTCTTCTTGTATTGTCCCATTCAATTGCACTTAATTAGACACTTGACTTGTATTAAGAAGGATTGACAACCCAACTCTAGATGCATGTTATGGATAGCTCTTGTCTTTACACTCATGGCACGTATAGTAGAAATTGGTATGTGTTCATGATTGGGATTAGGAGTAGATTAATGTAATTTAGGAGTAGAGTAATTAAGCATCCCACGATTGCTCATATGTCGATGGATTATTCGAAATGCATGTTTTGGATTGAATTGAGTATTTTTGTTTGTTTGGGTGGAATTCATGAAGTGTATACATAATGCCTTTGTGGGTTTTGGTTCTATAAACCTATATGCTTATGCGACCCTTGAACAGTTGCTCGTACGGTACACCCTCGGCGAGTAGCACTCAGGTCGTGACTCTTGGTCATTGCTCGTGCGATACACCCTCGGCGAGTAATGGTCGAGGGTCCATTTATGCTTAATGTCTCCATTGGTTGTTGCTTACACGTGACAGGTGAGTAGCGATCGGTGGTTGATCTTATGTTTATCTCTTTTATGTGTTTAAACGCTGTCCTTAGTCGTTGCTCATGCGATACATTCTCTATGAGTAGCTTTAGAGGACTAGTCGACTCTCCCATTTCCATATCTAGAGGTCGTACTTAAGGCTAGGTTGAACCTAATATAGGAGTGTCTTAGCATGTTAGTTATTGTAGGTGGTGCGAATGTTTTGGTGGACATGAGTACCATATGTATCCATTTACTTGCATCTCTCCTATCTGTCATTTTATATTTATCATTTTAATCACCATTCTCTCCCTTCCATGTTCTATTATATTTTCTTATTTGTTTCTTTTCAATGCTCTTGTTCTCACACACACACACCCACATGCTTATACTTCACACACACCACTCTCACCCTTGCCATGTTCTTATTTACATTGCTTTCAATAATCACTAAAATGAGAGACAATCGACAGATGAAACCTCCCTGTGGACGATACCTTTCGCTTACCGCTTTACTAAGTTCTCAAAACTTTAGAGTACATTGCGTAGGAACAACTTTATAAATATCTTTTGATGTTCGCAATTTGGTAACGACAAAAAAGTGAGTATCAAGAAGTAAGGAGAGTATTGATCGATAATGGGAGTTCGGTGGATATTCTAAGGGCTGGGGTGTTAGATCAGTTAGGGCTTCAAAGGAAGGATCTGCAACCACTGGCTATCTTGCTCAGAGGATTCAGAGAAGCAGAAGTAAGATCTCTGGGAACAGTCAAACTGCCGATCGAGATAGGGAATTTTCCATGTCAGAAGACAGTACTACTCAATTTCGTGGTTGTTAACGCCGAGAATTGGCCATACAATGCCTTGTTAGGCAAACCATTCTTGAACCAAACGAAGGCAGTCATAGCAACTTACGCCCTGACAGTCAAATTCCCGACCGAAGCTGGAGTTGGAGTTTTGAAGGGTTTCTAAGAATGGGCGAGGAAAGCCAATCTGGCGGTTTATATAGAAAATGCCGAGCCAAATGTCGTGCAGGTAGATTTCGTTGAGCTGGAAAAGTGCTTCAAAGATGATGAAGAGGAAGAGAAGGCGGAAATGCCAACCCAGTTCGACTTGGACTCATGAGAATCACCTCCAGAAGTTTGGAAGGACCAGAAAGGGGAACCAATTATTGAAGTCGTGATAGATGACAAGAAAAGTGAACAAACGGTAAAGTTGGGGGCACAGTTGACCGAACAAGCTCACAGTCAGTTGATCAGCCTGTTAAAAGAGTACAAGGACATGTTTGCTTGGAAGCATGAAGATATGCTAGGAATCAATGCCAGGATAATTTTCCACGCTCTAACAGTTGACCCCGAGTGAAAACCCGTAATACCGAAAAGGCGACGGTTCAACCTTAAAAGGAGTCAAGCAATTAAAGAGGGAGTCCATAAGCTGTTTGCAGCAGGATCGATTAGGGAAGTACAATATCCCGAGTGGGTTGCCAATGTGGTACACATAAAAAAGAAAAATGGGAAATAAAGAATGTGAGTGGATTTCACCGACCTAAATAAAGCATGCCTAAAGGACAGCTTCCCCCTACCTCGAATAGATCAATTGGTTGATGCGACTGTGGGGCACCAGCTGTTCAGCTTCATGGACGCATACTCAGGCTATAATCAGGTCAGAATGTTAGGTCCAGATGAAGAAAAGACTGTTTTTACTATAGACTAAGGGCTCTACTGTTATAAAGTAGTGTCTTTCGGTCTCAAAAAAGTGGGGGCAACTTACTAAAGACTGGTAAGCAAGATGTTCACTTGACAGATCGGCAGAAACATGGAAGTCTTTATAGACAATATGTTGACAAAAAGCATCACAGCAGACACGCATGTAGTCGATCTGAAAGAAACGTTTGAGGTGGTGAGAAGGTACGGGATGAAGCTCAATCCAAACAAATGTGTTTTTGGGGTGCCGTCAGGAACCTTTCTTAGATTCCAAGTACACCAAAGAGGAATCGAAGCAAACCCCAAAAAATACGGGCCTTGGAAAAAATAAGGTCCCCGGTTACCCTGAAAGACATCCAAAGATTGACGGGTTATTTAGCCTCGCTAAACCAGTTCATCAGTAAATCAACTGATAGATGCTTGCCTTTCTTCAAACCAAAAAGGAAAGGCAAAGGTGTAAAATGGAACGAATAGTGTGAACAAGCCTTTCAGAAGATTAAAGAGTATCTGAGCAAGGCGCATATCTTGTCAAAGCCTTTGGGGGGAGAAACATTATATCTATACCTATCAATCACCCATGTGGCCACAGGATCGGTATTGGTTAGACTGGACGAAGGAATACAGAAACCAGTGTATTATACCAGCAAGGCTTTACTGCTAGCAGAAACAATATACTCAGCTCTGAGTAGATGGCATTAGCACTGGTGACGGCGGTAAGAAAACTAAGGCCCTACTTTCAGGCTCGCAGAATTGAGGTTTATATAATTTGTCCATTAAAATAGATTTTATCCAAACCAGAAGTGTCAGGAAGATTGACAAAGTGGCGGTTGAGCTGAGTGAATTTGATATCACTTACCTGCCAAGGGCTGCAATAAAGGGTCTGGCAGTGGCAGATCTGATTACTGAATTCACTGAACCAAACAGTGAGTTGATCAGAATACTAGAAAAAGAGGAAGGAAAGTTTTTAGCTAGAAGTTGCATGTTGATGGGTCATCAAACACGCACGGCAGCAGGGCAGGCATAGTGGTATCAACCCCACAAGATGATTAGATGTAATGTGCCTTGCGATTTGACTTCAAAGCTACCAACAATATGGCCAAATATGAGGCACTGTTGGCAGGACTCAGGTATGCACAACACTAGGAGCAGACAAAGTGGAGATATTCAGTGATTTGCAGGTTGTGGTTAACCAGGTCCTAGACGAGTACTAGGCAAAAGATCTTAATGTGGTGGCTTACCTAGAGATAGCTAAGGTACTTCTCAAGAGATTCAAGACTTATAGAATTACTCAGATCTTGAGAGAGAAAAATGAGAAAGCTGACTCATTATCAAGATTGGCATCAGCAACCACTGGTATCTGGTCCAAAACAATTCTTGTGGCTAATCTCAAAAAGCCCAGTATTAAAGAAGAAGAAAAACTAGCAGTAGAAACAGTAGAATAAGGGTAGGTCACTTGGATTACCCTAATCAGGTAGTGCTTAGAAGACTACACGCTCCCTAAAGATACGGCTGAAGCAAAATGTATCAGATACAGGGCAGCCCGGTATTCGATAGTAGGTGGTGAGCTTTACCGAAGGGGGTTTTCAAAGCCTCTACAGAGATGTGTCAGTCAAGCTGAGGGAGATAAGATTCTGGCTAGTATACACATGGCTAGTATACAAATGTATCTGATCGGCCCAATGCCAATAGCAACTAAAGGGGTGCAAAGCTTGCTATTGTGGCAGTAGACTATTTCAAGAAATGGGTAGAAGCGGAAGCATTAGTGCATATAACCGAAGCTAATACCAACAGCTTCGTCAAGAAAAACATCATCTACTGATTTGGGATCCCATATACAATCGTCACGGATAATGGAACCCAGTTCGATAGTGATAACTTCAGGGAGATGTGCCAGAAATACCACATCAAGAATTATCATGCCACACCTGCTTATCCCCAGACCGAAGGTGTCAACAAGATTATCAAGCACACCCTGAAGGCCAAACTTGATGACAGGAAAGGAAATTGGGCAGACAAGTTGCATGAAGTGCTCTAGGCATACCGGACAACTCAAAGAATGTCAACAGAAGAAACACCATATTCCTTAGCTTTCGAGATTGAGGCTGTCATTCCAGTCGAGATAGCCCACACTTCCCCCAGAGTCTAGTTATATTAGCCTGATACAAATATAAGGACCCTAGAACAGAACCTTGATGAGTTGGAAGAAAAAAATGGACATGGCGAGGGTGAGAAATGCAGCCTACAAACAAAGGGTTGCGAGATATTGCAACTAGCGCATCTGGGCAAAAACTTGATGCGTAAAATCGTGTTATAAAATACTCACTCGCAAGTGCACGAATCGTGAAGATAAGAACAGTGACAAGTAAGGATCGTTCCCAGAAGGACTAGAAATTTAATGGTTAAAAACTAAATTTTAAATAAAGTTAAATTAAAGTAACCAAAAGATTTGTTTGAGATATTGATTAAACTAAAACTAAATTAAGAAAGCAATTAAAAAGAATTGGTTGTGATCAATGGAGAGAAAACACTAGGTCTTCAATGATCCCCAATTATGAACACTCAATGTACGGAATTAATTTGTAAACAAAATTCAATCAATTGAAGGGTTCATTCTTTATCTTTAATATGACTATTCTGTACGATCGCGGGATGAGTCACGTGTTCCCAACCACTATTCACCCTTTGATATATGGTGTGAACAATAATCAGAAACCCATTAAGTTCAAGAATAAAGAACCAAAATCTAAACTTTGCTTTGATCTATGCTAAAGATAAATTTTATTTATTCAAGTGAGCATTAATCAGGATTATGTTTTGATCTATACTCTAATCCTAATTCTCAGATAGTCTTAACCCTAAAATCATGCCAATAATCTTCCACCCTTTGATCTATGGTGTGAATGAGAATTAAAATTAATGAGGAGTCAAGCAATTAAACACAATGAATAAATCAAGAATTAAATTGATGAAATAGTAATTAATCCATACATGAGCATTCACAAAAGGTTCACATTGATTCCCTAGTTATGAGATTATTTCCACATCATGAAAATAAAAAGAGAAGAGAAAGAAAAGATAAAACCCATTAAATCTTCAACGAGTTCTTCAAATCTTCATTGATGAATTCTTCTTCGTCTTCGAATCTTCAATGTGAAAAGATGAATGAATATTGTGCAGCAAAAAGAAAGAATATGTAACTGTGGATATGTGGTGTCCTCTTTCAAAAAGAATAGGAAGTATTTATAAGCTCTTCCAAGACTAGGGCTTCAAGATATCCTCCAAAAACACGGAATACGCACAACCGCTCTCTGTACCGCTTGGCGGAAACATGCCTGGGCCGCAGTCTGTGACGCAGTGTACCTTCTAACCTTTAGCGTGTTATGGACCGCGTTTCATGCCTTGCTTGATAAGCGGTATGGACCGCGTTTGACAAAGAATTGCATATTGGAATATACCGCTGGATAAATCGCGTCTGATACCATATATAGAGAGCGACCTACACAGCGGTATTTGACAGATTTGCCCTTTTTCTTCACTTTTAGACACCTTTCCTTGGCGGAATCAATGAATACTTCATCAAAGGGAATGTGACCTGCACATGCTCAACAAACTCATCAAACAACCTAAAATGCATAAAGAAATAAGCTGATTACATAGGAAATAGGGATGAAAAACATATATAAACTAAGAGCGATCAAATACCCCCAAACCTATCTTTTGCTAGTTCTCGAGCAAAACTAAGAAAACAAAAATCAATAATCCTAAAAATATAAATCCTAACTAAGCCACTTTCGTAGGGAACATGATAGCACTGAGCACATGCTACAAGCCTTTAATCCTTTAGGTGTCCTTAGTAGGAGGAGTTTTGTCTCCTGAGGGTTTACAGCTACGACTCCCACAAACGTATCATGTGAATACCCAGTCATCCAAAATACATTCAAAATGTGCCCATATTAAAACAATGCATGTAAAATACAATAAACAGAAACTAAAGTTAAGTCATGAAACTGAATGCATTGCTCAATTTGTAAATGAAAAGCCCACACTCAAAATGTTCAAGTTTGAAAGTTACCTTCTCTAAATACCATAAATGTAATTCAGCCTCGACTCTAATTTTCACAAGATGTCACTCATTAATTCACACAGAACCTAGGCAAATACAATCATTAAGCATATGCGATAGAAGTTATGC
This sequence comes from Dipteronia sinensis, assembly GCA_033220585.1. Taxonomy (NCBI): domain Eukaryota; kingdom Viridiplantae; phylum Streptophyta; class Magnoliopsida; order Sapindales; family Sapindaceae; genus Dipteronia; species Dipteronia sinensis. The sequence continues at coordinate 25,285,568 of CM065639.1, read as the reverse complement.
ACAAGAAATTCTCAAGTCTTGATCGCATAAGAATTTATAATTGAAAGAACGCTCAAATGTATGCAAAAGATCTAACGAAAAGAATCAAACATTATGAACAAGATAATCACATGATTTACTTCTACTTTCATAGCAAGGATAACCAGCAAATCCGATAGACTTTCATTAAGGTTGTAATAGGGCCATTGGGTGAAGGATTAGAAATAATGGGAAAATTGGAATTCAAAAACATAGGACCATACCTTGAGAGTCTTTAATTTACCTTTACAACTTCGAGCAAATCTCATGATCTTCATAATCTTCAACGTAATGGAATTATGTCACTAATTATTGCCCAAGTCTTCAGAAATTACCATATCTTCCTCGTCGAACTCATTTTGAGTAAATACAACGTTGCAATCTAATTGACTTAATTGCACTCATTAAATTATATTCTCTGATTCTTTTCACACACCATCTATTTTGGTGCGTAACTTCTTCTTTTTTTTTGATGAAAGAATTTGAGAATCAGAGAATTTACATATATATTAATACTTTCAGACTTACATATTTGGATTGAATGCAGCTCTTCATTCAATGGCTTTCGATCATAATATTCACAAAAACTCATGTGCAGAACCATCACATCTTATTCATGTTCTCAAAGCATGATCCCAAGTTATAAGGTATGGCTATAATATAGGCTACATGGGTTACAGTTAATGTGGTGAAGAAAGAAAAATGCTTACTCAATGTTTGGCTTCAAAATTGGCTATGGAGGACACACATAAATGTAGGAAATATATAAGGACTTTTAAGTGGTTCAAACACAAATAGTCTAATCATCACTTCCACTGGTTCGACTTACTCAAGATCAAAATAAACATGTGAAAACTTTTAATGATGAATATTCTATAATGCTTAGTATACAACCTATAGAGATCAAATCTAATGCTAAGAACCTACTGAGTGTTTTAGGAGTAGAAACAAAATCCCTCATAATGTATCATTTATGTACGCTTTTTGGCTTAGTGAACTCACAAGGGTAGCCTCCACTATTAATCATGGCAATCCAACTAAGCATCATATCCACTATCACATCAAGAGCATGTCATAAATTCTGAAAAATGCAATACAATACTCTAAGTGGCATGACGTTAGTATAAACTCAGTGATTAATACATATTATTTCAGGGGCACAAATCAAAGTATCTTATCATGGTTTCACAAGAAAAACAGGACTCTAAGCAATTTTTAGTTCGACCAAAAATATACCCCCAAACCTAAATCATGCATTGTCCCCAATGGTGACAATTAATTAAAAAAAGGGCAAAAAAACATAACATAAACCTATAAAACTAAAGATAGAAAACATAACTGAAACAATAATATCTAACAAGAAAATAAACAACTAAATCCGAAATTAAAACAAAAGAGAAAAAGTATCATCTGAGAAATAAAAAAATAAAAACAATAAAAATATAGGAAAGATGCATAACCTCTCTATGATCTGTTGTCCTGATCTGAGAAATGCAAAACCTCTGTTCCCTGGTCCGAATCTTGGCCGTGCTGCTGATCCTCATCACGATAATGCATCTCTGGCGTTCCATATCCAAAATCTCCTCCGGCATGAAAATCTGCTCCTGGAACAGAATTCTGGAAAGGCACACCACTCCCACTAGCCATAGAAAACCGGCTAACCACCGAACGTACCTCATCTATACTAGCCTGAACACCATCAAAGTTCTGGTTAATTCGCCCCTCCAACTCTCCTAAGTGCAAGTTCACATGCTCCTTCAAAGCCTACAAGAAAGAATCAAACTGACCAGCATCTGGCTGTGTATGTCCTGGCTGTTCACCCGTAACGGGTGATGCAGCATCAATCTGCAGCTGCTGTTCTTCCATCTGAGCATCTTGAGCTATCTGAGCGTCAAGTGCTTCACAGCGACGTCTCCTCTCTCCATATGGTTCTATTAACGGAAATTTTGCTCGGGATGAGAAATCTCAGTTAACACCCTCGAGACCACTACCACGTAGGTGGTGCCCAAGATTGATTGTATGTGTAGCGATGATTTATAAAATGCCAAGGAATGATGATATCATTCAACCAAAAGAAAGCAAGAATCTTTTTATTGAACGTGCATGGTATACAAATACAAGTTTCTTTATTTTTTGCTCTCAACACTCTCTGGGGTCTGGTTGAGTATTTGTCGTATGTCTGTCGAATAGTAGTCTCCACTTTTCATTTCCTTTCTTTCTATTATACATAGTTTTGTAGGTCAAACAGACTGATTCTCCCCTTGATTTTCTTAGTCTCTCCCCTCCTTATCGGGCGGGATTTCTCGCTTTAATGTCATTGACTTTGAGTTAACAGCCAAATTGAGAGTATCGTGGAGGAGATCAATTTGTTTCCTTTTTGGATTCTATTACTTGTTCTGGAGAGGTTGATTAGTGTTCTAACCTCGATATCTGAGAAGTTTCATCAGCTTGGAGCCAGATTTGGCTTCCCTTGACCTTTTCGAAGCTTGGTGTGTCTTCCCCTGACCTTCTGGAGCTAGGTGTGGCTGCCCCTGACCATTTCGGAGCTAGGTGTGGCTTCCTCTGACCTTCCGAAGCTAGGTGCGGCCTTCTAGGGACATTCTTCTGTGTCAACGAGGTATAGGCGAGTCTCTGGAGCATTTGCGAGGTGACCTCGACTTCGGGGAGCTTCTAGTTTTGGTGATACGGGCTAGATCTGATCGTTCCGGGCTCCATTCCGGATGTTTCCAGAGCCCGTCCTTGTTCCTGGGGTGGTATCGTAGTTCGGCTCTGGATAGAGAGGTCTCCTGGTGGAAACTCTCGGGTATGGAACCAGGTTTGGGAGGTGGAAAATTTTCCTTTGGTCCTTAGCCAATTTTGGCTATTAACAGAAGTCCCCTCTAACTTGAACACCAGACGTCGAGCTTGGGGTTGAGGTCAGGTTTTTACTTTATTTGGGAAATCTTCCTCTTTATACCGTTACCGAAATATTGGGGAAATTTCTTCATTTGAGTGACGTGATGCGAACCGACTAATTCATCTCCGAATTAATCTGATTACGTTACGGCAGTCCCCTAGATTTTTTACCGTTACCAGAATCTTAGGAGATCTTCCTCTTAACTGCGTAAGTGATGTGGCGTGAGATGATTAGCCCGCTTCTGAGTTTAATCCGGTTACGTTACTGTAGTCCCCTAGATTTTTTACTGTTACCAAACGAGTATCCCGGTAGCTCGTACTGCTGCCCTCCTGCCTATATATATATATATATATATATCTATTTTTCTCCTTATCTTCCTCACATCTCTTCGAACTAAATTTTTTTTACTAAGAAATATTTCCATAGCCTTTCCTCCAAGCTTGCTTTTTTCTTCATTCTTCGTCCTTTTTGGCTTTTACTATGTCGAAACCAGTCACGACTCAGCTGATTCAATAATCGACGGCGAGGAGGTCGTCAGTTTTACTTTGGGGAAGCGGGCTAGGAGGAGTTCGGACGGCGACGATTCCCCGCCCACCTCACAACGTTGGCAGTCAAGTAGAATGTATCCATCGGGACTGGGTTCTCCAACCATCCTGACCATCCTTTGGATATCGTCGATGAAGATTCTGACAAAAAAACAGACGGTGGCGCCGCGGGGGAGCATCGGGTCTCGGCTTCTGGTCCCCTTGTGGAGAGGCTCCCTCCTTACGATTTCTGGGTTGTCCCAGATTCCATTGTTAACCCGGTGTCGATTGACCGCTTGAGGTCAAAGTTTGGCATCCCCGACAGCGTATCCATCTCGGTGCCTCCTAAAAATTACGAGTTCTTCAACCCCTCTAAAGGCGTGCTTCCGATTCATGTGGCCGCTCTTGAGAATGGGGTCAGGCTTCCCCTCCATCCGACTCTTCGGTGGGTTCTCAACGTCATCCAACTCGCTCCCCTCCAGTTAATGCCTGGCTTCTGGAGGCATCTGATTGGTTTCCTTGTACTATGGAGGGAACAATGCCAGATGAGTAAGGTGACGAGGGAGCCGGGTGCAGAGGCGCTGGCCTATCTCTTCCAGATTGGGAGCCTGTCTGGGGCTCCTCGAGGCCAGTTCTATGCCAAGGCTAAGAACAAGCTCAACTTTATCGTTCCTGGTGCCTCGAAGAAGGACCCCGCTTGGAAAGAAGAATGGATCCTTACGGGGGATGACTGGGGGAGCTCGATTTTCATCGGAGGGCATGAATTCGAGGTTCCCATGGCTTTCAGTGACAAACCCTCATGGGACCGGGACTCCCTGCCATCTGAGTCCGAAGCCGTTTTAAAGGCTATTCTAGCCCGGAATGATTTGAATCTGAAGTTCCCTACTGCTGAAGCTTTTGATCCTCGTAGGGTGAACAAATATTTGTGGATTTCAGACGTTATTCCTCGTAAGTGTCATTGAGTTGCTTCGCCTTATTACTCTGCTTGGTTCTAACATTTTCCTTTTTAATCTGCTTATTCACAGTTTTTATCGTGGAACCGGCCACCCGTCACGTCTCACGCTCTCCTCAAGGTGGAGTTTCTCTTCCCTCCTCCGGGGTCGAACCTGCTCTGGCTTCATCTATCTCTCTGGCTAGGTCTAAGATTGCCACTCTTGCCACGCGGGCTTTCCGGGCTTTGGGTAAAGGTCCCTAGGTGGTTGGCCCGGCTGCTTCTGTCCCTTCGGTCGTGGCCGCTAAAGTTGCTACCCCTTCGACTCAAACACCTGATTCCGATGCGCTTCCAATAACCAAAGCTTTGGAGGTTTCTGGGAAAGGTGTCGTGAGGGTTCCTTCCAGCCACTCCTGGCCTCAGTCGAGCTCGACAAGGCGGGATGAGGTCCTGGAGCAATTCATAGCGCCTTGTCCGGGTGGCGGGATCTCCAAGATGGCTTCCATGCCTGTGGACGTCCTTATAACCAAGGGGTCTGCTATTTTAGCTGAGGTAATTGTATTTCCTTCGTGCTACTCTTGTTAATTCGTTCAGTTTCTAACTCCGGTTCTGTATTTTGTAGGCCTTCAAGTTTAATGTTGCGATAGGCCAGCAGGTAGCCCTCATCCGCGACCGGGCTGCAAAAGCCGAAGCTGAAGCCGAGAAAGCAAGGGAACTGCTCAAGCAGGCTCGGTCTTTAGTTGAAGAGGTGACTTCCAATCAAGGAAAGGTTGAGGTCGAGGTTGAGATGGCTGAGCTTCGCTGCGATCATGAGAGGATGAAGCAGTCTTATGATCAGGAGCGTCTTCAATCTCTCCGGCGGGCTAGGCAGCGGGATTCTTGGTGATCTGAGGCTAAGAAGTTGGACCTCGAGAACTAGTCTCTGATTACTCAGGTGACCAAGCTGCAAGCTGACGCGGAGACCTCCTTCAGCGACGGATATTTCTACGCTTCCTATCAGGCCGCGAAAGCTCTTCCTCCTCCCTTTGATTTGTCATCTATTGCTGGCTGGGATAGGCAAGAAATAATGCTCAAGGCTGCCGAGCTATCTCGCCCTAAAGGCGACAAGGTGGTCCCTTCGAGCCAAGCAGGAACTGGGAAACAGCCTGCTCAGACAGATCCTCCATTCCCTCTTCCTACCTTTACCACCTCAGGTCCTGGTGAGTCTTCTAGTAAAGTGATGTCCTCTCGATCTGAGGAGGACCATTCGGGAGCTGGTGAAGAGGTTAGGAGCCCATCTGAGGATCCCCCTTTAACAGAGATGGAGGTCGACAGGAGCCAGACGGGGTCCATGGCTGCCCTTCTTGACGCGGCTATCCCGCCTGAGGTTATGGATGTGATTAATGAGGTTTTGGAGGAAGATCCTGCTGATCAACCGATGGAGCCTCTAAATGGAGGAGCGGTAGGTGAGAATAACCCAGATGGACAGCTATCTGTAGATGGGGTTGATGGCGGAGATCAGCAAGAAGGAGGAGAGCCAGCGGAGGGGAGCCAAGAGAGTCCCAAAGCTTGAAGCAGTTCATCATGACTTATTTTGGATTGCCAGAAAAAGGGGGTGGGCACCCCGTTTTGCCTTTATTGGCTTTCTTTCTCTCTTTTTTGTAGCCCGAGTTCGGGGGTTGGGCTCCCCATTTGGTGGATGTAGCCTTATCAGGGGATAGGCTCCCCTTGTCCTCAATGAGAAATCGAATCGCTTTTGAGAACTTTTATTTTATTTCTGGTCTTGAATAGGATCCAGAGTAACATCTATAGCAACAATTAAGATTCGTGTAGGGAATTATGATGATTTTGATCTTGCACACAAAAGCAAATATTATTATATATATATATATATTATGGGGCGATAGCCCTACCAAGACATCATGAGGGCTACTTAGCTATTTCCTGGTCTTTGAGATTTGGAGGGCAACTATGCTCTTACACTCAGACCCCTCTTAGGGGTGGTAGCCCGACCAAGGCATCAGGAGGGCTATCGAGCTATTTCCTAGTCTTGAGATCTGGAGGGCAACTATGCTCTTACACTCAGATCCTTCTTGGGGGTGGTAGCCCGACCAAGGCATCAGGAGGGCTATCGAGCTATTTCCTGGTCTCGAGATCTGGAGGGCAACTATGCTCTTACACTCAGATCCTTCTTGGGGGTGGTAGCCCGACCAAGGCATCAGGAGGGCTATCGAGCTATTTCCTGGTCTCGAGATCTGGAGGGCAACTATGCTCTTACACTCAGATCCTTCTTGGGGGTGGTAGCCCGACCAAGGCATCATGAGGGCTATCGAGCTATTTCATGGTCTCGAGATCTGGAGGGCAACTATGCTCTTACACTCAAATCCTTCTTGGGGGTGGTAGCCCGACCAAGGCATCAGGAGGGCTATCGAGCTATTTCCTGGTCTCGAGATGTTTATATCGAATTCCCATACAAGGGTATAGTCACTAATGTCGAACATAGTCGGAGACAAAGATGGAAGAGAAAAGGAAAATGACTTTATTAATGATCGAGACGTAGTACATCTTTATTAGGGTCTGTAATGAAAACTAAGTGGGGGTAGTCTGCTTGAGAACTCCTTTCAAGGGTAGAATTTCCTCAAATGATCTGCATTCCAAGTGTGGTCGATGGATCGTCCGTCCATGTCTTCGAGTTTATAAGCTCCATTGCGAAGAACTAGCTTTATCAAATATGGCCTTCCCAATTTAGACTTAAGACTCCATCCAACCTTTTCCGAGTGTTCAAGGTCACTTTCCTAAGTACCAGGTCTCCTTCTTTGAATTCTCGGGCTCTGACCTTTTGGTTGAAGTATCTAGCGATCTTGCTCTGGTAGATCGCTACTTTCTCCGCTACCTAGTCTTGTTTTTCTTCTAAGAGGTCCAAATTAGCTCGGAGCTTGACTTCATTACTTTCGGGCTCAAAGTGATGTACCCTGAACGAGGTTAATTTATCCTCGATGGGGAGGACTGCTTCAACCCCAAAGGCCAGGGAGTAAGGTGTCTCCCCGGTAGAGTTCTCTTTGTAGTCCGGTATGCCCAGAGGACTTCTGGTAGCTCTTCGGCCCATTTACCTTTCTTCTGCTATAGCCTCTTTTTCAGAAGTTTCTTGATAGTCTTGTTGGTAGATTCTACCAACCCGTTAGTCTGGGGATGAGCCACTGAAGCGAGCGTTGTCGAATTGCTTCCCTAGGTCAGCTATAATGATGAGAGGAGTCTCGAATCTGCATACCACGTTAGTTTTGATGAACTTGGTTGTATTTTTTTCTGATATTTGAGAAAGAGGTCCTGCCTCGACCCATCTTGTGAAGTAGTCGATAGCCACGATAGCATGTTTCATCTGTCCGGGAGTGGTAGGGAGTGGCCCAATTAGGTCGATTCCCCACATGGCAAAGAGGTAAGGTGAACTGAGGGACGACAGTCGCTCGGGTGGCTGGTGGTTCAAGTTTGAAGTTCTTTGATAGGGTTCGCAAGATTGCACAAAACTCTTTGCGTCTTGGTGGATGGTCGGCCAATAGTACCCCATACGAAGCACCTGATAGGCTAGAGCTTCCCCACCTATGTGGTTCCCACAGTCCCCAGAGTGGACCTCTCTCAATGCCCATTTAGCATCATCGGGATGCAAGCACCTAAGCAAGGGGAGGGATCTGCTCCTCCTGTAGAGGTACCCGTCCACCATACAGTATCGGACTGAGAGTCTCTTGATTCTTCGGGCTTGGTCAGGCCCTTCGGGAAGTTCTCCTTCAAGGAGGTAGGCGATAATTGGGTCCATCCAGCAAGGCAAGCGATCCAGGGAACAAATATCTCCATTTGTGGCTATGCTTGGTTGGGTAATTACTTGGAGGGGAATTTCCAGTGGTAGGGACTAGCCTCCGTTCGCCGCTATTTTAGCCAGAACATCACCGCGATGGTTTTGGTGTCGAGGCACCTGATCAATCTTGAGTCCCTTAAATTTGCTTTTTAGCAGCCGAGCTAGATTTAGGTAGGCAGCTATATTATCTCCCTTTGCCTGGTAGACCCCAGTCACCTGGTTTACAACAAGCAATGAATCGCTCTTGATTTGCAGGTAGTCGGCCTTTAGTTCAATGGCTACCTTCATCCCGGCTAGGAAAGCTTTATATTCTGCTTCGTTGTTGGTAGCTTTAAACTCGAATCTGAAATAGTGACAGAATTCGGTCCCCTCCAGATCTATTAAAACTATGCCAGCTCCTCCCCCGGTTTGCCCGGATGTTCCATCTGCAAAGAGGGTCCATGGCTTGTAGCCTTCCGGCCAATTGTCGACCTCGGATATCTTCTCAGGGACCTCATTTGATACTGAGGGATTATCTGGATCTAGGATCGCTGAGAATTCTGCCACGAAGTCGGCCAAAGCCTGTGCCTTAATCGTAGTCAGGGGCTTATACTTTAGGTCGAACTGAGTGAGCTCTAGTGCCGATAAGACTAGCCTTCCAGACACGTCTGGTATTTGCAAGAATTGGCGGAGGGGTTGGTCTGTTACCACTGCTATTGTGTAAGCTTGAAAATAGGGACGGAGTTTCCTCGCTGAGATCACCAGAGCATAAGCGAGCTTTTCCAAGAGAATGTAATTCCTTTCTGATTTGGTCAAAGCATGATTCACATAGTATATGGGTCTTTGAAAACCGTCACTACAATCCTTAGCCAAAGCCCCGCTTACTGCAGTTTCTGATACGGCCAGGTAGATCTGTAACTCATCTCCGAGAACAGGCTTGACTAACAAATGGGGGGCTTGTTAGGTATTCTTTCAAAGCTTGAAAAGCCTGTTCGCTCTCCTGGCTTCATTTCATGTTTTTCCCTTGTTTGATGGCCTTGAAGAAAGGGAGACATTTATCGGTGGAGCGAGAGATAAACCTGTTGAGTGCCGCCACCCGTACAGTCAGAATCTGTACTTGCTTGAGCGAGGTTGGGGATTCCAGGTCCAAGATAGCTTTGATTTTTTCTGGGTTGGCTTCTATACCTCTCTAATAAACCATGAAGCCCAGAAACTTCCCTGTCGTTACCCCAAAGGCACATTTGGAGGGGTTCAAACGCATATGGTTTTCCTTCAGTATGAGGAAGGTTTTGCGAAGGTCTTCCTGATGTCCTTTTGCAGTTGGGGATTTCGTGATCATGTCGTCGATATACACTTCCATCATCCTTCCTATCTCGGGCTTGAACAGTTTGTTAACCAACCGCTGGTATATGGCCCCCGCATTCTTCAAACCAAAATGCATCACCTTGTAGCAGTATAAGCCCTGCCCAATAATGAAACTGGTCTTATCTTGGTCAGCCGGGTGCATTTTAATTTGGTTGTATCCTGAGAATGCATCCATAAAACTCAAAAGTTTATTTCCAGACGTGGAGTCAACCAGCTGGTCGATCTTTGGTAAAGGAAAACTGTCTTTCGGACAAGCTCGGTTGAAGGTCGGTGTAATCGACACACATACGCCACTTCTCATTCGCCTTCGTAACCATGACCACGTTGGCGATCCAGTCGGGGTAACGTACTTCTCTGATGAACCCTGCTTTGATCAATTTATCAACCTCTTCCTGCACCGCAGCTTTCCTATCAGCGTTGAAGTGACGCCTCTTCTGCTTGACGGGCTTGACTGTTGGATCTACTGCTAGTCGGTGGGCGGCCAATGATGCCGGGATTCCAGGCATTTCATCATGGTTCCAGGTGAAGATGTCGCTGAACTACCTGAGAAGGTCAATCAGTCCTCTTTTTACTTCTGGATCAAGGGTGGCTCCGACCTTGACGACCTTGGAGGGATCGTCATTCCTGATAGGTATCTCTTCTAGTTTATCTACGGGCTGCCCGCTGGCCCATTCCTTACTCCGTTCTTCCTCGTAGGGCATGATAAGTTCACTCTCCGGATACCTAGGATGTTCCGCGGGCTCCTTCTCCTCCTAGATTATCCGGGATGTATCCATGTCCTCCTATAATAATGTCACCTATACACACTGTTTCGCTAGGGCTGTAGGATTGGCAGATACTGCGTAGCATTTCCTGGCTGCCTGCTGGTCTCCGCGTACCTCTCCTACTTTGGTTCCAATCGGGAATTTCAAGACGTTGTGGTATATGGACAAGACTCCATTCAAGGAAAACAAAAAAGGTCTCCCTAGGATGGCGTTGTAGGCCGATGGGGTGTCCACCACAACAAAGTCGGTCATAAAATTCTATTGGAGAGGGGTGATTGTGATGATTACTGGGAGGATCATCGACCCCACTGGTATGATCGAATCTCCAGTGAAACCATAAAGCGGAGTGGTACAGCTGTTGTAACAACGTTGCTTCAGGTTCAATTTTTCCAGGGTATCCTTGAAGAGGATATCTACACTGTTACCTGTATCCACGAGTACGCGATGGACCAGACAGTTGGTGATCTGTATCGTGATTACCATAGGATCATCATGAGGTTGCAAAGTGTTGAAGACATCTGCTTCGGTGAATACGATCTGCGCTGACTGGGAGGGCTCTGTCGAGCTCTGGCTGACTTCGAAGATCCCCCGACTTTCTCCGATGCGGGGAACCTTTCTGGCGTGGTTTTTCTGGGAGTTATTGGAAACGCCAGCCAGTGTAGGACCTCCGCTGATAGTGTGTATCACCTAGATCTATTGCATTAAGTCAGCCTGTTCCCCTTTCCTCTTTTCTGCGTCTTCACGGATTTCGGCTTGTACCTCCCTTCCAGTCCTGATGTTATCTCTGACCTGTTGTAAGAACTCAATCAGGCCTCCTCCCCTTATCAGGGCATCAATCTGGTTGCGTAAATTATAGCACTCTGAGGTGTTGTGGCCCACGTCTTCGTGGAAGTCGCAGTACTTGTACCGGTTTCTCCTGTCAGCCGGGGCCTTCATGGGAGCGGGCTTTTGGAGCAACCCTTTATCTCGTATGGCAAGGTAGACTGTTTCCCTAGAAGCATTCAAATGGGTGTAGTAGTCATACCCTTTTTCCCCTTGCATTACTGGAACCACGGTCTTGAGAGGCGGCGATGCCCGGGGAGGGGTTTGTTTTGCTGGATATCTTTCTTGCCTATGCAGAGAAGCGGGGAGGTGATAGGTCGACCTGTTGGGAGGTTTATTCTGAGTTTTCTGCACTGGCTCAAATTTGGCGGCTTCTTTCTTCAGACGCTTTGCCGTTCTCATGTCGTCGTGTTCCATCTTGACCTTGAGTTGTTCATCGATCTCGACCTGCTCAAGAGCCCGGTCGTAGGCCTCCTGGTAAGTTACGGGAGGTCTCTTGGCGAAGGAACGGAAAAGCTTTCCTGTCCACAGGTTTCGCCTGAAGTTGGTGAGGGTTTCTTTTTCAGTAAAAACTCTCATTTGTATGACCTCCTTGTGAAAACGTTCCATGTACGACCGAAGAGTTTCACTTCATTCCTGGATCACATATTGGAGGTGTATGGGATCTTTCGGACGAGGTTTGACTCCTTGGAATTGTGAGCAAAAATCTGTTGATAATTTTGTGAAAGAATCCATGCTGCCAACATGCAGTTTTCTGAACCAGGTTTTCGCATAGTCGGTTAGGGTTGTTGGGAACATTCTGCACATAGCTGCTCTGGTAGTGTTCTGGACCTCCATCTGTTGAACGAAGCTCTCTAGGTGGCTTAGAGGATCTTCCGTTCCGGAGAACTTATCTACCGACATTTTGAATTTTGGGGGGGAGCTCTGCTTCCCGGATCCTCCTAGTGAAGGTAGCGTTCATCTCGCTCAGGGGATCCTTTTTATCCTCCTTATTCTTTCCCTTCCTTATCTGCTGGACCTCTTTTTGTAACTTTGCCAGCTGATCCCTCAGTCGCTTGTTCCCAGGTCTCTTCGAGTTAACCTCAGATTCCTCACTGTCGAATCTTTCCGATGAACTGGCAATATCTATCTGGTCCTCATCCTGGATAGGATCTACTCGGGGAGTTTGTCTACTTTCCTCCTATAGGGCCCGGGCAGTTCTCCTAGATGTAGTTGGATGAGATAGCCCTCGTGGCTTCCGGTTAAAAGCATCCGCGGCAGACTTAACTCGCTTGGGTTGATATTGTGAAAGTCTTTTCGGAACTGGGGGCATGGGTCCCAGCCTATCCCGGATCGAACGTTGGAGCCCTGACCTATCTCGGGACCGGCTCTGGAAGAGGAGGTCCTAGGCGATCGAAAGCAGGTGGCCAAGCTCCGAGCCTGCTCGGCTCTCCCTGATCATTCAGGTTGGTTGGCTGGATTGTGATGCCTTCAGGGAGCAGGCGGACGCGGATGGATTCTACGAAGGCCGCCGCTTGTTGGTCGAGCGCGGCCTGGCTCACTATAGGGTGGCCAGTAGCCCGCGCATTGGTTGTTTGGACCAGAGCTTGACTATATCCAGACTTTCTCCCCTTTCTCGGGGCCTTTCGTGTTAGCCTCGCCGGAGGTTGCTCCGAGACTCTATGTTCGCCTTGGGAGGAGCGGAGCCTCATTGTTCCTATAAAACAACGAAAATGTAAATGCAAATAACCGATTAATAGGGTGTAAGGTTTTTTCTTCCCACAGACGGCGCCAGAAAGTGTTAACGGAAATTTTGCTTGGGATGAGAAATCTCAGTTAACACCCTCGAGACCACTACCACGTAGGTGGTGGCCAAGATTGATTGTATGTGTAGCGATGATTTATAACAGGCCAAGGAATTATTATATCATTCAACCAAAAGAAAGCAAGAATCTTTTTATTGAACGTGCATGGTATACAAATACAAGTTTCTTTATTTTTTGCTCTCAACACTCTATGGGGTCTGGTTGAGTATTTGTCGTATGCCTGTCGAATAGTAGTCTCCTCTTTTCATTTCCTTTCTTTCTATTTATACATAGTTTTGTAGGTCAAACAGACTGATTCTCCCCTTAATTTTCTCAGTCTCTCCCCTCCTTATCGGGCGGGATTTCTCTCTTTAATGTCATTGACTTTGAGTTAACAACCGAATTGAGAGTATCGTAGAGGAGATCAGTTTGTTTCCTCTTTGGATTCTATTACTTGTTCTGCATATAGGTAATTGTTAACGGAAATTTTGCTCGGGATGAGAAATCTTTGTTAACGCCCTCGAGACCACTACCACGTAGGTGGTGGCCAAAATTCTTTATATATGTGACGGTGGTTTATATAGTGACAAATAAACAAGAACGTTTTTATTTAGCATGCATGGTACACGAATACAAAGATTCTTCTCTCTTTTCTCTCAACTCTCTTTGGTGAATGGTCGATTGCTAGTCGTATGTCTGTCGAATAGTAGTCTCCTTTTTTCATTTCTTTTTTTTTTCTATTTATACATGGTTTGTAGGTCAACAGACTGGTTCTCCCTTGATTGTCTCAGTGATTGTCTCAGTCTCTTCCTTATCGGGCGGGATTTCTTGCGTTTATATCATTGACTTTTGGATTGACGCCCGAATTGAGAGTATCGTGGTGGATATCAGTCTGTTTCCTTTTTGGATTTTTATTACTTGTTCTGCATGTAGGTAACGTTTCCAGGTATGATCCTTATAGAGGTCGTGGGATATGACGATATGGTGTGATATGTCAATCAGAGAGGTTGATTAGTATATCAACCTTGATGTCCTAGAAGTTTCAATTCAGCTTAGAGCCAGATCTGGCTTCCCTTGACTTTTTCAGAGCCATGTATGGCCTCGATTGACCCCGCGGCCTTCTAGGACTTTCTTCTGTGTCAATCGAGGCACAGACGAGTTTCTTGAGCATTTGCGAGATGACTTTGACTTCGGGGAGCTTCTAGTTTTAGGTGATGAGGGCTAAATCTGATCGTTCTGGGCTCTATCCCGGATGTTTCCGGAGCCCGCCCTTGTTCTTGGGGTGGTATCACAGTTCGGCCCTGGATAGAGAGGTCTCCTGGTTGAAGCTCTCGGGTCCGGGCTTTATCCTAGATGTTTCTGGAGCCCGCCCTTGTGCCTGGGGTGGTATCACAGTTCGGCCCTGGATAGAAAGGTCTCCTGGTGGAAGCTCTCGGGTCAGGGCTTTATCCCAGATGTTTCTGGATCCCGCCCTTGTGCCTGGGGTGGTATCGTAGCTTGGCTCTGGATATAGAGGTCTTCATGTGAAACTTTCGGGTATGGAGCCAGGTCTAGGAGGTGGAAAATTTCCCTTTGGTCCTTAGCCAATTTTGGCTATTAACAGTAATGTTTCCAGATATGGTCCAGTGTATCTTCGTATCTTTTCAGCATGATCCTTTATAGAGGTCGTTGAATATGGCGTGGTGTGGTGCATCAACTAGTGAGGTTGATTAGTGTTCTGACCTTGATATCTGAGAAGTTTCATCAGCTTGGAGCCAGATCTGGCTTCCCTTGACCTTTTCGAAGCTAGGTGTGGCTTCCCTCTGACCTTCCAGAGCTAGGTGTGGCTTCCTCTGACCTTCCGGAGCGAGGTGTGGCTTCCCCTGACCTTCCGGAGCTAGGTGCGGCCTTCTAGGGACATTCTTCTGTGTCAACGAGGTATAGGCGAGTCTCTGGAGCATTTGCGAGGTGACCTCGACTTCGGGGAGCTTCTAGTTTTGGTGATGCGGGCTAGATCTGATCGTTCCGGGCTCTATCCCGGATGTTTCCAGAGCCCGTCCTTGTTCCTGGGGTGGTATCGTAGTTCGACTCTGGATAGAGAGGTCTCCTGGTGGAAACTCTCAGATATGGAACCAGGTTTGGGAGGTGGAAAATTTTCCTTTGGTCCTTAGCCAATTTTGGCTATTAACAGGTTCAATAGTGGGTAAGCCTCTAGAATGCAACAAATTGTTCCAGTGAGTTATGCCCATCACTCTAGGTGCATGCTCCTCTAGACCGGTGTCCATATCAATACCCGCATTCCGACAAAAAGCTGCAATCAAACAAGGGAAAACCATAGAAAGGGTATCATCAGTCCCACTATGACAAATATCTCTGAAATCACTCGACCAATATCAATTGGTCTGCCTGATACCAAACAGTGCAATAATCTAGCTGGCTCATAAAACAATTGCGTCCAATGTCGAGTCGGCATCAATGAATATGAAGTAAAAATATTCCAGAAGGCCGAATCAACCCGAAGATCTTGCTAATATAATTTTACCATCTGGTTCCACTCCTCCTGTCCATCCATCCTGAGTACGGCAGCTAATCGTCCCTGATACTGATCAATAGCTTATATCCATTCAATCCCACAGTCTTCATTTACCTGGACATCTAGAGCTGCAAAGTACTGAGTAATCGGGTCTGGGGTAATGGAAACTGCAACTCCCTGAACTAGAACTGCACCACCATTAAGAAATCGCTCTGGAACCATACTGGCGTAAAAGTGGGCCACCACTCTCTTATTTGGCCGTGGAGGCCGTTCAACATATCCTGCCCATTGGTGAGTAGTTACCATCCCAGGGACAGGTGTATCAGCCAAACTCAAAACATATATGCCCTTCTCAATGATCCATGGTCTTTCTTGATATTTAGTCGACCGGCTTCTGAAATCTTTGTTTTGGGCCAAGCGTGATGTAGCCGTTTGCTTTCCATTCTCAGAAGCACTAATCCTGGGTATCTTGGCCATGGTTGTTTTTCTTATCTGTTCAAGAACAAACAAATTAAACCAAAATTCTATAGAAAATTTAGCATCAATTGGACTCAAAATTCTTATTTCCACTTCTCAATAGATAGGCTCCACATTAAACCAGTGGTTCCAAGTAATAAACTATCAAATAATAGGCAAATTAAACTTCCACAGGATAATCATATTACGAGAATTATGGCACCCACTTTAGTCAAACAAGATAAAAACCTTAAATTCAAACACATAATCGTTGTGCCAATCAAACAAATATATTTCTCCCTACTCAATAAATGGAATTCGAATTCAATGATAAACAATTTAAATTGATAATCAATAAACACATTCTTATGAAATAATGCAATCAAAACAAAACCCATTGATTATGTACATGCAATAAATTCGAAATCCATGGAAATCATTACGAATCATCTCAATCAATTATTAGCACACAATGTAGTATATAGATGAAAAGAACTCAAAAGAAAGTCATGAGAAAAAGACATACCTTGACTTGAATGAGAAGAAAGAAGTTTGAGGGGAAAATAGATAATTAATATGAAGAGGAGAAGAACAAGAAAGGAGAAAGACGCGCAACTGATGTGGGAAATTTGGGTCCCACACAGCTGTGCAGCTTTTAAGTATGGTACACAAAATCGTACCCTACCGCGGTCTAGGTCACTTACCTGGGCCGCAGTCTACGACGCGGTAATGCCTAAATTTGCTTTCCTGGACCTGCAAAACGCACTGTTTCAATTAACTCACTGTGTTCTAGGCATGTGCTCACAGAGCGGTGCACCAAGCGGTATATTCCAGTACTGACACGCTATGTAGGTCACGGTGCGGGTAGCTTGCCTTTGACACGGTACAACAAGCGGTGAAGAACAGAAGGCTCATGCTCGCAAGACCACTGTGTAGATAGGTGCCTACACAGCAGTACAAGAAGCGATAAACTTCAGTAGACACATGCTACTAATACCGCGGTCCATGCAGTGAGCCTAGGAAGCGGTATAGGGAGCGGTACGTTAGTAAATGTTATTTCTCCTTCCTTCAGACCTGTTCTGTTCAACTTAGACAAACACATATTAAAAGCATCTATCGTAAATAGAAAATTAAACTTCGAGACACCCCCAAACCTGAATTTAACATTGTCTTTCAATAAAATTCAAGACAAATAATATGACAATGTTCAATTCTAGTGAAGAAGAACTCGAGACACACACTAAAAATTAAAAAATAAATAAAAATAAAAATAACCTGGGTGGGTTGCCTCCCACCAAGCGCTTTATTTAACGTCTAGGTGAGACGCATAAGAGCACTACGGCTCTTTGAGCCCTACTAAATCAATGGCCTGGACATCTTTCAGAACACCAAAGTAAGGTTTCAATCTGTGGCCATTGACTTTAAATGACACTCCAGTGTTCAAATTCTCTATTTCTGTAGCTCCATGTGGAAAGACTTTGTTAACTATGAGTGGTCCTACCCATTTTGACCTCAATTTTCTCAAGAACAACTTCAAACGCGATTGATATAACAAGACTAACATTCCCGGGTGAAATTCTTTCCAACATATTTTATTATCATGCAACATCTTTGTTCTCTTCTTTTATATCTTGGCATTCTCATAAGCATTATTCTGAAGCTCCTCAAGCTCATTCATTTGCAAACTTCTTTCTTCTCTAGCCTTATCCAGGTTGAAATTCAACTTCTTCAACGACCAATAAGCGTTGTGTTCCAACTCCACTGGCAGGTGACATGCTTTCCCAAAAACTATCCTGTAGGGACTCATCCCAATAGGAGTTTTATAAGCAGTTCTATATGCCCACAAGGCGTCATTAAGCTTAAGTGACCAATCCTTCATGTTTGGTTGCACTGTCTTCTCCAATATCTGCTTAATTTGCCTATTGCTCACTTCAACTTGTCCAGATGTTTGAGGATGATATGGAGTTGCCACTTTATGTTTGACACTATACCTTTTTGTCAACGAAGCAAAAACGTTGTTACAAAAGTGGCTCCCTCCGTCACTTATGATTGCCCGAGGAGCCCTAAACCTCACAAAAATGTTCTCCTTGACAAACTTCACCACCACTTGGCTATCATTCGCCTTGGTTGCGATTGCTTAAATCCATTTCGAAACATAATCTACAACAACCAAAATGTAATTGTACCCTTACAATGATGGGAAAGGTCCTATGAAATTAATTCCCCTTACATCGAATATACCACAATCTGTTGACTGGATAATGGCATCTCGTCCCTTTTTCTAACGTTTCCCGTCCTCTAGCACCTATCACAAGAAACACAAAAATCGTGAGCATCTTTAAATAATGCGATCCAAAAGAAACCTGATTGAAGAACTTTTTGAGCAGTCTTCTTAGCACTAAAGTTCCATCCACAATGCTGATTGTGGCAAAATTTTAGCACATCTTGCTGTTCTTTTTCAAGGATGCATCTCCGAATGATTTGATCAGCGCCATATTTGAACAGGTATGGTTCATCCCACAAATATTGTCTGGTGATACAGAGAAATCTTTTCTTTGCTTGTGAACTCATTTCAAGTGGTATAATTCCATTTGCGAGATAATTCACAATGTCCTGTATACCACAGATCTTTGGCATCTACTGCCAGTAACTATTCATCTGGAAAGTTCTCATTTATGGGCAAGTTCTCAGTATGCTATTCCATTCCATCATCTTCTATCAATCGAAATAGATGATCCGCCACCACATTCTCGTTGCCCTTTTTATCCGTGATTTCTAAATCAAATTCTTGTAACAAAAGGATCCACCGGAGCAATCTCGGTTTCGCTTCCTTTTTGGTTAGCAAATATTTTAATGCAACATGATTAGAATAAACAATGACCCTGGATCCTATCAAGTATGATCGAAATTTCTCTAAGGCACTAACAACAGCAAGCAATTCTTTTTCTGTGGTGGGGTAATTCAATTGTGCATCATTCAGAGTGCGACTAGTGTAGTAAATAACATGTGGCAACTTATCTACCCACTGTCCAAAAATAGCACCTACAACATAGTCAAAAGCATCACACATTAATTCAAAAGGAAGAGACCAATCATGAGGCATGATTATAGGAGTAGATGTCAATTTATTTTTCAGAGATTCAAAAGCAAGCAAGCAATCATCATCAAACACAAATGCAGTATCCTTGCTCAAAAGGTTACATAAAACGCCTATAAAAACCTGCATGACCAAGAAAACTCCTCACACCCTTTACCGAAGTGGGGGGTGGAAGTTTTGAAATAACTTCAATTTTATCGCTATCTATTTCTATGCCTTTATCAGAAATAACATGCCCTAAAACTATTCCAGACTTAACTATAAAATGGTTTTTCTCCCAACTAAGTGTCAAATTAGTCTCCGAGCATCTTTTTAAAACAAGAGTTAAGTTATCAAGGCAGTGGTCAAATTAATTACCAAAACCAGAAAAATCATCCATAAATACCTCGATAAACTTCTCTAGCATGTCGGAGAAAATTGACATCATGCATCTCTGGAAAGTGGCAGGAGCATTGCACAACCCGGAAGGCATTCTTCGGTATGCAAAGGTGTCAAATGGGCATGTAAATGTAGTTTTCTCTTGATCCTCAGGAGCAATAGCAACCTGATTGTATCTTGAAAATCCATCCAAGAAGCAATAATAAGCATGTCCCACCAAGCGCTCAAGCATCTGGTCAATAAATGGCAAAGGAAAGTGAGCATTTTTGGTTGCCATGTTGAGCTTGCGGTAATCTATGCACACTCTCCAACCCGTTGGCTTCCTTGTTGGAATCAACTCATTATTCTCATTGGACAACGACCGTGATTCCTAACTTCTTTGGAACAACATGGACCAGACTCACCCACTTACTGTGGGATATTGGATATATAATACCCACATTTAGTAGTTTCAGGACCTCTTCCCGTACAACTTCTTTCAAGTTTGGATTGAGCCTTCTTTGAGTCTCTCTAGATGGCTTTGCATCTTCTTCTAACAGGATCTTGTGGATGCAAATGGAAGGGCTTATTCCCTTTAATATACACTATGGTCCATCCAATTGTGGCTTTTGAGCACCTTTATTAGCTTCTCTTCTTTTTCCTTATCCAGATCAGAAGCTATAATCACTAGAAGTGTATCATTCTCCGCTAAGAAAGCAAATTTGAGATTAGAAGGAAGTTGTTTGAGCTCCAAAGCAGGGGGGAGTTAGTAGAAGGAATTAAGGATTTGTTGCTTCCTTCTTCAATTTCCGCACTTAGCTCTTCAATCTCAGACCCTTCTTCTATACCTTCTTCTTGTTGAATTTCTTCATTATCCTCAATACATCATTTACCCAATCAAGTAACTCGTCGAGACTTTCATTTGAAAACTCCTCTTGGATTGCCGAATTAACCACCTCAATTGAGCAACAATCGGCCGAATTGCAGTCATCGGCAACCTTAGGAAATTTTAAAGATTCAAAGACCTTGTACTCCACAGTCTCATCTAACACAGACATTGTTAACTTCCCATTTTGTACATCAATGAAGGTCTTTGCAGTCGCCATGAAAGGTCTTCCTAATAAAATTGGCTTACTACCTCTTTCTTTGGCTCCCTCTTCCATGTCAAGTATCACAAAATCAGCATGAATAATAATATTGTCTAGCTGGACTAGTACATCTTCAACATATCCTCTTGGGTATCTGACTGAACCATCTGCCAACAAAAATGACATGGTTGTCTTCTTATATCATTCAACCCCAATTGCTCATAGATATTGTAGAGCATCAAGTTGATGCTAGCTCCCAAATCTAACATTGTTCTCTCAAAGGTGGTACCTCCAATAGTAATGTTGATGCAAAAACTTTCGGGATCTTGGAGTTTTAGTGGTAGAGACTTTTGAAGGACAACATTGGCACTTCCGGCCTTGAACTCTTGATGATTTTCCAGAAACCTTGGCTTGTAAGTATGGAGACTCTTGAATAATTTTGCATAGGTTGGCATCTTCTGAATCATCTCTAGTAGAGGCAAGTTGACATTGACCTTTGACAGGATGTCATATATGTCTTTGTATGATTTTGTAATCTTCATGGGAATGAAACCGGAGGAACATATGGATATAGTGACTTGTGTAGAAACGGTGTTTTCTTTGATTTTTCCACCATTATTTCTTCCTTTTTTTTTGGTTCCATGTTCTCTTTTGAAGGACCTGAAACATCAGTAGATTTATTAGAAAGTTCAGCAAATCTATCATTAATTAATTCTTTACCATTCCGAAGAACTCTCATTGCCTTTGCTTGTTCCTTATGGCTAGGAAATTTTCCTGGTTCCCTCATTTGCTTAGCTTCAGCCAATTGCCCAATTTGCGTTTCCATCTTTCTCAATGAAGCATCATTGTCTTGAAATCTCACATCAGAGTCTTGCCACCTTCTGTCATTTTGATTCATTCTCTGATCCATAGTTTGTATGATTGCTTCATTGTATCCTCCAATGATGAGTTCTTAGATTGATATTCAGGATTCTAGGCACTGGCATTGTATTGTCTCTGACCGTAATTGTTGTTGTTGTTTCCCCATTGATTTTCGCCACTTTGATTGTTGCTCCATGAGAAATTTGGATGATTTCTCCACCCGGATTGTAAGTATTTGAGAAAGGATCATTCTGTGGTCTAGAATTGAAATTATCATGGCTTGCACTTCTTCCTCTTCATTAAGTCCAGTTCGTCTTGCTTGATAAGCTTCGGGGCCATACCCTGGTTGTTCACATCCCATGTATTGAGTTTCTCTCAGTTGTCCCACCTAATTCACAAGTAACTCGATGGACTTTTGCATTTGTGACATTTGCATTGAGTTCCCGGTATTAGCATCTACTTCATAAATCCCCTTCCTTCTCCTAGAACTCTTCTGATGAGAATTATTGGCTAGTTTTTCAAAGATCGACTGCAACTCTTTTGGAGTCTTGTCAGTCATGGATCCTCCATATGCATTATTCACCAAAATTGTTGAGACGTCATTTAGTCCATCATAGAACCATTGACAAAGTTGGTAGGTATGATATCCGTGCTGAGGACAATCAAAAAGAAGCATCTTGTAACGCTCCCAGGCTTCATAAAATGTTTCTCGGTCCCCTTGGAAGAAATTAGTAATCTTGGACCTTATCTCATTGGTTTTTCTGGGGAGAATAGAACTGGTCAGTAAGCTTCTCTATCACCTCATCCAATTTTGTCAGTGAAGCTGGAGGCAAAGTCAAAAGCCATGTCTTCGCCTTTTCCTTTAGAGCATGTGGAATACATCTCATACGCAGCTGGTTTTTTGTCACCCTACTGTTTGGAAAAGCTTGAATTGCTGCATAGAATTCTCTAAGAAATTTAAGCACATCTTCATTCGGCAGCCCATGGAAAGGGGGTAGCAAATTGTAGTGAAAACTCTTCAGCTCATAATTCCTTGCTGCCTCATCTAGTGCGATGCACAAAGGATGATTGTCTACAATAGGTCTGCTATAATCCTTCATGGTTTTGATAGGTACTGCTGGTACAGCTGGTGGATCTGGAACCTTTAGAATGTTGCTATTTCTATCGTCTGCCATTGCTCTTTGTCCAATACGATCAATGTTGTCAGTTCAACGGTAGTAATTCTCCTTTCAGTGATCTTTTACCTTGCATTCACTGTTGAAACCTGTAACAAAAGACAGACATACAGTAAACTACGAAAAGAGAATAAAATAAGATAAAAACTAAAAATATAAAAATTAATGACACGACTACCTAAACTAGACTAAATCTATTAACTAAAACTAAAACTAGAATTAACCAATAAATTCAACTAGTGCTCGACAGCGGTGCCAAGAACTTGATGTGTAAAATCGTGTTATAAAATACTCACTCACAAGTGCACGAATCGTGAAGACAAGCATAGTGATAAGTAAGGATCGTTCCCACAAGGACTAGAAATTTAATGGTTGAAAACTAATTTTAATTAAAGTTAAATTAAAGTAACCAAAAGATTTGTTTGAGATTTGGATTAAACTAAAACTAAATTAAGAAAGCAAATAAAAAGAATTGGTTGTGATCAATGGAGAGAAAACACTAGGTCATCAATGATCCCCAATTATGCACACTCAAAGTATGGAATTAATTTGTAAACATAATTCAATCAATTCAAGGGTTCATTCTTTATCTTTAATATGACTATTACCGTACGATCACGGGATGAGTCACGTGTTCCCAACCACTATTCACCCTTTGATATATGGTGTGAACAATAATCAGAAACCCATTAAGTTCAAGAATAAAGAACCAAAATCTAAACTTTGCGTTGATCTATGCTAAAGATAAATTTTATTTATTCAAGTGAGCATTAATCAAGATTAGGTTTTGATCTATACTCTAATCCTAATTCTCAGATAGTCTTAACCCTAAAATCATGCCAAATAATCATCCACCCTTTGATCTATGGCGTGAATGAGAATTAAAATTAATGAGGAGTTAAACAATTAAACACAATGAATAAATCAAGAATTAAATTGATGAAATAATAATTAATCCATACATGAGCATTCACAAAAGGTTCACATTGATTCCCTAGTTATGGGATTAGTTACACATCATGAAAATCAAAAGAGAAGAGAAAGAAAAGATAATACCCATTAAATCTTCAACGAGTTCTTCAAATCTTCAATGATGAATTTTTCTTCGTCTTCGAAACTTCAATGTGTAAAGATGAATGAATATTGTGTAGCAAAAAGAATGAATATGTAACTGTGGATATGTTGTGTCCTTTTTCAAAAAGAATAGGAAGTATTTATAAGCTCTTCCAAAACTAGGGCTTCAAGATATCCTCCAAAAACATGGAATACGCACAACCGCTCTCTGTACCGCTTGGCGGACACATGCCTGGGCCGCGCTCTGTGACGCAGTGTACCTTCTAACCTTTAGCGCGTTATGGACCGCGTTTGATGCCCTGCTTGACAAGTGGTATGGACCGCGTTTGACAAAGAATTGCATACTGGAATATACCGCTGGATAGATCGCGTCTGATACCATGCATAGAGAGCGACCTACACAGCAGTATTTGACAGATTTGCCCTTTTACTTCACCTTTAGACACCTTTCCTTGGCGGAATCAATGAATACTTCATCTAAGGGAATGTGACCTGCACATGCTCAACAAACTCATCAAAAAACCTAAAATGCATCAAGAAACAAGATGATTACATAGGAAATAGGATGCAAAACATATATAAACTAAGAGCGATCGAATACCCATAAACCTATCTTTTGCTAGTCCTCGGGCAAAACTTAGAAAACAAAAATCAATAATCCTAAAAATATAAATCCTAACTAAGAAACTTTTGTAGGGAACACGATAGCACTGAGCACATGCTACAAGCCTTTAATCCTCTAGGTGTCCCTAGTAGGAGTAGTTTTGTCTCCTGAGGGTTTACAGCTACGACTCCCATAAACGTATCCTGTGAATACCAGTCATCCAAAATACATTTGAAATGTGCCCATATTAAAACAATGCATGCAAAATCCAATAAACAAAAACTAAATTTAAGTCATGAAACTGAATGCATTGCTCAATTTTTAAATGAAAAGCCCACACTCAAAACGTTCAAGTTTCAAAGTTACCTTCACTAAATACCACAGATGTAATTCACCTAGACTCTAATTTTCACAAAATGTCACTGTAGGGAAAAATTGCTTAAAACGCAGCGGAAGGCGAAAAAATAATTTTCGTATAGTTTAAATTTTTTTTAAAGATTTGAACCTTAACCCTTTAATTAATTAAACTCAAATATATGGTTAGAGTTAAATACCTCTTGTTGCGTGATTCGATTGACTTACGTCGATGGTAATCCGCAAGATCTTCAATCCTAGCACGTACGTGAATCACCTAGGAGCGTGGTCTCCCTTTTTCTTTGAATTGCTTACCTTAGAATGGATTTATGGAATTTCTGATCTTGATCTTCAATAGTAAAACCCCAAGAGCCTAAAAAAATAGTTCCGGTCACTTTTGAATTCACAATCAATATGATTGAAACTCGCGTAACCCTAAATCGAAAGTGTGCACAAAACCTTTTAATGTTAAAGGCTTGTAAGTGCACTATCGAATGAGAACTTATTTTCTTTTTCTCTCTTGGCCGAAAATCTATGTGTATAGAGTAGGATTTTTTATTTTCAAAACAAACAAAAATCTCTCTCTGTTTTGCTTCTTAGTGGCCAAAAATTCATAACCTTATATTTATAGGTTGGCCGAATTTTCTCCTTCACCAAGTAGGGTTGGCCGAATTCATTGAATAGGAAATCTAGGGTTGGTTAATTTCCTTACTTGAAAAGGAATTGTCATTTTCCCTAATTCCTATCAATTCAAGAATCCTAACCCTTGTAGGACTAGTGGTGGCCGAATTCTTTGTATAATAAGGAGTGTATGTGGACTTAATCCTTACCACATTAGGACTCCTATCACTTAAAAGAATTCCAACCCTAATCCAACACATAGTATTTAATTTACTGATGAGGAAAAGATTTTGATTTAAACTATTAATTAATTAAATAATTAATTAATTCTCATTTAATCAAAACAATAAAATAAAATAATATTTTGGGCTATTTTATTTAGCCTTGCCGCCCACACCATGTATATATGGGCCCAATATTATTTTTCTTATTTTATTTAATCCATTAGACTTTAAATAAAAACCCACATGTGAACCAGACTTATTCTTATTAAAAGAAACAAGCCTACATGTCTCCTTTTAATATATTAATATAATAGTGCAGCCCATTAAATAAATAATAGACATATTATATTCTTAATATATTAAATGCAATTCTAGATGGACCCATAAATTGGTCCGGCAGAATATATCAAGTGATCCATGCAAGTACGTGTGGATTGTGGATCTTGGCGGGCTATCTAAATTTAAGCTTCAATAGACATAACCTAATCACAATCAACAAATGATTCACTTAGGTCCGATCTATTAATTTTAACTCATTCCACTAAAGAGCTAAAATTGAACTCTTAAATAAAGATAGAATAAGGAGATGTTTCTCATTCATACCCTAGACAATCTTATAGGAGATGGTGTATCCTCGTGAATAATATCAGTAATCGCCAAGAGCTCATAGACCGCCTATAGCTCTCCAAGTTACCATATTTCCTCATATGACCACATTTTGAACTTGGATATTTTGACTTGTCCAGAAGCCATGTCTTCAATAATCATTATTGAAAACTCAACGTTGAGATTTAGTATCCAATACCTTAAAACATCCATATGATGATATTATACTCTCATTTAATAAATGGAGCCACGATGTCCATATCTATAAATGAAGTCCTCTATCGATTAACAAATGAATACCACCAAACTATCGAGGATAGACTATGCTATATAATCGTACTCATTGATAGCTCAAATGATAACACTTGCAACCATAAGCCCATCATTTATCTCAGGATTTAGATAGACTCTCTGATTGTCCTGATAATGAAAAGACTTATATCTAGTGACGGTTCTAGATAAAGTATTTCATTGTGATCTAGTTCAATGCATCCAGTGCACTAGATTCTTTTACTCGAAAACCTTTCGATGATTTTAGACTCATCATAACTCATTTTATCCCACTCAAATGCTAGTAAAAGAATTCTACAACTTTATCGAGATAGAGGTGCCCAACCTTTAACTTAAGTTGTGAACGTTATTCAAGACTAACTAAAGAATTGTGTCTACCTCATACATATCCGGATGTACAAATAATTCTTCATATCTCATAGTCTTTTGACCTTATGATTATTTACCTTGACAATTATAATTATAAATGCTATAAGATTTTGCAGAATCAGAAATCACTTTATTTATATAAAAAGATTGTCAATTACAATATTACACTCTTGCTATTGAGCATAATCCTAACAGTCACTCATTAATTCACACAGAACCTAGGCAAATACACTCATCAAGCATATGTGATAGAAGTTATGCACAAGAAATTTTCAAGTCTTGATCGCATAAGAATTTACAATTGAAAGAATGCTCAAATGTATGCAAAAGATCTCACAAAAAGAATCAAACATTATGAACAAGATAATCACATGATTTACTTCTACTTTCATAGCAAGGATAACCAGCAAATCCGATAGACTTTCATTAAGGTTGTAATGGGGCCATTGGGTGAAGGATTAGAAAGATTGGGAAAATTGGAATTCAAAAACCTAGGACCATACCATGAGAGTCTTCAATTTACCTTTACAACTTCGAGCAAATCTCATGGTCTTTATAATCTTCAATGTAATGGAATTCCGTCACTAATTATTGCCCAAGTCTTCAAAAATTACCATCTCTTCCTTGTCGAACTCTTTTGAGTAAATACAACGTTGCAATCTAATTGACTTAATTGCACTCATTAAATTCTATTCTCTGATTCTCTTCACACACCATCTATTTTGGTATGCAACTTCATCTTTTTCTTTTTTTCATTTTTTTTTATGAAAGAATTTGAGAATCAGAGAATTTACATATAAATTAATACTTTCAGACTTACATATTTGGATTGAATGCAGCTCTTCCTTCAATGGCTTTCGATCATAATATTCACAAAAATTCATGTGCAGACCATCACATCTTCTTCAAGTTCTCAAAGCATGATCCCAAGTTATAAGGTATGGCTATAATATAGGCTGCATGGGTTACAGTTAATATGGTGAAGAAAGAAGAAGGCTTACTCAATGTTTGGCTTCAAAATTGGCTATGGAGCACACACATAAAGGTATGAAATATTTAAGGCATTTTTAGCGGTTCAAACACACATAGTCCAATCATCACTTCCACTGGTTCGACTTACTTAAGATAAAAATAAACATGGGAAAAAATTTAATGATGAACGTTCTATAATGCTCAATATGCAACATATAGAGATCAAATCTAATGCTAAGAACCTACTGAGTGTTTGAGGAGTAGAAACAAAATCCCTCATAATGTATCATTTATGCACGCTTTTTGGCTTAGTGAACTCATAAGGGTAGCCTCCACTCTTAATCATGGCAATCCAACTAAGTATCTTATCCACTATCACATCAAGAGCATGTTATAAATTATGAAAAATGCAATGCCATACTCTAAGTGGCAAGACTGTTAGTGTAAACTCAGTGATTAATGCATATTATTTCAGGGGCACAAATCAAAGTATCTTATCATGGTTTCGCAAGAAAAACAGGACTCTAAGCAATTTTTAGTTCGACCCTAAATACACCCCCAAACCTAAATCCAACATTGTCCCCAATGGTGACAATTAATAAAAAAGGGTGAAAAACATAACATAAACCTATAAAACTAAAGATAGAAAACATAACTGAAACAAGAATATCTAACAAGAAAATAAACAACTAAATCCGAAATTAAAACAAAAGAGAAAAAGTATCATCTGAGAAATAAAAATAAATAAAAAGAACTAAGCGACACGTGGGCAATTTTCAGATACGCTCAGATGCTTGACATGTTGATAACGTTGAATTCAATGCAATCACGACTCAAATACGTAAAAGAAGAGTCTTATTCAAATAAGATATCACGAAGCAAACTCTGATAAGGAAGCAAATTTCCTTAGAGCTATCAGAATCCAGAATAGGTAAAAGTCCTGATGTGATTAAAACACAAACAATGCAAAACGGGAAAGAAGATTAAATCGACTCCATCAGGTCAGAGTTTTATTAAGTTACTATCATCTTTTCTTTTACTTGTACTCTAAGAATTAGGGCTCTATGCATGTATAAATAGACCCTAAAAACACCCAACAAGGAGGAACGAATCATTAGATATTCAGAAGGGCAAGTAAGATTGAGCTTGTAATAACTTATTCACAGTGGATTTTCTTCTCGCTGTCACCTGGCAACCGTGGTTTTTTCCCTTTAGGGTTTTTCCTCGTAAAATCTTGCTTGCGTTATTCTTCTTTTGCTCTTTTTGATTTCTTACATAATCGTAAATTACATATAACTTGTGTGACGTGTGATTTGATATACATAATCCCAAAAATCGTCGTCAACATTCATTCTATTTGTAATTTGATTTATTTGTATTTAATCATTTGATTAAGTACTTGTACATATTGAACAATATTGAGAAAGCAATTGTTTTTTAGTTTTACTATAATTCTTTCACTAGCAACTTGCAAGCTTGTTTGACAATACTTTAATTGAGAATACATATTGATTGTCTACATATGATGTATTATCTAAAGTGTTGTGATTCAAGCTAACTAGAGGGACAAACTTTTTTGTTTCAAGGGATTGAAAAAAGGTGTAAGAACCTATTCACCCCCCTTAGGTTAGCTCATGGCAATTTAACCGCGTTCGTATATTTTCAATTAATATCAGAGCGGGTCGTTAGAAAGGAAATTAACGAGATCCGGGATACACTCACGGTTGATTGCAAGGTTTTTGAAGTCATGGTCTTTCAAGAAAAGACAATGTCTGATTGAGCTTCTAACTCTAGACCTCCGGTACTCAAAGGGAATAACTATAGTTTTTGAGTACTTCACGTGAAAGCTTACATCCATTCCATTGATGAGAGAGCATGGATGATGGTAGAGGGAGGTTACAATCCTCCTACCAAGATGCTCGAAGATGGATCTATAGTTTCTAAACCGATGAGCGAATGGAATGCAAATGAGTTTGAGTTAGCAAAATGGCATCATGGGGCGGTGAATGCTAATTTTGGAGGAGTGGATAAGGGGCAATTTTCCTACATCCAAAATCTAGAGACCGCCAAGGAAGCATGAGATGCTCTCCAAGTTACCAATGAGAGAACCAAGGTGGTTAGGAAGTCAAGGATTCAAATGCTCACATCACAATTCGAGATGTTTCGAATGAGTGCAGAGGATAAGTCTGATGACTTCCAATTCAAACTTCTAAACTTAGCCAACCAATGTCAAGCACTTGGTGTACCAATCTCCGGATAGAGGCTTAATTGGACGATCTTAAGATCTTTACCTAAACGGTTCAAGGCTAAAGTGATGGAAATTGAAGAAAGCAAAGATGTTGATATCATGAGTATCGGAAAATTGCTTGGATCACTTCAAACCTATGATTCAAGCTTAAAATCGAAAGCTAAGAGCATGGAAATATCTCTCAAGGTCATCAATGAAGAAAGTGAAGACGATGATGAGGAGATGGCATACTTGGTTACGAAGTTTAGAAAGTTTATGAGAAGAGGTGCCAAACCAAGTGGAAAGTTCTCTAAGGAAAAGGAAGTCAAGAAATCATATACTCCAAAGAATGAGAAGAGTGGTCAAGCTAAGAGCAATCACAAGGTTAAATGCTTCAAGTGTAAGAAGTTTGGTCATTATGTGTTAGGTTTTCAAAATTTGTATTGGCATAATTCTATATCAAAATGAAATTTGCTTTGTATTGATTAGTTGTCTGGGATTTGTGGATGATCAAGTTTCAAGGAAGATTGGACAATAGTCAAGCAAAGTGGTGGCTACAAGAGGAACAAAGCTAAATTGCTTAGCAAAAGGTATATCGAGACCTCTTTCCTCTTTCAAGGCCTAGGCACACACATACATTGCATTCATATGTGTCCTATATCATTGTGCAAAATTTGGTATAACACTATACACACACTTGTTCATGTATGCACATGCATTAGATTTAAAGTTGACAATTTTCATAAATTGCATGTTCTAGGATTATCTCTAGGAAATAGCATACTTGTGTGTTTTTGTGTTTATTAGTTTGTGTCTTTATCTAATTAAACTTGAATTTGATCTTATATAATTCCTCATTGAGTTCCGGTTGTTTCGGTTACTCATTCATTATGTTTTGAGTTCAAAATAGGAAGTTATGAAACTTTCGATGTCTTAATCGTACTTGGTTTTCATCATTGAATTTCAATTTGAATTCCATATTTTTTTTTATTAAAGTTTTTGTGATATCCTTGTGCATAAGGGAGTCCTAGTTCCTAATCTGAAAACAGATTCGAATTCGAAGTTCTGAGGCCGGAGAACGGTTGAAGAACATATAGGTGCGCGAGGGGAGTTGAAGGAAGGCAAAAATGGGAGCCTTGCAACTCTCCCCGTGGAAGCGCGTGGCCTCCACGGGAAGCGGAGGTGGTAGCCCCTCATTGATCCTTCAATCTTCTTTTGTTTTCCTCTTCTTTAAATACCAATTTCCCTCCCATTTCATTCCAAGAAGAAAATTTGAAAAAACTGGTGCTGAAATTTTCTCTCCAATTTTCCTAACTTCTAAACACCATAACTTACTCATTCGCAGTCTGAATCTAGTGATTCGAATTGGAGAATCTTCATCTATCAGTCCTCTATAATTTCCATAATAGTTTGGATTGATTTGATTGAGTTTTCTTGTAGCTTCACTCACAAAAATGAGACAACATAGTTTT
Organism: Dipteronia sinensis; assembly: GCA_033220585.1. Taxonomy (NCBI): domain Eukaryota; kingdom Viridiplantae; phylum Streptophyta; class Magnoliopsida; order Sapindales; family Sapindaceae; genus Dipteronia; species Dipteronia sinensis. The sequence continues at coordinate 25,254,299 of CM065639.1, read as the reverse complement.
CACTTAAGGTATTGACTTCTCTCTTGAGTTTGATCTTCAAGTCTTCAATCACCTTAGGTTTTCTTCTTCTATATATGTATGTTTGATTTGTGAACATTGATTAGAGTAATTAACTCCAATAAAGCTAGATTGAGCTTCAATTGACTTACATGTTGAGTTAGATTTTTCCAAATCTATGTTTTCACATGTTTGCGGAGTTGTATTGTGTTAGCTTCAAATCTATGACTATCTTGTGTGTTAATTGACATGATTTTAATGATTGATAGTCTTTTCCTATGCTAGGTCACTTTAATTGAATATTTGTTGAAATAGCATTTTGATTGATGATTTAGGGCTTGATTGAAACTAAATGATTATCTTGTGATTCTAAGCTCTAATATTTTGCTAGAAATTCAATTTTGAATTTATCAAGTTGATTCTAGCATTTTTATGTGACTAAACATAATCTAGGTTTTTATGTGTGTTAGGTGTTTCACATACACTAGATTTATTGTTCATGTTATAAGTTCTAGATAAATTTGTTTTTGAGCTTTTGTCATAAAAATCTAGTTCTTCATGTTTTGTGACTAATCCACACATTTCATATGTACATGCATCATTAGTGTGATTACATTATTTTTAGGATTGTAAACTAGAATACATGTGAAATGTGTATATTGATTCAATTCTAGTTTCCATATGATATATTGATCATATATACTATGTTGTACGTGTGTGTTTGCATCATTTGCATTTACTTAGATCACATGCCTTGTGAAGAGGTTGGAAGTCTCATTTCTTAGAGTGATTCTTTGATTTGAGCATTGGAAGTCTTGGCTAGAGATGTGAGGTATTGCATAGGTAAGCATTGTAAGTCTTGGCTAGGATTTGGATGATTTGGATAGCTAAGTATTGGAAGTTTCATATTGGAGAGTGATTCTTCGATTTGAGCGTGGAAGTCACATTTTGGAGAGTGATTCTTCGATTTGTGCATGTAAGTCTTGACTAGGACCGGGGTGAACCGGATAGTTAAGCAAGGAGGCATCTCTTTCATTGTGTAGGGTTGAAGGGTAGATTTCTAGGTGAAGTAGTCACTTGGGAGATTGTATCATTTTATCTTACTAGTGAAAGGTGTTTGCTGGTGGTTGTGGAATCAACCCGTGGATGATATTGCTTTTTATCTTACTAGTAAAAGTCAATTTATAAATTGAGTTTGTATCACATGTAAGTTATAGCTTACATTAACTTTGTTTGATCAAGCATATCTCTAATTGAATTGATATTGCTTGTCCTTGCCTTTTAAAGTGTGATACAAGCTACTTAGAGGGACAAACTTTTAGGTTTGTTTCAAGGGAATGAAAAAGGTGTAGTAACCTATTCACCCCCATTTCAGTTAGTTTTAGGCAAATTAACCGTGTTTGTATTTTTCATTATGCTTCGGATTGTCCAAGTGAGAAGACTAGTAAGGACAAGCAGGGTAAAGATATGGCAGCCACATGGAGTGATGAGGAAAGCTCAAGTGATGAGTCCTCAAATGAAGAAGAGTTAGTTAGCAACTATGTTGCTTTCATGGCTTCTCATACAATGCTAAAGGAAGATTGTCAAGCATCTTTGGACAAGGAAGTTGATCTAAATCATCAGGAGAGCTCTAGTTCTAATCCAACCAATCTTAAACTATTGGCTAAGTTAGAGAGTCTTGAAAAGCAAAGAGATGAAGCTTTGAGAGAGGTTGAGGAAAAGGATGATTTGATCAAGTTACAAGTAGACGGGTTTGTGGCAATTACTCAAAGGATTTTGTGTGAAAAGAATGGGATTTCTAAGAAGCTTAGAGAGGTTGAGAATAATGTCCTAGAAAAAGAGAAAATCAGTTTATACTTTGGAGGATAAGAAGCAAAGTCCTCAAGGAGGTTCAAATGGCTTGATAGTTGAAGAGAAGCTCATAGAAGCATCATTTCCTATAAGCGAGGAAAATGTTATCATTGACAAGAAACCACCTAAGAAGAAAAGATCCAAGAATAAAAAAAAGTTGAAGGACAAGGTATCTCTACAAAATCCTACTATTGCTACTTCAATTCCGGAAGGTACAATCTCACATTTTATTCCTTTTTGTTATTTTTGCAATACTATAGGTCATATGAAGCCCAAGTGCTATAAATACATTGAACATTGCCAAATAGGAAATGCATCTAGAGATAAGGAGATTGAACTTCAATTCAAGCATGCTAAGGCTTTAGATATTGAAAAGCATGATGTGGTTGCAAAACATGTTAAGAATGTTTGGAATAAGAAGAAAGCAAACCTTGTTAATCTTGATAAAGCACGTGTTGCTAATGTTGAAAAGAAGAGCATCAACGATATTATTATAGACCAAGTTGTTGAAGGTCTTTACTCAAAATTCAACTTTGTTGTTAAGAAAGATGTTGATAATGTTTGTGTAAGTTCACCCAAGACCGAATGGGTCAAGAGTGAGTGCTCTTACCGTTAGTGTAAGTTGCACATGTGAGTTAGCTTTAAGATTAGTGTCAAGTTGTGAAGAATTTAGCTTGCTAGTTTTTTATCTCTATAACTTGATATGAACCTAGTTATCTCACAAAATTTGTTATGATAGTTTAAATCCATTGATTAACTTTAGAGAAGTTGCATTGTTGAAATCTATATGGTAATGTTTGTGTTAAGACTTTTAGAGAAAGTCAATTTTATATGTTTTGAGTTGAAATGCTATGCTTTTATTCTCTTGAGATGACACATCAACAACTTGTTGTAATGAGGACAAACAAGCTAATAGAACTCATAAAAAGGGCAAAGGTGTTGCATTTGATGAAAAAGGCTTGCAAAGGTATTTCCATATCCTAGTTCTTACTTATTTGGATTTTCATCTCTCAACTCACTATTTGTTGTACATCATGAAGCATGTCATATTAGAGAACTAGTATAATGTTCTTATGGTTCTCATTGACATTTGCTCTTTTAAGATTGTTTAGTGATGTTGTTCACATTTATCTTATTCATGATGTGTGTTTTATATGTTTGAATGATGAGTGGCATAGTTTTAAAAATATTAGCTTCATATTCTTTGGAAGCTAGTCTCTTGAGAAGTAATTAGTCTTAAGTAAGTCTCTTTCTATTACTTATAGATAATGTGCTTGTAAGTCATAAAACATGGTTTTTCAAAAAATGCACTTTGCTTCTATTATATGTTTTATTAAGTAATTTGAGTTTGAATATATGTAAGTTGTGTATACAGCTTGAAGTCCTATGACTAGTACATTAAAGATGACCTATGGTTAGTATCCATTTTGCTTCGGCAACTAAATAGAACTCAATGAGCACCTTCATGAAAAGGGCTACACATCTTGGTTGTGCAGCATCCCAGTGTAGGAAAGGTTTCACCATTGTGATAAGTGAAAGCCGTCATGAAGAGTATATGTTTTTGCTAGAAAAATCAAAGAAGTGTTGAAAGGAATCAACAAAAAAAATCTTTGATTCAAAGCCTAAATAATAATAATAATAAAATCTTAAAGGAGTATAGTTGAAAATCAAAATGCTTGGGTTGTCAAATAGAAATGGGATGACGAGCCACATGCACACACATGCTCATATGTTGAAATCTATTCTCTTAAAAGCAAAACATTCCGGATGATAATCAGTTTGACCTTTGTGGAAAAGCTTAAGATGAATAGATTTTGACATGGTTTGCATGTTGATTATCAAATTACTTCTTTACATATGCTTGAAGCAAAATTCACACACACACTTTGTTTATAAGTATATTAGCAATTTTAGAAGAATTATGAGAGAGATTGAAAAATCTTGGTGTATTTCTCATAGATTGTGGAGCTTTTTTTTGTTGAATTTCTTTAAAATTCCTTGAATGTGTGATTATGTGAATTTCATGGTGAACAATATGCTATCTTGATCCTAGATAGAGCACTTATCAAGGAGGAGCATAGTATGCTAAACTTTGTTCTCTTTTATGATATGTTCACATGTTTCAAGGTGATATTTGTTGGCATATTTTTTGGTTGATATGATGAATCTTGTAGATGCTATTTAATATTTCTTGATTTGCATGATGATTCTGTAGGGAAAAATCGATATAAAACGCAGCGCAAGAAACGAAAAATAGATTTCGTATGGTTTTAAAATTTTTCTCAAAGTTGAACCTTAACCTTTTAATTAATTAAACTCAAATATATACGGTTAGAGTTAAATGACTCTTGACGCGTGATCTGATTGACTTACGTCGATTGGTAATCCATAAAATCTTTTCGGATGCCCGAGAACAGTACCCACGTGAACAGTGATCGTGAACAGTACCCCCGCCGTGAACGGTGATCGTGAACAGTACCGCGAGATCTTCCAATCCGAACACGTACGTGAATCACCTAGGAGCGTAGTCTCCCTTTTTCTTTGAATTGCAAACCTGAGAATGGATGAACAAAGTTTTCTTTTTCTTTTGTTAGTCACAAAACAATCAAAAGAAGACAAAAATTATTCCGGTCACTTTTGAGTTCTCAATCTAATGATCGAAACTCGCGTGAACCTAATTCGATGTTGTACACACAAGCTTATTGATGAACAAGCAATCAGTGTACTATCAAAGAATAATCTCTTCTCTCTTTTTTGTTTAGTAGATTAAAAATTATCCTTTTCTATGAATTGAGAAGAAGAAGAAAAATTGAATCATTCAATCAACTATGGTGGCCGAATTCTATATGTGGTATTATATAGGTGGCCGAAATTTTGCTTCCTCTTCTATTTAGGATTGCCGAAATCTTCCTCTAAATGGACTAGGGTTACCGCAAATCACATAACAAAAAGAGTTTGTGTTGCACCCTAATTTCCATCAACCTTTAGACTTCAAAACCTAATCCAACTCATAGATATTTTTATTCTTTTATTGACTAAATAAAAAGACTTCTTATTTGATTAAATAAATAAAATTAATTATTTATTTTCTTATCAAACAAGTCTTTTACTTTTAATATACTACTACCAATAATATAACTTTAGGAAATATATTTCCTGATAAGAAAAAGATTTGTTTCTTAATTAAACAATTAATTAATAAATTAACTAATTCTTATTTAATTAAAACAATGAAACAAAATAATATATTAGGTTAATATATACACCTTGCCGCCCCACTTATATAAATTGGCCATATATTATTTTCTTATTTCATTTAATCCATTGGACTTTAAATAAAAGCCCACATGTGAACCAGACTCATTCTTACTAAAAGAAACAAGCCCACATGTCTCCTTTTAATATATTAATATAATAGTGCAGCCCATTAATTAAATAATAGACATATTATATTCTTGATATATTAAAAAAAATTCTAGATGGACCCTTAAATCGGTCCGGTAGAATATATCAAGTGATCCATGCAAATACGTGTGAATTGGGGATCTTGGCGGGCTATCTAAATTTAAGCTTCAATAGACACAACCTAATCACAATCAACAAATGATTCACTTAGGTCCAATCTATTAATTTTAACTCATTCCACTAAAGAGCTAAAATTGAACTCTTAAATAAAGATAGAATAAGGAGATGTTTCTCATTCATACCCTAGACAATCTTATCGGAGATGGTGTATCCTCGTGAATAATATCAGTAATCGCAAAGAGCTCATAGACCGCCTATAGCTCTCCAAGTTACCATATTTCCTCATATGACCACATTTCGAACTTGGATACTTTGACTTGTCCAGAAGCCATGTTTTCAATAATCATTATTGAAAACTCAACGTTGAGATTTAATATCCAATACCTCAAAACATCCATATGATGATATTATACTCTTATTTAATAAATGGAGCCACGATGTCCATCTCTATAAATGAAGTCCTCTATCGATTAACAACTGTATACCACCAAACTATCGAGGATAAACTATGCTATATAATCGTACTCATTGATAGCTCTAATGATAACACTTGCAACCATAAGTCCATCATTTATCTCAGGATTAAGATAGACTCTCTGATTGTCCTCTTTTTATGAAAAGACTTATATCTAGTGACGGTTCTAGATAAAGTATTTCATTGTGATCTAGTTCAATGCACCTAGTGCACTAGATTCTTTTACTCGAAAACCTTTCGATGATTTTAGACTCATCATATTCATTTGATCCCACTCAAATGCTAGTAAAAGAATTCTACAACTTTAACAAGATACAGGTGCCCAACCTTTAACTTAAGTTGTGAACGTTATTCAAGACTAACTAAAGAATTGTGTCTACCTCATACATATCCGGATGTATGAACAATTCTTCATGTCTCAATGTCTTTTGACCTTATGATTATTTACCTTGACAATTATAATAATAATGCTATAAGTAATTGTAAGAATCAGAATTCACTTTATTAATATGAGAAGATTGTCAATTACAATATTACACTCTTGCCATTGAGCATAATCCTAACAATCTCCCACTTGCTCTATAGCAAGTGTGTCATATTTCTCATTCCCATGTTCTCTAGATGTCCATCAAAGCTCTTCTGAGGTAGAGCCTTTGTGAAAGGATCCGCTAGATTTTCTGCTAACGCGATTTTGGTGATCATCACGTCTCCCCTATGAACAATTTCCCTCAAAATGTGATACTTCCTTTCAATGTGTTTACCTCTCTTATGACTTCTTGGTTCTTTTGAATTAGCCATTGCACCACTGCTGTCACAGTGTATAGTGATCTGCTTATTCGCACTAGGAACCACTTCTAAGTCAATCAAGAATTGGCGGAGCCAAACAGCCTCTTTGGCAGCTTCGCATGCAGCAACATACTCAGCTTCTATGGTGGAATCAGCAATACAAGATTGCTTGATACTCCTCCATATGACTGCTCCTCCTCCAATGGTAAACACAGATCCTGATGTGGATTTTCTGGAGTCAGAATCCGACTGGAAATCAGAATCTGTATACCCAACGGGAATTAAATCCCCTCCAGAGTATACAAGCATATAATCTCTAGTTCTCTTGAGATACTTGAAAATATGCTTGACTGCCGTCCAATGATCAGGACCAGGTTTCGATTGAAACCTGCTAACTATGCCAACATCAAAACAAATATCTGGTCTAGTACAGAGCATTGCATACATGAGACTTCCAACTGCCGAGGCATATGGAACTCTACTCATGAATTGCTCTTCATGCACATTCTTAGGTGCTTGACCCTTAGAAAGTTTGATTCCATGTCTAAAAGGTAACATACCTTTCTTGGAATCTTGCATGGTGAATCTAGACAAGATTTTATCAATGTATGAAGCTTGGGATAATGCAATCGTTCTATTCTTTCTATCCCTTATTACTTGGATACCAAGAATATAACTTGCTTCTCCTAAGTCCTTCATATCAAATTGTTTTGCTAACCATTCTTTCACTGATGTCAATACACCTACATCGTTTCCAATGAGTAGTATATCATCAACATAAAGAATGAGGAAAACAAACTTGTCGCCTTTGATCCTCTTGTATACACAAGGTCCGTCAGGGTTTTGAATAAATCCAAAACCCTTTACAGCTTGATCGAACCTTATGTTCCAGGATCTGGATGCTTGCTTTAGTCCATATATGGACTTTTTCAACTTGCATACTCTTTCTTTTGGCCTTTTTCAATGAATCCCTCTGGTTGCATCATGTAGATGCTCTCGTCAAGACTTCCATTAAGGAAAGCTGTCTTGACGTCCATTTGCCAAATCTCTAGGTCTAGAGATGCTGCAATGGATAAGAGTATCCTAATGGATTTAAGCATGGCCACAGGTGAGAAGGTTTCCTCGTAATCGATACCTTCTTTCTGTGTATAACCTTTAGCTACTAGTCTAGCTTTAAAGGTTTCCACCTTACCATCCATACCTCTTTTCCTCTTGTATACCCACTTGCACCCAATGGGTTTTATCCCTTTAGGCAAGTCTACAAGGGACCAGACTTTGTTATTGAACATCGATTCAATCTTGGATTGAATTGCCTTTTGCCAATGACGACAATCAACATACTCCATAGCTTCCTTGTACGTGTAGGGATCATCGTTGTCCGGGAGATTCTCAACAGATTCTCCTAGACCGATATATCTTTCGGGTTGTGTTCTAACCCTCCCACTATGACGAGGAATGGTAGGTTGTTGATCTTGTGTTGGAGTGGAACTTACAATTGGGTTGGGTTGTGAAACCTCTTGTGGAATTGTATCTCCTAACATCTCATTCAGGACAATTCTACTTTTGGGCACAAAATTATTCATATAGTCCTTTTCTAGAAATGAAGCATTTGTTGAAACAAATACTTTTAGATCAGAAGGACTATGGAAATAATATCCTTTAGTTCCTTTTGGATACCCTACAAATATACGTGTTTCCGAACGGGACTCCATCTTTTCTGTCTTCCCTTTTAACACATGTGTAGGACAACCAAATATCCTCATGTGTTGTAAACTAGGCTTTCGCCCAGTCCACAATTCATGTGGGGTTTTAGGGACAGATTTAGATGGTACATCATTTAGAATATATATTGCTGTTTGTAGAGTATATCCCCAAAAAGAAATAGGAAGTGTTGAATAACTCAACATTGATCTAACCATCTCTAAAAGAGTCCTATTTTTCCTTTCTGCTACCCCATTTTGTTGAGGTGTACCTGGTGCAGAAAGCTGAGAAACTATCCCATTATCAATAAGATATTGCTGAAACTCTCCAGATAGATATTCTCCACCACGATCAGATCTCAAGATTTTTATATGTTTCTCAAGCTGATTTTCTACTTCAGCTTTGAATGCTTTGAACATATCAAATGCATCCGACTTATGTCTCATGAGATACACGTAACCAAATCTTAAGTAATCATCTGTGAAGGTGATGAAGTACTCATATCCACCTCTAGCTTGAATGCTCATAGGACCACATACATCAATGTGTACTAGTCCTAAACATTCAGTGGCTCTTGCACCTTTGGTATTGAACGGCCTTTTGGTCATTTTACCTTCCAAACAAGATTCACAAGTTGGTAGATCATCAACCTTTAAGTCACTTAAAGGTCCGTCACATACCAATCTTTTAATCCTATTAAGGTTAATGTGACCTAGGCGTAAATGCCAAAGACAGGTTTCATCTTTTGATAATTTTACTCTTTTATAATTAGGTTCCGTTATTTATGTGTCTAACGAGTGAGAGATATTTCTATGCAAAAAGAATAAACCGTTTTCCAATGTACCTTTGCAAACAACTTTGTCATTCTTACTAATAATAAAAGTTTTATTAAAAGTAACCGAATATTCAAACTTATTTAAACAAGAAACTGAAATTAAATTCCTCTTGAATTGAGGTACATAATAAACGTCTATTAAATCTAAATGCCTACTAGAATCTAAAATAACTCTAATATCTCCCACTGCACTTGCAGACACTAATGTTCCGTTGCCCAAGCGCAAATTGACTTCATCTTCATTCAACCTTCTCTTTTCCTGAAACCCCTGCAAGGAATAACAAACATGATTAGTGGCTCCAGAGTCTATGATCCAAGAATCAGTAGAATCTGCCAGAAAACATGTTTCTAGATAATTAACATTACTTTCTTCCTTCTTTTTCTGGGACTTTGGGCAATCTCTTTTCCAATGTCCCTTTTCACCACAATGGAAGCATTTCCCTTTAATCTTGGTTACTTTCTTGGTTTCCTTCTTGGTAGGCCCAAGTTGCTTTTTCTTCTATTGTTTCTTGACCTTCTTACGGGTCTTAACAGTAGCAACTTTACCAACCAAATGAATCTCTTGACCTTTGTTTTTCACAAGGATCTTTTCAGCTCTTTGAACATCTTGCATCAGGCCCTGCAAGGTGTATTCCTTTTTGTTCAAGGTGTAGTCCAACTTGAACTGATCAAAGGAATCTGAGAGTGAGTTAACTACCATATCAATTTTGGTCTCACCATCAATCTCAGCACCATTTAGTTCAGCAATATTGAGATGTGCTATGACTTTCATCATGTGATCTTCACAGATTGTCCAGGTTTCATCCTAAGATTCATAAAAGCAGTCACTGCCTCTCTCTTAGTCGTCCTAGACCTCATAGCAAACATTTCCTCTAGAGACATCATTATATCAGCAGCGGACTCCATTCCTTCATGTTGCTGTTGCAACACGTCGGAGATAGTGGCCATAATGTAACATTTTGCCATATCATCAGAAGTCTTCCACTACTCATACTCATCTCTTTGCATCACATTAGATTCATTATTAGGAAAAGGTGGTTTAGGAGTGGTCAGAACAAACTTATGTTTTTCACTTTTCAGCAACAACCCAATTTTCCTTTTCCATGTTACGTAGTTATCTCTAGTTAAGGTGTTATCTTTCAGGATGTTCATAAGTGATGGAGTCATGATTTCTGATTAAAACAAAAACATATATAAGTAAATAATCATGATAATAGCACTTTTAAAAATTTATCTTGAATTAAAATAAATAATTCAATCATAAAAATTCAACGGTGATCCAACACCCATAAATATTACGCCTCCTTTGGGAGTTCGCACTATTTACTAGTTAGACTAGGTCCTACCTAATTGTTAACATAACAACCAGCGTTTTTAATTTTAGCCTTGTAATTTTTATTAACAAGAACTCTTGGGAGGATATTAATAAAATTACATTGAGTGTGTTACCAAGATATCGACCCTCAATTTTCTCTCACGAAAATCCCTCCTTGGGGAGTAGATTTCGTTTAAGTCAATTGTCTAGTCTATCCTTGTAAGGAAGTATATTGTTAAATTCCATTTATGGACGCCCCTTGGGGGGATTACCAAAAATAATAAAACTCAACTAATCTTGGAGGCCATAGGCGTTCTTGCACACCTTCTCCCACTCAATTATTTAAGGCGTGTGATTAAATCCCAAAGAATGATTTTTACCAAGTTATCTAGATGCCAATTAGATACCTAAATCATTCAGTGCATGTTCATACCAAAAGAGATATATGAGTGGCACTCCAATTCTAAAATGTCATGTTATCATACAACAACAAATATTGTAATATTTAAGCAAAAATTAAATAGCAACAATTTTGGCCCATCCTAGAAAAGCAAGTAAATTACAATTGTTAGGATTACAAGATCTTCAAGTGGCCATCAACCATACGCTCATCCCTCAGCCTCCTCCCATGGACGTGCACAGCCCACAACCCCACAAAGGGGCTGCCTTGCGCAGCCCATAAGGCCACACAAGGCTGCCGTGCGCAGCCCACCAAGGATTGGGCTTGCCATGCGCAGCCCAATCCAGTCCTAGGGTGCGCACGGTGCTCGTTCTAGGTTCCGCTTGCTTCGTTTTTCTTCGTGTTTTCGAATTTTCAATACCCAAATACATTACATCATATTACGAAAAAATTACTGCAGCAAAATTTTTTTTTTATTTTTTTTTATTTTACTGCAGTAAGATTTACAAAAAAAAAAAATACTACACCTGATTATAAAAAAAAATACTGCACTTATTTTACATACAAAAAAAAAAATAAAACCCTAGCAACTACCAAGAAGGAACTATGGCGATAATAGACCACCCTTCTTGTTACAAATCCGAAACAAAAATTACATTGAAATTCTATGACCAAAATCGAGCAATAACAATTCACTTTATAAAACATATATAAATCCATACATTCAACATGTAATTATATATGCGAATACCTAGAGTGTCATCTCTGTCTAAAACATGTATAATCATAATAAAAAAGAAATAGATTCACGTATATATACGTTAATTAATTAAAAGGTACAACCAAGACTCTGATACCAATTGTAGGGAAAAATCGATATAAAACGTAGCGGAAGAAACGAAAAATAGATTTCGTATGGTTTTAAAATTTTTCTCAAAGTTGAACCTTAACCTTTTAATTAATTAAACTCAAATATATACGGTTAGAGTTAAATACCTCTTGACGAGTGATCCGATTGACTTACGTCGATTGGTAATCTGCAAAATCTTTTCCGATGCCCGTGAACAGTACCCGCGTGATCAGTGATTGTGAACAGTACCCCCCCCCCCCCCCCCCCCCCCCATGAACAGTGATCGTGAACAGTACTGCGAGATCTTCCAATCTGAACACGTACGTGAATCACCTAGGAGCGTGGTCTCCCTTTTTCTTTGAATTGCAAACCTGAGAATGGATGAACAAAGTTTTCTTTTTCTTTTGTTAGTCACAAAACAATGAAAAGAAGACAAAAATTATTCCGGTCACTTTTGAGTTCTCAATCTAATGATCGAAACTCGCGTGAACCTAATTCGATGTTGTACACACAAGCTTATTGATGAACAAGCAATCAGTGTACTATCAAAGAATAATTTCTTCTCTCTTTTATGTTTAGTGGAATAAAAATTATTATTTTCTATGAATTGAGAAAAAGAAAAATTGAATCATTCAATCAATTATCGTGGCCGAATTCTATATGTGGTATTATATAGGTGGCCGAAATTTTGCTTCCTCTTCTATTTAGGATTGCCGAAATCTTCCTCTAAATGGACTAGGGTTGCCGCAAATCACATACCAAAAAGAGTTTGTGTTGCACCCTAATTTCCATCAACCTTTAGACTTTAAAACCTAATCCAACTCATAGATATTTTTATTCTTTTATTGACTAAATAAAAAGACTTCTTATTTGATTAAATAAATAAAATTAATTATTTATTTTCTTATCAAACAAGTCTTTTACTTTTAATATACTACTACCAATAGTATAACTTTAGGAAATATATTTCCTGATCAGAAAAAGATTTGTTTCTTAATTAAACAATTAATTAATAAATTAACTAATTCTTATTTAATTAAAACAATGAAACAAAATAATATATTATGTTAATATATACACATTGCCGCTCCACTTATATAAATGGGCCATATATTATTTTCGTATTTCATTTAATCCATTGGACTTTAAATAAAAGCCCACATGTGAACCAGACTCATTCTTACTAAAAGAAACAAGTCCACATGTCTCCTTTTAATATATTAATATAATAGTGCAGCCCATTAATTAAATAATAGACATATTATATTCTTGATTTATTAAAAAAAATTCTAGATGGACCCTTAAATCGGCCCGGTAGAATATATCAAGTGATCCATGCAAATACGTGTGGATTAGGGATCTTGGCGGGCTATCTAAATTTAAGCTTCAATAGACACAACCTAATCACAATCAACAAATGATTCACTTAGGTCCAATCTATTAATTTTAACTCATTCCACTAAAGAGTTAAAATTGAACTCTTAAATAAAGATAGAATAAGGAGATGTTTCTCATTCATACCCTAGACAATCTTATAGGAGATAGTGTATCCTCGTGAATAATATCAGTAATCGCCAAGAGCTCATAGACCGCCTATAGCTCTCCAAGTTACCATATTTCCTCATATGACCACATTTCGAACTTGGATACTTTGACTTGTCCAGAAGCCATGTTTTCAATAATCATTATTGAAAACTCAACGTTGAGATTTAATATCCAATACCTCAAAACGTCCATATGATGATATTATACTCTCATTTAATAAATGGAGCCACGATGTCCATATCTATAAATGAAGTCCTCTATCGATTAACAAATGTATACCACCAAACTATCGAGGATAGACTATGCTATATAATCGTACTCATTGATAGCTCTAATGATAACACTTGCAACCATAAGTCCATCATTTATCTCAGAATTAAGATAGACTCTCTGATTGTCCTCTTTAATGAAAAGACTTATATCTAGTGACGGTTCTAGATAAAGTATTTCATTGTGATCCAGTTCAATGCACCTAGTGCACTAGATTCTTTTACTCGAAAACCTTTCGATGATTTTAGACTCATCATATTCATTTGATCCCACTCAAATGCTAGTAAAAGAATTCTACAACTTTAACAAGATACAGGTGCCCAACCTTTAACTTAAGTTGTGAACGTTATTCAAGACTAACTAAAGAATTGTGTCTACCTCATACATATCCGGATGTATGAACAATTCTTCATGTCTCATAGTCTTTTGACCTTATGATTATTTACCTTGACAATTATAATAATAAATGCTATAAGTAATTGTAAGAATCAGAATTCACTTTATTAATATGAGAAGATTGTCAATTACAATATTACACTCTTGCCATTGAGCATAATCCTAACATCGTCCATGTGCGTGGGAGAGTCCCAGTTCGTAATCCAAAAATGGATTCGAATACGGAGTTTGGAGGCTGGAGAACGGTCGAAGAACGCGAAGGTGCGTGAGGGAGGAAGCAAGTGGCCGAAGGCCACTTGCCACCCATCCTCGAGGAGGCGCATGGCCATCTCTGGGAGGAGGCCCTCCTGCCCCCGAGATGGCCATGTGCCTCCTCGAGGATTATGTAAGGTGGAACGTGGCTGTTGGCTCTCCTCTTTACCTCTCTCTCCTTCTCATTTAAAAATCCTTTCCCTCTCTCATTTTCATTTCAAGAAGAAAACTTGAGAAATATGTGCAGAATTTTCTCTCCAATTTTTCTCATCTTCCAAACACCATAACTTTCTCAAATCAGCTTCGATTTGAGTGATTCAAGTTGGAGAATCTTTGTATTGACGTTCCCTACCTTCTCTAAGTTACTTTTCTTTCATTTATTCAAGTTTTGTGGTGGTGTTATAGTCAAAACCGAAACTGCACGAGATTACAAGGTATTGTTCTAATCTTCATGTTTTGATCTTCAAAGTCTTCAATTACCTTGGGCTTTATTCTTCTATATGTATGTGTTACTTGAAAAAATGAATTTGAGAAGTAGAGCTTCAATTATAAGCTAATCTAGTCTAATTAGAGACTTGAATGTGAACTAGTTTTCTAGAAATCTATGTTTTCACATGTTTGTTAGTTGTATTGTGATTAGCTTATTATCTAGGGCTACTTGTCTTTGATTGACTTGATTTTCATGATTGATAGCCTTATCATGTGCTAGGACTCATTAGTTGAACATATTTAGGATTAGCACATTTGATTCATATTTAGAGCTAATTAGGATTTAATTGACTTGTTCATAAATACATGCTCTAAATATTTGCTAGAATATTCATTGATCATATTTGTGTGAATCTAGCATATTTTTGTTTGTTACTAAAATCTTAAATGTGGGCATTATGTATATGATTGATTCAAGTTTTAGTCACATGAATGATTCTAGGAATTTAATGTGTTTAGGTGTTTTCACATGTTCTAGAATTTATTCATGTTTAGTAATTAGAAATTTTTGATTTATGAACTTACATGCCTATGTCTAGTTCCCACAGAATGTATTGATCTAATATTCTATGTTGAGTGCTTGTTTGTGTTCTGCATTTATTGATCACACTAGGAAGTCCTTGTAAAAGGCATGAAGTCTTTGTTAGGACATGTGGTCCGGATAGCTAAGCAAGGAGTCTTGATTAGGACACGTGGTCCGGATAATCAAGTAAGGGAGACTTTCTAGAGGCATGGGTGCCTTGGATAGAAACTAGACTTTTTATTGGTAGACCCGGGATATTAAGATGCGATGGAGTCCAATAGAGAGTGTGTCATTTGTTGATCACTCTTGAGGAATTTCCAACTTCTTAATGGTATTGTGTAAAAGTGGAGTCGAATAGAAAGTGTGTCATTTGTTGATCACTTCTGAGGAATTTCCAATCTACCAACAGGGATTGGGTAGACGTTGAGTCCAATATAGAATGTGTCATTTGTTGGTCACTATTGAGGAATGTCTTGTCTACTTTCCAATAATAATAGTACATGATGGTTGTATTCAACCCGTGGATGTTTCCTCTTAGGAGGTTTTACCACGTTAAAAAAATTCATGTGTTAATTCTTCCTATCTCACTTTTATAATTGTATGTGTATGTTTGTATCTGGTTTCTCAAGCTTCATTTCTAGATATTCTTGTAAACAAGATTATTGTAAAGTGTGAGATGCGAGCACTTCATTTGATCAAAGTAGTAAATATCATTCTATTTGTAATTTGATTTATTTGTGTATAATCATTTTGATTAAGTACTTGTACATATTTAACAATATTGAGAAAACAAGCATTCTTTATTTTTTAGCTTTATTATAATTCTTTCACTAGCAACTTGAAAGCTTGTTTGACAATACTTTAATTGAGAATACATATTGATTGTATACATATGCTTTATTATCTAAAGTGTTGTGATTCAAGCTAACTAGAGGGAAAAACTTTTGTTTGTTTCAAGGGATTGAAAAAAGGTGTAAAAACCTATTCACCCCCTTCTAGGTTAGCGTAAGGCAATTTAACCGCTTTTGTATATTTTCAAACTTAATCATTTTGTCGGGACTATCTACATCGAGCACGACCTCAAGGGTTGGTTCTTCAGCTTGATCTTTTCCATGCTCTTGAGATGTTTCCCTAGGGTCCAAGTCAAATTAGGTCGGTGTTTCTGCTCGGGCCTCTCCCTCATCGATTTCAGGACAATCCTTACATTCTAACATGTCTATTTCCATCACATCTGGCTCCTTCATTTCTCCGTATGCTGTCAGATTTGTTTTCCCCGCCCATTCTTGTGAGTTCTTCATAACACCTACTCTCACCTCGGTCGGGAATTTGACTGTCAGGGCATAGGTTACTGTGACAGCCTTTGATTTGTTTAGGAAAGGTCTTCCCAACAAGGCATTGTAAGGCCAATTTTCGGTGTCTACTACCACAAAATCGAGGAGCACAGTTTTCTAACAAGGGTAAGTTCTAATTTCAACTGGTAACTTAACTGTTCCTAAGGACCTCACTTTTGCTCCACTGAACCCTCTCAGCGGGACCGCTAGCGGGTGCAAATCTTTTCTTTATAGCCCCAACTGATCAAATACCCCGGCACTCAAGATTTCTGCTAAGCTTTCGTTGTCAATTAACACTCTTCTCACTTCCATATAACCAATGTGAACTATCATTACAATCGTATCAGTTGGCCTAACTTCAAACCCGTGTGCATCAGCATCAAAAAAAAAATATCGGGTCCCAGCCTTGCTTTGCTTTTACGGGTCGGGTCCGATTGAGTTTACCTCCAAAGTTATTTGGCCATCTATTGTCTCACAGACTTCAGTCATTCTTTCTCAGTTGCTCTTGCCAGTGTAAGGGCCTCCGAAGATTGTGCTTATGGCTCCCCCATCCGAACTTCTCTTAGGACTATCTCTCCTATCTTGTTTGTTCTTCTGAGGGTCCTTCTACCGGTCATTGCTGCCTTTCAGGACCACATCTTTCAAGTGTCCTCTGATCAACTTCTCTGTGTAATCCCGCAGCTGGTAGTATTTTGAGGTCACATGACCGTTTTCTCGGTGGAATCAGCAATAATTAGAGGTATCCCTCCTTACAAAGTTAGATTGCTTTGGGGGTTTCTTAAATAGATTTTTGTCCTCTTTCACAGCCAAAACTTCTTCTTGTTTTTTGGCTAGGGGAGTATAATTGTTGTACTGCCTCTTGAAGGACTTATTACCTTTTTGGTCATCCTCTTTGTAGCCTTCCTTACCTTTTCATGATTTGTTATTCTTATGGTCCCACTTCTGGTTTTCCTTTGAACCATTATCTTTAGGCTTTTGGCCTTCTTCCGGTCGATCGCCATGCATGAACTCTCCCTCATGGGCTATCTGCTCTTCCTCAGCCATTGCATATCCTCCCACATCATCCACCAAGTGCGTGTAAGTGGTTGGTCTCTTCTGCCTTAATCCGAGTGACTAATGGCTGTGTTGCAAACTATTAACAAAGGCTGAAACTACCGCGTCATCATTGGGATCCTATACCTCTGATACTTCTTGAGACAATCTGGTAAGGTAGTCTTTCAACTTCTCATCCTTTCTTTGTTTCAAGGTTGAAAGGATGGATATCGACTTCCTCCTCTGAATGTTTCCCATGAACTGTCTAGTGAAGGCTTGTATTAGTTATTCGAAGTTCCGATTGACCCACCAGTAAGGCCACCAAACCATCTGGACCCTTGATATCGTAGCGTCTGAGGGAACATCTTGCACATGAGTGCATCATCATAATCATACTACACCATCACACTTTGATATCTCCTGACATGCTCTTGAGGGTCAGTGTTGGCCTTAAACTGTTCCATATGTGGCATCCTGAACTTCTTCAAAAAAGTGGGTTTGTCTTATGGGGTTCGGTGAACGGACTGCCAGAGTTACCAATTAACAAATTCCCGCAGCCCTGTCTTCGTTCTAGGCCTTCTATTCTTCTTAACTAAATTTCTCATTTGTCTTATGTTCTCCGTGCTCCTCAAACTTCTGACGGATAGTGAGTCCATAAGGGTCCCTAGGTGTTCATCCTGTGACTTGGGCCTCGCTAAGGTTATATTTGACTGTAGGGGTGGTCTCACAACGGCTTCTAGGTGGTGTCTCCTCATTAGTCGAGATTGACCTAGATCTCCTCATATGACTATCGTACCTTTCTTTCCGGGCATACTCTGGTTTCCCTTTATCATACCTTTCTGCATCTACCAGCAAATTGGATTCCTTGTATTCCCCCACACCTTGGCTACCCCATCCCTGATGCCTCTCATGGCTCTGTTATCTTGGGGATCATCTTTTCTTTGAGAATGTTCCTTCCTTCCTTGGTGATCTGCCCTATCTCTACTAGTTTTACGGGACGCGCCTGGGTTGCGGCTGCTATCTCGAAACGTACCTTGGGGTCCTAGGCTACCACGGGCGTGGATAACTGATACGGCGAGGTCAGATTTGCAGTTGCTATTATATTAATTCCCTGTCTAGCGGCGTCTTTGATGACTCTCCGCAGAGACTCTTGGACCTGTCGAAATACATCTAGGGAAATTCTTGGAGGAATGTCTGTGGAGGTTGTCTCGGCTTGACCGTTGGAAGTTGGAGTCGTGGAGGGTAAATCTCATTCATCTACGCTGGCGTTGCCAGACAAGATTTGTTGACACCACGTGGGGTGCCAACGTTATGCTGGGATTGACTTCCATCTATGATGTTCACCATTTACAAGTTCTATCGAAAGCTAGCTACTCCCCCTCCTTCTAGTGCCAATTGTTGACGGTGGTTTTTGGGACTACGTGAAGTAGATCACACGTCTAACGAATTATCGCGAATTGCTAATAATGTTAAGGAAAGAATGAAAGAGACAATGCATGCAAACACACAATTTTACGTGGTAAAACCCTAGGTTAGGGAAAAGCCCATGGTTGCCGGTGACGGCGAGAAGGAAAATTAACTATGAACCAAATAGTTATACACTCAAGCTCTATCACTCTCACCTACTGTCAAGTTCACAACCCTTACAATGTTAGTTTAGGGTCTATTTATACATGCATAGAACCCTAATTCATGGTATGCAAGTAAGGAGAGTTGTTGTGATTTAATGAGACTATGACTTGTTGTAGTCAATTTAATCTTCTTTCTTGTTCAACGTTGCTTGTGTTTTGAACGTATTAGATCTTTTACCTAATCTGGACTCTGATATCTCTAAGGAAGTTTGTTTCCTTATCAGAGTGTGCTTCGTAAAACCTTATTTAAGTAAGACTTTTTCTTTGTGTATTTGAGTCTTGATTGTATTGAATTTAACGTTGTCCACGTGTCACTCAACCGATCATCTACTAGACCCGACCAAACCTCATTCTCTCTGACCAGTTACATGATCCCGACCGGAGGCCTTGACCTGACCTTCTTAATAATCTCGACCGAGTCATCTTTACTTGGTCAATCTAATTATCTTAGTTGATTTTTTTCCACCCGACCATCTAGGTAACCATGACCGAGTATTGTGAAGTCATCTTTGGTCAACTCAGGTTGGTTTAGTCTAGTTAATTATTAGTGACATGGCATTTCTAATCTCCGTGAATCCCGGTGATCATGCTAATTTATCATCCTTCTAGATTTTACTAATAACATATAGATATGAGGTATTCAAATAATGTTGTATGGTAGAATATGAGTAATCTCAAAACCTTAATTGGTCTAGAATGCTGAAAATTAAAATCGATTGAAAACTCCAATGACCATACATTACACCAATTTAGTAGATAAATTAAACTATCTCTTGGAAAAATAAATAAATGCAGGACTTTAAATATTGTAATTAAGAATATAAACCTTCAGATGAATTGTATTATTGTTGCACCGATTTAATTTTTTTTAAGCTAACCCATACTACAACAACAACAACAACAACAACAACAACAACAACAACAACAATAATAATAATAATAATAATAATAGAAATGAATGGGAAAATAGAAATTAATGTATAGAATTTAATTCCAAATCTTAAACACAACGACACGTGTCACATTTAGGATTCCATTTTACTATATTACTAGTTTGTAGCTCGTACAGTGTGCAAGCATGGTAAAATATAACGCAATTATCATCATATTTATGATTTAAGATTTATTAATATTTTCCTTTTTTTTGTTTTCAATTTCTAATTTATTCAAGTCCCTCTTATATCAACATTTTCAACCCGTTTTTGTGATAATTTTGATCATTTCACTACACATTTATTATGTAAACTGTTTAGTACATTATCGTTATAGTATAATAGATATAATCTTATATTTGAAGTTAATTGACTACAAATTTCACCAGATGAACTCATTTTCAGGATGATATACTTGGAGATCAAATGATAAACCCTATGTCTTTTGTGATATATTTTTATGATCAAATGAACTTGGTGTCTCCGAGAGCCAAAAAGTGACACCCTTATATAACAAAACTTACAAAATATGATTAATTAATTAATTAATCATATTTTCAAAAATCATAGAGGAAATTAATTAATTAAATGATACAGATTTCCTCTTTTTTTTTGAAAAAAAAAAACTAATAGATTTTTTAATTCACCAACATCTTCATATTTTCTATTAATTAATTAGTAAATATAATTAATTAATGACAAAATTATCATTAAGAAGGAAAGTTTGTAAAATAGCATATAGTAATAGTTGTGTATAAAAATCCTGAATGACGTGTCATACAGATTTTAAAGGACACCAATAAACATATTATTCTAGATAGAATTCTACTTATCCAAGGCTTTTGTTCAGCTCTAACCAGAAGGGTGATCAAGTATAGTTCAACTTAAAGGCAAACTTGGAGTAATACACTCAAACAAGACTAATTGACTCCTGATCAAAAAAGAATGGAGCTAAAGTCGGAAGGATAAACATCAAATAAGGAATAAATCCTTATCAGTCTATGATACTTGCATTTGAACGAGAGTCCAACACTAACACTACTAGAATTGGGGTAGAGTAAGGTATAAATACAACCAAATTATCATTGTAAGGCAGAGAGTATTGTAACAATTATTTTAATAATGGATTTCCTTCTTAGTCACCAAGCGATAGCCGTGGATGTTCCTCCATTTCCGGAGTTTTACCATGTAAAACCTTTTTGTTTGCATTGCGTTTCGCTTTCTTATTAGTTATATTGCACAAAGATCATTAAAATACGTTGACCGGTTGACTCAACAAAAATAACCGTCAACAATTGGCTCTAGAATGAGTGGGTGAACCTTCGAATCTTTACATTCCAAAGTACTCAAGTGAACTATGGCCAACAACGAAGAGGGTAGTGGTTCCAGAGATAATCCTACTCTGCTAGATGAATCGGGGACGGCTCAGGTCACCCTTGACAACACACGACCATCAGATAGTTGTAACTGCCGGGAATCGACCCATCGCTATCGCCGGTGTGCAGTGTTTCCTACCAACCACTAATGAAATCACTCAGCGATTTCGTGAGATGCTTCAGCAACTAGTAGCAGATGCTGCAAACCATGGAGTTGCTCTCACGACCATATCCAGACTGACTTCACCAAACAATCTACACACCCAGATGGTCAGACCGGAAGGTTGAGTTCAATAGTGGTTGGCCAAACTCTAGATGCATCATTGAAGATAGGCCACAATCCAATGGATCGCTCGGAGACCGAATCAGAAAAACATGTAAGGGATACTAGAGGGCATGATGAAGATGAATACCCACCCAGATATTAACGGAATCAAGCTGAACAGGAGCAGAATCGATCTGACAGGAGGACACGTCGAAGGGACCGGTCATCCTCTTCTAATGACAGTGATCGGCATCATCGCAGAAGGTGCCACATGGGATCTACCAGGCCACGTGAGTCAACACAAAGAGTTTGTTAGCAAGACGGCGATCTAAACGGCCAAGGACTGACTATTAGACTGAAATACAGCCTGAACGGAGAACCAATGGGCGAGCGAGATGTACTCATACAAAGGTTAACCCAGGAGGTGCAGAGCAACATGCTGCAGATAGACGCCTTGGTTAGACGATACGGGTGAACCGAACTATCAGATGATGAATTGGATAGCCCTTTCATCGGGGATATCCTCCTGACACAAATCCCCGAGAGGTTTAGAATGCCTCATGTGGAACAGCTCAAGAAGATACTGACCCAAAAGAGCACATAAGGAGATACAAAAGTGCGATGACCCAATATGCCAGGAGTGATGCATTGCTCTGTCTAAACTTCCCTCAAACACTCGGAGATATAGGCTCCAGATGGTTCCGAAAACTCCCACCTGGGAAGCATCGGTAGTTTCACTGAGTTGGGCAAGGCTTTTACCCTACAATTCCTTGGAAATATGCACAGAAAAAAAACCAGTCACTCATCTATCCCAGCTCAAGCAAGAAAAGAATGAGACACCAAAGAAATACCTAACTCGGTTCAGTCGGGAAGTGTCGGAAATAAGAAGTGCTAATGATGAGGCTATTATCGCAGCATTTATAAAAAACCTGTAAAACGGCCGACTATCATTCGACCTTAGGCGAGCTTACCTGACTAGTTATGCCGACATGATGGATATGGCAAGCAGATACGCGTTGGCCGAGGAAGAGGAGATTGCAATGGGCGGAAGTTATGTGCATGACGGACGCCCAAAAGAAAATAAGGACGGACAGTAGGGGCAAAAGTTAGAAATGAGACTCATCTACTCAAAAGGGTAACAGACAAAAAAATAAAACTCAAGGAGGAAGTCATGATAACGAGCAAAATCGGATCAGATTCCAAGGGAAATACACCAACTACACTCCA
The DNA here is from genome assembly GCA_033220585.1 of Dipteronia sinensis. NCBI lineage: Eukaryota > Viridiplantae > Streptophyta > Magnoliopsida > Sapindales > Sapindaceae > Dipteronia > Dipteronia sinensis. The sequence goes on along the minus strand of CM065639.1, from coordinate 25,231,295 downwards.
TTGAGTAAGAAACAGGATGAGATCCTCACAATCTTGAAAGAGTAGAATCTGTCGAATGAACCACCGAGACATTCGAAGTACGCTCGTAGGGATACAACAAAGTATTATCATTTCCATAAAGAAAATGGGTGCGAAACCTCAAAGTGCTTCCAACTGAAAGACCACGTCAAGACACTTATCCGCGAAGGACACTAGAAAGACATCATCCTCAAAAAGCCCGATTGAGGGGGTGGCAACTCAGAAAAAGAATGAGAAAAGAACCAAGAAAGGAAGCCAAGCCCAAAGAAAACTGAGAATGAAAAAGCAATACATACCATCTTTGGAGGACCCTCAACCGAAAAAAGCAATAAAGAAATAATAAAGGAAATCCGAGAGGCTATGGAAGCAAGAAGGGATTTAGATGTGAATTCGATAGAACCTAATCCGAAGAGAATTAAGAAAGGATAGGACCCCATAATATTCACCGATGCAGATTCCCACGAGGTAGACGTCCGGCCAAACGATGCACTCGTTATAAATGCCCGGATCGGGTATAGAGATGTATACCGGATATTAATTGATAATGAAAGTTTGGCAGTTATACTGAGTGCAGGAGTATATGATCAGCTGAGGCTAGATCGCCAAGACTTGCAGCCACTACATACCCCACTTCGAGGATTTGGAGGAGCAGAAGTAAGGTCGCTCGGGACTGTGAAATTACCTGTGAAGATAGAGGAAGTGCCTTACCAGAAAATAGTACTGCTAGACTTTATTGGGCCAACCGTTCCTGAACAAAACTAAGGCTGTCACTGCTACTTACGCCCTCATGATAAAATTTCCCACGGAGGCAGGTGTGGGAGTGATAAAAGGTTTTTAGGAGATGGCCAGAGAGGCAAACTTCTAGGTTTATAGAGACAGAGCAGAAAAGGAAGACTGGCAGGTGTACATGGTGCAGATGGCCAACCAAGGAGCGGAAGAGTTCGAAGCTCGAGCGGATGTACCTGAAGGGTTTGAGCTCAATCCTCGGGAAGAACCTAAATGAAAAGAAAGATGAACCAGCAATATCAATAATACTAGATGATGACGAGCCAAACAAGGTAGTTCAGATAGGAGACAATCTACCCGAGGAAGTCAGAATAAATTTGACTCGCCTATTAAGAGAGTACAAGGATGTGTTCACTTGGAGTCATGATGATATTCCAGGGATAGATACCAGAGTTATATCTCACCATTTAGCAGTGGCTCAAGACGCAAACCCAGTAATCCAAAAGTGGCGACTCTTCAATCCTAAAAGAAGTGCAGCAATCAGAGAGGAAGTGAAGAAACTGCTCACCTTAGGCTCAATCCGCGAAGTCAAGTACCCGAAGTGGGTGGTAAACGTTGTGCTGGTGAAAAAGAAGAATAAATAATGGTGAATGTGAGTGGACTTCACCGATCTAAACAGAGCATGTCCTAAAGACAGCTTCCCTTTACCGAGAATAGATCAGTTGGTAGATGCAACCGCGGGGCATGAGCTGCTCAGCTTCATGGACGCGTACTCAGGAAATAACTAGATATGCATGCACGGGCCAGATGAGGAGAAAACAACCTTCACTACTGACCAAGGTTTGTGTTGTTATAATGTAATCCATTCAGACTAAAAATGCAGGTGCTACCTACCAAAGGCTCGTGAACAAGATTTTTTCTTGGCAAATAGGGAAAAACAAGGAGGTGTATGTGGACGACATGCTAACAAAGAGCGTCACAGCAGAAAAAGCACACCTCAAACCTAAGAGAAACATTTGATGTGCTGCGAAAGTATAAAATGAAGCTCAATCCTGCCAAGTGTCTGTTCGGAGTACACTAGGGAAAATTTCTGGGATTCCAAGTCCATCAGCGAGGGATCGAAGTCAATCCAGAAAAAATCCAAGCTCTCGCTTATATGGTTTCTCCAAAGACGCACAAAGAAGTCCAAAGGCTGACCGGATGTCTCGCCTCTCTGAACAGATTTATATCAAAATCAACGGACAAGTGCGTCCCATTCTTTAAAGCTATCCGAAAAGGGCGGGGTCTTGAATGGAACGAAGATTGTGAAAAAGCTTTCCAGGAGTTAAAAGTGTACTTGGCCTGAGCACCAATCCTTTCAAAACCAGTGGTCAGGGAAACCTTGTATCTATACCTCTCGCTCACAGAGGTAGCCACCAGCTCTGTTCTGGTAAGAGAAGAAAATAGTGTCTAGAAGCCAGTGTACTATACAAAAAATGCCCTGCTACCCACTGAGACAAAATAGTCACATGCCGAGAAGATGGCCCTCGCGCTAGTTGTGGCGGCAAGGAAACTGAGTCCCTACTTCCAGGCGCACGGAGTGGAAGTGTACACAAATTGCTCACTAATATAGATTTTGCAAAAACCAGAGTTATCTGGTAAATTAACCAAGTGGGCAATAGAGTTGAGCAAGTTCAATATCGCATTCATCTGAAAGGCCTCAATCAAAGGGCAAGCAGTACTTCGGCTTGGACATGACGTTTGCTTGATATTGTGCAGACTTTGTAGCCGAGTTCATCTAACCGATTATTGAAGTGGTCTGGATGGTCCAGGAGAGTCACATTTTATGGAAACTATATGCAGACGGCTCGTCAAACACTCATGGCAGCAGGGCAGGACTAGTAATGACCACTTCGGAAGGGGACTCGGTAGAATGTGCCATGAGGTTCAACTTCAAAGCAACCAATAATCAGGAAGAATATGAAGCGCTAATAGCCTGTCTTAGAGTGTGTATAGCCCTGGGAGCAGATGAAGTTGAGATCTTCAATGATTCTTAGATAGTAGCCAACAAATTCTTAGATGAATACCAAGCCAAGGATGAGCATATGATTGGTTACCTGGCGGCAGCTAAGGAATTGCCTAAGTGGTTCAAAAGATACCAAATTACTCAAATACCCCGGGAGGAGAACGAGAAGGTAGACGCGTTATCCAAACTGTCATCAGCAACAACCTGTATAAAGCCAAAAACAATACCAGTAGCTCACCTGGCCCGACCAAGTATAGCTCAGCAAGAGCATATGGTAGTGGCCTAGATCAGGGTAAGACCGGACAGTTGGATGATGCCCATCAGAAGGTATCTTGAACAAGACACACTGCCAGAAGACCCCTTTGAAGCAAAACGGATCAAGTATAGGTCAACCAGGTATACCGGTGTTAATGGAGAGCTGTATAAAAAAGGGTTTTCAAGGGCGTTACAGAGATGCGTTGAGACAGAGGAAACTGAAAGAATTCTGAAGAGTATCCATAGTGGTGTATGCAGGAACCACACGGGGGGTAAGAGCCTGGCACACAAAGTGCTCAGACAAGGATTCTACTAGCCAACACTGTTTGCAGACGCCTAGAAATTCTTGAAAAGCTATAGAACATGCCAGAAGATTGCTAATAATATCCAACAGCCACCTGAGTTACTTCGAAGTCTTACATCTCCTTGGCCGTTTGCCATGTGGGGTTTGGACCTCATAGGACCAATGCCTACTAGAGTAAGAGGAGGAGCAAAGCTCGCAATAGTTGCAGTAGATTACTTCACCTAGTGGGTGGAGGCAGAGGCATTGGTGCATATTACAGAGGCAAATACAACCGCCTTGGTGAAGAAAAACATATTGTACAGATTTGGGATACCTAATATAATAATCACACAACGGTACTCAGTTCAACAATTTGAAGTTCAGAAAGCTGTACAAAGATTATAAGATCTCGAACTATTATGCTTCCCCGGCTAATCCTCAACTAACGGTCAGACTAAAGCAATCAACAAAATAATCAAACAGACCCTAAAGGTAAAGCTAGACGAAAAGAAAGGAAATTGGGCAGAAAAACTCCATGAGGTGTTGTGGGTGTACAGGACAACAACGAGGACCACAACTGGAGAAACTCTGTTCTCTTTAGCTTTTGAAACCGAGGTGGTCATTCAACTAGAAACATCATTCACTTGTCCTAGAGTTTAGATTTATGATCCCGAGCACAATGCAAATATGTTGCATTAAAGTTTGGATGAATTAGAAGAAAAAAGAGAGATGTCATAAATTCGGAACATAGCTGATCAGACTATTTTATACATATTTTAGGTCCGCAATTTCCTATCGTTTGTTCTCATTTTCCAGCGTATTTTTGTACATTATGTGTTTGTTGAGCCATGTGTAGGTACATATTCCCTATTTCATGGTTTTGAACGTAAAGATTAGATTGGGAGGCAAAAGGAGCCAAAAACAAGAATAAATGGAAGTATTCAGAGTGCCGTGCCTCACCGTTGATACAGACCGTGACGTGATCTAAGCCCAATCGTGGCCAAGAAAATCTAGATGTTTCCACGGTTGATCCGTCTTCAAGCAAGAATACAACACCGAGACCGCGTGCATGAACCCCTCTGATTTTCCGACAGCTAATGGGTTGAAATTGTATAGGCCTGTGCAGAATATCCAACTTGTGGGTGCCATAACTCCCTCCTTCAATCAAAACAATTTGAGATCTTTATATATTCAGAAAGGTACGGAAGTCTAGTTTTCAGAACGTTGTATGGATTGCAATTCTGACTTTTCTGGGGGACGTTATGCCTGTTTGAGTAACTGGTGCGCATAGAAGAAATGGCATTCAGCGGGCAACCAAACAGCCGTTCTGACTGCCAAATTAGGATAGTAGGTTTCTTCACCAATTTAGCGGGCAAAACTGCTGGCACCATGGCCACCGTTTTGACCGCCAAACGGCACCTGGAGGTCATATTTTTACCCGAAATTGAGGGGCATTTTCGTCCCTTCACTACCATTTCATACCCTAACCTCCCAACACTATATAAACACCTTTTCATCTCCTCTCTTCATAATTTTTCAGACCCAAAACTCATCTTCTTCAATATTCTTCACCCATTAAGAGAGAGAGAGAGAGAGAGAGAGAGAGAGAGCTTTCAAGAGCATCCATGGAGGTTTTCCTCAATGGATGTCTCTCCCACACCATTTCTACCCATCACCCACCACATTTGAGAGTTGATTGCAAGGAGATAGAAGTGGTCTATGACCAATTTTGAGCTAGGCATTTATGGAGCTCTTGGAGGGGTTCCTTCAAGGGTTGTCTCTTTTAAACTCATTCTCTTTGTATTTCATGTTTTCTTAATTGTGTAATCCCCCACTTGGAAATATTTGTAAACCTAATTTGTGCTCAATATAATGTGTGGTTGTTTTTATATCTAATTTGTGTTTTGATTCATTCTTGTTATCATTGATCATATCTCTTTTCTTGAAATGCTTGTGTATGGAGATTGGAAATTAATATGTGTTCATGAATGGGATTAGGAGTAGATTAATGTAATTGTAGGAGTAGTTGTAATCAAATGCCCCATTTGTGTGTGTATGTTGATGGAAGGTCGAATTGCATTTGTATGGATGGGTTTGAGTGAATTAGAGTTAGGATTGTGCTTTAGGAGGGCTATCTGGGCATAGTCTTGGCTAATTAGCTAGGAAGAATGAGTGAACTTGTTAATTGTCATATTTAAAGAGGTTTGGTTCATTTTTTTTGTTATACATTGGTCTTTATTTATTCCTCACGCTAGGGGCTCTAGGTGAGTTATGATTAGAGATACAATAATTGGGAATTCGGTTATTTCTTGCGCTAGGGGCTCTAGGCAAGTTATGGTTGGAGGAACAATTACTCTTTCCACATTTATTAGACTTAACGTTGCCGTTTTACATTACCATGTTAGTATTGAGGCTCAATCTAGCATTGGTTTGTAGAATTGGTTCACATATGTTGGTTGTGGTTTCGTGTTTGATAGGCTATCGACACAATCTTCAACAGTTAGCTCTATTAATGGGTATAAATCGGATTGAGACAAGAATGAACCCTTAACTTAAATTGGATGAACTTAATGTCTAACAACCCACTTGTGTGCACTTATGTATGGTGAACTTGTAAACCCTTGTGTGACCACTTTCATGCATCTCTCATATCCACCATTTTATTATTTCCCACTTAATCAACATTCTCACCCATCCACATTCTCTTGTTTATTTCTACATATGCATATTTTCATTTTCATTTTCATGCACACACACACCATTCTCACTTCATCCGCATTCTATTTACATGCTTTCCCTAAACTCTAAAACCTGAAACAGGTTAACAACACATCCCTGCGGAACGATACCCTTGCTTGCACGCTATACTAGTTTTATTTCTATATGTGTCTTTTGACTCGTGCCTTATAGCAAGGTTGATTTTATTATAAATATTTTGACGATGCTTTCAACGACACATAAAAAACCATATGTCAAAATGGCGCCGCTGCCGGGGATGTGTATTCGTTGATTGTTTCTTGTTTTAGCTTAGGTTCTGCAAATGTTAGATTTAATTGCTTTGCGGATATATATATATATATATATATATATATATGTATGCAGTTTCTTTTTATTTATGGCATATGCATTTGATTGTTTTTGAGTTGTACTTGTGCTAGGAAAGAACAATTTTAGGTCGGATGGACCGCACAACTCATGAGAACGGTAAGAGTGCGCGTATCGCACCACAACAACTCCCCGAGTGAAACGGCACTGCCACAAAGGCCACCTGGTTGCAGCCACAAGAGGTACCCTCTAAACTTTGTGCTTAATCTTGAAGTGCTTGTGGAGTAGTTGTCGACTTGGGCGGAAACCGCCCATGCGCTTAATGATAGGAATGCTATGTTTGTTGTGTTTGTGATTTTTATTTTTGTTTAGATCTAAGAGTGGATTTGTATTGTGCTTAGATCGTAGGATTTGATGTGTTACTGTTTTAGTCTTTTGTGATGTTTATGTTCTATCTCCCAAATCTTGCTAAATGTTGTCCATATTTTATGATTTGAGCAACATTGAGGACAATGTTGAGTTTAGGTTTGGGGGTGTGGACACTTTCGTGTTTTATATGTGTTTTGTTACATTTAGAAAATTTTCAAATCTCTGTAAACCGGTCATTTTTGAAATTTTTTGTAATAGTTCCGGTTTTGTTGAGTTGTTTTTCTTTGTGTGCCGGTTGAGACATATCATGTATACTTTTAGCTCCGTTCATCACTTTAAATATGCTTGTACAGTGCCAATCTTTTGATGTTAAGGTGGATGAGACCAGTATCCTTATTTAGCTTAGGAAAATAGTGGAGACTACTCGTGAGCTATCCTAAGCCTAAATTGCGAAAAATCGGTGGGTTTTGTTTCTACTCTTATACACTCTTCGAATTTGCACTTAATTTTTAGTGATCTCATTGTACATCAAATTTCTTTCATTGATTGCTATAGAACCTCATGTGGACTGCTTGTATGAGATTTGTATTCCCTTGCTAGATGGACTCTTAGAAATGATTTTGGACTTGAGTGTGTGCGTAACTACTAAATAGCCTAAACACTTGCCCATAGATATGTGCTTACATTGGAAAAATTGAGGCCAAACACTAAACCTCCACCACCTACATAACCTAAACACTTTCACATACCCTAGTTATTGATCATGTTAAGGTGTATAACTTTAAAGAAGTTATGTAGCTCTAAATTGTGTAAAGCATGTACTTAGGCAAATGTATGTAAATTGTGCAAAGGCAAAGGCTTAAAAAGAAAAAGTGTGAAATATAAACACTTAAGCCTTTAAATTCTTCAAATGTAAAGTTACTCTAAAAATTTGAGTAAAAATGTAGCACAAAATGTGCAATGTAAAGGTTTATAGCCTAGACGCTTGAATTGTAATGTAAAGTATAAATGAGCTCAAAGTGATGTAATTGTAATGTAAACACCTTGGCATGGTTAGTAGCTTTATCTTCCCACTCCTACCATATCCTCCATCACCTACGTTACCAAACACCCTTGGCCACAAATACAATTAGGGAAAGTCCATTTGATCTCTTAGGAAGTCTATCTTGGGAATGTGAGTTGATGCATGCTCTTTCCACGTTCATGGCATTTCAATTCCTTCCATGAGATCGATTTTCAGAAATTGTGCATTATTGGAAAATACTCATATGCGATTATATTTGATTCCATGTACCTAAACTCATTCGCATATGTTTGCTAGAGAGTGAGCCTAGGATTCTGAGTGAAAATATATGACTGAAATCCGGTGAGGATTAGAGTCGAGGAGAATTTTATCTTGAGAATTCGAGTGTAGTTGTCTTGTAAACCGAAAACATCTTGAGAATTGGCATACTTGCATTATGTGATACATTGGTATTGATTGGTATATTTGAGATTCTAGCATGCATGTGTTGTTTTTGCTTGGTATGTTTGGATTGCAACTCAACCAATTTTCTTGCAGATTATACGTTTGTGGGTGTCGTAACTGTAAACCCTCAGGAGACTATAACTCCTTCTATTAGGGCCGCCTATAGGTTCAAAGGCTTGTGGCACGTGCTAAGTGCCATCGTGTTTCCTACGAAAGTGGACTAGCCTAGTTTTTATTTATTTTTACTGTTATATGTTTGTTTGTTTGTTTTTCTGTTTTTTTGTTTTGCTCAAGGACGAGCAAAGGATAGGTTTGGGGGTATTTGATCGGACTATTTTATACATATTTTAGGTCCGCAATTTCCTATTGTTTATTCTCGTTTTCGAGCGTATTTTTAAATATTATGTGTTTGTTGAGCCATGTGTAGGTACATATTCCCTATTTCATGGTTTTGAGCGTAAAGATTAGATTGGGAGGCAAAAGGAGCCAAAAACGAGAATAAATGGAAGTATTCAGAGTGTTGTGCCTCACCGTTGATACAAACCGCGACGTGATCTAAGCCCAATCATGGCCAAGAAAATCTAGATGTTTCCACGATTGATCCGTCGTCAAGCAAGAATGCAACACCGAGACCGCGTGCATGAACCCCTCTGATTTTCCGACAGCTTATGGGTTGAAATTGTATAGGCCTGTGCAGAACATCCAACTTGTAGGTGCCATAACTCCCTCCTCCAATCGAACCACGTTGAGATCTTTATATATTCGGAAAGGTACGGAAGTTTAGTTTTCAGAAATATTTACGGATTGCAATTCTGACCTTTCTAGAGAAAGTTATTCTTGTTTGAGTAACTGGTGCGCAGAGCAGAAATGGCATTCGGCGGGCAAATTCGGCGGGCAACCAAACCGCCGTTCTGACCGCCGAATTAGGATAGTAGGTTTCTTCACCAACTCGGCGGGAAAAATGGCTGGCACCATGGCCGCCATTTTGACTGCCAAACGGCACTTGGAGGTCACGTTTTTACCCGAAATTGAGGGGCATTTTCGTCCATTCACTACCATTTCATACCCTAACCTCCCAACACTATATAAACACCTTTTCATCTCCTCTCTTCATAATTTTTCAGACCCAAAATTCATCTTCTTCAATATTCTTCACCCATTAAGAGAGAGAGAGAGAAGAGAGAGAGAGAGAGAGAGAGAGAGAGCTTTCAAGAGCATCCATGGAGGTTTTCCTCCATGGATGTCTCTCCCACACCTATTTCTACCCATCACCCACCACATTTGAGAGTTGATTGCAAGGTGATAGGAGTGGTCTAAGACCAATTTCGAGCTAGGCATTTATGGAGCTCTTGGAGGGGTTTCTTTAAGGGTTGTCTCCTTTAAACTCATTCGCTTTGTATTTCATGTTTTCTTAATTGTGTAATTCCCCACTTGGAAATATTTATAAACCTAATTTGTGCTCAATATAATGTGTGGTTGTTTTTATATCTAATTTGTGTTTTGATTCATTCTTGTTATCATTGATCATATCTCTTTTCTTGAAATGCTTGTGTATGGAGATTGGAAATTAATATGTGTCCATGAATGGGATTAGGAGTAGATTAATGTAATTGTAGGAGTAGTTGTAATCAAATGCCCCATTTGTGTGTGTATGTTGATGAAAAGTCGAATTGCATTTGTATGGATGGGTTTGAGTGAATTAGAGTTAGGACTGTGCTTTAGGAGAGCCATCTGGGCATAGTCTTGGCTAATTAGCTAGGAAGAATGAGTGAACTTGTTAATTGCCATATTTAAAGAGGTTTGGTTCATTGTTTTTGTTATACATTGGTCTTTAGTTATTCCTCACGCTAGGGGCTCTAGGTGAGTTATGATTAGAGATACAATAATTGGGAATTCGGTTATTTCTTGCACTATGGGCTCTAGGCAAGTTATGGTTGGAGGAACAATTACTCTTTCCATATTCATTAGACTTAACATTGCCATTTTACATTACCATGTTAGTATTGAGGCTCAATCTAGCATTGGTTTGTAGAATTGGTTCACATATGTTGGTTGCGGTTTCGTGTTTGAGAGGCTCTCGACACACTCTTCAACCGTTAGCTCTATTAATGGGTATAAATCGGATTGAGGCAAGAACGAACCCTTAACTTAAATTGGATGAACTTAATGTCTAACAACCCACTTGTGTGTACTTATGTATGGTGAACTTGTAAACCCTTGTGTGACCACTTTCATGCATCTCTCCTATCCACCCTTTTATTATTTCCCACTTAATCAACATTCTCACCCCTCCATATTCTCTTGTTTATTTCTACATTTGCATATTTTCATTTTCATTTTCATGCACACACACACCATTCTCACTTCATCCGCATTCTATTTACATGCTTTCCCTAAACTCTAAAACCTGAAACAGTTAACAACACATCCCTGCGGAACGATACCCTTGCTTGCACGCTGTACTAGTTTTATTTCTATATGTGTCTTTTGACATGTGCCTTATAGCAAGGTTGATTTTATTATAAATATTTTGACGATGCTTTCAACGACACATAAAAAACCATACGTCAATAGCATACCAGCAAAGATCCGCAATGTACTACAACTCTCATGTTTACATTCGTAAATTCCAAATTAGAGACCTTGTGCTAAGAAAGGTGACACCGAACACGAGAGACAGAGCAGCAGGATCATTGGCTGACAAGTGGGAAGGACCGTATAAGGTAGACGGCGTAGCAGGACAAGGTGCATACTGGATCGCCCGACCACATGGAGAAGTTCTGCCCAGACCGTGCAATGCCAGTATTTGAAAAAATATTATCCTTGAAGAAAATGACCTTGGTCTCATGTTTTCTGGTTTTTCCTTAGCATTTTTAGAATTTCTCAAACATTTTATTTTTTTAGAATTTTTAGTGTTTTAGCATATTTAACGTTTTTAATGATTCTTTTGAAGTCAAATAAAGGGCTTCATAAAGTTGAAATCCTGAGAACATGTGATTGAAATCCTGAGAACATGTGATAATAAGAACATGATAAGAACTTGGGCGTAATAAAACCATGAAAAGCGGATGAAGGTGCCCGAGGGGCGAAGAAGCTATATCAGTGTGCCCGCCGGGCTAGCTAGGCATTAAGTTACCTAGCGGTCAGAAAAGGAAAACCTGAGGCACCAGTCCAACTGGAAAACTGCTCTAGGCACCACCGAGATAACCTTGGTGAGATGCGCGGCTGTGTTGACCGGTAAACACTACCGCAACGATTCTACCAGACCCCTGTAACAGATAAAACCCGGAGACGTCCTTGGTCACTTGTGTAGGGGCATATGTGTATGATCGTGGTGAGCCTAGATGTAACACTTGGGCAGAAATAAAAACAAAAAGCACTCAAAACATCAGAAGCATACAAATCATTGAAGAAATGATTGATTAATTCAACAATAGCATTCTGCACAGGTATGCTTTTAAACAAGCAGAAACAAATATGCAACTAATTTATCCAGAACAAGTAGATGTAGAAGCCTGAGGACCACTAAGGCTACCCTCCCGGTCAGGCACTATTTCATACTCGTTGAGCATGCTAGCATCTGAGGGCCATTTGATTTCGTCTACCTCGTCGCCTAGCCAGGTGTTGTAGTCTCTTCCAACAACCGGGCTTACATCTGGTCCTTCGCCCCTCACTCCATTTTACTGAGATGAGTGAAAAGTTGAGATGGCGCTCTCAGCAAGAATTTCCAGATGCATAAGATGAGGCTCCTTGCCCATGCTTCGACAATAAGCTCGTCATTGCCTCATTTGAACTTGAAGTGCCTTGAGGGAAACATCCATGTATTTACGGATGGAGAGTTCCCAGTTAGCCCGAGCTCTATCAGTCACCCTGTTCTTGGTTTTAAAGAATTCGCCGGCTGAGACCATTCCCCGTTGGAACTCACGAAGTAGTAGAACATCGTAAGCTGGGGATCTCTTGAAACGGTCAACTTCTTAAACCTCTAATTCAAGACAGGCCTCCTTACATAAACTTTTAACTAGTAAGGGATTGGCGCTGCAAGTCTTCAAGATTCCGCTCATACGAAGCTAGGGCATCACAGCCTTCTTCTTGGCCTAAAGCATTGATTCCTAAGAAGCATACCAGGCACCTGTCCATAAACTCTTGGTTGACCTCGAGTTTCTTCTGGCAAAGCCGCTCCGTGCGAGCGCGGGCCTCTTTACTTTCTGCTAACCAAGCTTCCAAGCGCTCGATTTTATTTGCTTGCCAAACCCTGGCCTTCATAGCCTCGGTAAACTCAGCGACCATCTGCACAATAAGGGTGTCAGTTAAATAAACAAAAATTCAGAACTGATCGACCAAGTTTGCAACTTACATAGGCAGAGCTGTTAAAAAAATTCTGACCGCGAGTATTGACGGGGCCAAGTCTAAATTGGCTCCACTTGTCTTCACCAATATAGGCTTTTCCAGAAGCCATGGTTTTAAGAATGTCTCCAGAAGAGAGCCTCTCTTCAGGCTGACTAGAGGGACTTTGCTGAATAAACTCTTGTGAAGGGGAACCTCCAACAGCGAATGACAGAGTGCTAGGTGGAACGATAATAGATAGGACGGCAGAAGAGGACTCTCGTGGGCCAGATAGTGAGGTAGGGATTTGTTCTCTCTCAATACCAAGAGTTCCCCAACGCTATCACGCTCAGCTCCCTATTCCGTTGTTTCACCTTTACGAACCTCAGGAGTATCAGTAACATCAGCATCGACCTGAATGTCTTCCCCCCGATGAATACGAGTCAACAAACGAGACCACTCGAGGAACCTTGGGAGCCAGCGGCCTACAATGTCAATAGCTTTCCTTTTCTCAGATCTTCTCAGAGCAATTAAGTCGGTCGAATGATCTTCTACCTCCACTTCAACCAGAGGATTGGCTTTTGGTGGACCAGCAAAGGTTTCAAAAACTTTACTTTTCCCTTTTTCAGAACTGACTAGAGTACTAGATCTTGTGCTCGTCCTCGTCTGGGCTGTTTACGTAGTTTGAGTAGTTGTCGCCACCTCTTCTGAAGAATTCCCTGATTCATCCTCGAAGCCTTAAGGTGGAGCTACCCCACTTGCTTCTTGGCGGACAGCATCTTGATGGCTTGCCTCAGTTACAGCTTTCGCTCGGCGTGCTTGCAGATCGCAAACAACGTTGGAGTCATAAACTGAAAAAGGGCCAAAACTTGAAAAGTAGAAATTGAAATTAAACTGAGGAGAAACTACCAGGAAGATACTTACATCGTTTTCGATTATCCGATAATTGATGGAAAAAGTTGGCCTTTATCATCATTTCCTCATCATCAAGGAAAGTTCTACCCCTTTTTCTCTACAGGTCTAACTGCTACTCTGCATAAACCAATCAGCTCGGTTGCCGAAAATGCGGGAGAGGTATTATTCCATGAATCGGGAGAAGTAAAAAATCGGGGAACTCACCATTCAGTCTACTGGACGACAGTATTACAGGGAACTCGTTGTCCCCAATTGCCTCCAACGAAGAACCAACTGTTCTTCCATAACTTGTTTGAGGATAGCAGGCCTGAAATAAAGCCCTTCATCTTCTCATTGGAAGATACTTGAACGACCTTAGATGACTAAACGCCTTTAGGAGGTTGGCTGGAAAAAGGGAAATACGTACCTGAATGTCCTGATTGCCGAAGAGTATTAAAAATGTCTGATTTCTTGAGGATTCGGGGAGGGTAAGCCTAATCTGTGCCATATGCGCCATATGCGTCATATGCACAGAAGGATCCTGTAACTATTCGGGGCAAGTTGGGCTGGAGAAATGCAAGCTTCAACGAGGAAGCGAGCGATAAAAGGCAAAAAAGGTAGGGTAACTCCATAGCTTAACATAGCACCTTAAATTGCCCTGGCCCTATGTGGGGGGTTCCAGACAGCTCTTTCCCCGGCGAGTATCAATTGAACAACATTTGTATCAAGGTCAAACCTTCCTGAATATTGCCTCAATTCCTTATCCCCGACAACATTCGGTTCCAAATCATAGGCGTAGGGTTACCGAGCCGAGAAGGAAATTCTGATGTTCCTATGCTCGTCTTCAATATCAGACTCAAGGACTTCTTGGTTCTTGATCCTGACTTCGTGAGGGACTCTGGTCTCTTTTAAGGAAGCACCTGTTTCGCAGTCATGCATGAGAGGATGGATGTTTTGCACTTGTCATTGGTGGACGAAAATCTCTACAAGAATAAACAGAAGGGTTAGAATGATCATCATTACCAGTGCAGTTTCCAATGCGAGGGACGAGGTTGGGAAAAATGACAATTCCAAATCCAGAACATTAGCCTCCATGAACGGGGGTTGATTAGAGGATTGGGGGTGAAGAAGCTTTTCAAAGCGCTCCACAGCGAGAGTATCCCCTTGCTTAATCGCAATCATCATTTTGACAAAAACATGGTGTTTGGCTTCAGGATCCATGAATCTTGACTAAAGAACTTACTTTAGTAGTGTTACATGAATAATTAAAAAAAGAGGAAAAGTAGTAAGTAAAGTCACCTGGTGAAAATACTTGAATTTCAAAATCCAACCTAGGTGACATCATATCCATAAGTAGCAGGAAACTCGAGCGACGTGCACAAGAGACGTGGATGCAGAAGGATCGTGTTTTTCCATAAAAAATTCATGATGTTTCCTGTGAAGAGGTGACGCGTGGGAGCGCATGACAATTTTAAGCTTTCAAACGTCGCTGTCAATAAAGTCGTCATCATTACCCAAACAAAATTTGTTTGGTAGAAGTTAATTTTGAAAACAGTAGAATTGACTTTGACTGGATACCACCAAGGAATGAAAGTAATAGTGCAGTTAAGTTTGGGTTAAATACCTCGCGCCTAGTAAATAAAGCTGAATTAAGTATCAAATGACTAGTCAGAGCAAAATTTATTCAGACAACTTGCTGGGTATGAGATACTCGGCTTAGGCATTTAAGGGGGTATTGTTATGTATAAAAATCCTGAATGACGTGTCATACAGAAATTAAAGGACACCCATAAACATATTATTCTAGACAGAATTCTACTTGTCCAAGGCTTCTGTTCAGCTCTAATTACCAGAAGGGTGATCAAGTATAGGTCAACTTAAAGGCAAACTTGGAGTAATACACTCAAACAAGACTAATTGACTCCTGATAAAAAAGGAATGGAGCTAACGTCGGAATGATAAACATCAAATAAGGAACAAACCCTTATCAGTCTATGATACTTGCACTTGAAAGAGAGTCCAACACTAACACTACTAGAATTGGGGTAGAGTAAGGTGTAAATACGACAAAATTATCATTGTAAGGCATAGAGTATTGTAACAATTATTTTAATAGTGGATTTCCTTCTTAGTCGCCAAGCGACAGCCGTGGATGTTTCTCCGTTTCCAGAGTTTTACCATATAAAACCTTTTTGTTTGCGTTGTGTTTCGCTTTCTTATTAGTTATATTGCACAAAGATCATTAAAATACGTTGACCGGTTGACTCAACAAAAATAACCGTCAACAGTAATATTTTTTTTCTCTTAACATTTTTGAAAATTTTAATACAAATCAAGCAATCCATAAAAAAAATATTAAAAAGGCTTATTTCAAGATTGAATTGCACCTAGATTTAACTATAGTATCTTCTTATTCCATATATATAAAGTCATCACAACACTAAACAAAAAATAAAAATAAGTTATGAACAAATAATGTATCAAAATGACCTATCAATAGCATTATGATATACTTCAAATTTTCAATCAGCAACTTCCCAAATTTGAACAATAAATGAAAATAGAAAAACAAAACAATGACCCATCACCAATTTACCTCCAAATCATAGATCTCAAATCACAAAATATCAAAACAACCCATTAGTTAATCAAATCAAAATCCTGGATCCCATCAACACACAACTAACTCAATGAATCAAATAAACATAAAACAATTACAATGGCCCATCATTTCCAATAATTATGGGATTGCTTCTCAATTTGTGATTTATAGGATTGTCTCTTAATTGAATCTTGATTTGAGAAGAATACCCAAAAAAAAACAATCATTCCATTTAAAAACAATTCTGAATAATAATATATTTAATTTTATATTAAATTAAGGAGTCAATTAGGCTAGAGTGCATATTCATACGGTTTTGTTAATATAGATTGAAATTAAGGCATTAAAACCAAAACTCCCTACACGATGACATGTGGCGCTGTAAGGGTTTAATTACGTGATTACTTTGTGATTTATGAGATTGTCTCTTAATTGACTTTTGATTTGTGATTTATGATCAAAACTTCCCCACCTAATATAAATTTTCAATTAATTATGAAGCCTATTCAGATTTTGTAGATCTTAATATATATTAGGTATAATTACCCCAGTGACCATTAAAATAATGACACACTATCAAAGTGGCCACTAAATTGGAAAGTTGTTCTAAAATGATCATTTTTGGCGAACTTTGTGACACTAATGACCATTCCATCAAATTCCAGCTAATTCCATCCAATTTCATCCAATGAATGACATTTTAGTCAATAATGGGATGACAATAATTTATTTTAGATGTTTTTTAGAAATCAATTTTGCATATATATATATATTATTTGATTTTGCATTTACAAAATTATTAATTAATTTGATTAATCAATTAATATTAGTGTATTTTTTTAATTATTAATGTAAAATAAATTAATATAGCCAATTTAAAAGAAATTAAAAGTGAGGAACAATAGAACATGAAAAGTTTTTATTATTTTTTATTTTTATATGAGATTGATTAAGAGAATTTAACCATTATCCCATTAATTATGGGATTGCTTCTTATTTTGTGAATTTTGAGATTGTCTCTTGACTTTTGATTTGGGAAGAATACAAAAAGAAAAACAATTATTCCATTAAAAAAACATTTATTAATAATAATATATTAATTTTATATTAAATCAAAGGGTATAAAAATGTCCATGTTCATTATATATAACGATAAGAATAAGAATACTAATAATAATAAAAGCCAAAAGTCTAAAACAAATCATTAACGGTTAATTTTCAAAAAAAAAATTAATTAATGGCTAAAGCTATGTTTAATTTGTTAATATAGACTGAAATTAAGGCATTTAAACTAAAGCTCCTAACACGGAAGGGTTTAATTATGTTATTCATTCTTAATTTGTGATTTATGAGATTGTCTCTTAATTGACTTTTCATTTGTGATTTATGATCTAAACTTTCTCAACTAATACAAATTTTCAATTAATTATGTAGACGCAAATTGTGGTAGAAGTTATTTTTTTACTATCTTACAAAAAAAAATTATTTATTACCATATATATATATATATAAAATTATGAGTGAATTTTATATATTTAGAAAAAGAATCTATTGAATTGAATGCAATAATTAATATTTATAATGTATACCATTAATAATTGATCAAAACTATTATTTTAATTCTTTGTTATGTTATCATATTATCATTAATATATTACGATTAATATGTTTTTAGAATTTATCATTAATTCTATAAAACAATACCATTAATTTGGTATTACAATTGATGTTATGAAAAATATTTATTTATTATCATTTATATGAATAATTAAAATTCAAAAACAATTATTTTTGGAATAATAATCTTGTATTCAATCCATAATTAATACATTCTAATAAACCAAAAAGAAAAGAGAACATAAAAGGTTAACAAAAATAAAGAAAAAAATTGTAAAAAAAAGAAAAAAAAAGAGAGTGTAAATTCCCTTAACAAAATCTAGGGAAAAATCATGTATTGGATACCCAAAAACCGGAGTGGATACAATATTTTTTTTATGAGGCAATACAGTGTTACACTTAGAACCAAGACTCTAACCCTAATATTTATCTATAGTAATATTCTGCCTATCGAATCCATTGTTCTTAAGTACAAAGCACATAATTAGTCTCAACTGGTTCATTGACTTTTTGCATTGGTGGTGATAAGCAAGATGCTAGCTTTACCGGATAGTTCCATAGCGAACACCTTAGTGGACAACTAATTGAAAATCCAAGAACGCCAAAGTTAAAATTCCATGATCAATCCAAAATTACCTTATTAACTAATAAAGTGTTTCCTCAAAAAAAAAATTTATTCAACCAAATATTAAAATAAAATCAGTAAAAATTACTCTTACCACCCAATGCCATCAAATTCCCCACCACTTGTTTTGAGTTGCTCGTAAGGGAAAGTCAATAGGATGAGATGGAAAAATCGTGAGATTAAAACAAAAACAAAAACAAAAACCAAAGGATTAAAATTATTCAATCAAATATTAAAAAAAAAATCTATAGAATTCCTCTCACCAACCAAAGGCATCCAATTATCCACTATTTGTTTTGAGTTTGCCAAGAAAGTCAATAGAATGTGATAGAAAAAATGTGAGATTTTAGATGGTTTTTTATAGAGAAATTTGAGGAAGATGAGAGGACATAAATGGTTTATAGAAGGAGAGGATATACCAATGGTTTAAACAATTGATTAATTGTAATTATTAATTGTAATCATGAATGCCTATTTAACTTGTGTATTAATACATAATGTTTATTGACCTGATTTGTTAATATAGATTGAAATTAATATATTTAAATCCAAAGCTCTCACGACAACACGTGGCGCTGCGAGTGTTAACTTTTATATATTATATATATATATATATTAATCATGTAAATTCTCTAATCTTTTTTTGCTTCTGAAATTGACATAAAAACAAAACAAGTCAGAAATCTAGCGAGATGTACTGTATCAATAGTATCAACACTACTAGCTGATTACTCAAAAGTGAACGTAAAACCTTCTCTAATTTTATGGCAAAATTATTAATATTGTGATATGAGGAGTGCTAGAAATCATGTAAATTCTCTAATCTTTTTTTGCTTCTGAAATTGACATATTAACAAAACAAGTCAGAAATCTAGCGAGATGTACTGTATCAATAGTATCAACATTACTAGCTGATTACTCAAAAGTGAACGTAAAACCTTCTCTAATGTTATGGCAAAATTATTAATATTGTGATATGAGGATTTCTAGATACACTCTCTTAACTCACTCTCCCAACCAACTCTTCCTTCTTCTTTTGACACTTGTTCTATATTGACTTTTCAAAAATAAATTTTAAACCCATCATTAATGAATTACTTTTATATGTTTTTTAAAATTCAAACCATCCACATATTTCCAAATTGCCCCTTTTTACACCATATTTTCATTTCTAAATATGTGAGTAAAAATCTTCAAAGGTAAATGGGTTTAATAATATTTATTAAATTTATTTTATTTTATTTTAAAAGAAAATTAGCAAATATATTATTAACAATATTAAAGTTATTAATACAATAAACATTGACATCTTGCATTGTTTACCATATTTGAGTTTTAATATTATCAATGAAATTTTAACTTTTTTTAACTATATTTTTCAAATCGCGTAAAAATAGTTACATTATAAATATGATGAACTTATAATATTATAGACAAAACGATAATTTTTCAAGTATAAATTGTGTTTGTTATGATATTTTAGAAAATAAAAAGGAGGTATATGAAATAATAATATTATTAATATTTAAAAAAAGGACTATGAAAGTTTGGTGTAAAAAAGGGGGCAATTTGGGAAGATATGATGGTTTGAATTGTTAATAATATGTAAAACAATTCATTAATCATGGCTCTAAAATTTATTTCAAAAAAAGTAAATAATGGACAAATGTCAAAAGGAGAAGAGATAATAGTTTGAGAGAGTGAGTTGAAAGAGTAATTCTAAGTTCTAACACTCCTCTGATCATATTATTTATAAAATCAGGTGGATTTGTAAGAAAGCAATTTTTTTTTTAACTATACCTATAGGACAATAATAATTAAAACATTAATAAAAAATTAAAAAAATATATCTCAATAGAATTAAAAATTATAAAAACCATGATAGAATTAGAACACTCAAAATTCTTCAAGTTGCCATTTTTCATCTTGTACTGTAAAGTGGACAGCAATCAATGGCTCTTCATTCATTCCATTGCTTGTCTTCAATCTCCAGGATAAACCCACCAACCATTTTCCAGTATCATCTGAGACCACTAACAATTTTCTCATGTTCAACAAAACTAGGTTTAATTCAATGCTCCACGAACCCAGATACCAAATCCCTCAGAACTTGCAAGAACTGCAAAACCCAGTTCGATCCTCACCTCAATCACCCCCGGGCTTGCCGATTCCACACCGCTCATTTTGGAGGTAACCCCACTTTCATTTGATGGTTTCTCATCTTCTTTATCACACTAGTTATCATATCAAAGTGCGTGTATATATATATTTAAAAAAAAGTTGAAATTGGATGCATAAATGTGAGACTGCTTGTTGTATTTGTTTGATTTGAGTGTTGATTAAGAGGGAATTAGTATTTGTAAGAAAAACATTGTGACTTTATTAGAAGGGTTTGGAAAAGATGGTCTCTTTTGTGTTGTTTAGAGTTCAGCTATCTGTGGAGAAGATAATTCACTTTAGCAGTCTTATATGTTCTGTGTTATACTAAGCTGTGTTAGCTGGAATATGAGTATCGGTTTAAATGAGAATTTTGTTGGTCTTCTTTCGTTTATCAACATTAAATAGATACTGGAGTTTAATTCACATATTAAGTGATTTTCCCCAACTTGATATGTGCAATTTCTCCAAGTTTTGAAGTTAAAAGCTAAATTTGAAGAACCAAATGAATTGTTTACCAACAGTATGGCACCCTCCTGTAGTTTACCAAACCTATGATGCACTCCCCAGCGTCCTGTTCCTAGCTTCTATCTCATATAGAGATAAAGAAGAGAGGATGAAAGAGATGGGAGGACTGAGAAGTTTGGAAATATGCAATTACACTGAAAACACAACATATGTCTTGTGGACAATTTTTTCATTTGAACGCTTCGTTAACTTCTACTGATAGAAACTATACTAAGGTAGCCGGTTGCCCAAAGAATTTTTTATGGCAGATGGGGTTCATTGTATTCTTTGATTAACTAGAATGGTGCATTGTGATTTGTGATATGTCCTCGAATTATATGCTTGGGTTGCCTACACAGGCGACTACATGTTGATCCTTTACCTAGGAAGTGTATCTCAAGCCCATGGCATTATATACGGATTTCATGTGCTTCATAATACTTCCTCTTTCTATATGTTACTCAAGTGTTAGTTATGTATTTCTCCTTTTATCTTTCAAATTGCTAGTATGATTTGTGAGCCTACTGGAAGCCATCCTAAGTTGTTGAGCTCAGAAGCAAGAGTTGTTGATTAAATTGCAGTCACAGTCTATACACAGCACAGCAGCATGATAAAATTTGAACCGAACAAATAATAATTATCGGGGATGCTACTGAACTAGCTAATTAGAACTTTTATTGATGTTCTCTCATTTTGATACTTGGAACTTGGAAGCAATCTGGTTCTGTTTTTATTCAAATTATAGACGTTAGAAGGTTGCAAGACCTTTTAGCTATTCATGGCTCATATCTTTTGGGATTCCAGACTGATATCATTTGAAATCTCAATGTGTATAAATTTGGCGACTGAAAGATATATGAATCATTTGTGAGAAAGAATTTGGTTATTAGCGACATCTTGGGCTTCAGTTGCAAAAGCATTTAAGGATACTTCATTGCTCTTTATCCACCTCAATTGGGAAGGAGTCATTGGTTAATTTTGTACATCTTTCGCAATAGTTTTTGTCTTGTAATTTTTCAGGTGATACCATATACTTAAAAATATTATTTGGTCAAGATTTTTGCTGTTTTTGTATAGTTTTAGGAGTTCCTTTGGTCTTCATTGCAGACTACTGGTTCACTTTTGTACTCTATTTTCTTGAGTAAGATATTTCGAGTGGACTAAGCTTTATGCAAGTTAAACTCTTCGTAACAGAAATATACATAATGGATCTTACAAGGCTCTTATCTTATGAATTTGGCTACTCTTTGTAGCAGCTTCCTGTATTAGGATATCATTAAGCCATATTGTTCAATTTGCTATCATTTCACATCACTCGCAGAAACCAAGTTTTTTGTATGATTCATCTTACCACTTTAAGTCCGCCTCTTTTAGGGGAAACAAAGAGGAAGTTTGAGAGCGTATACTCTGGAGGCACCATGAACACTCCCGATTCTGGCCAGGTTTTCCAATACTGGCATTGCTGTGGCTCTGAAGACCCCTTTGATCTTGGCTGTACTGCTGCTCCTCATGCCTCCTATGATGACTGATGCACTTTAAATGGTCCAAAATTCAATACCCTGTTTAGTTTTTTCACCCAAAGATTCTTGATTGTTTCCATCAGTTGTATATATTGGTGAAATTGAAAATCAATTATCCATTTTAATTGTCGTTTTAGACTTTCTATTGAAGGAATAGTGGAAAAGTGAAATTATGTACTAATTAATATGCAGGGGCGGACCCACACTTAGCCCAGGTGGGGCCCGTGCCCTACCTGACTTTTTTTAAAAAAAAAGCTAAGTTATATGTAAAATCTGTTTCTACGCCTATTTGCCCATGCCTTATGCCTATTTGCTATTTTTATTGTCCGTCACTCTGTTGTACCTTTTTTTTAATGAAAGGGAAGTCTACGGTCTATCCCTACTAATCTACTATTATATTTTATTAAAATTCCTGTTTTACCCTCACTTTCTAAAGAATGAAAATAAATCATTAAATCCTTTCCAATTTGGTATTACTCACTTTTCTTTTCTTTTTTAAATATTCTTTCCTTCCCCTATTTCCGATTTCGTATTTGATTATTTATTGTCTCCTTCTCTAATTCTAAATTCATTAGATTTTTCTTTTTCTCAATCACTATAAATATTTCAAAATTTTGTTTTTTCTATAGCAAAGTAAAACAATTCATTCTCTCATTCTATAGTCATCCACTCATCCCCAAGACCTCAACATCTCATCTACACGACTACTCTCATATTAAGCTCTTGGCACTTGAAGATCAACTTGAGAATTATATTGCAGACATGCGCTCTAGTATTGAATTTTCAGAATTAAATGGCCTTACTGAACTAGCAAAAAAAATGGTTGAGAAAAAAAAAGATAAGGTTTTTCCATTAGTTTACTTGCGATTGACATTGTCATTACTACCACCAGTTGCAACTGCTATAGTAGAAATGGTGTTTTCTGCTATGAATATTGTGAAGACGGACCTACGTAATCGAATGTGAGATGAGTGGTTGAATGATAGCTTGCTCGCATATGTTGAGAAAGATATTTTCGACACAATTGATAGGAAGACCATTATGCAACGATTTCAAAATATGAAGCCCCGTAGAGGAAAATTGTAACTCTGCATAGTTTGTATTTTTTTATGTTATTTTTTTTAATGTTGGTTTTCTTGTTTTTATTTCTTTTTGAGTGTAAGACAATTCATCTTGATTACATATTCTATTTGTTTTATTTAGTTAAATTTTATTATGTCATCATTAATTTTTTTTTATATAATAATACTCATTTTTTTATCTTAAATTTTTAATATTTTTATTACTTCGTTCAAGTGCCCCACCTGGTAAAAATTTCTGGGTACGTCACTGTTAATATGTATCTATGTGTCAATTCAATACAAGTGATTTGCCTTGAGTACGACTCTATCATTGTGGTGTCTTGCCTTATAAATCTTTATTTTGTTTCACCTTGGAGTATTTGTAATCGTTGGCGAAATCATGTGGTTAAGATGAATTCTATGCATCTATATTGTAATTTGTATGCATATTTATCGTGAATGTAATTTAGTGGTAGATAGTTTGGCTAATATTGGCTAGAGCTGTTATTCCTTTTACATTTTTGGATTCTTCTCTTGATGATGTTTGGGATCAGGATTTATTTCATTTGTTGGTTTGTGTTTTGACTGAGATTTTGCATGAAAAAAACGTACATATTCCCCCGAAACGGCCGAATTTGGACTTTGAAAAGAATTAAATAAAACTATTAATATCTTTCAACTTTTAATGTTAATAACTACTATTATTTTTTCTAAAAAAAATGATTTTATTGTAGTCTTTAAAAATATTTAATTAATGAGAGGAGAATTTCACGCTAGTATCAACTTTTTCTCTCCAACAGCAACAATTTTATAGTTTTTTTTAAAAAAAGTGTTGGCCTATTTTGGATTTTAAAGCAAATTGTTGAATTAGAGTAATTTTGAAAAATTTGTTATTAATTTGTCAATTTCAAGTATATGCACATTTTATTTTAATTAATGAAAATTCTCTCCAACCGGTAAAATTCATCATTAAAATAAAATAATAATGGTTTAGTTTTTATATTTTAGTTATGGGTGTACTTATAAAATGAGTACGTAAATCATATTTTTGAGTGGCTATATGAGTATCCAAAAAATAAATTTATATTATGCCAAAATAATAAAATAAAAAACAAGAATATACTATGCAGAGAACCTGAAAAAACAAAACTTGTTTCTAAGAAATTCACAATAGGCAAAAAAAAAACAATAAAATATATATAAATCTGAATATTTCCTAAAAAAAGAACAAATTGACAATAGGTAAAAAAAAAAATAATAATACAAAATTTTTCCGCAGCCGGATTTGAACCCGGTTTTTCAAAGATTGAAACTGTCATATTGCTACTGCGGAACTTTTGAACATAAGTAAAACAAAGTTTAAATAAACTATTAGTAACGTCTATTTTTAAATTATTATTTTCCGATAGAAAATTTTCACATTTGATTTATAATTCGTTGTCATATATTTAAAAGCGATGTCTAATACCAATTTAATATGATCGAAGAAAATATTTTTGAAATTAGAGGTGTTCATCAGTACTAATGTATTTTTTCAATACGTACTTAATACGATTTAATATTACTTTGTTCCAATTAGTTTGAAAATTTAATCTTGGATTGAAATATAACTCAAATTTCAAGAACATAGAACCCAATCAAAAGATATGTAAGGCAACTAAACATTGTATGACCACAATTTCACATTGGACGGTGGTGTAAGTGAACAAAATTAAACCAGTTTTTTTTTTATCTTTTAATTTTGTTGAACTAAATCTATTACTTATGCACTACCGTATAATACCGCTGTTTGAGTTGCCGTCACATCTTAATGATATGTTTATTTTTTTTTATTTGTGACAACAAAATATCAATATTTAAAAAATAGTAACAAGACCTCTTATAAACTGTTAATAAATTTATGTATTTATATTTAATATATTTATAATAGAATTATTCTGTTGTTCATGTATTTATAATATTTTAGTTTAAACTATTTAAATAAATATTTAGAAAATTTCTTTCAAATTGAAAGTATAAATTAATTCATTTTTTCTTCAAATATAATTTAAGATTTTAAAAATACAAATTAAATTAAATTTAGAGATAGATCAATATAACCCACACACAATCTAAACTGTTGCTGCCTCTGTACGACCACCAAAAACAAGCCAAGATTCATATATTTTTTGGCCGCTGATATAGGCTGGGCTCAAAAAATAAATAGCACTTTTTGGAGGTGGTATTTCAACAATGTCACTGCTTTAATAACTTATGTTTAAAAGGCACCTATTATGGTGAACGGACAAAAATACCCCCAATTGTTGTTCCACATCAGCTTTCTTTTATTCAGTTTACAGTGACAAAGTTGTGAAGTAGAGAGAGAAAGTCCGGTTGAAACTCAGGCAATCACTTGAAAGGTGACAGAGTGGCGCTATGCAGACGCATTCGGGGGTCGAGCTCCCCGCCGAGCTCGCGGTGGTCGAGCTGCCCGGTCAGCTCGCGGGGGGGCAGGGGGCAGCGCCCCCGAACTTTTTTTTTAGTTCATAAAAAAGCTCGGAGCTTTTATGAAAAAGCTCGGAAAAAGCTCGGAGCATTATGCAAAAAGCTCGGGCAGAGCAATTCATGAAAAAGCTCGGATGAAAAAGCTCGGAGCTGTTATGAAAAAGCTCGGATGAAAAAGCTCGGGGCTTTTATGAAAAAGCTCGGGGCTTTTATGAAAACGCTCGGATGAAAAAGCTCGGAAAAAGCTCGGGCAGAACAATTCATGAAAAATCTCGGCCAGTTCATGAAAAAGCTCGGATGAAAAAGCTCGGAGCTGTTATGAAAAAGCTCGGATGAAAAAGCTCGGGGCTTTTATGAAAAAGCTCGGGGCTTTTATGAAAACGCTCGGATGAAAAAGCTCGGAAAAAGCTCGGAGCATTATGCAAAAAGCTCGGGCAGAGCAATTCATGAAAAAGCTCGGATGAAAAAGCTCGGAGCTGTTATGAAAAAGCTCGGATGAAAAAGCTCGGGGCTTTTATGAAAAAGCTCGGGGCTTTTATGAAAACGCTCGGATGAAAAAGCTCGGAAAAAGCTCGGGCAGAACAATTCATGAAAAATCTCGGCCAGTTCATGAAAAAGCTCGGATGAAAAAGCTCGGAGCTGTTATGAAAAAGCTCGGATGAAAAAGCTCGGGGCTTTTATGAAAAAGCTCGGGGCTTTTATGAAAACGCTCGGATGAAAAAGCTCGGAAAAAGCTCGGGCAGAACAATTCATGAAAAATCTCGGCCAGTTCATGAAAAAGCTCGGATGAAAAAGCTCGGAGCTGTTATGAAAAAGCTCGGATGAAAAAGCTCGGGGCTTTTATGAAAAAGCTCGGGGCTTTTATGAAAACGCTCGGATGAAAAAGCTCGGAAAAAGCTCGGGCAGAACAATTCATGAAAAATCTCGGCCAGTTCATGAAAAAGCTCGGATGAAAAAGCTCGGAGCTGTTATGAAAAAGCTCGGATGAAAAAGCTCGGGGCTTTTATGAAAAAGCTCGGGGCTTTTATGAAAACGCTCGGATGAAAAAGCTCGGAAAAAGCTCGGAGCATTATGCAAAAAGCTCGGGCAGAGCAATTCATGAAAAAGCTCGGATGAAAAAGCTCGGAGCTGTTATGAAAAAGCTCGGATGAAAAAGCTCGGGGCTTTTATGAAAAAGCTCGGGGCTTTTATGAAAACGCTCGGATGAAAAAGCTCGGAAAAAGCTCGGGCAGAACAATTCATGAAAAATCTCGGCCAGTTCATGAAAAAGCTCGGATGAAAAAGCTCGGAGCTGTTATGAAAAAGCTCGGATGAAAAAGCTCGGGGCTTTTATGAAAAAGCTCGGGGCTTTTATGAAAACGCTCGGATGAAAAAGCTCGGAAAAAGCTCGGAGCATTATGCAAAAAGCTCGGGCAGAGCAATTCATGAAAAAGCTCGGATGAAAAAGCTCGGAGCTGTTATGAAAAAGCTCGGATGAAAAAGCTCGGGGCTTTTATGAAAAAGCTCGGGGCTTTTATGAAAACGCTCGGATGAAAAAGCTCGGAAAAAGCTCGGGCAGAACAATTCATGAAAAATCTCGGCCAGTTCATGAAAAAGCTCGGATGAAAAAGCTCGGAGCTGTTATGAAAAAGCTCGGATGAAAAAGCTCGGGGCTTTTATGAAAAAGCTCGGGGCTTTTATGAAAACGCTCGGATGAAAAAGCTCGGAAAAAGCTCGGAGCATTATGCAAAAAGCTCGGGCAGAGCAATTCATGAAAAAGCTCGGATGAAAAAGCTCGGAGCTGTTATGAAAAAGCTCGGATGAAAAAGCTCGGGGCTTTTATGAAAAAGCTCGGGGCTTTTATGAAAACGCTCGGATGAAAAAGCTCGGAAAAAGCTCGGGCAGAACAATTCATGAAAAATCTCGGCCAGTTCATGAAAAAGCTCGGATGAAAAAGCTCGGAGCTGTTATGAAAAAGCTCGGATGAAAAAGCTCGGGGCTTTTATGAAAAAGCTCGGGGCTTTTATGAAAACGCTCGGATGAAAAAGCTCGGAAAAAGCTCGGGCAGAACAATTCATGAAAAATCTCGGCCAGTTCATGAAAAAGCTCGGATGAAAAAGCTCGGAGCTGTTATGAAAAAGCTCGGATGAAAAAGCTCGGGGCTTTTATGAAAAAGCTCGGGGCTTTTATGAAAACGCTCGGATGAAAAAGCTCGGAAAAAGCTCGGGCAGAACAATTCATGAAAAATCTCGGCCAGTTCATGAAAAAGCTCGGATGAAAAAGCTCGGAGCTGTTATGAAAAAGCTCGGATGAAAAAGCTCGGGGCTTTTATGAAAAAGCTCGGGGCTTTTATGAAAACGCTCGGATGAAAAAGCTCGGAAAAAGCTCGGAGCATTATGCAAAAAGCTCGGGCAGAGCAATTCATGAAAAAGCTCGGATGAAAAAGCTCGGAGCTGTTATGAAAAAGCTCGGATGAAAAAGCTCGGGGCTTTTATGAAAAAGCTCGGGGCTTTTATGAAAACGCTCGGATGAAAAAGCTCGGAAAAAGCTCGGGCAGAACAATTCATGAAAAATCTCGGCCAGTTCATGAAAAAGCTCGGATGAAAAAGCTCGGAGCTGTTATGAAAAAGCTCGGATGAAAAAGCTCGGGGCTTTTATGAAAAAGCTCGGGGCTTTTATGAAAACGCTCGGATGAAAAAGCTCGGAAAAAGCTCGGAGCATTATGCAAAAAGCTCGGGCAGAGCAATTCATGAAAAAGCTCGGATGAAAAAGCTCGGAGCTGTTATGAAAAAGCTCGGATGAAAAAGCTCGGGGCTTTTATGAAAAAGCTCGGGGCTTTTATGAAAACGCTCGGATGAAAAAGCTCGGAAAAAGCTCGGGCAGAACAATTCATGAAAAATCTCGGCCAGTTCATGAAAAAGCTCGGATGAAAAAGCTCGGAGCTGTTATGAAAAAGCTCGGATGAAAAAGCTCGGGGCTTTTATGAAAAAGCTCGGGGCTTTTATGAAAACGCTCGGATGAAAAAGCTCGGAAAAAGCTCGGAGCATTATGCAAAAAGCTCGGGCAGAGCAATTCATGAAAAAGCTCGGATGAAAAAGCTCGGAGCTGTTATGAAAAAGCTCGGATGAAAAAGCTCGGGGCTTTTATGAAAAAGCTCGGGGCTTTTATGAAAACGCTCGGATGAAAAAGCTCGGAAAAAGCTCGGGCAGAACAATTCATGAAAAATCTCGGCCAGTTCATGAAAAAGCTCGGATGAAAAAGCTCGGAGCTGTTATGAAAAAGCTCGGATGAAAAAGCTCGGGGCTTTTATGAAAAAGCTCGGGGCTTTTATGAAAACGCTCGGATGAAAAAGCTCGGAAAAAGCTCGGGCAGAACAATTCATGAAAAATCTCGGCCAGTTCATGAAAAAGCTCGGATGAAAAAGCTCGGAGCTGTTATGAAAAAGCTCGGATGAAAAAGCTCGGGGCTTTTATGAAAAAGCTCGGGGCTTTTATGAAAACGCTCGGATGAAAAAGCTCGGAAAAAGCTCGGGCAGAACAATTCATGAAAAATCTCGGCCAGTTCATGAAAAAGCTCGGATGAAAAAGCTCGGAGCTGTTATGAAAAAGCTCGGATGAAAAAGCTCGGGGCTTTTATGAAAAAGCTCGGGGCTTTTATGAAAACGCTCGGATGAAAAAGCTCGGAAAAAGCTCGGAGCATTATGCAAAAAGCTCGGGCAGAGCAATTCATGAAAAAGCTCGGATGAAAAAGCTCGGAGCTGTTATGAAAAAGCTCGGATGAAAAAGCTCGGGGCTTTTATGAAAAAGCTCGGGGCTTTTATGAAAACGCTCGGATGAAAAAGCTCGGAAAAAGCTCGGGCAGAACAATTCATGAAAAATCTCGGCCAGTTCATGAAAAAGCTCGGATGAAAAAGCTCGGAGCTGTTATGAAAAAGCTCGGATGAAAAAGCTCGGGGCTTTTATGAAAAAGCTCGGGGCTTTTATGAAAACGCTCGGATGAAAAAGCTCGGAAAAAGCTCGGAGCATTATGCAAAAAGCTCGGGCAGAGCAATTCATGAAAAAGCTCGGATGAAAAAGCTCGGAGCTGTTATGAAAAAGCTCGGATGAAAAAGCTCGGGGCTTTTATGAAAAAGCTCGGGGCTTTTATGAAAACGCTCGGATGAAAAAGCTCGGAAAAAGCTCGGGCAGAACAATTCATGAAAAATCTCGGCCAGTTCATGAAAAAGCTCGGATGAAAAAGCTCGGAGCTGTTATGAAAAAGCTCGGATGAAAAAGCTCGGGGCTTTTATGAAAAAGCTCGGGGCTTTTATGAAAACGCTCGGATGAAAAAGCTCGGAAAAAGCTCGGAGCATTATGCAAAAAGCTCGGGCAGAGCAATTCATGAAAAAGCTCGGATGAAAAAGCTCGGAGCTGTTATGAAAAAGCTCGGATGAAAAAGCTCGGGGCTTTTATGAAAAAGCTCGGGGCTTTTATGAAAACGCTCGGATGAAAAAGCTCGGAAAAAGCTCGGGCAGAACAATTCATGAAAAATCTCGGCCAGTTCATGAAAAAGCTCGGATGAAAAAGCTCGGAGCTGTTATGAAAAAGCTCGGATGAAAAAGCTCGGGGCTTTTATGAAAAAGCTCGGGGCTTTTATGAAAACGCTCGGATGAAAAAGCTCGGAAAAAGCTCGGGCAGAACAATTCATGAAAAATCTCGGCCAGTTCATGAAAAAGCTCGGATGAAAAAGCTCGGAGCTGTTATGAAAAAGCTCGGATGAAAAAGCTCGGGGCTTTTATGAAAAAGCTCGGGGCTTTTATGAAAACGCTCGGATGAAAAAGCTCGGAAAAAGCTCGGGCAGAACAATTCATGAAAAATCTCGGCCAGTTCATGAAAAAGCTCGGATGAAAAAGCTCGGAGCTGTTATGAAAAAGCTCGGATGAAAAAGCTCGGGGCTTTTATGAAAAAGCTCGGGGCTTTTATGAAAACGCTCGGATGAAAAAGCTCGGAAAAAGCTCGGAGCATTATGCAAAAAGCTCGGGCAGAGCAATTCATGAAAAAGCTCGGATGAAAAAGCTCGGAGCTGTTATGAAAAAGCTCGGATGAAAAAGCTCGGGGCTTTTATGAAAAAGCTCGGGGCTTTTATGAAAACGCTCGGATGAAAAAGCTCGGAAAAAGCTCGGGCAGAACAATTCATGAAAAATCTCGGCCAGTTCATGAAAAAGCTCGGATGAAAAAGCTCGGAGCTGTTATGAAAAAGCTCGGATGAAAAAGCTCGGGGCTTTTATGAAAAAGCTCGGGGCTTTTATGAAAACGCTCGGATGAAAAAGCTCGGAAAAAGCTCGGAGCATTATGCAAAAAGCTCGGGCAGAGCAATTCATGAAAAAGCTCGGATGAAAAAGCTCGGAGCTGTTATGAAAAAGCTCGGATGAAAAAGCTCGGGGCTTTTATGAAAAAGCTCGGGGCTTTTATGAAAACGCTCGGATGAAAAAGCTCGGAAAAAGCTCGGGCAGAACAATTCATGAAAAATCTCGGCCAGTTCATGAAAAAGCTCGGATGAAAAAGCTCGGAGCTGTTATGAAAAAGCTCGGATGAAAAAGCTCGGGGCTTTTATGAAAAAGCTCGGGGCTTTTATGAAAACGCTCGGATGAAAAAGCTCGGAAAAAGCTCGGAGCATTATGCAAAAAGCTCGGGCAGAGCAATTCATGAAAAAGCTCGGATGAAAAAGCTCGGAGCTGTTATGAAAAAGCTCGGATGAAAAAGCTCGGGGCTTTTATGAAAAAGCTCGGGGCTTTTATGAAAACGCTCGGATGAAAAAGCTCGGAAAAAGCTCGGGCAGAACAATTCATGAAAAATCTCGGCCAGTTCATGAAAAAGCTCGGATGAAAAAGCTCGGAGCTGTTATGAAAAAGCTCGGATGAAAAAGCTCGGGGCTTTTATGAAAAAGCTCGGGGCTTTTATGAAAACGCTCGGATGAAAAAGCTCGGAAAAAGCTCGGAGCATTATGCAAAAAGCTCGGGCAGAGCAATTCATGAAAAAGCTCGGATGAAAAAGCTCGGAGCTGTTATGAAAAAGCTCGGATGAAAAAGCTCGGGGCTTTTATGAAAAAGCTCGGGGCTTTTATGAAAACGCTCGGATGAAAAAGCTCGGAAAAAGCTCGGGCAGAACAATTCATGAAAAATCTCGGCCAGTTCATGAAAAAGCTCGGATGAAAAAGCTCGGAGCTGTTATGAAAAAGCTCGGATGAAAAAGCTCGGGGCTTTTATGAAAAAGCTCGGGGCTTTTATGAAAACGCTCGGATGAAAAAGCTCGGAAAAAGCTCGGAGCATTATGCAAAAAGCTCGGGCAGAGCAATTCATGAAAAAGCTCGGATGAAAAAGCTCGGAGCTGTTATGAAAAAGCTCGGATGAAAAAGCTCGGGGCTTTTATGAAAAAGCTCGGGGCTTTTATGAAAACGCTCGGATGAAAAAGCTCGGAAAAAGCTCGGGCAGAACAATTCATGAAAAATCTCGGCCAGTTCATGAAAAAGCTCGGATGAAAAAGCTCGGAGCTGTTATGAAAAAGCTCGGATGAAAAAGCTCGGGGCTTTTATGAAAAAGCTCGGGGCTTTTATGAAAACGCTCGGATGAAAAAGCTCGGAAAAAGCTCGGAGCATTATGCAAAAAGCTCGGGCAGAGCAATTCATGAAAAAGCTCGGATGAAAAAGCTCGGAGCTGTTATGAAAAAGCTCGGATGAAAAAGCTCGGGGCTTTTATGAAAAAGCTCGGGGCTTTTATGAAAACGCTCGGATGAAAAAGCTCGGAAAAAGCTCGGGCAGAACAATTCATGAAAAATCTCGGCCAGTTCATGAAAAAGCTCGGATGAAAAAGCTCGGAGCTGTTATGAAAAAGCTCGGATGAAAAAGCTCGGGGCTTTTATGAAAAAGCTCGGGGCTTTTATGAAAACGCTCGGATGAAAAAGCTCGGAAAAAGCTCGGAGCATTATGCAAAAAGCTCGGGCAGAGCAATTCATGAAAAAGCTCGGATGAAAAAGCTCGGAGCTGTTATGAAAAAGCTCGGATGAAAAAGCTCGGGGCTTTTATGAAAAAGCTCGGGGCTTTTATGAAAACGCTCGGATGAAAAAGCTCGGAAAAAGCTCGGGCAGAACAATTCATGAAAAATCTCGGCCAGTTCATGAAAAAGCTCGGATGAAAAAGCTCGGAGCTGTTATGAAAAAGCTCGGATGAAAAAGCTCGGGGCTTTTATGAAAAAGCTCGGGGCTTTTATGAAAACGCTCGGATGAAAAAGCTCGGAAAAAGCTCGGAGCATTATGCAAAAAGCTCGGGCAGAGCAATTCATGAAAAAGCTCGGATGAAAAAGCTCGGAGCTGTTATGAAAAAGCTCGGATGAAAAAGCTCGGGGCTTTTATGAAAAAGCTCGGGGCTTTTATGAAAACGCTCGGATGAAAAAGCTCGGAAAAAGCTCGGGCAGAACAATTCATGAAAAATCTCGGCCAGTTCATGAAAAAGCTCGGATGAAAAAGCTCGGAGCTGTTATGAAAAAGCTCGGATGAAAAAGCTCGGGGCTTTTATGAAAAAGCTCGGGGCTTTTATGAAAACGCTCGGATGAAAAAGCTCGGAAAAAGCTCGGAGCATTATGCAAAAAGCTCGGGCAGAGCAATTCATGAAAAAGCTCGGATGAAAAAGCTCGGAGCTGTTATGAAAAAGCTCGGATGAAAAAGCTCGGGGCTTTTATGAAAAAGCTCGGGGCTTTTATGAAAACGCTCGGATGAAAAAGCTCGGAAAAAGCTCGGGCAGAACAATTCATGAAAAATCTCGGCCAGTTCATGAAAAAGCTCGGATGAAAAAGCTCGGAGCTGTTATGAAAAAGCTCGGATGAAAAAGCTCGGGGCTTTTATGAAAAAGCTCGGGGCTTTTATGAAAACGCTCGGATGAAAAAGCTCGGAAAAAGCTCGGAGCATTATGCAAAAAGCTCGGGCAGAGCAATTCATGAAAAAGCTCGGATGAAAAAGCTCGGAGCTGTTATGAAAAAGCTCGGATGAAAAAGCTCGGGGCTTTTATGAAAAAGCTCGGGGCTTTTATGAAAACGCTCGGATGAAAAAGCTCGGAAAAAGCTCGGGCAGAACAATTCATGAAAAATCTCGGCCAGTTCATGAAAAAGCTCGGATGAAAAAGCTCGGAGCTGTTATGAAAAAGCTCGGATGAAAAAGCTCGGGGCTTTTATGAAAAAGCTCGGGGCTTTTATGAAAACGCTCGGATGAAAAAGCTCGGAAAAAGCTCGGAGCATTATGCAAAAAGCTCGGGCAGAGCAATTCATGAAAAAGCTCGGATGAAAAAGCTCGGAGCTGTTATGAAAAAGCTCGGATGAAAAAGCTCGGGGCTTTTATGAAAAAGCTCGGGGCTTTTATGAAAACGCTCGGATGAAAAAGCTCGGAAAAAGCTCGGGCAGAACAATTCATGAAAAATCTCGGCCAGTTCATGAAAAAGCTCGGATGAAAAAGCTCGGAGCTGTTATGAAAAAGCTCGGATGAAAAAGCTCGGGGCTTTTATGAAAAAGCTCGGGGCTTTTATGAAAACGCTCGGATGAAAAAGCTCGGAAAAAGCTCGGAGCATTATGCAAAAAGCTCGGGCAGAGCAATTCATGAAAAAGCTCGGATGAAAAAGCTCGGAGCTGTTATGAAAAAGCTCGGATGAAAAAGCTCGGGGCTTTTATGAAAAAGCTCGGGGCTTTTATGAAAACGCTCGGATGAAAAAGCTCGGAAAAAGCTCGGGCAGAACAATTCATGAAAAATCTCGGCCAGTTCATGAAAAAGCTCGGATGAAAAAGCTCGGAGCTGTTATGAAAAAGCTCGGATGAAAAAGCTCGGGGCTTTTATGAAAAAGCTCGGGGCTTTTATGAAAACGCTCGGATGAAAAAGCTCGGAAAAAGCTCGGAGCATTATGCAAAAAGCTCGGGCAGAGCAATTCATGAAAAAGCTCGGATGAAAAAGCTCGGAGCTGTTATGAAAAAGCTCGGATGAAAAAGCTCGGGGCTTTTATGAAAAAGCTCGGGGCTTTTATGAAAACGCTCGGATGAAAAAGCTCGGAAAAAGCTCGGGCAGAACAATTCATGAAAAATCTCGGCCAGTTCATGAAAAAGCTCGGATGAAAAAGCTCGGAGCTGTTATGAAAAAGCTCGGATGAAAAAGCTCGGGGCTTTTATGAAAAAGCTCGGGGCTTTTATGAAAACGCTCGGATGAAAAAGCTCGGAAAAAGCTCGGAGCATTATGCAAAAAGCTCGGGCAGAGCAATTCATGAAAAAGCTCGGATGAAAAAGCTCGGAGCTGTTATGAAAAAGCTCGGATGAAAAAGCTCGGGGCTTTTATGAAAAAGCTCGGGGCTTTTATGAAAACGCTCGGATGAAAAAGCTCGGAAAAAGCTCGGGCAGAACAATTCATGAAAAATCTCGGCCAGTTCATGAAAAAGCTCGGATGAAAAAGCTCGGAGCTGTTATGAAAAAGCTCGGATGAAAAAGCTCGGGGCTTTTATGAAAAAGCTCGGGGCTTTTATGAAAACGCTCGGATGAAAAAGCTCGGAAAAAGCTCGGAGCATTATGCAAAAAGCTCGGGCAGAGCAATTCATGAAAAAGCTCGGATGAAAAAGCTCGGAGCTGTTATGAAAAAGCTCGGATGAAAAAGCTCGGGGCTTTTATGAAAAAGCTCGGGGCTTTTATGAAAACGCTCGGATGAAAAAGCTCGGAAAAAGCTCGGGCAGAACAATTCATGAAAAATCTCGGCCAGTTCATGAAAAAGCTCGGATGAAAAAGCTCGGAGCTGTTATGAAAAAGCTCGGATGAAAAAGCTCGGGGCTTTTATGAAAAAGCTCGGGGCTTTTATGAAAACGCTCGGATGAAAAAGCTCGGAAAAAGCTCGGAGCATTATGCAAAAAGCTCGGGCAGAGCAATTCATGAAAAAGCTCGGATGAAAAAGCTCGGAGCTGTTATGAAAAAGCTCGGATGAAAAAGCTCGGGGCTTTTATGAAAAAGCTCGGGGCTTTTATGAAAACGCTCGGATGAAAAAGCTCGGAAAAAGCTCGGGCAGAACAATTCATGAAAAATCTCGGCCAGTTCATGAAAAAGCTCGGATGAAAAAGCTCGGAGCTGTTATGAAAAAGCTCGGATGAAAAAGCTCGGGGCTTTTATGAAAAAGCTCGGGGCTTTTATGAAAACGCTCGGATGAAAAAGCTCGGAAAAAGCTCGGAGCATTATGCAAAAAGCTCGGGCAGAGCAATTCATGAAAAAGCTCGGATGAAAAAGCTCGGAGCTGTTATGAAAAAGCTCGGATGAAAAAGCTCGGGGCTTTTATGAAAAAGCTCGGGGCTTTTATGAAAACGCTCGGATGAAAAAGCTCGGAAAAAGCTCGGGCAGAACAATTCATGAAAAATCTCGGCCAGTTCATGAAAAAGCTCGGATGAAAAAGCTCGGAGCTGTTATGAAAAAGCTCGGATGAAAAAGCTCGGGGCTTTTATGAAAAAGCTCGGGGCTTTTATGAAAACGCTCGGATGAAAAAGCTCGGAAAAAGCTCGGAGCATTATGCAAAAAGCTCGGGCAGAGCAATTCATGAAAAAGCTCGGATGAAAAAGCTCGGAGCTGTTATGAAAAAGCTCGGATGAAAAAGCTCGGGGCTTTTATGAAAAAGCTCGGGGCTTTTATGAAAACGCTCGGATGAAAAAGCTCGGAAAAAGCTCGGGCAGAACAATTCATGAAAAATCTCGGCCAGTTCATGAAAAAGCTCGGATGAAAAAGCTCGGAGCTGTTATGAAAAAGCTCGGATGAAAAAGCTCGGGGCTTTTATGAAAAAGCTCGGGGCTTTTATGAAAACGCTCGGATGAAAAAGCTCGGAAAAAGCTCGGAGCATTATGCAAAAAGCTCGGGCAGAGCAATTCATGAAAAAGCTCGGATGAAAAAGCTCGGAGCTGTTATGAAAAAGCTCGGATGAAAAAGCTCGGGGCTTTTATGAAAAAGCTCGGGGCTTTTATGAAAACGCTCGGATGAAAAAGCTCGGAAAAAGCTCGGGCAGAACAATTCATGAAAAATCTCGGCCAGTTCATGAAAAAGCTCGGATGAAAAAGCTCGGAGCTGTTATGAAAAAGCTCGGATGAAAAAGCTCGGGGCTTTTATGAAAAAGCTCGGGGCTTTTATGAAAACGCTCGGATGAAAAAGCTCGGAAAAAGCTCGGAGCATTATGCAAAAAGCTCGGGCAGAGCAATTCATGAAAAAGCTCGGATGAAAAAGCTCGGAGCTGTTATGAAAAAGCTCGGATGAAAAAGCTCGGGGCTTTTATGAAAAAGCTCGGGGCTTTTATGAAAACGCTCGGATGAAAAAGCTCGGAAAAAGCTCGGGCAGAACAATTCATGAAAAATCTCGGCCAGTTCATGAAAAAGCTCGGATGAAAAAGCTCGGAGCTGTTATGAAAAAGCTCGGATGAAAAAGCTCGGGGCTTTTATGAAAAAGCTCGGGGCTTTTATGAAAACGCTCGGATGAAAAAGCTCGGAAAAAGCTCGGAGCATTATGCAAAAAGCTCGGGCAGAGCAATTCATGAAAAAGCTCGGATGAAAAAGCTCGGAGCTGTTATGAAAAAGCTCGGATGAAAAAGCTCGGGGCTTTTATGAAAAAGCTCGGGGCTTTTATGAAAACGCTCGGATGAAAAAGCTCGGAAAAAGCTCGGGCAGAACAATTCATGAAAAATCTCGGCCAGTTCATGAAAAAGCTCGGATGAAAAAGCTCGGAGCTGTTATGAAAAAGCTCGGATGAAAAAGCTCGGGGCTTTTATGAAAAAGCTCGGGGCTTTTATGAAAACGCTCGGATGAAAAAGCTCGGAAAAAGCTCGGAGCATTATGCAAAAAGCTCGGGCAGAGCAATTCATGAAAAAGCTCGGATGAAAAAGCTCGGAGCTGTTATGAAAAAGCTCGGATGAAAAAGCTCGGGGCTTTTATGAAAAAGCTCGGGCTTTTATGAAAACGCTCGGATGAAAAAGCTCGGAAAAAGCTCGGGCAGAACAATTCATGAAAAATCTCGGCCAGTTCATGAAAAAGCTCGGATGAAAAAGCTCGGAGCTGTTATGAAAAAGCTCGGATGAAAAAGCTCGGGGCTTTTATGAAAAAGCTCGGGGCTTTTATGAAAACGCTCGGATGAAAAAGCTCGGAAAAAGCTCGGAGCATTATGCAAAAAGCTCGGGCAGAGCAATTCATGAAAAAGCTCGGATGAAAAAGCTCGGAGCTGTTATGAAAAAGCTCGGATGAAAAAGCTCGGGGCTTTTATGAAAAAGCTCGGGGCTTTTATGAAAACGCTCGGATGAAAAAGCTCGGAAAAAGCTCGGGCAGAACAATTCATGAAAAATCTCGGCCAGTTCATGAAAAAGCTCGGATGAAAAAGCTCGGAGCTGTTATGAAAAAGCTCGGATGAAAAAGCTCGGGGCTTTTATGAAAAAGCTCGGGGCTTTTATGAAAACGCTCGGATGAAAAAGCTCGGAAAAAGCTCGGAGCATTATGCAAAAAGCTCGGGCAGAGCAATTCATGAAAAAGCTCGGATGAAAAAGCTCGGAGCTGTTATGAAAAAGCTCGGATGAAAAAGCTCGGGGCTTTTATGAAAAAGCTCGGGGCTTTTATGAAAACGCTCGGATGAAAAAGCTCGGAAAAAGCTCGGAGCATTATGCAAAAAGCTCGGGCAGAGCAATTCATGAAAAAGCTCGGATGAAAAAGCTCGGAGCTGTTATGAAAAAGCTCGGATGAAAAAGCTCGGGGCTTTTATGAAAAAGCTCGGGGCTTTTATGAAAACGCTCGGATGAAAAAGCTCGGAAAAAGCTCGGGCAGAACAATTCATGAAAAATCTCGGCCAGTTCATGAAAAAGCTCGGATGAAAAAGCTCGGAGCTGTTATGAAAAAGCTCGGATGAAAAAGCTCGGGGCTTTTATGAAAAAGCTCGGGGCTTTTATGAAAACGCTCGGATGAAAAAGCTCGGAAAAAGCTCGGAGCATTATGCAAAAAGCTCGGGCAGAGCAATTCATGAAAAAGCTCGGATGAAAAAGCTCGGAGCTGTTATGAAAAAGCTCGGATGAAAAAGCTCGGGGCTTTTATGAAAAAGCTCGGGGCTTTTATGAAACGCTCGGATGAAAAAGCTCGGAAAAAGCTCGGGCAGAACAATTCATGAAAAATCTCGGCCAGTTCATGAAAAAGCTCGGATGAAAAAGCTCGGAGCTGTTATGAAAAAGCTCGGATGAAAAAGCTCGGGGCTTTTATGAAAAAGCTCGGGGCTTTTATGAAAACGCTCGGATGAAAAAGCTCGGAAAAAGCTCGGAGCATTATGCAAAAAGCTCGGGCAGAGCAATTCATGAAAAAGCTCGGATGAAAAAGCTCGGAGCTGTTATGAAAAAGCTCGGATGAAAAAGCTCGGGGCTTTTATGAAAAAGCTCGGGGCTTTTATGAAAACGCTCGGATGAAAAAGCTCGGAAAAAGCTCGGGCAGAACAATTCATGAAAAATCTCGGCCAGTTCATGAAAAAGCTCGGATGAAAAAGCTCGGAGCTGTTATGAAAAAGCTCGGATGAAAAAGCTCGGGGCTTTTATGAAAAAGCTCGGGGCTTTTATGAAAACGCTCGGATGAAAAAGCTCGGAAAAAGCTCGGGCAGAACAATTCATGAAAAATCTCGGCCAGTTCATGAAAAAGCTCGGATGAAAAAGCTCGGAGCTGTTATGAAAAAGCTCGGATGAAAAAGCTCGGGGCTTTTATGAAAAAGCTCGGGGCTTTTATGAAAACGCTCGGATGAAAAAGCTCGGAAAAAGCTCGGGCAGAACAATTCATGAAAAATCTCGGCCAGTTCATGAAAAAGCTCGGATGAAAAAGCTCGGAGCTGTTATGAAAAAGCTCGGATGAAAAAGCTCGGGGCTTTTATGAAAAAGCTCGGGGCTTTTATGAAAACGCTCGGATGAAAAAGCTCGGAAAAAGCTCGGGCAGAACAATTCATGAAAAATCTCGGCCAGTTCATGAAAAAGCTCGGATGAAAAAGCTCGGAGCTGTTATGAAAAAGCTCGGATGAAAAAGCTCGGGGCTTTTATGAAAAAGCTCGGGGCTTTTATGAAAACGCTCGGATGAAAAAGCTCGGAAAAAGCTCGGGCAGAACAATTCATGAAAAATCTCGGCCAGTTCATGAAAAAGCTCGGATGAAAAAGCTCGGAGCTGTTATGAAAAAGCTCGGATGAAAAAGCTCGGGGCTTTTATGAAAAAGCTCGGGGCTTTTATGAAAACGCTCGGATGAAAAAGCTCGGAAAAAGCTCGGGCAGAACAATTCATGAAAAATCTCGGCCAGTTCATGAAAAAGCTCGGATGAAAAAGCTCGGAGCTGTTATGAAAAAGCTCGGATGAAAAAGCTCGGGGCTTTTATGAAAAAGCTCGGGGCTTTTATGAAAACGCTCGGATGAAAAAGCTCGGAAAAAGCTCGGGCAGAACAATTCATGAAAAATCTCGGCCAGTTCATGAAAAAGCTCGGATGAAAAAGCTCGGAGCTGTTATGAAAAAGCTCGGATGAAAAAGCTCGGGGCTTTTATGAAAAAGCTCGGGGCTTTTATGAAAACGCTCGGATGAAAAAGCTCGGAAAAAGCTCGGGCAGAACAATTCATGAAAAATCTCGGCCAGTTCATGAAAAAGCTCGGATGAAAAAGCTCGGAGCTGTTATGAAAAAGCTCGGATGAAAAAGCTCGGGGCTTTTATGAAAAAGCTCGGGGCTTTTATGAAAACGCTCGGATGAAAAAGCTCGGAAAAAGCTCGGGCAGAACAATTCATGAAAAATCTCGGCCAGTTCATGAAAAAGCTCGGATGAAAAAGCTCGGAGCTGTTATGAAAAAGCTCGGATGAAAAAGCTCGGGGCTTTTATGAAAAAGCTCGGGGCTTTTATGAAAACGCTCGGATGAAAAAGCTCGGAAAAAGCTCGGGCAGAACAATTCATGAAAAATCTCGGCCAGTTCATGAAAAAGCTCGGATGAAAAAGCTCGGAGCTTTTATGAAAACGCTCGGGGCTTTTATGAAAAAGCTCGGGGCTTTTATGAAAAAGCTCGGATGAAAACGCTCGGAGCTTTTATGAAAACGCTAGGATGAAAAAGCTCGGAAAAAGCTCGGGCAGAACAATTCATGAAAAATCTCGGCCAGTTCATGAAAAAGCTCGGATGAAAAAGCTCGGAGCTTTTATGAAAAAGCTCGGAAAAAGCTCAGGCAGAACAATTCATGAAAAATCTCGGGCAGTTCATGAAAAAGCTCGGATGAAAAAGCTCGGAGCCTTATGCAAAAAGCTCGGGCAGGGCAATTTACGAAAAATCTCGGGCAGTTCATGAAAAAGCTCGGAGCTTTAATGAAAAAGCTCGGAGCTTTAATGAAAAAGCTCGGAGCCATATCCAAAAAGCTCGGGCAGGGCAATTCATGAAAAAACTCGGGCAGTTTAAGAAAAAGCTCGGAAAAATCTATGAAAAAGCTCGAAGACTTAGTAAAAATGTTTGGAGATTCAAAATTGACAAAACTAATATCCTTGAAAAAAGCTCGGACAACAATTTAAAAGGCTCGGATAGTTTTACAAAAGGCTCAGACACAGTGTTAAAAGTCTTGGACCCAGATCTTCATCATCTTATACATAAATTTTACCAACTCAATTTTCAGACAAGTTTATTGTAGAGAGAGAGAGAGAGAGAGAGAGAGAGAGAGAGAGAGAGAGAGAGAGGAGTTACTGAGTTCATTGTTTGAAGAGTGGAGATAGAAGTACAAACAGAATAAAAAATTGATTATTTAAGGGCAATTTTGGTAGTTCACCATAATAAGTGCCTTTTAAACATAACTTATTAAAGCAGTGACGTTGGTGCAACACACCTCCAAAAAAATGACATTTATCACCATTTCCTCCGCTGATATATACATTCATGTTAATTTGGTACAATAAGTGCAACTACTGTTACAATTTTATGTGCAGTGAGATTTCAAATGATATAAGTTTGGAAGATATGTGCTTTGGCTTTTAACCTTCAAACGTATATAATTTGAATAAATAGGCAACTATAATATGATATGGGTAGCATCCCTCGTAACTCGATCTAATGGGGCCCAGTCCAATAAAGTTAGTTCCGGTAAGGTTACATAATTCGATATCACAATTTTATTAATGCAGATGTGAAGACATGTCACTGAATTAATCCCATCTTATTTAAATATAACTACTTGTTGATGCAATAAATATAAACCAAAATCCCTCAATTCTAATGAATATAGTGAAATTTATGGGGTGTATTAGATTGAGATTTTAATAGACAATTTTGAGGTGTAAGGATTTTATGGATTTTTATAATTTTAAAGACTATCATGATTATATGGACTAGACTTTCAAGATTCTGAAAAAGTTTCTAGACTTTATTTATAGACTATTTGGATTATCTAGATTTTATTTCAAAAATTTTTGGATTTTTTTTTGATATGGGCGTATAAATTGGTATCCATTTTATAAAGGCACCATTGAAGCCCTCCAAAAGAGCTCAGCAATGACAACAAGACAGCTTGGGGTGTGAAATACTGGTGCATGTGTGAGCTAGTTGACAAACCTATGATAATACCTGCCCCGAAAACCACTAAAAAAGACAGTATTTGAACCAATTTCAACAAACCCAGATACTTCTCTACTGACTCCTCTTTTTCGCCTCCTCTACTTCTCGCCATAACCACTTTTCTATGAACTCTCATAGGCGATTCATCAAACACATAAACAACAATTCTTGCCAATCTTCTTCTTCATAGAAAATAAAAAATTGATTTTGAAACAAATTTTTTTTTGAATCTCTACAAGGTTTCCTGCAAAATAACAAAAATTTTGATTTTTCAAAATCAAGATTGAATCTTTACTCTGTTTAAAAAAAGGTTTGCTACAAAATCACAAAAATAAAATTGAATTTGAAACAAAAAGAATGTTTCTTTACTCTGTTTATAAAAAGGTTTTCTGCAAAATTGAAAACAAAGACATAATAGGGTTTGGATCTTTGGGTAGAGAGAGATTGGTGTTTCTGAAGGAAATAATAAATGGAAACAACACTAGATCAAGAGAACAAAAAAGGGAAATAATAAAAAAATAATCAAATTAGAATGACATAAATTGAAAAGGATTGCGTATATATGGAGAGAGAGAGAGAGAGAGAGAGAGAGAGAGAGTTGGTGTGGTTGGTGATGGAGATTGATGATGATGAATTTCTTACGATGAGAATTGTAGAGGATATTGAGAAGCCTGAAACGAGTGGAAAGTCTGGAAAGTATTGTGGGAGAAGGTAAGACAATTTTAGGGTCTAGCTATATATACATATTACTAAAAAATCTAAATAATATTTTTTGTCATGAAATCCTATAAATCTTGATCTCAATCCAATACCACCGAACAATTTGCTGCCTATTGAAAGTCTGTATCTAATACCACAAGACAAATATGGACATTTAAAAAAAATCTTAAAAGTCCTGATCGAATACCACCAGATTTATCTAACTTATTAAAAAGTCTCAATCCAATGCCAACAGACTTTTACTTCCAAAAATTGTCCATTAAAATCTCAATCCAATACACCGCCCTTAATCTTAAAACTGCTTACATAACATCGTTAGTAGTATTTAAAAAGCAAAATTCATACATAATTATCGCACGTAATAGATAAGATGAGGTTCCCCTCTCACCTAAATCCAAAACTCCATAAGATTGTGGGTT
The DNA here is from genome assembly GCA_033220585.1 of Dipteronia sinensis. Taxonomy (NCBI): domain Eukaryota; kingdom Viridiplantae; phylum Streptophyta; class Magnoliopsida; order Sapindales; family Sapindaceae; genus Dipteronia; species Dipteronia sinensis. Next base: position 25,187,632 of record CM065639.1, on the reverse strand, counting down.
CAAGTCATACCCCATCCTCCAATCCTAAAATAATGTAATAGTTCCAAATATATATGATACAATCCATAAAACACCGGTGTATGGCGCACTGAGAATATTGTTGCATGTGACCGCATGTGAGTAGTATGTGATTGCTTGTATATAATGTTATTGCATATAAGTTACATATGATCACTACAAAACAAGGCTTAAATTTTAATGTTGTCTCATGTGAGTTGTATGTGATCACATATGAATTGATATGATCATACGAAAAAAGTCATGATCACATATAAAATTTTAATGTTGTCTCATGTGAGTTGTATGTGATCACATATGAATTGATATGATCATGCGAAAAAAGTCATGATCACATATAAAAATTTAAAGGTGTATGGTACATCGGTGGTTTATAGACTTATATATATATAATCCAAAGGATGAAAATTGAGTTTGTATATAATTTTATATTAGGAGGTTTGTATGTGAGAAGTCTAGTATATATATCGGGACCAAATAAAATTTAGCACTCTTTACTCTCTCTCATTTTTGAAACCAGCACCAACTTAATAATTTTTATAGAAATAGCACCAAAGGACAAAAACAACCTCATATTTAATGTTATTCTTTTGTATGTCTTTTTTTTTTTTCCAAAAGCCTCCAATTAAGGTGACTTCCATCAATGGAGGTCTATCCTCGAAACCAACCTCGTTTCGACATTGAACAGACCTCCAATGGAGGTCTTATTGATAATGAAGATAAAAAAAAATTGTAAAATTTGCAAAAGACGTTCAGAAAGTCTCGAATTTGCAAAAAGCCCAATAAGTCTCTGATTTGCAAGCATGCCTAATAAGTCTCGGAAATAGCAAAAAAAGTCTTGAATTTTCAAACATACACAATAAGTCTTAGAAATACCAAAACAAGTATCAGATTTCAAAATTAAGTCTCAGATTCAAGAAAATAAGTCTCAGATTTCAAAAATAAGTATCGAGATACTTAGGGTCCGTCCTGTAAGCGTTTTTCAGTGGCTGTTTTTCGAAAATAAAAATGAAAATTAAAACAGTGTTTTTTGTTTCATTTTCGAATTCTGAAAATGCGTCTGGTAGCACATACTGAAAATTGTATTCTAAAATTAAAAACGGAAAAAAATGCGTCTGGTAGGTTAATAAAAAAATAAAAAAATTAATTATTTTTTCAATTATTTTTTCTATTGTAATTCTTTAATTTGAATAAAAATGAGTTAATAATTCATCTAATTATCAACTATGCCATCCAAAAAGGTTCTTTACTTTATGCCACCCAATAATTCATCTTTAATTCATCTAATTATACACTCATTTAAAAATTTTACAAATAAATTTTTAGCCACTTTATTTCCATAATTTTTCATCTAAACACATTTCATTACTTTTGATACATAATTAAACCTCAAATAAACGAACAAATGTATTAATGTAAAGTTGATCCAATCTTCATCACACAATTGTGCGTGATTTCGGGTCCCATTTCAATTATTATTTTTTTGACAAAAGCAACAGATAGAATTTCAATTTCTTTTTTGACAAAAGCAACACATAAACACAAAACAGAGTAGAAGAAACTCATCAGGAAACTCATCGGTGGCACCAAGGCCGACGCCGATCTAGCAATAGATCGGAGAAGAAGAAAAAGAAGAAGAAAAGAAGAAGAAAAGAAGAAGAAGAGTAGCTCGGCGAGCAGCGAGCGCAAGTGGTGGGGTGGACGGAAGAGCAGATCGGCGAGCAGCGAGGGTGAGCGGCGGACAGAAGAGTAGATCGGTGATCGGTGAAAGAAGAAGAAAGAAAAAAGATAATGATCGGCCACCGGCAGTGCGCAGATCGATGGCGAGTAGATTGATGAAGGAGAAAGAATATGGAGATGAGGAAGAAAGATATGTCTTGTGGTGGTGGATTGTAAAAAGAAAAAAAAATTTAATTTTTTTGAAAAAAAAAAAAAAAACAAACAAAAACGAAAACAACTTTCAAATGTTTTTCAAATTTTTCACTTTTAACACTAATTGTGTTTTTCAAATTTTTTTTGTTTTTCGAAAATAAAATGAAAAACGGCTACAGGACATGGCCTTATTTTCTTGAAATTTTTTCAGATCAGATTTTTCTTCTGATTTAAGTTTATGCTCTTTTTCGATTTTTTTTCTTCCCTCTTCTCATTGATTTCTTTTTTCGTCTCAAACACATGCAAAAGAGATAAAATCACAATTCCTCTACAACTTTCTTGAGGTATTCTTCCTTTCTCTTGATAAAAATTGAAGGAAAAAGTTGTATTTCTTGAGAGAAAGAGAAAGAAGAAGAAAAAGTGAAGTCCAGGGTATTTTTGACTTTGGTGCTATTTTCATAAAATTTATATATATATATATATATATATATAAAAGGGGGTTTGTATTTGAGAAGTCTTATATATATATAAAATATATAATAAAGCCTCACTTCTACTTAATTAATACTTTTTTTTGGAAGTATTACATTTATAACAATTACAATAAAACAGATAACCATTAACAGAGTTAATTTTGGTAATCATATCAAGTCAATACCAATGATTGATTACGATCCCACGAGATTGATGACGATTCAACCAAAATTGTTGAAGATTACTCAAATATAGAATGAGCTGATTTTTTCTCCTTATATTATGGTTGTCATTGATATGTATTCAATATATTTTATTTCTTTCCTTCACCACAATGGCTGTATTTTGTATAAATATTGTCTATTTTCAATAATACAATTTAGAGCTTCCATTACTAAATCTAGAAAACTTCTCATGTTATCTGAGCTGTCAACTGCAAGCCCTATAACCACAATGACTTCATCTTCCAAATAGCCAAAGCTCTCAATTCAACCATTTCACCATTGTTCTAGCTTGATCTCTGTCAAGCTGAACAATAGCAATTATTTTTTACGTCGTTCACAGATCACTTCTCTAGTCAAAAGCTTGGGTCTTTATCATCATCTCATTAATGATGATAAACCTGCTGAAGAGATAAAGGATGAGAAGGGTAACAAAGCTATCAACCCTCTTCATGAATTATGGAGTACCAATGACTGTCTGCTTGTTTCGTGGTTACTAGAACAATGAAGAAAGACTTGCAAAGTTCCATCTTCGGCTCCAAAACAACACATCAAATTTGGACCTCACTTGAAGAGCAACTCTTTCCTGTCACTGTTGAGAAGGAAGGCCATTTAAAGGGAATGTTAATGACCATTCAAAAGGGGCACGATCCTTAGAGGATTAACTTAGAGATTTCAAATCCACTTGTGACAATCTCGCTGCTATTAAGAAGTCGGTTCCTTATCTTGATATGGTGTTTCGATTCGCTCATGGGCTGGATCCGTATTATGAGAATTTTCAGATGGCTATATGATGTAGACTTTTGTGTCCTTTAATTTTAACACCTTGCAAGAGCATGATAATCGTTTGATTCTATAGTGCGTAGGCAAGGGCTCGTTCGCATGGACGTGTGGTATGCTTACGTCAATTCTAGTATTAAATTATTTACACTAAATTAAAAATGCACGAAAAGTAAATACGAAAATTAAACGAAAAATTCACAAAGCAAATACGACTAAACTAAAACTGTTAAATTAGCTACAACTTTAAGCAAGTAAATGTCTAACTCACTACAATTACACTAATCACAAAACAATTAAATTAACATTACTCAACTACATCCAACTACAACTAGCTCTAGAAAGCATTAATTAAAGTTAACAACTCCTCACGCAATTAACTAACTAAATCACTAAGCTTAAACAACCACAAATTAACTAAATTAGCACTAGCTACATTAACTAACTACAACTCATGCATGGTCATGCAAGAGTGATAATGTGTGAGGTGGGATGGAAATGGTGATGTTAGGAAAATGGTGTAACAAGTATAATATTCCACTCCACTAGTTGATAACAACTAAGCACCTCAATCTCTAGGTTAAACAAAATTAAGCAAGTAAATCCTTTTCAATTAGTTGTTCATGCATGAACTTGGAATTAAAACCCATGCACAAATGATCATTCACATATGAAATTCTACTACTAAAATAGTCTAAAACCTTGTTGCAAGCCAATAATTATTTGTCGACAATCAACATGCATGAACAAATTGAAGCTCAAATTAATAATAAAGTCACCTCATTTCATAGACAATAAACACATGTACACCAAATTCCCAACATCAAGTTTAGTTACACATTAAAATGGAGATAAAAGAGAAAAATAAAGAGTAAACAAAACCCATGAAGGTCTTCAAGACCTCCAACTCCATCTTCTTCTCCAAGAATCTCCAATTCCATCTTCTTCTCCAAGAATCTCAAATTTGTGTATCCATGGTGGAAATGGAGGTTGTGGTGGTGAAAATGTAGGGCTGGTCCTGAGTTTTTGGAGGCCCTTAGCGAAAAATTTAAAATGTGCCTCTTTGTTCAAATCCGCACGTAGTATATAGTTTATGCGGTACCAATATCGAAAATTGCTTTATGTTTTGTTACTTTGATAATAGACTTAAACTGTTTTAAATCTGGTTTTATACCATCAAAATATAAAATCCATAATGTTGGGGTTTTTACCTTAAAGTTTGTATTTTGTAAATGATGATAAATTATAAATAAAAGAAGTAGTCTTTTCATTCAATTTATATGTCTCATACTTTTATATCATGTGTGTTTAACATCCAAGATTGCAGAATGCAATCTCAAACTGAGTATATGAGTCTCATATACAGAGGAATTCAGTTTGAGACGTGCAATATAAAGAGTCCGTAGAGAGCAAATAAAGTTGGGTACTTTATTTGTGATTAATGTACAAATGAAGTCCATTCCGTAAAGTATGGTGGTCTTATCCTAGACTACTGATATGGTGATATGAGAATGGAGGCACCTTATATGATGTGATCATATAGGACTGAGCCACGATCTATATGAATCTCTCAACAATATCCGTTACAAGGGGAGATTCAAATATATAGACAAATGATGGTTGTATATGAGTGATCTTAATCCTAAGTGTCTTACTAACTCCTTCCAGTCAGATCGTGGTTTTTGATTTACCATGGATGAGATTGGAGTAGCATTCCAGACCAATATCTCCGTATCTTGGAATCGCAGTTTAGCTTGTGGCTGGGAAGGCCTATACACAATAGTTGAATCTACTGCTTCTTGCTAGAAGTAGAGAAGTAGTTCCTTTAAGGGTTGATTCAGGGCTTGAACAATTAAGAGTGCTCTCCTTCTTCCGTAAAGGAATGAAATATTTAATTGTTCATTAGAGAATCAATGGTACTTAATAAAAAAGATATAATTAGAAGGGTATAAAAGACTTTATGACCCGGCTCTAATTATGAACTACTTGTGGAGGATCATACCATATGTAATAGCTATATCGATGAACACTGAATTTTTGGTTTGTGTAAAACCATCTACAGTTACGAGAGTGCAGCCTCAGGTTTTTAATGGAGTAACTCCGAGGTTAATAATCATGAAATATTAATTAAAGAGTTTCATTAATTTTTATAAGGATTATTGGAGCTCAAGACTGTGGGTCCATTAGGTTCCCTTGCTAGCCCGGAACGTTGATGGTAACATAAGTCATGGTTAATTAATTGGATGCTCCAATTGATTATGTTACGAAAGTAACAAGAATTTTATTCAGACAATTAATTAAATGATGAGATTATTTAATTAATAGATTAATAATTAATTATATTAAATCATATGATTATTTAATTGTATTAATAATTATGAATTATTAATTGAATTAATTATTCCATGGAGGTCAAGGGTTCGAACCAATACCAAAGCAAAGATATAACATAATATGGATTATTTAATCTTTAACAGGTCATGGGTTCGAGTCACAGTGACAACAGTGAATTAAATGGGATTTAGAATCCTATTTAACCTAGGTCACTAGAAACCCTATCATGATATAAGATATCAAGAAATTTTAAAACAAGATAATTGATTTTTAATATATGATATTTAAAAAGATAATCTTATAAAATGTGTTATGTATATATAATAGAAGCCCTCTAAATTAATATTTTTGGGACCTACCATTGAGTATTAATTTAGAGGAGTTATTAATTTGAAGGGTTTTTACATTGTAAAGTGTTATTTTGTCTTAGAAAGTATGTGAAAGTCGGTTTTCTTATTTAGGGAAAGTTTTTTTTCAAGATTCCTTATTTAGTCGGTTTTCTTCTTCATGGAAATTTTTTTTCCAGGATTCCTTATTTAAGAAAGATTTATTAAAATTTCCAATTCCTTTTAGCAATGTGATTATTTAGAGACCAAAGATACTCACCCTATAAATAGTGAAGTTTATTATTTGATTGTATATAGCAAGAGAGATCTCAAGATATACCTAAAAATTGTATTCCTAACAGCTGCTAAAAATTCTCAATTTTCTATCTTCTTCGTTATAATAAGAGTACAATTCAAAAGATGAAGGATGAAGTAAAAAATATCAAACATGGTGACCTTATGTAAACTAGCATCTTGAAGTAATTTTCTAGTTCTTGATTATTATGTAATATATATTTGTACTTTTATGGAATAATTAATTCATGCAACAGTCGGGACCAAAATTTTACACTAGGTTTCAAAAAGAAATTATTAATTATCACGATAGAGGGGTTTATTAATTTGTTACACTGGCCCGAGTCTGGACCGATATTTTTTATTAATTTAGAGATGATATTAATTTATAGGGGTTCTACTGTATATGTAAACTCTATATTAACAAAATAGAGAGATTGATATGATATACAACATATATACACGTTGAAAGAAAAGAAGAAAACAAGAAAGGTGTGCGGCCTACACAAAAGGATAAAAAAGGTTTTATTTTTATTTTTCATTCATGGTGGCCGAATTCCACACATAGGAAACAAGAGTTGTTTTATTAAGTTTCTTCTACCTCTATACAACCTCATGAAGTCTGTGATGTGTCCACACACAGTTGCCGGACCCTGGGAGATAGCAAGGAATATCCGGTGGTACAAATCGGAAAGCAAATTTAAGAATTAAAGAACAAAGGAGTTAGCCTTGAGCTATGATTTCGAATCTTGCCTGATTTATTCTTATATATCATATTGGTTCATAAAAGTCGCTTAAATAATTTTAATATTTTAAAAAGTTTTTGAAATCCCTTCTACTGTGCGACTCTGAGGCTTACACATGACTCATCAAACCAGTATATTCCAAATGGTTGGCCTTGTTTTTTTCTCATTACATTCATCATCCTTAAAGTCCACTCTACAACTTCAATTAGATTCAAGAATCTCCATATCAGTGCTTTATGAAACTGAATTTGACTATGTTCATATGTTTGGATTTAGTTTTTAATTTTTTTTACAAATATTTGGACTTTTTAAAGTTCAATGAAATCCTAATACACTCAATTTGATCACGTTTATATATTTGGATTTTTTTTGACAAATGTTTGGATTTTTTTATGTTACAAATTTATTGTTTTAAATCAACTCTTAATATTACGAGTAATTTGTTCATCAAAAGACAAAAACCAATAATTGAATCAGATTTGGATTTATACTCTAGACCATTACCCAATATCGCAACAAGTGTTGAATATATGATAATGATGGGATGTTTATTTTCATTGCATAAAAGAGACATGGATCAATAATAATAATAATAATAATAATAATAATAATAATAATAAAGGACATGGATCTACAGTTCTATGGTTTGATTGGATTACAAATATTTGGACTTTTTAAAGTTCAATGAACTCCTAATACACTCAATTTGATCACGTTTATATATTTGGATTTTTTTTGACAAATGTTTGGATTTTTTTTTATGTTACAAATTTATTGTTTTAAACAACTCTTAATATTACGAGTAATTTGTTCATCAAAAGACAAAAACCAATAATTGAATCAGATTTGGATTTATACTCTAGACCATTACACAATATCGCAACAAGTGTTGAATATATGATAATGATGAGATGTTTATTCTCATTGCATAAGAGAGACATGGATCAATAATAATAATAATAAAGGACATGGATATACAGTTCTATGGTTTGATTGTAATTTTTATGATGTATTTTGGGATGCTTATTTTTATTGTATAAGAGAGATATTAACCAGTAGTAAAAAAAGAAGGGAATAAGTGAATAAATGATGAAATCCTATAAAAAGTGAGAGAGAAAGAGATGCATCTGTCTAGTCTAATTGTATTAAGAAAACATAAAAAAAGGGCATTAAAGAAATATTTGAGGGCCCTTTTATATATGACTAGGGGATGCCAACATCAACTACGAAGTTTTCATTTGTGGATGGAAATGATAGTTCTGAAAGCTTTGACAGTTCCAAAACCAGCGATACAGAAGATGACAGTGGTGATGATGATGGTGGGCAAGCGGCAATAGAAGATGTAACAGAAGAACGAGGTATGAGTGGAACACCCAATGGTTCTCCACCTTCCATAAACACGTGGTGGACAATATCAGGGTCAGAGCTTTACTTAATTAAACCTGTTTGATTAGTGGATGTGTTTGAAAACTTTGCCGACCAAGGTCCAGTAAACAAATGACAGTTGTTCAAGGACAAGATAACGTTGAAGTGAGCTGTAGGGTTGTATTCATTGGCAGAGAGGTTTGAGTACATCACGATCCTCTAATACACGATTCACTACAGAATGTACACAGATAAGTTGTGGATGGGTTATTCGAGATAGAAGTCGAATAATAGGACTTACTGGCATGTTAAGTCCTTCGTTAAGGAGCACACATATGACAGAAATGACAACTACAACATTGAATTTAAACATGTTATGGGATAGGGGATTTGTTTGCACGTAAATTTGACAATCCTAGACTCAACATCCGTCCTAAAGATATAGTTTCTGAGATGAGAGAGCAGCGTGACATACACCTCTCATACAACAAAGCCTACAAGTCGAAGGAGCATGCTTTGAATCAGGTATTCGATGATCCATGGGAATCCTTTAAGAGGTTGCTGGCTTATTTGTATGTTTTGGAACAATCGAACCCTAAGACTGTGACTAAGATCAAGACCGACTCGAAAAACAGGTGTAAATATGGATTCATGGCAGTTGTGGCCTCTATAGAGAAGTTCAATTATGTTATTAGGCCAGTTATCGCCATCGATTCTACCCACTTGAAGGCCAGGACCAAGGATGTTTTGTTAGTTGCAGTGTGCAAAGATGGAAACGAGATGATATACCCTTTGGCATTTGGGTTTGCAAACTTTGAATGCACAGAGTCATGGACTTGGTTTTTGAAGAAACTTCATAAATTGATCCAGTATCTCGATTGTATGATGTTAGTTCCGATCGGCACAATGGTATATTTAATGCAATGGAAACCATATTCCCAGATGCAGCACATGATATTTGTGCATACCACTTAGCACAAAATCTTAAAAGATTTTACAAGCAGAGGGATGATATGATTTGGCTTGCTACCGTGCTATATATGCGTACCATATCGAGAAGTTTGACTGACCTGAGTTGAAAGAAACCTACAGTAAGATTTACGATGAGCTCCTAGGCGTTGGAATAAAGAAGTTTTGACGAGTACATAGCCCTAGAAAGATGTATTTTTTAATGACCACCAACATTGCCAAGTCAATGAATTCTTGTCTACTTGCAGTCTGAAAATTTCCTATCACATCAATGTCAGAATTTATTAGAGATTTGTTGCAAAGGTAGTTCCATTATCGTTAGATAAATGCCCGTGAAATGTCTACATACTTGACAACATTTGCATACCAACACATCAAAGATAGGACAGATACATCGTAACGGTGTGAGATTCACCTCATTCACTTCAATAAATTTAATGTAGATGACAAATGGAAGGAAACAACCATCGACTTTTATGAACGCTCTTGCTCATGCTGTGAATGAGATTTAGATGGGTTGCCGTGTTCTCATGCATTGGCGGCTGCTAGGTATGCTTCCTAGTCTTGTAACTCTATAGAATATTTTGAAAGAAATGTTATTTTGAATGCCTTAGATTTACCTGATCTTGTTGGCATTAATTTGTGCCAAAATTATACAGTATGCTAAAATTAATGAACTATTGTGGTTTATTTTACTCACTTTAATTTCTGTTTGTTGGTGTGTTATGTACTAGGTTCAAAGGTATGTCAATCAATGCACCGACTTCTAACCTTTACACAACAGGATTTCTGAAACATGCTCACGAAATGGGTGTCAACCCTGTTTTGGATCTAGAATTTTGGGACATTCCTAATGAAATTCGGAATCGTACTGTATTGCCATGGAAGAAAAAGAAGCTGCTAGGAAGACCAAAGAAATTGAGGATACCATCTGCTGGGGAAAAAAGAAAGTTACAATCGTGTTCGAATTGTGGAAAAAAAGGACACAAAAGAAACTTTCCCAAAACCATCATTTGACACATGCAAACCAGAAAAAAAGCTCGAACATGTAGCATTTGTAAGAAAGAAGGATACAACAGACTGAAGTGCCCAGAAAAGCCACCTGATCCTACCTTGATTGACATAGAGGAAACAAAAGACAATGCCGCTTTTGAACCTGTCTTGAACCAAGCAGAAGAGAATGCTGCTGGAGAACCTTTGTTGAATGAAGGATAAGACAATACTACTAAATGGAAATTGTAGAAATTAGCATGGGAATCCATATGTCATTCGCTGAATCCAAAAAGCCCTACTATTGAATAACACTTTCACTGAATACATATGTCATGTACGGTGAAGTTTAGTTTGTTTGCACATTTATGGTGCTGTATGGTTTGGTGGGAAATAGGTTTAGGGAATTTGTATGTGTTGGTTGTGTTGGTAGGTCGAACCAAAAAAGGTATATGTATATGTGTTGTTTGAAAATAGGTGTTTATTTGTTGTTTGACTGCCTTATATTTGTATGTGTTGTTAGTAGTTGGTGTTATTGATTTTGAGCCTATGTAGTAATACAATTACCAGGCTTATGAGGTTAAATAATGTTCAATTGATGGTTTAATCACGCGGCCCAGGAATAATTCCTGGGCCTAAAATACAATTCCCAGGTGTATGAGGTTAAACAATGTTCAATTGATGGTTTAATCAGGCTGATGGGAATAATTCTCGCGCCTAACATAATGATTCCCAGGGTATCATGGAAGGGTTAAAAACAATTCCCATGCACAAAGGGATCCATGCTTATGAGAATATTTCATGGGCCGAAAATTATAATTCCTAGGCTTATTAGGTTCAACACTGTTGTACATACACAAATGGTCAAACTTAGGCTTTTGGGAATAATTTCCGGGCCTAAAATCACAATTCCCAAGCTTATGAGGTTGAAAAATGTTGTACATGCACAAAGAGTTACACCCATGCTTATGGGAATAATTCTCAAGCTTATTAAATTAAACACTATTGTACTTGCACAAAGGGTCAAACTCATGCTTATGTGAATAATTCGCAGGCCCAAGAAATTCTAGTAGTATTTAAGTATTTCTTCTTGTCGCCATGTGTATTATGTGTTAAATACGAAAAATGGTGTTGGAAATTTGTAGACTCCTTTAAACCTACGAACTGTCAAATTTATTGATTGTAAAATCGTCAACATGAATAAGTCGTCAACAGTAATCCTTGAAGATGAACAAATTAATTTCTAGGCTTATATGTATAATTCCCGGGCCTAACATATTTGAACATGTGTATTTCAAGGTTGTATGTAACCACTAATAGCTTCATATGTTTTATCTGTCGATTCAAACTTCCAGTAATAAGCTCCTGAAAATCCATCTACTTGTGCATGGCATTCCGGCCAAGAATAAAACATTCCTGTTTTTCTTCCTTGGAAAACAACATCAACTGAATTCTTTCCCATTTCGTACAACACAACAACACAGTTATTATCTGAAAATAGAAAATTTTCTGTTAATTAACACCGAAATATTCTTCAGATCTTAATACGAAGGTTGCTTACCTTTAGATCTGGAGATGTACAGAAGAGAGAAGACAAGATACGATTTAAGTTTGATTAATGCACAATGGAGAAGGATGCTTACCTACGGATTTGGACTTCGACGTGAGGAAGACAGAAGACAAGTGAAGAAGACTTATAAAGTGGGTTTTCCGTTTGAGAAGAAAAGGAGGAGAATGAAAGAAAATGGGTTCATTTACAAAGGTAATTTTGGATGGGATCCAGCTGTGGAAATGTGGGATCCAACTATAGTGATTACACTTGCCACGTCATCAATTTGAAATTGTGAACAAAAGATGAACTACTGCCCAAGTTGTTGTAGGCCTAAGAATCGTTACACTAAGCCATGGAATAAACCTCGGGCCATTGGTGGATGTAATTTCGAATTAAATATAAATTTTCAAATTTTCAAATTTTTTCCGTCTGCACAGAATTTTTTCAAAAATCGGTGTGCACCCATCAGACTCTTATTCGACACTATAAAACTAATACAGGAGACAGAGTCAAGCAACTCCAATAAGTTACAAGTTTGTCAAAGAACTCTTAGGCATTTAGTGGTTCATAATTTAAAGATTTGGTTGCTATCTCTAGTGTAATGAGTAGCTACGTACATGTGGGACCGTTCGATGATCTCAAAACTTAACGTATAGATTTCCATTTATACACCTTCAATGCTGGACGAACCCGATCGTTGAGAATATTGTAGGGCCCATATAATTTTTTATACATAAGGAATACTCAAAGAATTGAGAACCAAACCCTGGCCTAAGAGAAATGTACTCAAGCCTTTACAATATTTCCGGGGCTCAGGAGGTTTAGCTCGTCACGTTATCAATTTGAAATTGTGAACAGAAGATGAACTACAACCCGGGTTGTTGTAGGCCTAGAATAAAGCCCGGACCATAGGTAGATGTAATTTCGAATTAAATATACTTTTTACAAATTTTCTAATTTTTTTTCAACTGCACGAGATGATTTCAAAAAGCTGTGAGCACCCATCAGACTCATATTCGGCACTATAAAGCTAATATGGGAGACCGAGTCAAGCAACTCCAACAAGTTACAAGTTTGTCAAAGAACTCTTAGGCATTTAGTGGTTCATAATTTAAAGGTTTGGTTGCTATATCTAGTGTAATGGGTAGCTATATACATGTGGGACCGTTTGATGATCTCGAAACTTAACATATAGATTTCCATTAATACCCATTTATCGCAGACCCGATCGTTGAGATTATTATAGGGCCTGTATAATTTTATGTACGGAAGGAATACTTAAAGAATTAGAAACCATACCCGTGCCTAAGAGAATTGTACCCAGGTCTTTACAATATTTCCTGGGCTCAGGAGTCTTAGCTTGCCTCGTCATCAATTTCAAATTGTGAATAAAAGATTAACCACAACCCGGGATGTTATAGACCTGGGAATTGGTACACAAAGCCCTGGAATAATGCCCGGGCCTCACATATCTATCCCGGCCATCTGAATATTTGTGCCATGTGTTGTTACATGATAGGGTGGATAGTAGATTACAGATGGATCCTGCTAAATCTTCTTCTTCCTATGAAAGGATGGATCCCACTAATTGTTTTTGTTCTTCCTTAGTCAAACCAATATTGAAACCGAACTCTTAAACCTAAAAACTTCTTATTCTTCACGTGTTCTCAAACCGAAAACCCAAACCTCAAAACTTCTTCTTCTTCACATGTTCTCAAACCGAAAACCTAAGAACTTAATAACTGCAGGACTTCTTTGCTTTGTATACCAGTTCAAAGCAACCTTATTTGCTTCTTATTATTTACTTCTCCCAAAAACTCTTCCTCATGTCCACATTCCCAGGTACACAATCTTCATCATTTATACATCTCGTTGCCACTTTTTTGCTTTGTGTACAAGTTCTCAGATCTAAAATATTTAGTCTATATTATTCGTGTTTTTCTCTTCCACTTTATTTTAATTTTTTAAATGGCTTTGAAGGTTGTGTTGTTTGAGAAATATGTCTGGCATATAAAAAATTCATTGTTAATTTGTTTTATGTTTAAATGACTGAGAGGGTTTTGTGTTGTTTGCAATATTAGCCGAATATACTCAAACATTCATTGTTAAATTTTAATTTTTTCGATTTACAGATATATAGTGTGTTGTTTGAAATAGGGAAGAATTCTGTTTTTGTTGTTTTCAAAGGACGGAAAACCAGTGTTTTTAGTTCTTGGTCTGAATGCCATGAACGAGTGGATGGTTTTCTAGGAGCTTCTTACCTGAAGTTTAACTCAACTGATGAAGCATATAAAGCAATAAGTAGATGTTCCATACATTCAAGCCATTCTTTGCCTGAATGTTGAAGAGAAGGTATCTGAGAATAGTCAAAGCATTGGAGTCATGTTGTTTTTATTTATATTAGTTTTTATTTTTGGAGTGATAGTAGGTAAGATTGTTTGAAAGATTTTTTCTTTAAGTTTAAGTTGTGGTGTTGTTTAATAGTAGACAAGAATGCATAAGAAACTTGTTCTGTTCTATTGTTTAACATGTGGATATTGTTCTGTTGTGATCGTTTTTTAGAGTAATGAAGATATATAATGACAGAAACAAACAAAGAAAACAAAACCAACTTTTTTTTATTTTCATAATAATTAAGAAGTTAAACGGTACATCATGTGATTAAAAAACATGAAATATTGAAATGTGTTCTTCAATAGAAGACATATTCGATGTGTTTTTTTTTTCAAGTTGATGGTGGAATATTGAAGTCCATCAACTTCTTCTGTATCTTTTCAACAAGTTGGGACAGTCCATTGAGTACATTGTCCCTTGCTTGGATCTGAACATTTAAATTGACAATTTCAGCTTCCAGATTATGAAATTTTCCTATTAAAACAGTATAATCAACACTTAGGCGTCCAACATTTGCACGCTCCTTACATACAGTGTCCTTAGCATTTGCAATCCGTTCCTGCTAACATTCGAAAATGGAATTTAGCCTGTGGTCATCAGTACTCCTACCGTTTCCTTCCATTTCCACTTGTAAAAATGAAAAAAATATTGAAGATTGAAGTGAGGAAAATATGTAACAGAGATGGACTATTTTTATAGTGGAATAAGATTACCCATATCATTGAAAAGTCACCTTTACATTTAAAATGAACATTTTCACTGAAAACTGTAAAAGTCACAAATTAACCATTGTAACTTAAAATGAACAATAATATTCATTGAAAACTGAAAAGTCACAAATTAACGATTTTAACTTCCTTAAAGAGACATAATATGGTACATCTTTTTCAAAAAGTGAGAAGCCACCAGTTTATTGCGAGGGCAGCACAATTATATGTACGGAAGGAATACTCAATTAATTGGGAACCATACCCAGGCCTAAGATAGTTGTAGGCCTGGGAAACGGTACACTAAGCCCTGGAATAAAGCTTGGGCCATTGGTGGATGTAATTTCGATTAAGAAAATACTGTTTTTATTTTTTATTTTATTTTATTTCGTAATTTTAAAATTTAAGAACTAATTACAAAGTATCAATAATATATTTTAATAATAATTTCAATCCTACCTCATACATCAGCCATTACATGTAAATATTGATTCACATGCTGTAGACATTCCTAGGCACAAAATATTACTTCCAAAATGTGAGTAGACAAAAATATTGACCTTAGGCTTATGACATTGAAACCCAGGCACAAAATAATACCTAATACAGCCGCTATCTAACATCACTTTTTCATAGGTCACTAAAATAGAATTTTCTAGTCTAACATAAGCCACCTTGCTACAGTATATTTCTACCGTAATCTATATCCACAAGTTAAAAAACCAAAAACAAATGTTCAATTACATTACCAACAAGCAAATTATATTTCTAAGGGGAATTGCAGAGTTGGCCGTTTGTGTAAATGTCAACTGCAATTGCCTTACAGATGTCTTTAATATCCTGTTAGCCAAACACATTTAGCCATAATGTTTTTACTCCAGCAAGTATCAACTCAGCATACTTGAGTAAGAATACACCACAACTGTATCTGTAAAATTGGAGGATATGTCACTCATAAATATCTTTAGGAAAGTAAATAAAGTCTGCAAATTCAAATGAAGGATAAAACAAAATACTTGTCATTTTGTTGCGGAATCAAGTCAGAGTGCATGCTTTCACTTGTGAATGAACTGGAGTGAGGATCCATCTTCAGTTTTTGGTAGTAACATGCATGCTTTAATAAAGAGGGCAATAGGTAAAGTAGGCAACAGATGTCCTTTACCCAATGAATTGTACCGTCCCTGTCATTCAATGAATAATATAAAAGTACTTTTCCTTCTTTCAAAAGTACGTGACATAGTACCCAATGGTTGGCAGTGTGGCATGGGGTCAACACCTGCATATACAATAGAAAGTTTTTAAGAAAATGGATAATAATTGTTTTAGAAAATAGATAATGACAATGCAACGTCAATTCCAAAAACTTACCGAATCCATTTTCCACCAAGGTTCAGGGTAAAGAAGCTCATGATCGGCAGCATGTATGAGAAAGTCTACATTTGGCCGGTAATCTAAAGAAATGAATTCTTGGTAGTCTTTCCAAACTTTAACAGGAGGAAGAGAAGGATCGCTGTTCTTCTTGCCTTTTTTTGAACGTTCTTTTTTCTACTGAAAAGAAGGAGGAGGAACAGTTTCTTCCGCATTTTCCTTCTAACGTCTTTCCTCCTCCTTCTTCTCGAATTCTGCTATCTTCCTTATTATGTCCAAATCATACATGCATCTATAAGCATTAAATCCCAAGCTCATGGCATCCATTACCAGGCTTAAAAGCATACATGCATAAACTAGCATTAAATCCCTGGCTTATGGCATCCATTACCAGGCTTATAACAATCATTCATAGGCTCAAAATCATACATGCATGATGCATGTACAAGCATTAATTCCCAGGCTCATAACATCCATTACCAAGCTTATAACAATCATTCATAGGCTCAAAATCATGTATGCATCTACAAGCATTAAATCCCAAGCTCATGGCATCCACTACCAGGCTCAAAAGCATACATGCATATACTAGCATTAAATCTTAGGCTCATGGCATCCATTACTAGACTTATAATAAGAATTCATGCATGATGCATATGCAAGCATTAATTGCCAGGTTCATAAAATCCATTACCAAGCTTATAATAATCATTCACAGGCACAAAATCATACATGCATCTACAAACATTAAATCCCGGGCTCATGACATCCATTACCAGGCTCAAAAGCATACATGCATATACTAACATTAAATCATAGGCTCATGGCATCCATTACCAGGCTTATAACAATCATTCATAGGCTCAAAATCATATATGAATGATGCATATGCAAGCATTAATTCCCAGGCTCATAAGATCCATTACCAGGCTTATAACAATCATTTGTAGGCTCAAAATCATACATGAATCTACAAGCATTAATTCCAAGGCTCATGACATCCATTATCAGGCTTATAACACATTTTCAAAACCATGCAGGCATAAACACATTTTCATATACCATATCATATAACTAAGGAGATACTTACGAACAAACAGGTGTTAACCAATCCTATATTCTACAAGTAGTTAAGCTCGTTGCTCGATCGCCTCCTCCACATGATATCAAAGTATCTGTGTATGTGCTGTGTAAATACAGTGATGTAAGTTAGGAAATAAATAACATAAAGCCTTAATAACTGGAGACAAATAGATAGTTAATTATATTACCAAATCTGATATGATGTTCAGCTGGTCTACAGAATGTTGACGCATCATGGGAATCATTTGACTGGTATATAAACTATTCAAGGCCAGCGTTACATTATGTTTGGAAAAAAAATTCACAAATGAATACATTATAATACTGGCAATATAACAGATAATAGGAATGGAATATTACCTATCTTGGTCTTGGCTCTTCTGGAACGACATGAACCTAACTAAGTTTATTTCTTCCTCGTTTGATTGTTCATTCGAGTCATGTGGTTTCCTTTTCTTCCTAGGCATGGGATCTGTCCACGGGCTTTCGAACCACCTGGACCACTTTCAGCCTATCTTTTTATTGTAATCTTTGTATTCAACATCAGGGTTGGTCCCTTCAAGCGCTACCACACTATTGGACATGTTTGGGACAGTAAAGCACACAGCAGGGGATGGATAATCATCCACGTCTAATGCCAACTGAACCATTTTATCATCGCTGAATAGCTCGACAAAATGGTTGATCTCAATCATCTCTTGTTCGTCAAGGATAGATTTTTTCTCCGAGTCCTACATAAGAATAAATATTTAGTCAAGCGAAACCATTGATATACATGACAAAAACATAATTATCGAATGTACCTCGACCATATCGGACTGAAATGCAGCATCCTCAACAACCCCACCATCACTCTTACTCTCAACCTCCTCCATCATCATTGCCAACAATTTTTGAATTCACTTTATCATCATTGCTAACACCCTCTGGTACTGGATCATCATGAACATCTTTATCATCAGCATCTTTCCTATCTCCCTCATCCATATTTGAATTCAAATCAACACCACTAACAACATCATCTTGCTGAGCACCCTTACCAACTTCACCAACTGAATCTTTAGCATGTTCCTTAGCCATTTCTGAATTTAATTCATCAACAACCTTATGAACTTGAACTTCACTGTCTTTGTCATCCATTTGTGAATTAACATCAACATTATTTCCAGCATTAGGACTAACACCATCATTAATATTTACAACCTATAGCAACAATAATAATAAATTAGTGGAAATTATTAGAGACTAAACTATTATATATAATAATATATAAAATACGTTATATCCAACCTTGAATTCAGTTCAAAACTTGCTTGCTGGCGAGTTTTCAACTCCTTTATATCCAACATTCATCTCCTTTCTAATCTTCGAAAATTTCGCTCTACAAAATGAAAGTATTCGTTCCTCGCTTTCCAATATAGCAGCATACAGTTCAGGGATAGTGGAAGGCACCTAAATTTTGCAATAATTATTACAATGCATACAAGAATAGCATACCCTAAACCAATTTCCAAAAACAAATAACACTTGAGGATCAATCCTAGGCCTACGACATTTATATGTTCATATATGCAAAGCAATTTAATCAAAAAATCATAGTGGAAATACTATAATACAATAATACATTAACAACCACATGAAGCAACTCACATTTGCATCCAAATTATTAATAATTCAACCACATGAAGCAACTCACATTTGCATCCAAATTATTAATAATTTGTGCAAGTTTAGTGTAGATGCACTCATACCTTAGGATTTCTATCGGAGAATAGCTTCTTCGCAGAAAAGGGGAATATTCATCAGAATATGTGCTTCTAGATCTCCTGACAGAAGCTCCTGTAAGGTTGTTGTGAATAGTTCTATCAATCCCATCACTGTAATTGCATGTCTCATTATCACCACCTTCATCATCACCTTCATCATCACATTCATCATCAGAACGAACATCATCTTCCTCTTCCTCTTCCTTTGGATGTACAACTGGCTTCACCAACTTCTTCCTCTTCTTATTTATTAGTGGGCCACAAACATATTTCTGGTTCAATGACTTAAAGTAATCTGTACCCTTTTCAAAACTTTCAACATCCCATGGAAATAAAGTCATCTACCTAATGGGGAACAAACAATTGTTAGGATATTTCTATAAATAATTATTGCTATATAGCTAAAAAGAAAGAATAATTAAGTACACATCGTTGCATTGAATCTGGATTCAGTACTTGTAACCTTTGCACTGAATTCCCATCTAGGGAACCTTGGAAAGCCGACACCAACTCTTATCCCGACGAGATCTTCGAAACGATTAACTATCTCCATGGCCCTTACCTATACAATTTAAACTAATATCAAACAATGTTTTTCTATGAAGGAGATATTTTAATGTTCAAAATACCATACATTTTGATAAAACATACCTGAAGTGCTAGAGGGAACCCGGTTAAATTGTAGATATAATAGTTGGATTTTTTTCTTCTGATCTTCCTCACCTTGCAGCTTTCCTTTCCCTTTCCCATTGACTTTCACTTCTTCTTCTTCTACTGTCTTCTTGTTCTTGTTCTTGTTCTTATTCTTCTTCTACTATCTTCTTATTCTTATTATCTTCCTTGTTTTCACCTCCCAGTATGTGGAGGCATTTACATCCTTAAGAGAATACAATGTATTGGCATTTACATCCTAAAGATGTAAGAATCCCATGGAAATTTTTAGAATTCATCTTTATTTTCAACTAATGAAAACAACCACTCCAAGATGTCTGTCTGTCTGTCTGTCATCCATGCCAAAGAATTAGCAGACCATATAGATATTCAATATCTTTAATGCATCATCACTCTCCTCGGAAAACATTTTTTTTTCAAAGTGGCGTACAATATCTCGGCATTAGGCCTTTTTACTTTGAAAAATCTTGTCAGTGTTAAATCCTCTTGCACTTCATTGTTGTTGGAAAAACCTTCAGGTAGCTGTTCCATCTTCAACCTGCTGCATAGACATAACCCTTTTTGACCAAAACGAGCTTTCAACTTCCCCAACCCAAACCATATCTCATATGGTCTTTGTACATTGGGGTGAATAATCTCTATTTTCCAAATATTATGAATTAGATGCCCCTAAATTGTTATCGGTTGCTTCAAATTCAATTATTAGCCTAAAGGGCCATGCTTTAAGTTTTCCAACAACCCAAATATCTTCTCCACCGTCTCACTCACCGTCTATTGCCATATATTCTTGTAAAAAGGTGATCACAAAATATCAATAAAAGTTTCTCTCGCACTTATTTCGCTCTCTCATCTCTCTCGCCTCTGTATTTCTCTCTATCTCTCACTTTATCTTTCATTTCTTCGTCTGATCTTCGCATGTTATTCAATTATTTTATAACAAAATTCCTTTCATTTTGTAATTTGTAAAGTTACTTGCATAGATCATGACCCTACAGAAACGACTCCAGATCAACTTAAATGAATGGTGCGGCTGCCGCCAACAATGGTATACTATAATCAATTTTAATGGGTTCTTTTATCTTTAATGAGTCCTTTTAACGTGTGATTTAAGGATTTCAAATGAAATATATATATATATATATATATATATATATATATATTTATCTGAAACTAATCAAGTCAAAGGTTTGACGAGATCTAATGATAACAACTACTATAAATATGTGTTTTTTTTTTCTTTCTGTTTTTTACACCATCTACAATACAACGACGTAGATTTAAAATACTGTTTTTATTACTAAACCACAGTAGACGATGGTTATATACGGGTTTTATGTGATATATATGGTGTTTCTTTTTTTCTCTCTCTTATTGAAATTTGACAAATGTAATGTTGGCAAGGAATTTAGTTTCTTGCTTTAGTGTTTGAAGTCAAGTGTGTCTAATTAACTATATGTAGTAAAATCATGCGAGTGGAGACAATAGTACTTCGTACTTAAATAGGAATGAATCATTGATTTTCATGCTTATGAAAGAGACATTTTGTTGATAAAAACAATTAATCAACACTATTTATGTTTATACTACTAAAAAAATAATACTATTTATGTAAAGATTACACTTTTTTATTAAGTCAAGATCAATTAATGATTTCTTCAAAAACAAAATCAATTAGGGTCCGTCCTGTAAGCGTTTTTCAGTGGCTGTTTTTTGAAAATAAAAATGAAAATGAAAACAGTGTTGTTTGTTTCATTTTCGAATTCTGAAAATACATCTGGTAGCACATACTGAAAACTGTATTCTAAAATTAAAAACGGAAAAAACGCGTCTGGTAGGTTAATAAAAAAATAAAAAAATATATTAATTTTTCAATTATTTTTTCTATTGTAATTCTTTAATTTGAATAAAAAATGAGTTAATAATTCATCTAATTATCAACTATGCCATCCAAAAAAGTTCTTTACTTTATGTCACCCAATAATTCATCTTTAATTCATCTAATTATACACCCATTTAAAAATTTACAAATAAATTATTAGCCACTTTATTCCCATAATTTTTCATCTGAACCCATTCATTACTTTTGATACATAATTAAACCTCAAATAAACAAACAAATGCATTAATGTAAAGTTGGTCCAATCTTCATCACACAATTGTACGTGATTTCGGGTCTCATTTCAATTTTTTTTTGACAAAAGCAACGGATAGAATTTCAATTTCATTTTTGACAAAAGCAACACATAAACACAAAACATAGTAGAAGAAACTCATTAGGAAACTCATCGGTGGCACCAAGGCCGACGCCGATCTAGCAACAGATCGGAGAAGAAGAAAAAGAAGAAGAATAGCAGCTCGGCGAGCGCAAGCGGCGGACGGAAGAGCAGATCGGCAATCGGTGAAAGAAGAAGAAAGAAAGAAGATGATGATCGGCCGCCGACAGTGAGCAGATCGGCGGCGAGCATATTGATGAAGGAGAAAGAATATGGAGATGAGGAAGAAAGATATGTCTGGTGGATGAGAAAAAAAGAAAATAAATATATATTGTATAATTTTTTTGAAAAACAAAAAAAAAAACAAAAACAAAAATGAAAACGAAAAACAACTTTCAAATGTTTTTCAAAATTTTTACTTTTAACACTAATTTTGTTTTTCAAAATTTTCACTTTTAACACTAATTTTGTTTTTCAATTTTTTTTTTGTTTTTCGAAAATAAAATGAAAAACGGATAACGAACGTGAATTTGAAATCGTTTTTGAAAAACAAAAAAAAAACAGTTGCAGGACGGGACCTTAATGATTAGGGATGAACATTTCCTCAATGTGGCCCATTCCCATTTGGGGTCATTTTTTTTTACCCCAAATGGGGTTTGGAGGTGGGGTGGGGGAACCTCCCCACATAACAATTTTCTCATTCCCCAATTCCTAAATGGGGTAGGGGTGGGGTGAGGACGATTTCCCTATATATATATATATATATATATATATATATATATATATATATAACTCTATTTCTGTTAAAAAAAATTTAACACTAACTTACGATCACCCATTAACGCACCTACAACCACTAAGTCAATAACCCCATAACCCATCTATATAACTATAAATATTTGTGTTAATTTTGGATTAAATTATACCAATTAAATATTTCAGATTTGATATTTTAATTATTTGTCGGATTGGATATTGAAATATGGTGAATTTAAAAATCGAGATAACCAAATTTTAAATTCTAAATTCCGGATTTCGACTTAAAAAATATTAGAATTAAAAATGAGAAAAATGGAAGATAGGGGTGAGGGTGGGGGAACCTCCTCCAAAATACCCTTATCCCCACTTTCTCCAAATGGGGTTTGGGGGCGAGGCCGGAGGGAGATGTTAGAAATGGGGGTGGGGGGTCCCTCCCTCGCCCCAATTCATTGTTTTAAAAAAAGATCAATTAATGATCCATGAAGCTATAGTTGGTTGAACCATGATCCCTTCACACACGATGCATATAGCAATGACAGTTCGGATTGGAATCATATACACCGTACCTCACTAAATTTCTAGTTTATAATAAATTAAAAATATAAATTATTTACGGAGTTTATTAATTTTCGTGTGAATACAAGAAAATTTGATAGTGAAAATTTACATCATCTTGCAAAATAATAGTGATTTTTTGTAGACATTAATAGACAGATCTAATAAGTGTTAATTTTCCTGTTTTGTGGAATTTAGTCACCAAAGCATTTTAAAAGAAAACACAAAGTTTATCAGGGTCCAATTTGATTAGGTCAATTTAACACGTGCCTTTATGATTACTTTATTTATTTATGTAGGGGCATAGTGATTTTTTTAAGTTATATACTTTTCATTTTTTTTTAATTAGGAATTTTTATAATTAAGTAAAGAGTAATTTGAATACATTTAAATAAGAGGTGATGATATCATTTTAACAAATTTTGGCGAAAGCCTATGAAAATATTAAAATTTATTTTAAGGGGTGAATTCATAAAGAGCCAAAAAATTTATCAGTTTATTGTTTTTAGCCACCAATTTATTTTTTATTGTTTTCATCACTTTTGACCATATTTGGACGAAAATACCCATGAATTTGAAATTTAAAAAAAATGGGTTCTACCATTCTGTTTTGTTTTTATTTTTTAGGGTTTTAGGGTTAAGTTTAATCGTAAAAACAAAAGGAAGAGAGAGAAAGGAAGAGAAAAAGAGATTCAATTCTTCGAACCTCTTGCAATTGCCCCCGCTCGTCGTACCTCTCCCCGTCGCCGTACCTCTCGCATTCGCTGCACCTCTAGCCGAATCCAACACTGCAGGGAGTCGAATCTGGTGCAAAGGTAGCCGAATCTGCTGCTCTTAGTTGTCGACGCCGTCACCATCGCCCTCGCTCATCGATCTTCAAATCTGGTCAGTTTTATGGAAGTTTAATCTCTTGCTATTGGGTGTTTGTTTTGCTCTTGTGAACCCTTGGTTTGTGAAGAAATGTAGATAGAAAAATGAGGAGGTTAAACTATGTTTTGCTCAACTCTGTGTTTTGATCAAAATGAGGGGATTAAACCCTGCTCAAATATGTGTTTTCATGGATATTTTCTTTATTTTTCCTCTTTACTGACTTTTAGAATCATGATACACAACCTTGATTGGATTTATTCAACAATGAATTGTACATAGGTCTTTGTTCATTAGAGTTGTTCTTTTTCGGTTTTTATTGATACTGTTGTTGTGGATCTAGGTTGGATGTTTTCACTTGTCGTCTGTAGTTGAGTTTCTAACTATTCAGATAACTAATTTCAGAAAAGGAGGAAAGAATACAATTAAAAAAGAAAGAAAAAGGAACCTTTAAAATATGAAGTTAAAAAAAATAATATAATGCTATGAATAGAGGTACCAACAAGTGGGAGAAGATAGCTATGTTTGGGATTTCTTCTGACTTTGAGCAGGGGGTGGTGCTGTTTTCGCTTGTCACTCAGATGCTGACAATGTTTGGTTTTGAGGGGCTCTGGTATGTATTTTGTTATGATTGTCTGGTTTGTTGTTTAGAGATCGGTGGATGTTTTCCTTGTTTTTGGCTCTGCTTTGAGTTGCTCTGTTTTTTGCCCTTTGGTTCTGCTGAGTGGGCTGTTTGTTGTTGGTTTGTGTTGTCCTGAAGCTTTGGGACGCTTGTGAGTGAGCTGTTGTTGTTGGTTTGTTTTGTCCTAGAGCTTTGGGACGCTTATAATTGGGTCTTTGTTTGCATGACCTGTTTTTCTTAATAAAATTTCAGCCGTTCAAAAAATAAGTGGGAGAATTTGCCTTCTATTTTTGGCTTTACTTAATTGATAGATCATGCATCAACTTGAATTGAATGATATCTTTATCTTATTATAGGCATGTGACTTGAATTGGATTTTCCAGGCATGTAACTGGCATGTAATTAATCAGTATATGTATTTAAAAATAAATTGGGTATTGAATTCAGGTTTATTGTTTGTAGCTATTGTTGATTTTAAATTTATAGTTTGATGTTAGTATAGGGATGTGGAAGAAGATTAGTTAATGAATAAGTGTAATGGGGTGTGGCATGACAGAAATGTGATTTTGTTCAAAGGGAAGGGTTCAGCTGATTCTGATATTTGGACTAAAGCTTGTAATTACATCTCTTCTGTTGCAGACGCTTTAAATTGTGAAAAGAAGTAAAAGGGAAGTGGGAGCATTGTACAAAAATGGAGAGCTCCTCCCGTTGGATCTTTCAAAGAAATATAGATGCAAAGTAATTAAGTGCTGCACTTGTTTTTGAAGGAATTGCCTTTGTTGAAGTCGGTGACGTAAGAGCAGCAATGGAAGATCTTTTATGGGCTTTTGACAAGGGGTGGTTTCCAGTTTTGAATTGAGTCAATGCTTTTGGAATTGTAAATTCGTGTACAGTAAATTTTGATAGTTAGAGTGATGTGAATAACATTGTCTTTGATATTCTTTTTTTGATAGATAGATACATAGTAGATACAGACAGGTGATAATTGAGTTAATTACAAGTCGGTTGATTTCCATGATACATGTTAGTTGCATTGCAATTTACATGTCAGATGATTTCCATGTTACATGCCAGTTGTATTAAAATTTACATACCAGTTGGACTCAGAGTTATATGCCAATTGATTTTTGATTTGCAATTTACATGCTGATTGTATTCATCAGATTGTATTCAAATTGTTGCACCATTCATCCAACCAAACTGACCACGTATACGTAACTTCTATCATGTAACATTACTGGAATTTGTTTTCAGTATAAGTCTTTTTCAACTTTAGCTAACTGGCATGTAACTTGAATTTGCACTGGCATGTAACTTGAAATTGCACTAGCATGTAACTTCTATCATGTAACATTACTGGAATTTGTTTTCAGTATAAGTCTTTTTCAACTTTAACTAACTGACATGTAACTTCAATTTGCATTGGCTTGTAACTTAAAATTGCACTAGCATGTAACTTCTATCATGTAACATTACTGGAATTTGTTTTCAGTATAAATCTCTTTCAACTTTGACTAACTGGCATGTAACTTCTAATTGCACTAGCATGTAACTTGAAATTGCACTAGCATGTAACTTCTATCATGTAACATTACTAGAATTTGTTTTCAGTATAAGTCTTTTTCAACTTTAGCTAACTGGCATGTAACTTGAATTTACACTGGCATGTAACTTGAAATTGCACTGGCATGTAACTTCTATCATGTAACATTACTGGAATTTGTTTTCAGTATAAATCTCTTTCAACTTTAACTAACTGACATGTAACTTCTAATTGCACTAGCATGTAACTTCTAGCATGTAACAATACTAGAATGTCTTTTAACTATGAAAATGAATTTTAATTGGCATGTAACTTCAAATTGCACTGGCATGTAACTTCAAAATGCACTAACATGTAACTTCTAGCATGTAACAATACTGGAATGTCTTTCAACTATGAAAATGAATTGTAATTGGCATGCAACTTCAAATTGCATTGGCATGTAACTTCAAATTGCACTAACATGTAACTTCTAGCATGTGACAATACTAGAATGTCTTTCAACTGTGAAAATGAATTTTAATTGGCATGTAACTTTAAATTGCACTAGCATGTAACTTCAAAATGCACTAACATGTAACTTCTAGCATGTAACAATACTAGAATGTCTTTCAACTGTGAAAATGAATTTTAATTGGCATGTAACTTCAAATTGCACTAGCATGTAACTTCAAAATGCACTAACATGTAACTTCTAGCATGTAACAATACTGGAATGTCTTTCAACTGTGAAAATGAATTGTAACTGGCATGCAACTTCAAATTGCATTGGCATGTAACTTCAAATTGCACTAACATGTAACTTCTAGCATGTAACAATACTGGAATGTCTTTCAACTGTGAAAATGAATTTTAATTGGCATGTAACTTCAAATTGCACTAGCATGTAACTTCAAAATGCACTAACATGTAACTTTTAGCATGTAACAATACTGTAATTTGTTTTCAATACAAGTGTCTTTCAACAGTGACTAACTGGCATGTAACTTCACATTTCACTAGCATGTAACTTGAAATTGCACCAGCATGTAACTTCACATTTCACTGACATGTAACTTGAAATTGCATTAGAATGTAACTTATGGCATGTAAAAATACTGGAACTCAACTTAAACTGGCATGTAACTTATGACATGTAACTTGAAATTGCACTAGCATGTAACTTATAGCATGTAAAAATACTGGAACTCAACTTAAACTGGCATGTAACTTACAAATACACTATCATGTAACTTTAACATAAACTGGCACGGTGGTTGTCTTTTTCACGGTGGTTGTCTTCTTCACGGTGGTTGTCTTTTTCACGGCGGTTTTCTTCTTCTTCACAGTAGAAAATTACAGCTCTCACCGTCGATTTCTTGTCCAGAAATTTCAGCCTCTTGCCCATAAAATTCCAGCTTCTTGCTCAGAATATTTCAGCTCTCACCATGACTTCTTGCCTAGAAAATTCCAGCTTTTCCCTTGTTGCCCAGAAAATTTCAGCTGTCTTCAGCTTCCCCAGAAACTTTCAGCTCTCAACAGAAATTTCGTTGCCCAGAAATTTCTTTGTTACTTCGTCTTGCCCAGATTGAAGATTTCGTGAGACCAAGGTGAGACCGAGATTGAAGATTTCGACACTCAAAAATGTCGTGAGAGAGAGAGAGAAAGAGAAAGAGAAAATTTCGTGTGAGAGACAGAGAGAGAGAGAGAGAGAGAGAGAGAGAAAATTTCGTGAGAGAGAGAATATTGTAAATGAAAACAAAATGGAGGGATTTGGAAATAAGAGAGCAAAATTTTGGGGGGAAATATTGGGGGGAAGTAAAGACAAAAGAAGGGTATATTTGGAAGTTCAAGGCTAAAAATGATAAGTATAATCAAAGATATATATTTGGCTAAAAACAATAAACTCATAAATTTTTTGATCAGTTCTTGCAATTTCCTCTTATTTTAAATAGATTTTTCATAAATTTCAAAGCCATAACACATGGGAGTTGGTTGATATCATTAATTGTTTTAATAAAAAAGATTATTCATTCTCATGTCTTACCATTTATCCCTATCAATCTATCATGACTTGTTATCTATTCTTTTGTTTTAAGTTGAAGTTAGGTCTTCAAAAAGACACCGATGAATAAAAAATTGAGATGAATAAAAAATTGAGACAATTCACTGTAAAACCCCTCGCACCTCCATATTGAGATTATTGATTCCAACAATAATCTCTAAAAATATATCGTTCTTACACTTTCATATTAAAATCATAGATTCAAGTAATATGCCGATAAAACAATATCAATTGAGAAACTTCCTCAATTATTTGGATTGAACAACACGGCCCCTCCACCTCCACGTTTTCAAGTGGACACACACGTACACGGTTTCACAATAAAATCTTCTTTTATAAGTTTTTATTTTACAATAAAAAATTTCTCACGCAACTTCACACTCTCCCTATATATAAATGATAAATCTAGCTAACTGTCTATCTCCATATTATAATATTTCACTTTAATCACTTTCAAAAATAATATATTTGTACTATCTTTAAGAATTCATGGAAGCAACACCAAATTCATCTCTTCCAACCACTGTTTTCTTCACCATCCTTCCCTTCTGACACGCCCCATAAAAACCCGAAAAACCTTGAACGTTTCTGCAGTTTGTAGTAGTAGTAGTGGATCGAATTCGAAGAAAAATGGAGGAGACTACGGAGGAAGGCTTGTGGATGGGAACATGATTGCTGAGAATGTGAATTCGGGAAAATAAAATGTTGGAGACAAGGAACGAGCCGCCTTCAAATTGGATGGAGTGGGAGAAGAGATATTATGCACATAATGGTTATAATGAGGATGTTTTTGAAGCATTAGGGTTTGTGCAGAACTGTTTGATGAATAATAGGCCTGCTTTGGCTTTAGGCTTGATTGCACTTTTGGTTATGTCTACTGGGGTTGTCTTGTTTCATGGTATTGAGATAGCTCAGATTATTATCTTCTTTTTGTTTCATTTAAGCTGAAGTATACTACAAATTATTATACATGCAAAATAGTGATTTCTAATACATTTTTCCATTTTTGCTTGCCAATAAACTTGTTTTTTTTTCTTACATACTACTTTAATTTTATTGAAACTAAATAAAGTATGTAAAAGTAAAAAAGAAAGCTATATATGTAGACTATTTGTAACTTGGTTTTTCTTTTCTTTTTTGCTTTTTATACAACTATTTGTTATGTTGTCAAACATTTATAAAATATTCAAATTTCGTCGTATATCTAAATTTTTTTTAGGTTACCTAACGTTAGGGGTCGTTTGTTTTTTCCACTTAAAACTTAATGGGTCTGAATCATAATTATTAAGTTGTTTTGTTTGTTTTTTCAAGTGGTCAAACAACTTTAAAAATACCAAAAAAATAACTGAAAATAAAAAGAAAAAAATCATAACTTTTCACTTAATTGCAAATCACTGAATTGCATTAAATGCAATTCAAAATCTTTTCTTGTGATATTATCCCTTATATATAACATATTTCCAATTTCATCATAATTTTATATGGTATAGAAATCTTTATTTTAATATATTACTTATTTTAAATAGCTTTAAAAATAAAATAAAAAACCCTAATCACTACTCATATTTGTGTTTAATATCAATAATTTATTATGATATTAGAGTGATGTATTTACATATTATTTTTTTAGAGTGTTTTGTGTGAGTTTTCCTGCTGCTCCTTTTATGTTTTGAAAAAAAAAACATTTTATTTTCTTAGTAAAAATGAAGTTTGTTTGTAATGGAAGAAGAAAATCATGATCATATGTGTTCATATATAATTATTATTTTTGGATTGTTTTTATTCTATATTTTTATGTATAATTGCTTAACATGGGTATAAATGTAAAATTACTTATTTTAGACAATTTTACTTTTAAAAAACAAACGTGCTGACAATACATTCAAATGTGAGAGAAAAAATAAACAAACATGTCATTCAAGTTCAGATTTCAGTCCTTATTCAGTCTTTAGAAAAATTCAGGACTGTTCAGTCTTCAAACAAAAAAACAAACGACCTCTTACTCTTTACTTTTGATATATATATATATATAGAATTATTTGTGAAAAACATGCTTCGCTAATTTCATTGAAACTAAAATTTCGTTAAGTGAAAAAGAAAGTTAATTTGGCATACATCTATAGTATTCTATGTGCATGCTGATTATACAGACAAGTTACTACCGGAAACAATGAATCAGCCCTATTTAGTATATCAACCATATATTTAATGTAATATATTCTCTATTTTTCAATTTTAGTCAATGATAACATTGATTGTTTTCACCGCCAACCGATATAATTTGATAGTAAAAGTGCTCATTCAACCTGAAAATAACTTAAGTTTGAGCCACTAATACCGTAAATGAAAAACAAATTGCTTTCTTAACTCATCTAGTTGATAATTATTTACCTGTTAATAAGTCATGTTGAGAAGTCAATGATATCACTTTATGTTCAGGAACCATATAGGAAACTAAATTAGTGTTAATTGTTAATTGATATTATATATATATTTTGCCTTTCCTGTGTAACTAAATTATAGGGTCAACTCTAGGATACTCAATGTCTCTTTGTATAAAGTTTGGTTATTCTTCAATGAAAAATTATGTCAGAAAGATATATCATTTTACATGGTATCAGAGCTTGGGAAACCCTAGCTCATTGCTTGAGTAAATAATCCTCGCTCCTATTCTGCGAGTTTTTGCTTCGTTATTCCTTCACCATGGGTAACGATGCTGAGAATTCATCTAATGATGCTAGTAAGAACGACGCATCCAAGGATGCCGGTAAGAAAACGACGCATCCAATCCTTTTTTTATCCATCATCCGAATCATCCTGGGATGGTTCTCGTCTCCAAGCCTCTCAACGAAGACAATTATGCGACATGATGTTGCTCGATGTGGATCTCCCTCAGTGCGAAAAACAAACTCGGTTTCATTGACGGCTCTGTCAAAGCTCCTTTAGCGAAATTGAAACCAGATGAGTATTCCATGTGGCAGCGTTGTAATGACATGATCCATTCATGGATCCTTAATTCTCTTGAGCCTGCGATTACTGATAGTGTGATATATTCAACTACAGCATATGAAGTATGGCAGGACCTCGAGGAGCGGTTCTCCCAAAGCAACGCACTAAGAATTTTTCAACTTCAACGTGACATCTCCTCTCTTAGCCAAGATCAGATGTCGGTTGTAGCCTATTACACAAAGATGAAAGGTATTTGGGATGAGCTAGCCTCATACAATGACTTACCTTCCTGCAGTTGAGGTGCTATGAAGAAACATTCAAAACGTGAAAAGAGAAATGCATTGATGCAATTTATTATGGGATTGAACGATTCTTATGGTGCTGTACGTGGGCAAATTCTACTAATGCAACCTCTGCCAAGTCTTCGCAAAGCTTATTCGCTTATCTCTTAAGAAGAGAAGAACCAGGATCTGAGTACTTCACGAGGAACCACCGAAATCGCAGTCATGGCAGTCCAACAGAACAAGGGCGTGTCAAAACCGGGACGCAAACCATTGCATTGCAGCTATTGTGATCAAGAGTTTCACACCAAAGAGACTTATTATAAGCTCCACGGTTACCCGGAGGGCATCGACTTCACAAACCTAACAAACCTATTGGTGGTCGCAGCAAGAAAGTGAACCCCTCTGCCAACAATGTGAAAACAAGTCTTTTCTTCAAGAATTACAGACTGCTATGCCCAACCTTTCGTAGGGTCAATATCAATAGATTCTCTATGTCATGACTGAACAGGAGACTGAGCCACAGAACTCACAAGCCAATGTAACCACTCTCGCTACAGGTTTGTGGACATCTCTTAAATCTAAACGACAATGAATTATTGACAGTGGGGCAATAGATCACATTACTTCCTCCTCTCACTCACTAACTGCTACACCACCAATACATCATTGCCGTCTGTTCTATTGCCTAGTGGAGACAAGGCTCCAATCACTTCCATTGGAAAATTATCTTTGAATTCATATCTATATTTGAAAGTGTAAGGACCTCGATTTTATGATTAGCTTATTTCATGACAAACCACACCACATTGGGGATGATTGTGTAATGGGTAGCTTAGGTCCCTGTCGGCAAGCTTCCGAGCATCTCCATGACTTCAAGAGCAAAAGGTATACTCACTTGACTTTGTCTCTTGAAGAGTTTAGGTGCACACACACACACACACACTTCATGCATGCTTTGTTCATCTTGCATTTGTGTTCTTTATTGTTTATATGTGTGCATCCATTATACAACTCACACGAGCACATCTTTGTTTTGTCTTTACGTGTGGTTGTTTCGTTTTACGTTTTCCGTGTGTGTTCGAAAACGTCCTCACTCGCATGATGGTGTGCTTGTGTTGTGTCCGCATTTGCACATTGGTGTGCTTGAGTCTTAGCGCGATTTGTGACCATAGAGAGGTTCCATTTGTCCTCTCTTGGATTGTTATTTGGTTACATGGTTTTATACCATGGTTGTGGGAATTTTTGTTATTGACCAATTCTGACCTTTGGTCACTCTTTTGACCATACATCTTTCTACGTTTATCCAAATCTTGTTTGTTAATTGGAGTAAAAAGTAGACTTCCATACATTTCTAATGGTATATTATTCGTAATAGTTTATGATCGTTTGGTTTGGTTTTGAAGTCTCCAAAGAGACCACTGAAACAGAGCATCTCTGTTGTTATCCGGTTTTGACCTTTGGTCACTTAAATGACAATAACTCTTTCTACAGACATCAAAACCTCTTTCTGTAAATTGGAGTGGAAATTATACTTCCATACCTTTCCAACGGTATATCATACGAAAGGTTTCGATGTTGTTTGGTCATGTTTTGGGTCGCTCGAAACCAGAGCTGTTGTGCTGTCCAGTGTGTTAGGCGACATGCAAGGCCACTTGTGCATGTCGCCTGACAAGTCGCCTTTTGACGCCAGAAATCAGTTTTTCCTTATCCAAAACGATGTGGCTTCACTTGGATCACATAAATACATCATCTTCTTCCCCAATCAGACCTAGAGCTCTGAAATTTACATTCCTAGTGAGAGAAAGAGCTCCCCTAGAGAGAGAAAGCTTCAAGCTTTGTTCCTTGACTCTCCAAACCCAAAACCCATCTCATTCTTGCATCATTCCACATCATTTAAGGATGGGTCTTCATTGTTTCATGACTAGGTAAGCAAGAACTTCCTTGAATATCATTTATTGTTCTTCTTACTCTAGATTAGGTATTTATTGCTTGATTAAATACCTTGACTCACTTTATTGCATATATTTATGAGTCTAAATTGCATGATTGGGTTTGTTTGTGATAGCTTACATGATTATGTTGATTTTCCCTAAATAGCTAACCCTAGAATATTCTTGTGATATTGGTTGATGATTAGGTTGATAGATTAATGTTTATTTATCTAGTCAAGCTTTATTGAATGTTCATGTGGATTTAATTGACAATTAGGTTGTTGGAAAATCTCTACACAACTAATTGAGTTTCTTATTGATAGTTAGAATTCGGGACCATATTGCCCTTCTAGCTAAGTCTTTATGTTTTGCATTTAGACATTGTTGTTTATGCCCCATTGATTGTATTTCTTGATTGCACATTTATTGCCCTTGTTATTTATTGTGACAACTTGTGTTGGGTGGACTTGTTTGACAATTAGGTTGCTAGAATCCCTTTGCATCTAATTGAATCCTTATGTATGGGCATGTAGGCATTATTTGATAATTAGGATGTTGTATTGCATTATCTACATCTAGTTAAGCATTGTATGTTTGGTCTAACATATTTTGTGTTGAGCATTCATTGATTGTTCACTTAGACCTTATACTCTTCTTGAGTCAAAGTCTTGTGGCTTCGGGGTGAAGTTGCACAAGCATTGAAGTCTTGCAACCAAGGTGTGGTTGGCAAACATTGGTCAAGTGCCACTATAAAAGGCCCGTGGGGTAGAGTAGGAGGTGCTCACACCAAGAGTAGTGTATCAGGGGATATCACTAGGGATTGAACCAAGAGTGGTGAGTGGTAGTGTCCATAGCCTGAGGTTATCTAGAGTGAGAGTCCGAGTATCACTTGAGGGTGTAATATTTTATTCATATAGTGGATTTCTGTGATCGTCTGTGGCTAGAAGGATAGCCCGTGGTTTTTCCCTTGTTGAAGGGTTTCCACGTCAAAATCAAGTGTTCTTTATATTTCCGCACTTTACTTGATTTTGAATGTTTGTTTATGTTGGGTTAATTGTTATTAATATTGACTAATCGAAAAAATTGGTAATAATCGATTAACAACCCATTCACCCCCCTCTAGGTTGTTAGACACACGTTAAGAATGTATTTTCAATTGGTATCAGAGCGGGTTCCTAGACATACTTAGGTGATCCTTTCTCTTGTTTGTGTGTCTTGCATTTGTGTGCTTTTTGATCATCACATTCATTTGCATTCATCTCATTCCCTAAACACTATGAGTGGCATTGAGATGATAGAGGGTGATTTGACCTCTAAAGTTGAGAGGGAGATATAGGACTCCGATGAGGAGATGACTCTCATGGTTGAGAGATTTAAGAGATTTACAAAATCTCAAAAGAAGGGCATGACCTCCAAGGTGAGGGAGGAAAAGAAATGGTCAAGGAAAGATGACCCTTGCCTTGAGTGTGGTGGAGTTGGCCACCTTGCCTCCATGTGTGGTAACTTGAAATACAAGAAGGGAGGAGAAACTATGATCGCTACTTGGAGTGATAGCGAAGTTGAAGTTGTTGAAGTGTGCTCCACAAGCTCGGTTGCTAGTGAGATCAACTACTTCGCATTTCCGGGTTCCTACCATGAAGAAACTCAAGCCATCACCAAATGTTTATCACTTGAAGATTTCAAGATAGGTGGCCTTGAACTTGGAAACCGAAGAGGAGCATGCTTGAGTGTTGCAAGCCTTGATGATATGACTCTCACAAGCACAAGTGGGAGAAGCTTTGATAATGATGGATCATGCTCCGTGAACTCTTGTGACAACATAGTGCATAACCAAGAGTTTATTGACTTTCTTCAAAAGTCCTTGAAGGAGAGAGAAAATGATATCCTTAATTGGAAAAGGATAATCTTCAACTAAAGGCTAAAGTGACTTACTTTGATGATGAGGTGAGGAGAGTGCCTTGATGATATGACTCTCACAAGCACAAGTGGGAGAAGCTTTGATAATGATGGATCATGCTCCGTGAACTCTTGTGACAACATAGTGCATAACCAAGAGTTCATTGACTTTCTTCAAAAGTCCTTGAAGGAGAGAGAAAATGATATCCTTAGATTGGAAAAGGATAATCTTCAACTAAAGGCTAAAGTGACTCACTTTGATGATGAGGTGAGGAGAGTCAAGGAAAGTGAAGATTTGTTGAAGAAGGAAAATCTTCAATTAAAGGCTAAGTTAGATGACTCCTCGAAGACGGACATGATTGATGTGTCCAAGTACGAAAAGGAGATTGAAGATTGCCACCAAAGGATAAAGACAATGAAGGATGAACTTGCCAACAAAGAGAACTCCTTGAAGATTGTCAAGGAAAGAGAGATGAGGTACCTTGAAGAATTAAAGAAAGCCAAGGTCAAACAACCTTAAGCTCAAGGCAAGAGCAAAGTTTCATCCAAGCAATCTCCGACTCAAGGAAAGTCCACACAAGCCTTGGCATCCCAACCAAAGCCTAGGCAATCCAAGAAGAAAGGAAAAGTCCTTGAGAAGTCTATCACCTCCTCCAAAAAGCCAATTATGAAGAAATGAGGTAACCATAAGAAACATGACCAACCAAAGAGGCAAACTCAACCGGCTCAACCACCTCAACAAGCTCAACCACAAAGGCATCACCAATCGGCTCAAGTTCCAAGGACAAGCCAACCGGTGCATCATCAAAGACAACCTCATCAACATGGCGATGCCTCGATGAGATCACAATGCAATGGTATAAATTCTTACTTTGTACCTACTTGTCATTTTTGTGGTATGATTGGTCGCTTAAGACCAAAGTGCTTTAAATATATTGAGAGGTGTAGATTAAAGAGCATGAAAGAAAAACGGTTGAAAAATAGGGCAAGTTTGCATAAACCTAGGGAACCTAGAAACATGTCTATGACCACTACAAATGTTAAAGTGGAACTTAGGTGGGTTAGAAAGAATGAACCCGCTTGCCTAAGTGCCCATGTGACTCCCGTAGATGCAATTAGGTCCATTGGACTTGGTAGGTCTATAGGAGCTCATGTCTCCCATTGACTTGGTTGGAATTGACCCCATTTGGGGAGCTCAAGCAAAGAGAGCAAACTTGCATGAATCTCTATATGCAAAAAGTTGACTTATTTTATGCTCTTTTATGATTGCTTGAGTATGCTTGGTGAATAACATTTATTAATAATTGTATAATGTTTTTGATTACACCATTGCACGGTTGCTTTGTATGATAATGCATGATTTCTATTATTGCTTGGGCATGCTTATCTTTTTGAGGAATGTTCTACTTGTTAGTACATTTGATTGACCTCAAATTATTCTCCATGTTCATGATTCCTAGATATGCATTCTTAAGCTCTCTCTTGAAAAGGGCTACTGGCAATATGACGTGGAGCCGCCTAATGTTGGAAAAGGCTACTCATTTGAAACCGAGTGAAAGCCATCAAGAGAGTTACATTAGCATGATAAACAGAAATACATGCTTGCTAGGAATATGGAGAAAAACAGAAAAATGAGAAAAACAGAAAATGTTGTTATATGACTGTTATGTGTGGTGTTGCAGTGCTTATTTTTGACATCAAAATTGTTGATTGATGATGTATCTTGCAATGAAGAAAAGATGATATACTTTTGTTGTGATTAGTACACTTGCACACAAATGCTTGGATATATATCTTCTTATCATAACAACAGGGTCTTAATTGGTTTGACTTCATTTGGAAATCCTGTTGAGTGTTGCTTTGATTGATTTTTATGCATGAGAATAATAGTATTTTGTATTACATGCTAAGCAACCTTTCACACGCACACATTTTTTGAATATAATCTCCTTGAATCTCTCTCAATTATTTAAGTTGCATAAAGTTTGTGTATATGATTATGCAATGTTTTTGTGTGAATAGCTCTCTTTGCTGAAGCAACCCGATAGGGGGAGCTCCTTTGCCTATCTCATGACAAAAAGGGGGAGAAGTCTTGAGAGATATATGGGGAGCATTGTTTATGCTTGAGGGGAGATATCATGAGAGAGAGTAACCTTTTAGGGGGAGCATTGCACATGCATTACTTTGTATTGCTTTATTTGTTATTGAGTGCAATGCTTGTTTTTATTTGTTCACCTCACTTGCACTTGTTCTTGGAAAGTGCTTCTTGCTATTGTGTGTAGGTACAATGATAATTCTACAAAGAGATTGAAGAAATTGAAGATTTAGATTCTAGGTATCTCTTTTGTAATGTAGAAGTGATCATGGACAATAGCTTTGTTTTATTTTATGAGGATTGTTTGTGAGTGGTTGTTTTGTCATAAAATAGCCAAAGGGGGAGATTGTAAGGACCTCGATTTTATGATTGGCTTATTTCATGACAAACCACACCACATTGGGGATGATTGTGTAATGTGTAGCTTAGGTCCCTGTCGGCAAGCTTCCGAGCATCTCCATGACTTCAAGAGCAAAATGTATACTCACTTGACTTTGTCTCTTGAAAAGTTTAGGTGTACACATACACACACTTCATGCATGATTTGTTCATCTTGCATTTGTGTTCTTTATTGTTTATATGTGTGCATCCATTATACAACTCACACGAGCACGTCTTTGTTTTGTCTTTACGTGTGGTTGTTTCGTTTTACGTTTTCCGTGTGTGTTCGGAAACGTCCTCACTCGCATGATGGTGTGCTTGTGTTGTGTCCGCGTTTGCACATTGGTGGGTGTGCTTGAGTCTTAGCGCGATTTGTGACCATAGAGAGGTTCCATTTGTCCTCTCTTGGATTGTTATTTGGTTACATGGTTTTATACCATGGTTGTGGGAATTTTTGTTATTGACCAATTCTGACCTTTTGTCACGCTTTTGACCATAAATCTTTCTACGTTTATCCAAATCTTGTTTTGTTAATTGGAGTAGAAAGTAGACTTCCATACCTTTCTAACGGTATATTATTCGTAATATTTTATGACCGTTTGGTTTGGTTTTGAAGTCTCCAAAGAGACCACTGAAACAGAGCATCTCTGTTGTTATCCGGTTTTGACCTTTGGTCACTTAAATGACCATAACTCTTTCTACAGACTTCAACACCTCTTTCTGTAAATTGGAGTAGAAATTAGACTTCCATACCTTTCCAACAGTATATCATACGAAAGGTTTCGATGTCGTTTGGTCATGTTTTGGGTCGCTCAAAACCAGAGCTGTTGTGTTGTCCAGTGTGTTAGGCGACATGCAAGGCCACTTGTGCATGTCACCTGACAAGTCGCCTTTTGACGCCAGAAATCAGTTTTTCCTTATCCAAAACGACGTGGCTTCACTTGGATCACATAAATACATCATCTTCTTCCCCAATCAGACCTAGAGCTCTGAAATTTACATTCCTAGTGAGAGAAAGAGCTCTCCTAGAGAGAGAAAGCTTCAAGCTTTGTTCCTTGACTCTCCAAACCCAAAACCCATCTCATTCTTGCATCATTCCACATCATTTAAGGATGGGTCTTCATTGTTTCATGACTAGGTAAGCAAGAACTTCCTTGAATATCATTTATTGTTCTTCTTACTCTAGATTAGGTATTTATTGCTTGATTAAATACCTTGACTCACTTTATTGCATATATTTATGAGTCTAAATTGCATGATTGGGTTTGTTTGTGATAGCTTACATGATTATGTTGATTTTCCCTAAATAGCTAACCCTAGAACATTCTTGTGATATTGGTTGATGATTAGGTTGATAGATTAATGTTTATTTATCTAGTCAAGCTTTATTGAATGTTCATGTGGATTTAATTGACAATTAGGTTGTTGGAAAATCTCTACACAACTAATTGAGTTTCTTATTGATAGTTAGAATTTGGGACCACATTGCCCTTCTAGCTAAGTCTTTATGTTTTGCATTTAGACATTGTTGTTTATGCCTCATTGATTGCATTTCTTGATTGCACATTTATTGCCCTTGTTATTTATTGTGACAACTTGTGTTGGGTGGACTTGTTTGACAGTTAGGTTGCTAGAATCCCTTTGCATCTAATTGAGTCCTTATGTATGGGCATGTAGGCATTATTTGATAACTAGGATGTTGTATTGCATTATCTACATCTAGTTAAGCATTGTATGTTTGGTCTAACATATTTTGTGTTGAGCATTCATTGATTGTTCACTTAGACCTTATACTCTTCTTGAGTCAAAGTCTTGTGGCTTCGGGTTGAAGTTGCACAAGCATTGAAGTCTTGCAACCAAGGTGTGGTTGGCAAGCATTGGTCAAGTGCCACTATAAAAGGCCCGTGGGGTAGAGTAGGAGGTGCTCACACCAAGAGTAGTGTATCAGG
Source organism: Dipteronia sinensis (assembly GCA_033220585.1). Classification (NCBI taxonomy): domain Eukaryota; kingdom Viridiplantae; phylum Streptophyta; class Magnoliopsida; order Sapindales; family Sapindaceae; genus Dipteronia; species Dipteronia sinensis. The sequence continues at coordinate 25,147,613 of CM065639.1, read as the reverse complement.
GGATATCACTAAGGATTGAACCAATAGTAGTGAGTGGTAGTGTCCATAGCCTGAGGTTATCTAGAATGAGAGTCCGAGTATCACTTGAGGGTATAATCTTTTATTCATATAGTGGATTTCTGTGATCGTCTGTGGCTAGAAGGATAGCCCGTGGTTTTTCCCTTGTTGAAGGGTTTCCACGTCAAAATCAAGTGTTCTTTATATTTCCGCACTTTACTTGATTTTGAATGTTTGTTTATGTTGGGTTAATTGTTATTAATATTGACTAATCAAAAAAATTGGTAATAATCGATTAACAACCCATTCACCCCCCCTCTAGGTTGTTAGGCACACGTTAAGAGTGTATTTTCATAAAGATGTTTTGTGTGTGCCAACTTTCAAAGTAGATCTTTTGTCTGTAAGCAAAATTACACAGGGGTTAAATTGTTCCATAACTTTCTATCCTTAATGATGTATTTTATAGGATTTGGCGACGATTGGTTTGGGTAAACAACGATGGGGCCTCTATTATCTTGTGGCATTGGCATCAGAGAAATCATCTTCCCAAGTCAAACCGACCTTTTACAAAGCCTATGTCTCTGCCGATACCTAGCATCAACGTCTAGGACATTTGTCTTCATCTCGGTTAAAATTTTTATCTCAAACTTTGTCAGATTTTCCTGTGTCATTTGAATAATGTATGCGATGTTTGCCCGTTAGCTAAGCAAACTCGTCTACCTTTTGGAACAAGTTCAATTTCAACTATTAAGCCCTTTTGTCTTCTGCATACTGATATTTAGGGGCCATATAAAATAACATAACTTACTGGTGCAAATTATTTCTTGACTGTGGTAGATGACTTTACTCGATATACTTGGATTTTTTTTATGAGACACAAACACGAAACACAAAGCCACCTTAAATCATTTTTTGCATATATTCAAACACAATTGAATACACGAGTGCAACAAATAAGAGTGGACAATGGGGGAGAGTTTGCATTCATGAGAAATTTTTTTCAAGAAAATGGGATAGTTTATCAACACTCTTGCCTCTACACACCACAACAAAATGGTGTTGTAGAACGCAAGCACTGTCATATCCTCGACACCGCTCGAGCTTTGAGATTTCAAGCTCATCTTCCACTTCGATTTTAGGGAGAATGCATTCTTACAGCTGTATATTTAATAAATCATTTTCCCACCAAAGTCCTTTCCAATAAAACACCATTTGAAAAACTTTATTCCAATTTACCTTCTTATTCACATATAAGAGTGTTTGGCTGTCTCGCTTTTGCTACATCAGTTCAACCTTCCACCAAATTTGATCCCCGCGCTCGTAAATGTATTTTTTTAGGCTATCCTAACAGACAAAAAGCTTATAAGTTATACAATGTTTTTACTCACAAAATTTCTACTTCTTGAGACGCTGCCTTTCATGAAAATGTCTTCCATTTCCAAATCAATTCATTTACACAATCTTGCAGTCCAACTCCCACTGGTCCAGTGTTGCAAATTCCATTAGTCATGGACCCGTTTGCTGAGCCTACATCAGATCCAGCCCATGTTCCTGACATAACTGACTCTAATTTACCAGGTCATGTTCCACCAATTTTGGACAATCCTTCTTCTTTTGATACTGCACCTCCTGTTGAGTAAATTACCTCCACCAATAGAACGACGTCACTTCCTCTATCAGGACCACCACTTCGCCAATCCTAACGTCACAAGACTCCATCAGTTCTTCTCACAAATTTTGTTGGTTCACAATTTACACTGCCCTCTACCGACCGTGCGTCGTTTTCGTTTTCTGGTCACACCAAAGGTACAAGATATCCCATTTATAATTTTGTCTCTTACAAACAATACTCACCATCACATCTTTCTTTTATTACCAATGTTACTAGAGATTTAGAACCCTTTAATTATTCAGATGCAGCTAGTGATCCAAATTGGCAGCAAGCTATGACGGGTGAACTTGATGCCTTACAGTCCAACAACACTTGGACCCTCACACCTCTTCCTCATGGCAAAGACCCCATTGGCTGTAAGTGGGTATATAAGATCAAACGGCGTTCCGACAGCACCATTGAACTTTACAAATCCCGTCTCTTGGCCAAGGGGTAAACTCAAACCGAGGGTATCGACTACCACGATACATTTTCTCCCACTGCCAAGTTACTTATAGTACGTTGTCTTCTTGCCATTGCTGCAGCTCAGAGTTGGACTCTTAATCAGCTTGATGTGCACAATGTATTTCTCCATGGCGACCTCCATGAAGAAATTTACATGTCTCCTTCTCCTGGTCTTCGACGACAGGGGAGAACTTGGTATGTTGCCTCAACAGGTCACTATACGGTCTCAAACAAGCTTCACGACAATGGTTTGCAATGTTTACTAAAGCTATACAAGCAGCTGGTTTTGTCCAATCCAAAACAGATTACTCCCTCTTCACTTGCAAAAAAAAGGAAGTCTTTTACAGTCTTATTAATTTATTTGGATGACATTTTGATCACAGGTAATGATAACAATGCTATTAAATCTCTGAAGCAGCTCTTACATACCAAGTTTCGAATTAAGGACCTTGTGGACCTCTAATACTTTTTTGGAATCGAAGTATCACGGTTCAAAAAGGGTTTATGTATCTCTCAAAGGAAATATTGTTTAGACATTCTTCAAGATAGTGGTGCATTGGGGGTGAAGCCTATCACTTTTCCTATGGAACAAAACCTCAAACTCTCTGATTCTGGCGATCTTCTCAAAGACCCGTCTCAATGCAGAAGGTTGGTGGGTCGCTTAATTTACCGCACCATCACGAGGCCCGACATTACCTATGTCGTTCATGTTTTAAGCCGATTCATGCATGAGCCACGCAAACCTCTTATGGATGCTGCACATAGGGTGTTGCGTTATCTTAAACATGCTCCAGGACAGGGGTTATTTTTTCTAGCAGATAACAATTTGAAATTGCAAGCCTACTGCGACTTAGATTGGGCAGGCTGCCCAACTACTAGAAGATCAACTATAGGGTATTGTGTGTTCTTGGGCAAGTCACTGATATCCTGGAGGGCCAAGCGACAGAAGATAGTTTCATTATCTTCAGCAGAAGCTGAATATCGATCATGGCAGGAGCTTGCTGCGAGCTCTCTTGGCTGAAAAGTTTGCTGCATGACTTGCAAGTAACTCAAACTAATGCAGCATTACTTCACTGTGATAACCAAACAGCTTTGCATATAGCTGCGGATCCGATTTTTCATGAAAGAACTCGACACATAGAGATGGATTGTCATTTCATTAGAGACAAAATACAAGACGGTTCAATCATTACAAAATATGTTGCTTCACCAAATCAGTTGGCAGACATATTCACAAAACCTTTAGGAAAAGATGCGTTTTCAGCAATTTTGGTGAAGTTGGGAGTTCTTGATATACACTCTCCGTCTTGAGGGGGAATGTTGAGAAGTCAACCATATCACTTATGTTCCGGAACCATATAAGAAACTAAATTAGTGTTAATTGCTAATTGATATTGTATATATATTTTGCCTTTCCTGTGTAACTAAATAATAGGGTCAACTCTAGGATACTCAATGTCTCTTTGTATAAAGTTTGGTTATTCTTCAATGAAAAATTATGTCAGAAAGATATATCATTTTACAAAACACCTATGGGTCGCAAATATAGCCTGATGATAACAGCACTTATCAACAATGGCCAAGGTCCCATATTCGAATCTCCTTCCCCAAATGAAAAAAAACAAAAAAAACAAATGAGACACTTGATACTTAAGTTATTTAAGTTATTGTTCAAAATAATAGCATGCCATTCTTACTAAGCACTAAATAGTAGTAATAATAATAATAATAATAATAATAATAATAATAATAATAATAAAAAAGCATCAACACATCCAGTCAAATTTGGACTCTTATGGCAATTTTTTTTGAGACATTACCGATTGAAAACAAAGTGGCTAATATTATGGAATATACTACATATTTATATATATATATATATATATATATATATATATATATATATAGTCACTCATAAGGGATCCATTATTTTAATTTCGGTAAGGACCTTGATTAAATCACATCGATTTTTATGAATTTTGATTTGAATTTCTATTGTGGATAATATGTTCAATGGAATGTATCTATCTATAAAATTTGAAACTTTTTTAAGCACCGGAACTATTTATCCCGATTTTTTAATATATCTAATTTTTTATTTATTATTTAAGATAACTAATAATTTTTTACTGAGATAAATTATCTTAATTTGTGCATTTATGATAAACATTTTAAATTATCCTTGAATATGATGAAAGCATAATAAAAATAAGAACAATGCTAGATATTCCAACTCATATCTCAACTTGTAACTTAGACAATTTAATATTTAATCCATATAAATATGATGAGTGAAATTAATAATAATTAATATATATATATATATATATATATATATATGTCAATTGACAAATGGATATATATATATATATATATATATATATATATAATATCCATTTGTCAATTGACACAAAACTAGTTGGGGCTCGGCTTGAATCCCACCAATAGCAAAAGTTAAAAAAAAATACTTGGTCTGGATAAGGAGATAGATAGATATTGTACAAAACACAAAACAAAACTAGATATGATAGGTCTGATTAAAATTTTGGCTATTAATTCAAGATTCAATAATAGTGTTTAAGGTAGTAAAACCCCTCACACCTACGCCACGAGGTCGCGGCTTCAAGTCCTCTCCCTATCTCTTTTTTCTTTCTCTCACTTCTTTCTATCATCTTTCTCTCATTTCTTTCTTCTCTCTCTGGTTTCTTTCTCTCTCTTCGTTCTATCGTCTCCTTTTCTCTCTTTATTTCTCGATTTTCTCTCTTTTTCATGTGATTTGTCACTTTTTTCTCTAGAATTTGTCTGTTATTTCTATCTCCAAAATTTTACACCAAAGATTTCGTGTTTTCTCGTTTCTTCTTAGCGAGGTAAGTATTCACAACCTATGATTTATCTTAATTTCATAGCTTAAAAACAGTAGTTGATGAAACTTTCTCTTGTTTCCTTCGGTTCATATATGGTGATATAGACAATGTGGTGTGTTTAATTTTAAACCAGAAAGTGTGGCTTGTTTAGTTTTAGAGATAAGACAGTGTTGCATGTTTAATCTAAAAGATTATGTGGCGTGTTTAATTTTAAAGATAAGACATTGTGGCATTTTTGTGCTGCGTGTTTAATTGCATGCATGTTTGGCATATTTAATTACATGCATTGTTGTGTTGCGAGTTTAATATATTTGATTTATGGCTTGTTTAGTTTCATGCATATAGCGTATGTCTAGTCTGATGCAAATGTGTTGTGTTTTGATAAATTTTTTTTTTTTTCAAAATACAGAAAATAGACGAAATTAGATTGGTAATAATGTACGGTGGTAGTTAGGTGGGGAACTATTATGAAGGTGGTGAAACAAAATTTGTCAAAGTTCCTAGAAATTTGGCGTAACCCGTCATGAATTCCCGGTGCTTCCCTTCTCGAGGAAAATTAAACAAATTAAACACGCAAGAAATAATTTCAACAAATTAAATCCAGTTTTCATCTGAACAATTCCATAAGCAAAATTTTAATTTAAACACACAAAGGGTTCAAATGTACAAATTAAACATGCAAAGGGTTCAAATTAAATACTCATGGGTTCAACAAACTAAACACCCAAGAAATATATCTACTTTAACAAACTACACACCTGGTTTTATCAATTAAACACGTTTGTTTCCAAATCCTGTTCAAACCCTAAGCACATTAAACATGATTGAAATTAAACATGAAAGAACGCAATCGAAAACAAAAAATAGAAACACATGAATGCAATCAAACACAATAATCGAACCGAAATCACATTCAACGCACAAAAATAAAGAACAAATAAACACGCTAGGAAGAAAAAATTCCAATTTCAAATTTTCTATCAAGAAGAAATTTTCTCTACAATCTTAGTGACTTCTGCAGATGAATCACAATTTCAAACCTAAAAGGTGTGTTTAAGGAAAAGAAACAATAAAGATAAAATCTAGATATGGCGGTGACAAAGGGAGAACTAAGAGACATGAAGATGGAATAAGGAAAAAAAAACACCACGATTGTGGCATTTTTTTTCCAAATAATTTTTTTTTATTGATTCTAATGCCTTTTAAAAACGTAATTATTTATAAAATAAAATATTTCCTTTTTATAGGAGAATTTTCTGACTAATCATATTATTTGTCACAAATTATCAAGTTTTTTAACTAATTGTGTCAATTATTTTTTTAAAGTCTCAATTGAAAAAAAAACATAATGACAAATAATAATATTTGTCATAAAATAATATCTACTGTGATACATTTTAAATTTGTCACAAAAAAAATGTGTCACTATAGGTCACTTTTTGGTAGTGTTAGTTATAACTATTTTAGTTTTTTCGATTGATTCTATAAAATTGATGATTCACTTGTTGTTCTTGATTTTTGCAATGGTAGTTTATCGTTAAGATTGATTTGTGTTAATTATATGTGATCAGAGCTTATGGTTACTTGTTCTTGATTTGTACAATGTTGATAGAGAACGATGACTTGGTATTACTTCACGAACTATCACACTGACTGGAGGTTCTCAAGGAGGTCCAGAAATGACGACGGAAATTGAAAGGTAGAATCTCCAATTGGAGAAAGTCGCCTACACCGAAATTGTTCCAGATTGTTTTTAGAGATCGAACAAAATATCAGAGATCAATGTGGAAATTACCGATTGGTTAAGCATGGCATGACTTACTAAGCGTGGAAACCATGATCGATAAATTTGAAGGTGGAATTAAAGGATGGGGCATACTTGCTTTGACTCTGCCAATCATTCAAGTTGTACGTCAATCCTCGAGTGCTGAGTCATTCTTATAAAGCATACAAAAGGTTTTGATGGGGTTTTATTTTGGCAGTCAAACTTAGGCCACTCGTTCAGTATCTTGTTTCAAGTGGCCATAGATTATGGTTTTAAAAACTATTCTTTCTCTGATGGTGCTGCACAACAATTAAGGATGCTAGTTTTGGTTACTCCGATACCTATGCCTCTGCCTCCACCTTCTCCATCGGTTGTTCCTCCTTCTCTGGCTCTGCCTTAGCCATTAATTATTTAGTAATAATTATTTTGTTTGATATTTATATTACTATTATATACTCTAGGCTAAATAAGTGTGGTGTGTTAACCATTCCTTTTCATTTGCATTAGGCTAAATGGAGGATTGGAATCTTTTGAACAACTGGAGTTGTAATTTTGGTGGGTGGCTTCTAGCTGTATAGGGAACTTAGACATGTTTTTTTTTTTAACTATCTTGCCTAGAAATTAAACGGATGGTGTATAATTTTAGCTATTTGTTTATTGAAGTTGTATTTTTGGCTTTATTCGATTCATGTGATCTTGTTTTTAATAGTATGTACTAAATCTCATACGTGTGGATTGTGAAAATGTGTTTATGCATGCGTCTCATTTTATTTAGTGGTGTAAATATGTGTCGGGCCTCAAGAACCTGGCCCGGCCGGCTTGCCAAGGATGGCAGGTCGTGCCTGGCATGACCCACAAGTAGGGTGTGCCGTGCCAGGTACGGCCCTCATGCTTGGCACGTGCTGGGTCGTGGTTCCGGAAATGGCGTGCCGGTCCGGCCTAGTCCGGCCTGGTCCGGTAAGCCAGCGTGCCATGCCCAAAGGTTGGCATGCAGTGCCAACCATTGGGCCGGTCGATTTCAATTTTTCTTTTCAAGAAACGGCTATTTTTTTTAACAAACAACTATTTTTTTAACAAACGGCCCGCAAATTGCAAAATGAAACGGTAGACGAACAACTTATTCAAAATTTCTCCAATTTATAAGTCGATGAGAATTCTGGCAGTAAGCAGGTCCAGAACTAGGTTATACATGTACATTTACTTGTAATACGATTGCACTATTTTTCCCTTGTCAAGTTTTTATCCCACCGGGGTTTTTTTGGTAAGGTTTTTAATGAGGCAATCATGTAAACATGTAATAGTGAAAGTCTGAAATTAATAAATAATTCTTCATTTCATAATTTCATCTACTTTTTATTTTCTCTAATATTTTATCTTTATTTATTCTTTGAATTATTTTATTAAATAAAATAATAAATCTATCTATTGTCAACATTTTTTTTGTTAGACTAAAATAATAATTAAGATAAACAAATTACAATTAGAAATACATAAGTTAAGTTGTTAAAACAATATTACAGTTTTAACAATTAAATTTAAATATTTAAAAAAATTTAAAAATATTGAAATGGGCCTTGGCCCTGCCCGTTTGACACAACCAAGCCGGCACAGCCCACTAGGGTGGTGTCACGTGCCGTGCCGGGCCCAAATTTTCCTAAACGGGTTTGGCGTACTGTGCCCAAGTGGGCAGGGTTGGCCTGTTTTTACACCACTTATTTTATTACATGAACTCTCACTTGCTTGTGGATTTTGTTTTGGCTACCGGATATAATGCATTTGATTAAAAGGAAAAGATTCACATGTATGTAACTTGGTGTATGTGTGTGAATGAAGTTGTGTATCCTTAGGCATTTGTATTTTAAATTGACCTTATGAAATTGAATCCTAATAAGCTTTGTGCTTTTTTGAAAAGTGTTAGCGATGATTTACCATAAAAACAAGATGTGGAACAGTAATTAGATTTTTAGTCGGTGTCTAAATCATTATCATTTTGCAAGAGGTAAAATTTGACTATCAATTTTTCTTGTATTCACACTAAAATTTATGTAACATAGTCGTAATTTTTTTTTTATAAAAATTATAATAAATTTGAGAGTCGGAGGAAGAAGGAATGTAATTTGAATCAAAACTCTTATTGATATGTATATAAAGACTTACTTGGTCAACTTTAACTTCGTCCATAATTAATTAATTAATAGTGATCAATAAAAATGAATTCAAGAATAATATCATTTCTTTCCTTGTAAAAAAATACGAACAAATAAAATAAAATTACAAATTCCTTTTATTTTGTAATTTGTAAAGTTACTTGCATAGATCATGACCGTGTCTAATTAACTATATGTAGTAAAATCATGCGAGTGGAGACAATAGTACTTCGTACTTAAATAGGAATGAATCATTGATTTTCATGCTTATGAAAGAGACATTTTGTTGATAAAAACAATTAATCAACACTATTTATGTTTATACTACTAAAAAATAATACTATTTATGTACAGATTACACTTTTTTATTAAGTCAAGATCAATTAATGATTTCTTCAAAAACAAAATCAATTAATGATTAGGAATGAACATTTCCTCAATGGGGCCCATCCCCATTTGGGGGCATTTTTTGACCCTCAAATGGGGTTTGGAGGTGGGGTGGGAGAACCTCCCCACATAACAATTTTCCCATTCCCCAATTTCCTAAATGGGGTAGGGGTGGGGTGAGGCAGATTTCACCATATATATATATATAAATACATAATTTTGTTTCTTTTAAAAAAATTTAACACTAACTCACGCTCACCTACTAACCCACCTATAAACACTAATGGTCTGTTTAATTTTTCCACTTAACACTTAATGACACTTAATGTATGTTAATAGGTTATTTCATTTGTTTTTTTAAGTGATAAAATCACTAAATGAGCTTTTAAAATCATTGGTTATGAAAAGTGAAAATTTTTCACTTTTCACTTAACAACAAATCAGCTGAATATATATCAATTTATTCCTACAAATCTGATCTAATTTCATGTTTTCTCTTCTCTCACAACCCTTAACCATATTAATATTTTTTTTTCTTCTCACGATTTAAATAATTTTAGCATCCATAAAACCTAGTTTTTTCAAGACTCCAAAATCTCCATTTGAATCAAACGTTTTTTAATTGTATTCAAACCTATTTCGACTTCTATTCATTTCGGTAAGGACCATTTTTTTCTCATAATTTGATTGGTTTTATATTATGAGTAAATTAGCACTTTCAAAAAAAAATTAACCGGATGTGCAAACAAACTTAAACCAATTTAACCATAAACTACATGTACTTTATATGTGTCGCAAATACCACGATATCATCTCTATATGCCCAAATGAGATACTCTCAAATTCGACTTTAATTTTGTTAATTTACATATATATATATATATATATAATTCAATTATGTATGTTTGTGGCATATTTATATGGTATGTCTACATTGATAGAGCATATAGATTTCATTGTGAATGTATAATTATATTATTATAATTCCACATATAAACATTGAACACTTTATTCGTGGTTTACTCTATCATGTTGTTATTTCTTAAAAGAAACTTCAATTAACTTATTTAATTTTTTTACTTTAAGGGGTTGTATTTTATTGGGAGATTTTTTTAATAAATTTGTTATTATATTATTAAATTATTGTTTTTAGTTGTCTAAAATATATTAAAATGTAAATATATAACAAATAATAGTTGAAATGGCATAGATGTAAAAATATTTATTTTCAGATATTTGTAATTTAAAAAAACAAACAACTTATTACTTATATTCAGTTTTTAGTGAAAAAAATCAAACATGTTATTCAGTTTCAGTTTTCAGTCACTATTCAGTTTTCAGTATAATTCAGCACTATTCAGTCTTCAGACGAAAAATAAAACGCAACCTAAGTCAATAACTTCATAGCCCATATATATCACTATAAATATTTATGTTAATTTTGGATTAAATTATACCAATTAAATATTTTAGATTTGATATTTTAATTATTTGTCGGATTGGATATTGAAATAGTGTGAATCAAAAGATTGAGATAACCAAATTTTAAATTCTAAATTACAGATTTCGACTTAAAAAATATTAGGATTAAAAATGAGAAAAATAGAAGATAGGAGTGCGGGCGGGGGAACCTCCCCAAAATACCCCGGGGGGTTTCAATTCCTTGTTTTAAAAAAACATCAATCAATGATCCACGAAGTTATAGTTGGTTGAACGATGATCCCTTCACATGATGCATAGAGCAATGAGAGTTCGGATTGGAATAATATACACCGTACCTCCCCCAAATTTCTAGTTTATAATAAATTAAATATATAAATTATTTACGGAGATTATTAATTTTCGTTTGAATACAAGAGAATTCGATAGTGAAAATTTACATTATCTTGCAAAATAATAGTGATTATTTTAGACATTAATAAATAGATCTAATAAGCGTTCATTCTCCTGTTATGTGGAATCTAGTCACCAAAGCATTTTAAAAGAAAACACAAAGTTTATCGGGATTCAATTTCATTAGGTGAATTTAACGCGTGCCTTTATCATTACTTTATTTATTTATGTAGGGGCATAGTGATTTTGTTAAGTTATATACTTTTCATTTTTTTAATTAGGAACTTTTATAAGTAAAGAGTAATTTTGTTAAGTTATATACTTTTCATTTTTTTAATTAGGAACTTTTATAAGTAAAGAGTAATTTGAATACATTTAAATAAGAGGCGATGATATCATTTGAACAAATTTTTGCGAAAGTCTAGGAAAATCTTAAAATTTATTTTACATTAGATTTTTCATAAATTTCAAAACCATAACACATGGGAGTTGGTTGATATCATTAATTGTTTTAATAAAAACGATTATTCATTCTCATGTCTTACCATTTATCCCTACTACTCTATCATGACATGTTATCCATTCTTTTGTTTTTAGTTGAAGTTAGGTCTTCAAAAAGGCATTTATAGATAACTAAGCTCATCACATCTTCACGTTAAGCTCCTCATATCTTCACATTGAGATTATTCATTCAAGCAGCTAGTATTCTCTAAAAATATATTGATCTTACACTTTCATATTAAAATCGTAGATTCAAATCATATGCTGACATAGGGTAAAAAAAAATATCGATCGAGAAACTTCACCTCATATTTGGATCAAACAACACGGCCCCTCCACCTCCACGTTTTCAAGTGGACACACACGTACACGGTTTCACAATAAAATCTTCTTTTATAAGTTTTTATTTTATAATAAAAAATTTCTCACGCAACTTCACACTCTCACTATATATAAATGATAAATCTAGCTAACTGTCCATCTCCATATTATAATACTCACTTTAATCACTTTCAAAACTAATATATTTGTACTATCTTCAAGAATTCATGGAAGCAACCAAATTCTTCTCTTCCAACCACTGTTTTCATCACCATCCTTCCCTTCTGACACGACCCATAAAAGCCCGAAAAACCTTGAACGTTTCTGCAGTTTGTAGTAGTAGTAGTGGATCGAATTCGAAGAAAAATGGAGGAGACTACGGAGGAAGGCTTGTGGATGAGAACATGATTGTGCTGAGAATGCGAATTCGAGAAAATAAAATGTTGGAGACAAGGAACGAGCCGCCTTCAAATTGGATGGAGTGGGAGAAGAGATATTATGCACATAATGGTTATAATGAGGATGTTTTTGAAGCATTAGGGTTTGTGCAGAACTGTTTGATGAATAATAGGCCTGCTTTGGCTTTAGGCTTGATTGCACTTTTGGTTATGTCTACTGGGGTTCTCTTGTTTCATGGTATTGAGATAGCTCAGATTATTATCTTCTTTTTGTTTCATTTAAGCTGAAGTGTACTACAAATTATTATACATGCAAAATAGTGATTTCTAATACATGTTTCCGTTTTTGCTTGCCAATAAACTTGTTTTTTTTTTCTTCCATACTACTTTAATTTTATTGAAACTAAATAAAGTATGTCAAAATAAAAAAGAAAGCTATATATGTAGACTATTTGTTACTTGGTTTTTTTTTTTTTTTTTTTTTGCTTTTTATACAACTATTTGTCATGTTGTCAAACATTTATAAAATATTCAAATTTCGTCGTATATCTAATTTTTTTTTAGGTTACCTAACGTTACTCTTTACTTTTGATATATATAGAATTATTTGAGAAAAGGGTCAAAAAATTAAATAGCACTTTTTAGGATGGGTGTTGTGCAAATAGCATCACATTAATAACTCTTGTTTAAATAACACTAAAGTAGGTGATGAGACCAAAATTCCCCCATTTATTTTTTTTCATCTTTTTTTTAATTCTTAAATTTCTACTTATTTCTCTCTCTTCCGATTCTCCCAAACAACACCTCTCTCTCTCCCTATCCTCTCAGCTCTCTTATTTCTTCCTCTTCCAAAACGTTCGAATCATTTTCGCTACCTTAAGTTCACTCATGTTTCAGCTTTGAAGATCGAACAATTTCTGGAAAACGAATGAATAAGTCTCGAAAACGCATAAGTTTCGAAAATTCATAAGTAAGTCTTGAATAATCGTAATAAGTCTCGGGTATTCATAAATTAAGTCTCGAATAATCATAATAAGTCTCGGATATTCACAAATAAGTCTCGAAATGGAACAAATAAGTCTCGAAATTTAAAAATAAATTCTCAACATCAGCTATTGTTCATTTTCTGAGATTCAACAAACCCAAACCCACCAATTCAAGATTTAAACAAACCTTATTCAGATTCATCTTCTCAGATTCGAAACCCACCATTTTTTTTTAATTTCTCATTTAAAAATCGAATCTCTCAAACCCCATTCAGATTCAAACTATTATTCATCTTCTCAAATTCAAACAAACCCCATTCAGATTCATCTTCTCAGCCGGAGCCTCACGACGACGTTCAGATCGAATCCGGCAGTGAGATCGGGTACTGCGAGAACGACGTCGATCGAACCAGCGCTCTTCTCTGGACCATCGCTCTTCTCTTTCTCTCTCCACCGCCATTCTCTTTTGTTATTCGAACTGAAATCAAACCCACAAGTCAAACACAACGATCGCGAATCGATCGACGGAGAATGATTGAGTTGGAGGTAGAAGATGAATGAGAGGAGAGGAAGAAAGAGAGAGATCGCCGGAGAGATTGGGAAGAGAGAGAGATCGCCGGAGAGATTGGGAAGAAAGAGAGAGAGAGAACGCCTGAGAGAATGGGAGAGAGAGAAATAAGACCAAAATTAAAAGTTAAATAATAATAAGTGGGGGTATTTTGGTCTCACCACTTATTTTGGTGCCAATAAAACATGAGTTATTAAAGCGGTGTTAGTTATACAAATTAAGATTGAAAAAGTGCTATTTAGACCCATTCCCTCTTTGAGAAAATCATGCTTCGCTAATTTCATTGAAACTAAAATTTCGTTAAGTGAAAAACGAAAGTTAATTTGGCATACATCTATAGTATTCAATGTGCATGCCGATGATACATACAAGTTACTACTGGAAACTATGAATCTGCCCTATTTAGTATATCAACCGTATATTTAATGTAATATATTCTCTAATTTTCAATTTTAGTCAATGATAACATTGATTATTTTCACCTCCATCCAATATGATTTGATGGTAATAGTGCTCATTCAACTTGACAATGTCATAGGTTTGAGCCACTAATACTGTAAATGAAAAAAAAATTGCTTTCTTAAATTATTTGGTTGATAATTATTTACCTATTAATAAGTCAAACACTTATGGGTCGCAAATATAGCCCGATGATAACAACACTTATCAACATTGGCCGAGGTCCCATATTCGAATCTCCTTCCCCAAATTAAAAAAAAAACAGCAAATGAGACACTTAATAATTAAGTTATTTAAGTTATTGCTTTCAAAATAATCGCATGCCATTCTTACTAAGCTCTAAATAGTAATAGTAATAATAATAATAATAATAATAATGAAAGCATTCAACACATCTAGTCAAATTTGGACAATTGGACTTTTATGGCAATTTTTTTTGAGACATTACCGAATGAAAACAAAGTGGCTAATATTATGGAATATACTATATATATTGAGTCACTCATAAAGGATCCATTATTTTAATTTCGGTAAGGACCTTGATTAAATCACATCGATTTTTATGAATTTTGATCTGAATTTCTATTGTGGATAGTAAGTTTAATGAAATGTATCTATGAATAAAATTTGAAATTTTTTTAAGCACTAGAACTATTCATCCCGATTTTTTTTTTTTAAATATGAAGGCATCAGAAAAATAGTCTAAATATAGAATAATTCAAGGAAAATAGTTATAGTGCTTGAAAATTTTTCAAATTTTATTAATAGGTAAATTTCAATAAACTCATCATCCACACAAAAAAAATTCACATCAAAATTCAAAAAAATCGATTTGATTATATAAAGATCCTTATCGAAATTAAAATAAGGGATCCCTTATCAGAGACACACTATATATATATTGGTTCTCTCATAGGGATTCTTTAAGTAAGGACTTCTATGAAATCAATCAATTTGAATTAATTCAATAGATGTCTTTACTTTATGTTAAAATAAGATATATATATATATATATATATATATATATATATATATATATGGACGAAGCAAGGATTATGTTCGAGGGGGGCACTGTTAAATAATGGGTTAAATCGACATATATCTTAGAAGTTATGTGTTAAACGAAACTTTAATTAACAAAATTGTTGTTTATATTTTAAAACATTAATTTTTTTATTGATAATTTAAGATAAATAATAATTTTTTATTGAGATAAATTATCTTAATTTGTGCATTTATGAAAAACATTTTAAATTATCCTTGAATATGATGAAAACATAATGAAAATAATAACAGTGCTAGATATTCCAACTCATATCTCAACTTGTAACTTAGACAATTTAATATTTTAATCCATATAAATATGACAAGTGAAATAAATCGTAATTAATATGTATATATCCAATTGTCAATTGACACAAAACTAGTTGGGGCTTGGCTCGAATCCCACCAATGATAAAAGCTTTAAAAAGAATACTTGGTTTGAATAAATAGATAGATAGATACTGTAAAAAAAATAAAAATAAATAACTAGTTGGGATAGGTCTAGCATTACTCTAAAAATAATATAGATTAAAATTTATGGCTATTAATTCAAGATTCAATAACAGTGTTTAACACCTACGTCACCAGGTCACAGGTTGAAGTCCTCTTCCTCTCAAAAAATACCCCTAATTTACGTAATATATATTTCAAAAAAAAAATATATAACAGTGTTGAAGAGTTGGAAAACAAATTGAAAATTAAACTGTACTACTAATATTTTCCTAATATCTAAAAACTATTTTAATAGTAAATTTTGGAATCAAATATATTTAATTATTTACCACATGATCAAGAGAAAATAATTAACAGTGTAATTTAAAATAGAATTAGAAAATTTAAATATAAAATAAGGGTAGAAACTATGGATGGCAATGGGTTGGGTTTGGGTCGGGTCCTAGTGAATCCAAACCCAGACCCGATTATATTGGTGAGTTTGGGTTCGGATCTAGACCCGCGGGTCCTAAGAACACTCAGACCTGTCCCCCGGATCTACGAATATATTCGGGTCCTGGTTTAGGCCTACTGACCCGCCAAACATCAATCGATCAAATAATGGTGTTCTTGAATTTTAATTTTTTTTTTGGATCAATCGTTCTCATCTCCTCATTAGTTCTCATCAGTTTTTTTTTTTTTTTTTTAAAAAAATTCGAAAAGAAATCTCATTCTATACATAAACCCTAAAACATTGTACAACTGAATGGAGAGAGCTTTATGTCTGTCTCTCAAGTCTCAACCCACCAAAAATCCCTATTAAAAAACATATTTTTCTTCTTTTTTGGCTTCTCTGATTCGGGTCTAGCCTACCCTTCAATCTAAGCACCAATATATATATATATATATATATATATATATATATAACCTAACCCACCAAGCTTTCTACACCAGTAACAACCTACCATGTCAGTTTCTTGCCGCGTCAAATGCATTTTGATCCTGGGATTCTCGCGGTAGATGTGGAAGTGTTGAACCTACGAGGGTTCCGATGACAGTGCCTCCTGGTCCAACGCAACCCCAGAAGAATTCAAGCCTCTTTGTGGAGACCTTGGATGCTTATAGTTTGGCTAGAGATCTAGACTCAGCGGTCGAAACTCAAAAGTGAAGACAAGAAGGGAATAAGGGATTCGTCGGATCTTGAGAGTTGAGAGTTATGACCGAGAAGGAAATAGGGATTCAGTTGTTGAACTGAAGGCAAGATTGCAAGCAGCCAGTCCTGATATCTCAGGGCCCAAGGCAAACCTATTGGTGTTTATTAATATTGGGTCCAATTTTAAAAAAATAACTAAAATAATGGGCCTTTTAAGTTAAAATATAATAACAATTTTCTCTATATTTTTATGGGTCTGGGGCGTGTGCACCTCTTGCACTAGCCCAGGGCTGGCCCTGATTACAAGAAGGGAATTAGGGATTCCGACCTATTTTTAAATTATTTTGTCCATGGGTTCAGGTATTGTTTTTTTTTTTTTACAAACCAGGACCCGATGTGGGTAGCATCATTTATACCCAGACTCGACCTGTAAACTAAATATTGAAACCCAGACCCGACACATACGGTTCGGTACTCGTGGGTTTGATTGAAATTGTCATCCCTAGTAAGAACATATAAATATAAATGGGGGGGGGGGGGGGGGGGGGGGGGGGGGGGGAGGGGAGCAATGGCCCCTCTGGTCATAAGGTGGATCCGGCTATATATATATATATATATATATATATATATATATATATATATATATATTGTCAGGCTATATCAACTCAAATTTATATTTCTCAAAAAAAAATTTATATATATGTATATTTGTCTTATAATTTTTCAGGGGATACCATATACTGAACAATATTATTTGGTCAAGATTTTTGCTGTTTTAGTATAGTTTTAGGAGATCCTTTAGAATAGCTCTTTGGTATTCATTGCAGACTCATGGTTCAATTTTGTACACTTTTTTCTTCAATCCTCAGTATTATGTTTTGAGTAGACTAAGCTTTATGTAAGTTCAACTCTTCGTAACCTAAATGTATATAAGGGATCTTACAAGACTCTGATCTTATAAATTTGCCCTACTCTTGGTAGCAGCCTCCTATATTATGATATCATGATGCTGTATTGTTCAATTTGCCATCTTCTTCGCATCACTTGCAGAATCCGACACCAAGTTTTCGTATGATTTATCTTACCACTTTGAGTCCACCTTTTTCAAGGGAAACAAAGAGGAAGTTTGAGAGTGTCTACTCTAGAAGCATCATGAACACTCCTGACTCTGGCTAAGTTTTCCAATACTGGCATTATTGTGGATCTGAAGATCCCTTTGATCTTGGCTGTACTGTTGCTCCTCATGCCTCTAATGATGACTGATGCACTTTTAAATAGTCCAAAATTCAATACCTTGTTTAGGTTTTCACCCAAAGATTCTTGATTGTTTCCTTACTTTAGTTGTATACATTGTTGAAAATGAAAACCAATAATTCATTTTAATTGTCTTTTTAGACTTTCTATTGAAGAATTAGTGGAAAAGTTAAGTTACTTCATAACTAATATGTATCATGTTGTTTGTAGATCAAAAACAATCTGGTTCGAATCTGTAAGAGACAGAAAGCAACAAATAAAAACAAAACATTAGAGAAATCGAGGCATGTGTTTCACACGATGTCCTTAAGACAATTTTACCGGCTAACACCGTATGTGTATGGCGATTGTCTCCCAGGATATAACGACTTAAACAGGGCATTTACAGAACATAAACCACTCTCAGCGAACTCTAATTGAATTCAAACTTACCAAGCACAGAAAGAGAAGAACAAGAAGAACGAGAAGAGAGAATTTTATTTACTCGAAATTTTGTGATTTTCAGAATGTGTATTCTTTGAAGAGTAGACTAGGGTTTTATAGAAGAATCGAATCAATATGGTTCAATAGGATTGATATGGAAATAACCTGATAACCACTTTTTTAATGATAAAGGAAATTAATTAAGGAATAATCTCCAAAAGAGATCTATTCCTAATTAAATACCGATTCTATTTTTTTAGTGATCAAGTAAATATTAGAATCTAAAACGAAATTAATACTTTCCTTATCAATAAAACGTATGATAATGAGAGCGTCGTTGTGCTCTCATCAAAAGATATTTTATACGTCTAACCTCATGGGTGTTAGTGACTAATAACTAGTATAGCAGCAAGCAAGGGTATCGTTCCGTAGGGAGGAGTTATCCATCGACCGTATCAAATTTTAGTGTTTATTGAAATCATGTAAATAGAATACGGATGTGGTGAGAATGGTGTTTGTGAGGTGTAGGCATATTGGGGATGTGTGTGCAAAGGAAATGTAAATAAAATGAATGCAAATAAAAACAAAGGGAATATGGAGGGGTGAGAATGGTGTTTAAAGTGACAAATACTAAAAGGGTGGATTGGAGAGATGTAGGATAATGATCACACAAGGTTCAATAAGCTTACCATACATAAGTGCACAAATAATGGTTGTTAGGCAATGAATGACATCCTATTAGTTAGGGGCTTATTCTCACGATTAATGGATTCCAAAACCAAATCATCTATTATTACGAATCATTCGTTGATTAAGGAATACCGAAATATAATCAACACTCCCCAAAGGAATACCGAACCCAAATCATCTTTTACTTTGTTGTGTTTGCATTTTTGTAATTTTCAGGTGCATAGGTACATGCACGGAAGATGATCTTTGAGAGGCGAATTAGTTCCAACCATGGATGCCTCTATTAGAAGATTGGAGACCCATGTCACTCAGATTGCAGATGCTTTGCATAAGCAAGACAAAGGAAAATCTCCAAGAAATAATGAACAAGTGAAGCTAATGGAGGTATTTCAGAAGGGGTGTGAGAAGTTGGTATAACATGAGACAACACAAGACATCAAGGAAGTTTCTGAAGACCTTGTGAATGAGGAGTCAGATGAGTCAAGGGAAACTAGTTATGTGAAATTAGAGTATCCAAGTGATTTCATCATCCCAGTCACTATAGGAGAGTTAGGAAAGATGAAAGCAGTGCTTGATATGGGGTCTAGTGTCATGATGCCTTTGAAAATATACAAGCAATTGATGATGCAGTCCATCAAGGCCACTTCCATGAAAATTAAGATGGCAGACAATTCTCCAAAGACTCTATATGGAGTGGTTGAGGATGTGCAGCTGGGTATCCATGGACTCAAGGTTCCAGTGGGCTTTGTTATATTGGAGGTCAAGGAAGATGAATCCCATAAGAGGGATTGGAAATTGCTTTTGAGAAGGTCATTTATGGCTACATCCGGGATAGTGGTCAATATAGTGTCGAGAAGATTATCCTTCAGCTGCAGTGGAAGCAGTGTTGAATTTTTTGTTGACTGGTCTGAGTAAAGACGAATGGAATGATGTTTTGTCTTGGAGGTGCCGAAGAGCCAAAAGATGGAAAGCAAACTTTGTGTCTTAGTGAAGGTATATGAACTAGTTTCGGAGATGGAAGAAGAGCATCAATATGGTGTTCAAGAAAAGGAAGAAATGAAGATGGAAGAGGTGGTAATTGAGACCAAATGCTCGAAGAGGTAGCTAGAGTCTATGAACTTAAGGAGGTGAACAAGAAGCTACAACTTGAGTTGAAGCTTCTCAAGGTAGAATATGGGATTCTAAAGAAGAAGGTGCAAGAATTCTCCACTCTCAACTAGGAGTTGGGAGAGCAACTTCAGAAAATTGAGAAAGAATCGCATCACCTAGTAGAGCTTGCTAAGCTTTCATAAGAATTTGAGGAAGAATATGCTAGGAAGACTAGAAAGTTGATGATGGAAGTGGAAAAGAAGCTAACGCCTTAAACGAAGTCAAGGAACAATTGAACAAGAACGAGGACGCATTGAAAATTGCCAAGGTCAAGGAATGTGACTTCATAGTCCAACTTGACAAAATGGAAAGGGAGGTGAAGACACTTTAAGGGAACTTTAAGGGAGCCATCATCAAAGGCCTCATGGCAATGTTCAAAGCGGGAGTTTTCTCTACTACCCTATTACTTGTTTATTTTGTTCCAAGAGAGGGCACACTAAGGCCCATTGTTATAAATTTCAAAGGTTTAAGAAAAATCAAAATAGATCTACAAAGAACCCCACTAAAGTTAAGAGAATATGGGTTAGAAAAGACCTAGTGGACCAAGTGAGAACTAAAGGAAAGGGGAAGTTAAAAGATTCATCGGCACCCATTGGGTGATTAGTAAGAATGTACCTCCCCATTCGGTCGAACCACCTTTGGTTGACCCGAGTCCCACTTTGCATGCATAGAATTGAACATTTTTAGGAATGTGTAGAGTTCACAAATTATTTTCTTTTGCAAGATAGAGTCACCACTTCTTAGTGATAGTTCGTGTTTATTATGGATGGGTAGTTCTAAGTGTGGAGAAAATTCTTTGTGAATTCTTGTTTTAGGTTTTTTAATGAGTTTGTCATGTTTGTTTTTGTTGATTAAATATGATGGATTAGGCAAAAGTAGTTTATGAATGAATTGTTTTGTGCAGAAAATTCGGTCAAATGTAAGGAATCCAGCAAATTAGGGGAAAGAAACATGAGCAAGGGAGTAGCAAGGGGCTACAGTGCACGGGTACCTTACCCGTACACTACCTGCGCTACACCCGCACGGGTACTTTACCTGTGCTATACCCGCACACTGGGACGTGTCTATATATAGACATGTAACTTTCAAGTGAGTCCTACCACGAACTCAATTAGAAAATTTTCATTTTTCCCTCGTTCCGAAAGGTAAAACTTGCCCTCCATGTTTCCAATTAAAGACCAAAAGGTATGCCTATCAATCTTGATCTTGTTTTACTTATATTCCGTCCTTGAATTCCACATACTTCCTTCTACAACCTCTCACTCACACGCCTAAAATTGGGGATTTATTTTGAACCACGAAATTATGCCATATTTTGTTTCATTATTGATAAATATATGTTGGGTTCATGGATTAATGCATGATTGAAGGGATTTTGGATGGTGATTGAATGGAAATTGTACATATATGTGAACGAATTAGAATTTTAGGGTTAGTTTGATTAATGCAATTAATGGCAAGATTACATGATTGGTTTTGGTTTAATTGTTGCATGAAGCATATTATAATTGTCCAGGATCGAATTTTGACACAAAAACTAATTGAGTTTTATCCCTTGTAACATCAAATTAAGTCGTGCTTCACGATCCAGTTCCGGGGAAGTGCGCGGGTACACTACCTGCGCACTACCTGCATACTTGGCAGTTAGGCTGCTTGCACAAGTTCAAAATTTAATGATTTTTCCATTATATCTTTGCTGCATTCTTGTGTCTAAAGCACAATGTTACTTTTGTAGATGGCAAGCAGAACCAAGGCTTTGGCAAAGAAACTCGGGGTGAGTGGGAAAAGGAAAAAGAAGACACCCGAAGCCCCACCATTGTCTCCCTGCACTCTGAACAATTAATTTGAGAGCCGTCTATAGTATTTCTCTTAACAGGATATAGTGGAAGAGCGAGGGATAGCTGTGTCTGAGCTTGCAAGTACTCATATCCCTGAGATGGTAAAACATAAGGGGTGGCAAACTTATGTTAGTACCCCTCCCAGGTATTGTATGAGGGTTACGCAGGAATTTTACGGTGGAATGATACATATTGATTTCATTCGAGGTGTCCCAGTAATGGTTAGAGGAGTGGAGGTCCATATGACTTTGGTTGACATCGGGAGATATTACAGAGCTGAGCTTCCAAGTGACCAAGCATTAGTAGACCAGATGAGGGATGATGTCACTTGGGATAACAGCTATGTGAAGCAAAATGTAGATGTCGCAAATGACTTGGTGATCATGCTAATGGATTTTTACGGTGACTCCAACATACCCAATCAAGCACACTAACTTGAAGATTGAGCTGGGATTCTGGAACATCTTTACATCACACTTTCTTAGGCCCCGTACCAACATGACCAATGTCTCTTTCGAAAATGCCACCATCTTACATTGCCTCCGACACAATCGACATCTCAACATTGGCTTGCTAGTGAAGGCAGAAATACTTGCATTAGGGAGCAGAAGGATAGATAAACAAGCTATAATTTTCCCTTGCCTAATCACAGAGTTCTGCATGATAGCTGGGGTATATTTTGGTGGTGATGCTTTGGAATGGACCCAAGGTGACCTTAATCTACATACACGGTGCAATTTGATAGCGGAATGGGACCTAACTAGCCGAAGGAGGAGAACATGGAAAAAGATAACCAGAGTAGGGACATGTTCAAATACATAGCCACATTAGGAAACTGATGACACAGATCTTGAGCAAGAGTAGATGGATTATGATCAGGGAGCCCCAGCTCATTAGCAAGCTGCTTTTGTTGGTGGAGACTTTCAAATGCCTTGGCAGATATTGAATTCAAGGATGGCAGGCCTTCAAGGCTTAGTGGAGCATATAGGCTTTAACTTTACCAAAGGAATGAAAGATAGCAGAAACAAGTTCAGGGAACTCCATACAAAGGTCATGGACAATATTGAGTACCTTTGGACGAATATCATTGGTAGGCATGATCTGAACTTAGAGCCATTTTTCAAGGAAGAAGAAGAGGACTGCCCGACCATCATTTTCCACAGGAGGACCATTGATCGTGTAAGTGCCTCACTTTATGATTGGCTTATTTCATTGACAAAATTATAATTGGGGTTAATCATTGTAAAAGGGTAGATTAGGAATTGAAGATCTTCCATTGGACTCCAAGTGCTTCAAGGAAGGTAGATTACTTGACTTTGCTTTTACTTGAAGGGATATAGTTGTACATACTCAGTTGCATGCATTATATTCTTGTTTACATGTAATTGGATAATGTATTGTATGCTATTTATCACACTCCACACTTGCACATATTGCACATTACTTAGTGTGTTGATTCTGCTTGGAAAAGAGAGTTTCTTCTCTTACCGCGACCTACACCACATGGCAGGCGCTGCTTGCACCACGGCATACAGAGCAGTAAACATCAGTTGGCCCATGCTGCCTTGACCGCGTCCTGTACACATGTACGCCCAGTGGTCCCTGACGCGGTAAACATCAGTAGGCCCCTGCTGCCTTGACCGCGGCCTGTGCACTGCACGCACAGCGGTCCCAACCGCGATGTTGTCCAGTAGGCACACTGCTGCGTGTACCGCAATCTGGACAACTTGCCCGAGCCGCGGTACGCACAGCGGTAATGACGGGATTTTGTTACTGTTTTTCAAAACGCTGTCATTTCGTCAAGGGCTTCATATATATATATATATATGCCCTTTCCTCTTCCTTGCCTCCGTAGAGCTTCATAATCCATTCTCTTTCATTCCTCTTAGAGCTCAAGAGTGTCTTGCAAGAAAAGATAGCAAGAAACCATTTTTATTGTCCAAAACCCAATCACCCATCATTCATTCATGGTTCTATCATCATCTAGTTTCATCTAGGATGTTTCTAAGCATGGGTCTTCATCAACATAGCTTACTTGGTATGTATAACACCACTCTCATCCATCTTTGTGTTCTTGCTTAACAAGAAATCTCTTTTATGTTTCTTTTGCATCTAGATTATAATTTTTCATTATAAATAGAGATTTTTGTTGATGTTTGGTTTGTTGTATTGTGATAGCTATTGCATCTAGGAATGCTTTGATTTCATATAGCTAGGTTATATGTGTGTCATATAGCAACACTGATATCTAGGATTGTTTGAAGCATTCATACATGACTAGGTAAGCATTAAATGTGTTGACCTTGCATTTTATGCATTTAGAATATCATCATATTCACTTTAGGTTTCATGTCTCTTCATTTAAGAGTTAAGTCTTGTATTTGCCTTTGGTAGTATACAAGCAAGAGCCTAAAATCACTATTATAGGCCTGCGGGTAGCAAGGACGGATTAGTAACCGATTAGGTGTGATGTGGTCAACCTAGGTTGTAATCGTTTCTGTAAGTAGTGGATTTAAGGTTTCGATTGGCGATTAGGCCCGTGAGTTTTTACCCAGTTGGAGGGTTTCTCACGTAAATCATATCATTGTGTCTTTTTGTTTATTCCGTATTTTTATTATGGCAATGATTGATTGTGTTAGAGATTAGGGGTTGTGTTGTTTAATTTTGATTAATCAAAAATATGGCATTTAATTTAATTAAAACCTATTCACCCCCCCCCCCCCCCCTCTAGGTTAGTTTTATCACTCTTAGTGTATTTTCAGATCGATCCCTATGGAGATGAGTATCTGGTAGCACTAGAGAGATCCAAGAGGGAGTTTAAGGAGTGGGCCTTGAGCTGAGGTGGACCAAAAAAGCAAAGGACCAACAGTTGACAGAGCAGAGTTCGAGTCGGATGATGAATGATTTCCTTGCCTTTCATGCACTCTATTTCTTGCCAGAATATTTGAACTATTTTGGTTTTCACATTTGTTATTCTTTAGGTTTTGAAGTGGTTTATATTCTGCACTTTTATTACCTTTTAGTATTATGCTTAGCTTTTAAATAACTTGTGTGGATGATTTGGATAATTGTGGATGATGATTAGCATTGAGAGAAACCTTTGATATTTGAGATATATTTTTTTTGTGGTTGTTGATATTTTTGGTTAGATATTTGTGCTCAATGATAGGTTCTTCATCTCTTGGATTTGACACACCAACAACTTGCAAGTCTTGGAAGGACGAGCAAGCCAATAGTGCTCATAAAATGGGCAGGAATCTAATCCAATATGGGATTACATGAAACAACCACCTAGGTTTCATTTCTTAATCTCAATGTTGAACTTTAAATTTTACCTATCTTTATTTACATGGAGTAATTTTGAATACTTGTGGATATTGTGAATGAATGAATGATGTGGATATAATTGTTGATATAATTTTGTGAGTGTGAATGAATGATCATATTTTGAGCTTGTAGATAAACAATTTTGGTTCCCAATTTTGCATTTATTGATTTATCTATTTTTAGATGATGAGATGAGCCGAAGGCTCTTTTGAATACATTTGTGAGTGTATAGGTTAATTTTGAATATATAGCCCCATTTGGTTTGAGGGTGTTTTGTTTGATCACATTTTCTACAGGTCTTTGAACATATAGTGATATTCGGTTTCGTAGTCATCATGACCCCATTTCGTCAATTTTGGTGAAAATTGCTTAATGATTGGTTTGAACTTAATGTCATATCGCATGATTGCCTTATTTTATATTGAGCCATGTTTGAGTAATTTTATTTTTGTGGGCTTTGATTGTGCATGATTAGTGCCAATGTTTGTTGTGTTTTATGTCTAGTTAGGTGCGCACTGCTAGGCCGGGCTCTCTTGTCTTCAACATTGAGGACAGTGTTGGGTTTTAGTTTGGGGGTGTAGTCTCCTTTTCGAGTTGTCTTTTTTGTTTTTACAGTCATTTTTGGTCATAATATTTCCGTTTTTTATCAAAAGTTTTCAAATTGTCACATGGCTAGAATTTTCGAGCTTTATATAGCTTGGGTGTGATACCTTGAGCGTGTGCTTTTGGCGAGTGTATGTATGCACATAGAGCTTGTGTAGCAGCTAGTTGTCATTCTAGGGTCTCACTTGCACCACATGGACTAGTCCCATCCTTTTTGTGCTTAAGTTGAGGGGACTCTGTGCTCTTGTGCCTTAACCTAATAGTGGAGACTACCCGAGAGTTCACAAATAAAAGCCTTTTAAAAAGCACATTTGAGTGTTTTTCATTTATATTCTTAAACACTTTCCTTGTCATATATGTCACATGCCATAGGACATACATTTCATACATATAGTGGATTGCGTGATGGATGCATTCATTCTCTTGGGAGACTAATCGTGGAAATGATCTTAGGCAATGTGTGTGAACTTAACTACTTAAAATGCCAATACACATTCCTATGTCCCTTATGTGTGCTCCATAACCAAATTTGAGGCCAAATACTTACCTTTCATTTGGAACCACAATGAACCATATAGCCACAAGCCAAACACAAACCAACCATTTAATTGCCAATCATGGGGGGGGGGGGGGGGGGGGGGGGGGGTGGTGTAAGGTGGTTGAAAGGTGTAACTCTTATATGAAATTGCGTGTAATTAGGTGATCATGTAAATGTGCAAGCATGGGCTCATAATGTAAAAGTGCAAAATTTGCACTTAGAGCCAAATTGTCAAATGTAAATGTGCAAATGCAAAAGCAAAAGAAAAAGAAAAAAAAGAGAGAAAGAAAAGAGCATTGAAATGTAATGGGTAAGTACTCACAACATTGAGTACAATTATGTAGCACTAGTGTGTATGAAAGTAAATGCTTAGATGCTAGTGTGTAAATTGTTGTAAGTAGAGCTAAGAATATGGGGTGTGAGTTTGTGTGAGTTATTGCATGATTGGTGATCTTTGAACTCTAATTTTTCCTATTTTCTTGTTTCACCACATTGAACCCCATGGCCCTATTACAATCAAAGAAAGTCCTTTTTGATCCATGATGAGTCTTGATTGGTAATGTTTGTTGAAGTATGATCTTCCACGTTCATGGCATAGTGAATACTTCATAGGTTAGTTCACAGATATTATCGAATTTTCAATTTACATGTATGCATTGCATTATATTTCTATGCACAAATTCCATATTTACACACCTTGTTTGAGTGTGAACTTAAGACTCTGAGTGGAAAGAAAAAATAGACTTCATGAGAGGCTAGAGTCGAACGAATTACGCTCTAGTTGTAAGAGTGAGTAGTTCTCGATATAAGAGCACTCTTGGTGTGGGATTTGTGTGCGTGTGAGTTCCCCTTGAGTGCCTTCTAGTTGCTATATAATATATTGCATATGTATATTTCTCTGTATCATACATCTTTGCATCTTATCACCGGTTGGAAATGCGGCTATTTGAATTATTTGTTTGGAGTCTAGGAACTTTTAGGTCGAGACTTTGTTTTCATTGTTATGTCTTTATTTGTTGTGTTGAGTTTACTCGAGGACGAGCAAAGGTTTGGTTTGGGGATATTTGATCGCGCCAAAATTGTTATATATTTTGGCCCTCCTTCCTTATTATTTGTCTCCTTTTCATGTGTTTTTGTGTGTCTAATGGCTTGTTTAGTTCAATTGCAGGCATTTGGCACAAATCAGGCGAGGAAATCGAAAATTGGGATTTTCATTCGGAAAAGGGGCAAATTGGCTTAAAAAAGAAGAAATTGAAGGCCTTAGTGCGCATGTATTGCACGGGTACCCTACCCATGCACTACTAGACATGACGCCGGTTCCGGTTCCTGTTCGGAACCGGCGGTTCCGGTTCCGGTTCGAAACTGGCGGTTCCGGTTCGAAACTGGTGGTTCCGGTTCCGGAGGGACTGGAACCGGAACCGAAACCGGCCTAGGCCGGTTCCAGTTCCGGTTCCGGTTCCTCCGGTTCCGGTCCGGTTCCACCAGTTCCGAACCGGAATCGGCCCTTTTTTTTATTTTTATTTATTTATCATAATTCATTAAAAAATTAATCATATAAAAATGTAATTGGTAAATGTATTTTATTGTGTCACCCGCAAAATAAAATTAAATAAATAAATGACAAATTAAAAAATAAAATAAAATAAAACAAAACCAAAAAAAAAATAAAAAAAAAATATTAAAAAGGAGGAACCGACCGGTTCGAACCGGAACCGAACAGCCGGTTCTGGTCCGGTTCTAACCAGCCGGTTTCTCTCTAAAAGGAACCGAAATCCGGAACCGGCCGGACCGGTTCTAGAACCGGAACCGGTTTTTTCGGTTCCAGTTCCGGTTTTTGGACGCTGGTTCCGGTTCCGGTTCGGTTCTCCTGTTCTAACCGAACCGACGTCATGTCTACGCACTACCCGCACACTACCTTTGCACCGAAGAAAGGGATTCTGAGAAATCCTCAGTGTGCGGGTATTGTATGGGTACCTACCCACATACTACCCCACAGTTGCCCAAACCAGGAAGCAGATAACCAGGTCAAGCCTAATGTGCGGGTACTGAGCGGGTACCTACCCGTACACTACCCGTACAAATGCCGAAAACAGGAAGCTTGAAGATTAGTGCGCGGGTACCTTACCTGTGCACTACCCGTACACCACTTGCATCAGGTGCAGTCACATCAACATTTTCAGACCTATTTCGGGACACCTATATATTGATCCGTTTCTGATTTTTGAAAAATGTCCAGCAGACCATTTTTACATCACTTTCTTTCTCTAGATCTAGGAATCATATTCTCCCACAAATCCAACCCAATCCTTCACCAAATCCTACACAAATCCATTCCTATCCTTTCATTTTCACCCCAATTTCATTTCTAACCTAACCCCATAGCAAGGAGCTTGATTTGCTGCACTTTAGAGAAGAAGAGGAGCTTGAAGACGAAGAGATTTTAGCATCCCAATGGGTCTCTTATTATCTTTTGTGTAATTTTTATGGATAGCTAAATCCCCTTGTTGGAGTTGATGTAATTTATCATTGATTGTGGGCTCTCCATCTTTTTACCTATAATTTGATTATTATTCTCATTCATTGTGCTTAATGAGTTTGATGTCTGTAAGGATTAAGTAGGAATCCCAACTCTTGGTTTGTAGATTAATGTTAAATTTCTTGATTGTTTTAAATAATTGGGTTAACCATCTCCTTGGATTGGGTAGGCATCCCAACTCTCAATCTAAGTTGAGATACACACTTTAGGTGACAAACTAGCTATTTTGATTGGGAAAGATATGTTGTGTGCATCTCAATCCAACACATCTTGGCAAAAATCGTGGAAGGAGTGGACTGTGAGCATCTCAATCCAATTCATTCCAACTATTCTAAATCTATCTAGACTTAATTGGAAACCCTCTTTAAACCCAATTGGCCATCCCAATCATTATTGTGTAGAAAGAGTTAAGTGATCTAAGAATCACATTTAAAATTAGATTTGCCATAATAAATCGAATTGGTTCTTAATTGATAAGTGGAAGGCCCACCGTTTGTGCAAGATTGCATTAACTCTCACATCATCCTATCGTATCTTATCTATCATTTTCCATTATTGTAGTTGTTAATCTTAGTTTGCATCGTAGTTGTTAAATTTCATACAAAGCTCTACATGTTATCTCTTTTGCTAGTTTAGTACTAAAGTTCAATTTAATCATAACAAATTGATCGATCCCTGTGGACGATACCCTTAATTTCCACCATACTTGTTCTTTACAAACATTTTAAGGCATTTAAGGTTTATATAAATATTTTTGACTGATATTTTCTAACGGACAAAAACTGACCTCGTCACCTGAGGCGAAGAAACAGATGTTGTTCAAACATCCAATTGGCCAAAGGTGTCAAAATGACGAATCTCCTTGAGCGTTGGTGAATCCTTCACACTAACCTTTTTCCATAAATTCCACAAGCAGACCAAGATCCTACAAGAGTTAGGGTCAGATGAGGGAGTGTAATTCCAGCATCCGTAAAAAATCTGGCAATATAAAGCTGGATTGACAAGGTAATTCATGAGGTGAGCAGGGTCCCATCTATGGCGACGACACCCGTTGGTGGATGCCAGAAAGCTCGAAATTCATCAAGAAAGAGGTTGACTTAGTGAGGAGTGTCGAACCTATTGGTATATTTGACGATCTCCCAATCGGTGACCGTATTAACCTTAGGATCATAGGCGGAAGGCTGAGTGGCAGAAAATCTCAGAAGATGCGCCCAACACCTTTCTTCAACGTCCACTAGTCAAATGGTCTATGATAGAATCTTCAGGTCAATCGGAGAATAAGCTTTAGCAATGGGTTTGCTACCTTGAATAGTGCATGCTGATCTTGTCATTTCTAAGCAACGTTTGATAGAAGAAACAGTGGGGTTAGCATGAACAAAATGAAATTCAGGTTGTGGAAAAGTGTAGTCAACATTAAAGCTATAGGCTGGGTTTGAGGAGTGAAAACTTGTGGATAACTTCTTAGTATAGACTTAATCTTATCAGCAGTTTCTTTATCACCACTCTCAATAGCCTGACACAATAACTCACCGAAACCATGACGAGTGTAAGGTTCCATGAAAACTGACCTATTATTTCGAGATGAAGCGAAGGTGAAAATTTTGATCTTGGTAGAAAATCTAGGTTTCCATGATGACAAAATCAGAGAATTTTGAAGAAGACTTCAAGAGAACAACATCGTGAGAGTTAAGATTTGGTTTTTCGAAAGAGAAAAATTGTGTGGAAATTTTGAAGTAGCGGGAAAATGAAGAGTTTTCAACTTTTATAGATGGTGCTGACATCATCCCACACCTGGGAAAGATGTGCGTGTTGGTGGGGGTTGGTTCACGTTCCATGAAAATTACCACCCACGCACCCACTAACAAGAAGTATGATTAGTTGTCGCAAGTCCAATCATCTTGTCAAATCAGTTGAGCAAATTGAATGTCGTGATTGAAATTAAATGCTTAGCTGTTAATACCAGACCTGCACCAATGAGCTACAAAAAAAAAACCTTAAAGATATAATTAAATATATCTCATCGAGCAAATCTTCTTTGAAAACCAAACATGGCGTTTGATGCAAATATTGAAAGGGGGGAGGGGTATTGTTATTGGTAAAATTTAAGGGACTGACAGGTTAGCATAATTACTGGAGAAAGCGGTGATCAAATATGCCACGTCAGCAAAGTCAGCCAGACGATGCCAACTCGAGTTTACCATTAATTGACTTTAAGTCCCGACGAGATCCGGTTAGGTTTATCTGATCGATCGGGAAAAGATAACCTAACCACATTCATCAGATCTATTGGGTAGAAATAATCTGATCAGGTTCAACTAGCCGATCAGGTAGAGAAACTTGGTCGGGTGAGACAACTAATCAGATGAATGTTACACTGGTCGGGGTTGAGTAACCGATCAGGTTTTTCCCTTTTAGCGTGTGATTATCCTTACAAAGTGAAATCTTTCCCTCGCCGTCTCCTGCAACCGTGGTTTTTTCCTTTTTGGGTTTTCACGTAAATCTATGTGTTTTGCATGATTAAGAATAACTATTCTGCTTTACAGTTTCATTAATAATCGTATGAACGTTGTCGGATGCGTGGCTTTTTCCATAACCAAAAAATCACCGTCAACACTTTCATTCATAATTTTTCATAGAGTTAGTTAGAGAAAATTCCATTTGAACAGTCGGCGACCCACGAACACGCGTATAGAGACGACGATTGCAACAACGACGACAGCTTTAAACCGTAGACAACGACCTAAGAATCCTCCCAAGGCTGTTGTTATTTGGTCTAGATGTTATGTGATGAGTTATTTGGTCTAGATTATATGTTGATTAGGGTTTGATTTGGTGTTGGAAGTGTTTGATTGTTGTTAGAGTTACAATTTTATTGGTTATGGTATTTTTTCTTTCTGCAGCTAGGGTTTGGGATCGGTGTGGTGGAGAGGATGAAGTACAATAAACCAAGACTGAAGTTAACAGTTTCCGAAACTTATTTAAGTTTTCTAAGACTTAATAGGACGTATACAAGACTAATATTTGCATATCCAAGACTTATTTGTCGTCTCCGAGACTTCTTTTTTCTTATCCAAGACATATTTTTTCATTTCTGAGACTTAATGAGACTTATCCAAGACTTACTGGATCATTTTTTTAAAAGAAGAAATTTGTTGTCGAGGAAGTAAGTCTTTGATAACCTTAAATAAGTCTCGGGTAACCTTAAATAAGTCTCAGATTATCGTCTAGCTCAACAACAACATATTCCAGGTGCCCAAACTAATGAACAAAACTATTTAGCTTCAATGAACTGACAAAAAGTCTTAGATATCATACATTTAGTCTCAGAATTGAAGAATTATGTCTCAGATAACCTTAAATAAGTCTCGGATAACCTTAAATAAGTATCCGAATATGTTTAGCTAGGGACGTCTTCAGACATTTCGGATCCAGGTCTATTTAATGATATTAATAAAAATCGAGGGCCCATAAAAATTTATTATCATTAACATAAAAAGATTAAATAAATAATTCTTCATTGACTAAATAAAATGTTATCCACATAAATTAAAACAAAAAAATATTTATCATATCTAAAAACATAAAAACATAAAAACAAAACATTGTTTAAATTTCTATTCTTCTTGCTTTCTGAAGCGCTAATTTACGAATTACACTACTACCATCAAGATTAGCTAACGCTTGTTTTTCGATAGATAACATAGCCAAGCCACTCATAACCAATCTTGTGACATTGTTGACTGAAGATTATTTTTAATCAACTTCAACTTTGAAAAGCTTCTCTCTACAGTAGAAACTGTAACTGATATAGTCAGTAAAATTCTCAAAGCTATCCAAGCATTTGGGAAGCATATGTGATGTTTTTTAATATACTCCAAGACTTCAATAGGTTTCGTTGTGCCTTCCGGTAATGATTTTCTTAACAATAGTAGTTCTAAAAACAAATCAGTTGCATAAATATCATAATTATCCCCATGTTGCAAAAACGTTTCAAGAGAATCACAAGAATACGTCAAACTCTCAGTGTCTAAAGAATTTAATTTACTCAAGTTAAATAGAAACCCAAAAGTGTCTTCATATATTTGAAATTGTTCAAATGTAATCTTCAAAGAAGAAATGACATTATCTACAATAGATAAAAAATATGTAACTCTAAATGCTTCTACCATTGATTCTATTGGCTCATCACTAACAATCTCATAAAAAAACCTATTTTTGGAATGAACACATTCTCACGAAA
Organism: Dipteronia sinensis; assembly: GCA_033220585.1. Taxonomy (NCBI): domain Eukaryota; kingdom Viridiplantae; phylum Streptophyta; class Magnoliopsida; order Sapindales; family Sapindaceae; genus Dipteronia; species Dipteronia sinensis. The sequence goes on along the minus strand of CM065639.1, from coordinate 25,114,044 downwards.
TTTGGATTTAATCTCCATTTCAATAGCAATTTTTCAGCTTCAATCATAGCTTCATCAAATCCTCTTTTTCTGTATTCTTCAAAAAAACTAATGACACCATTTATGAGAGATATTGCATCGTCGATATTCATGTCTTTTTTCAGAAGCACTTTACTAATTTTGTTAACCTTATTCAATATTTCGTGACAAATAATCATACCAACAAGAAAATCAAACTTAAGATACTTTGCTAAAGATTGAGGATCACTCGCCATGGTAGCATCATCACAATTTTCCATTAGATGAATCAATGATTTTTTATTTGAAAAGCGTGAAATCTCATTGCCTTAACACTAGAAATGCGACTTCCCAACGTGTGTCCAACCATGAATTAAGTGTGAGACCTTTTCCGTCACGATATTTAACATGATTCTTAAAAATCTCCCGTCGTTTGGTTGAACCTAAAAACAATTTAAAAATTCGTCGCACAATCCCAAAAAAAAAAGATTTAGCTTGGAAACAACTCATGGCCATTTCACAAATTTCAAGGTTAAAAGAATGACTACCACATAGGTATAAAATGCTCTAGGATCTTATAACTCTACTTTGTACTCCTTTATTTTGCCCTTTCATGTTAAAACTGTTGTCATAGCCTTGCCCTCGCGCATTATCAAAATCAAGCTCATAATATCCTAAAAGGCTTTTAAGTGTATTGAAAAGTGATTCTCCCATTGTCTCAACCACTTTCACAAATGTAATAAAGAACTCCTCCACCTTCATCAGACTTGTAGAAAAAGAAAATGAAAAGGAAAACTATTATTGTTATTCTGCATACGATTACAATAGCTGTTATACACAATAATTCTAACGGTAACTATTGTTAAATAAGAAAGAATTGAATGATAGGAAATCATTCCTAGAATCATGCAGTAGTTATTAGGAAAATAGTGATAGCTTTAATTCTTGAGATAGAGTTGTGCATTTTGCAAGGTTTGATTCTTCTTGATTTTGTTCATGATTTATGCCTGGATTCTTTTCTTGAGTAAATGCCTGATTAGTAGGGATCTTATCACTCCCCCCCCCCCCCCCCCCCCCCCCCCTTCAAGGTTGGTATTAAGAGTGAACAATCACCAAGCTTGTAATGGAAAGTTTCAAATGAATCCTATTGTAGTGCCTTAGCGAAAATATATTCAAATTGCTTTGTAATAGGCAAGTAACGAACATGAATAGCTCCAGCTGTAACCTTTTCACGGATATAATGATAATCAATTTTGATGTGCTTTGTGCAAGTGTGGAAGACAGGATTGTGAGACATGCAAATTACACTCTTATTGTCACAAAGAAGAATATGGCGTTGTTCAAGAGTGATTCCAAGATCATGAAAATATATTGGAGCCAAGTTAGGTCCGCAGCGGTGGTTACTAGAGCGTGATATATGGCCTCGGCACTGAATCATGAAACTGTAGGTTGCTTCTTTGATGCCAAAGACACACAATTTGAACAGAGAAAAATGTAGTAGCCTGTTGTGCTTCTCCTAGTTATCGGACAGCCAGTCCAATCTGCATCACAAAAAGCATTAAATGCGAGAGAACTTAGAGATAAATAACGAATTCCACGAGTTAACGTCCCTTTTATGTAACTCAAAATGCTTTTGATTGCACAAAGGTCCTTCGTGGTGGGATTTTGAAAATGTTGAAACACTAGATTGATATTGTCTGTAAGATAGGGTCTTGTGAAGGTAAGATACTAAAGAAAGCCACATAATTTGCGATATGTTATAGGATATGTTGGCTCATTGTCGTCATGAAGAGGACTAGGTTTGCTGGCAATTGGTATGGTTATTTTGGATGCATTAAGCAATTTTGCCTTGGTGAGTAGGTCATAAGCATATTTCATTTGGGAGATTGTGAGACCACCCGAGAAGTATTTAACTTCAAGACCCAAAAAGTAAGTGAGTTGACCTAAATCTTTGAGAGCAACTCCTTGCTTAGACGACAAAAGAGTTATGAAATGAGTGAGGTAGCATTTCTAGTGAGAATTACATTATCTACATATACAAGCAAAAGAATTAAGTTAGTGTCATGATTATAAATAAATAGAGAGGGATCAACTTTACTACATTTAAAACCAAGAGAGAAAAGACAATGAGATAATTCAACAAACCAAGCACGAGGTGCTTGTTTGAGGCCATAAAGTGATTTATACAAAAGATAAACATGATTGGAGAGTTAGGGATGCATAAAACTAGGTGGTTGCTCCATGTAAATCCGCTCATTAAAAATACCATGCAAAAATGCATTTTCACATCCAATTGCTTGAGAGGCACTTCAAATAAACAAGAAGATAAAGTATTACAAGGATGGTGGTGGCCTTAACAACAAGGTTGAACGTCTCACTGAATTTAAGGCCAGGAATATATGTATAGCCTTTGGCTACTAAGCGTCATTTGAACCTATAAACACTACCATCTGCTTTGTATTTGGTGCGACATACCCATTTAGAACCAACCACGTTGGCATTTGGTGGATGAGGGAACAAGAGACCAAGTCTTGTTACGTTGGAGAGAATCAATCTCTTTGTTCATGTCATCTTTCCTATTTGTAAATTTAAGAGCTGTTTTTAATGTTTTTGGCTAGGTAAAGGAAACAATGAGAGCAGTATCAGGATGTGAAGCGATAGATGGGCACAAAATGTCTTTAAGGTAAGTAGGGGGACGCTTGTCTCAGTTGGTTGATCGTCACATTTATGTACCTATTTGAGGTCCCTATTACCTAACTTTTGTACTCGTTTTCAAGCATGTTTGTGTATATAATGTCTTTTGTTGAGCTTGTGTAGGTTATATTCCTTACCTGATGGTGTTTGAGCTTAAAGTAAAGTTGGAGAGGCAAAAATGAGCAAAAAGTGAGACTTGAAGGCGAATGGGGCTGAAATTGTAAAAGCTCATGCAGAACATCTAACTTCAGAGGGTTATATCTCCCTCCTCAGATCAAACCATGTTTCGACCCATAGATATTCGAAAAGCTCCGGAAGTCTAGTTTCCAGCGGTTTTTATAGATTGCGATTCCGAGTCTTTTGGAGAAAGTTATGCCTATTTTAGTAACTAATGTGAGTCTAGTGCGCGGGTACCTACCCGTGAGGTACCCACGAAGTTACCTTTTCCAGATAGCCCAATGACGGGTTTTAGGCCACTTTTAGAGGGGCAATGTTGTTCGTTCATGCCCAGATCGTACCCTAGCCTACTAAGCCTATAAATACACCAATTTCTTCACAAGACCCAATAACTTTCCACCCATATAACCTAGATACAAATCCTCTCTACACTTAATCTTCTTTACAAATCAAGAGAGAGAGAAGCCTTCAAAGGCATCCATGGAGGTTTTCCTCCATGGATTTCCTCACCACCACCACCTTCTACCATCATCCACCTATCATTGGAGGAGATTCAAGAGGAAATAGCCATCCTTTCTTGTCTATGAGGAGGAGGAACTTCAATGGAGGTTGGAGATCCGACATGACAATTAGGTCTTCTCTCTTACTCTTCTCTTGTATTTTCTTCTTTGATGTGTATCCCCATTAGGGTAACATGTAAACCTAACATTAGTTACTTTTATTTGATTAACTTGTATTTGATTTCTGCAAGTATTATCTCATTCAATTGTTTTATAGCTTGATTCTTGACTTGTATTAAGTAGGCACACCAACTCTTGATACATGTTTAGGGATTAGGTTCATTTGAGAATTAGGGCTAGGTGAGCTCTTGTTTTTACATTCATGTTCATGTAGGGTAGAAATTGATATGTGTTCATGATTGGGATTAGGAGTAGAATATCTTAATTTAGGAGTGGTTTAATTAAGCATCCCATGAATGCTCGTATGTTGATGGATAATTTGAAATGCATATTTGGATTGATGTGCGCACTTGGCTTTGATTATGCTCTTAATTGATTGGGTGGAATTCATGAAGAGTACATACCATGCCTTTGTGGATTTTGGTTATATAACCTTCACACTTTATGCGACCCATGGTCGTTGCTCGTTCGATATACCTTCGATGAGTAGTCAGTTTTTATGCTTAACGTGGTCCTTGGTGGTTGCTTACGCTATACACCCTCGGTGAGTAGCAATCGAGGACTAGACAACTCTCCCCACTTCTATACTTAGAGGTCGTATTGAAGGCTAGGTTGAACCCTTGCTCGGAGTGTTGATGTGGTTGGTTACTATGGATGGCACAAATGTTTAGGTGGTCAAGAGTACTTTTTGTGTTAATTTTCTTGCATATCTCCTATCCAACCTATTTTCGTAACTTAGGATACTTGCCTTTAGGAGTAGATTAATGTAATTATGAGTCATTTAATTTAGAAAGGCAAGCACACGGTTACATTTATCATTTTAATCACCATTCCCATCCCTTCACTTTCTCTTATTTTAAGTATCACTGTTTTCATGCTCTTTGTTACACACACATAACATGCTACACTTTACACACACCACTCTTACCTTTGCCATGTTCTTATTTACATTGCTTTCAATAATCATTAAAACGTGAAATGATAGACGGATGACACCTCTGTGGACGATACCCTGGCTTGCCGCTTTACTAATTTTCAAACTTTAGAGCACATTGCTAGGACTTCTTATAAATATATTTTTGAATCATAATTTGGTAACGGCACAAAAAGTGAGTTCATTGGTCGAGGAAATGGTGGAGGTAGTAATGGGGTAGTAGTGGTTTGGTCCTGAGAAGTAGTAGAAGGTAACATGTTATTTGGAGATAATGGGGAATGAGGAGTACTATCATACATGAATTCAAAATTAGAAGGAATATGATCCTGATTTTGTAGTAAAGTAGGAAGTTTCTGATTTTATGATATTGATGAATCTTCATTCAAATGAAGGTTCAAATTTGGTCGCAAAATAGGAGAGTAATATAAAATTAGAGAGTTGGAACTTTGTGGCTGATATGATGGATCTTCATTTGATTTATCACTTCGTAAGTTTTCTAAAAACGATTCATCAAAACTAGGAAATGTAGTGAGGGTTAAATTATGAAAGGATGCAAACAAATAATTATCTTTTAACAAATAAGGAAAATGATGTTCATTAAAAACATGTCGAGAAATATTAACGGATTGTGTACTTTTATATAGGCATCTTTAGCCGTTGTGCAATGGGTTGTACTCGATGAACACACATGGAACTATTTTCTTAGAAAACCTATGCATTCCTAGAGTTTTTAAATAAGGAAAGCATTAAGATGCAAAAATACATAAGCTAGAGTAGTGAGAATTCTTACAAAAGTTTTTGAAATAAGGAGTTTCTTTACCGGTGGAAGAGATACACAATCTATGAATTAAATAAAATGCTGTTAAAAAATCATCGACCTAGAATATTAGAGGAACATTTGTCTGAAAAAGCAAAGTCAACCCTGTTTCGACGATATGGCTATGCTTGCGTTCAACAAGTCCATTTTGTTCAGGCGTATGTGGGCAAGAAAACTAATGTGTGAATCCATTGAGAATCAAATGATTTTTGAATTGATTGGAAGTGAATTCTCCACCTCCATCGTATTGAAAATTTTTTATTTTCCTGTCAAAAAAATTCTCAACAAGAGCTTGAAACTTAAGGAAACATTGGAATAAGTTAGAATTTTTTAAATGGATATAACCAAGTATAATGAGTAAAATCATCAACGAAAATAACATAATATAGGAATTTTTTTGAAGAAACTATCGGGGCAGTTCCCCATCAGTCGCTATGAGTTTTTTCCAAAGGAAAATTTGAAACAGATTCTAATTTATTGAAGGAAAGTTTACAACGTTTCCCAAGTTGGTAACTGTTACATATGATATTTTTTATCTGCCAATTTGAAACATTGATAACTTTCTTATTCTCTAAAGTTTGCAAAAATTTTAATTGGGATGCCCTAAGCGAGCATGCCATATCTCTGAAGAAATTCCCGGGATTTGAACACAGCAAAAGTTTCATTAAGTTTTCCTCCCTCAAGTGCATACAAACCTCTTTTTCTATGTCATTTGGCCATGATTTGGTTCTTGTGATCCTTAATAACAGACTCATCAGAATTAAAAGTAATAGTGCAAAATTGTCATCAATAAGTTTACTTGCAGATAACAGATTTTCCTTAATTTCTGGTACTACTAAAGCATAATTTAATAAAAGCTTACCATGTGAAGTGTGAAGCACAAGTTTTCATTTGTGTGTAATAGGTAAAGCTTGTCCATTACTAACAAAAATAGAATTATTACCAAAGTATGGTTTTAAAGATTTTAGGTTACCTCCTTGATATATCATGTGGGTGGTAGCACCCGAGTCAGTATAAAAATTTAGATTATCTTCATTGTTCAGTTTCATGGATGCAAAAGCTTCTTGGACATTTTCTTCTTCTGTATCATAGTTATACTTGTAACAGCATTTAACTGCAGTATGATGGTCTATCCACATATTTGGCAGGCTGCCTGATTTGTATTTTGCTTGCTTGGCTGCCCTTTCCAATTGTTCTTATTGGACTATAATTGACGTTGAAAACTTGGACGTTGATTATTGTTGCGAGGTCGATTTTGAGTGAAGGAATTATAACATCTTCCTTTGAAGTTGCCTCTTCCTCCACGATGACCTCTTCCTATTCCTTTTTGTCAGAAGAATGCTTGATTATGATTGAGTTGTTGCCTTTCCTCTGTAAGATAGACTTGCTCAAAATTTTGTTAAAACATGATAAATTGATTAAATGATGGATATGGTGGTTTTGATAGAACAACAATCTGAAATTCTTCGCATTTGTCTCCAAGTCCTTGTGAAACTTCGAAAACTTTGTCAAAATCACCGAGTGGTTTACCAATAGCAGCAAGTTTGTCACAAACCTCCTTGAACTTTCAAATATAATCATCAAGTGAGAGTGTCCTTTGGACAAGGCATATAAGCCATTCTTCAATTGGGCTTCATTCTCTTCAGTGTCGGGAAACAATTGCTATTGGAGTGATTTCCAAATTGAGTAGGCTGAATCCCTACTGAAAATCATGTTGAGAACTTCTTCCTTCATGTTTCGGAGAAGCCAGGACATAAGAAGACCATCATTGTTGATCCATACACAAAGATTTGGATTTTTATTTTATTTCCAGCAAAATCAATGATTTCATCTACTGGTTTTATAGGATCATTGATGTGGTGTTCTATTCCTAGGCTATGGATCAATGGAAGTATTTGGGATTTCCAAAGGAGAAATTTTTTGATAGGTAATTTGATGGAAATTTGTTAGGGTTTTGAGTCATGTTGGCATAATATCATATCAAAACAATATTTCCTTTGTATTGATTAGTTGTCTAGGCTTATTGTGATTCAAGCTTTTTAAGGAAGATTAGCAACTAATCAAGCAAAGTGAAGTCTTCAAGAGGAGCAAATTTAATTGCACATTAAATGTATATTTTGACATCATTCCTCTTAGAAGGCGTTTAAGCACACATACACACATTGTATCCATATGTGTTCCTGCATCGTTGTGCTCAATTGGTATAACACATGGACACACATATTAATGTATGCACATGCATTAGATTTAAATTGACAAATTTTGTAAAATTGCATGTTCTAGGATTATATCTACGAAACAGAATACTTGTGTGTTCTTGTGCATCATTGATTAAGTTTAAGAAGACTTTGACTAAGCTGAAGTATGTGAATCTAATGGTTGATAGTTGTTGAACTGATATAAATAAAATAAGTTCGTCATGAGGAGAGAATATATATATATATATATATATATTTAAGAATTTACTATATGGGCCGGATTTTTTCAGGTTCGGACCGAGTTCAGCTCTCACAGTAATTCATAAAAGCACAACCTAAATTCAGGCTTTTAAATATTGTGCCCACACTAAGTTTAAGTGTGCTACAGTACCGGGCAGAGCCGGGCTAGACCCGGACCAAACTCGACTTGTCCGACTTTTAACACCTCTATTACAATTGATTTATAGTTTACTTTTAAACGAGGTTGTTCCAATAGTATACTTCTCACATATTCACTATTAAAGTTGTGAGTTTGATATATGTGTTACTTCTCTAAAAATCTTGAATTAATTATATGAGTAACACTACTTTATCCAAATGTGGTGTCCAAATCTGAAACCCAAATAATGTGACAACACTCCAATCCATTCATTTAAATTATTCAAATCTAATACAATTTAAATGAATGGATTGTAGTGTTGCGACATTATTGTAATTATATATATATTTGAAAGGTTGCATCGTTACAAACATATGTAATAAGTTACCTAATAACAAAATAATTATAGACTAAAGAGAACAACAATTTAAAAAATGATTTTGTTTTTCTTTGTGTTTCAATATAATTAATTAATTATAGAATGATTTTGATGGGATTTTTTGCGTGCTTCAATGTAAGTCTGCATCCACGGAGCGCACGAACACTCAAATCCACCGTTTGATTACAATCTCTCAAATTGTTGCTCACAGCATGTCTTTCTATTTTCTACAGGTTTTCTACGCACCCCTAAACATATGGTAACCTTAGTATTTATATAAGATTATTAGGGTAGACCAAAACCCACAAGGAATCATCTTCTTTTCGCATAAGATTTCTCAGTGCACAGATTGTCTTTACTGCGGTCAAAATCGCGGTCTGCAGCCCGCAATTTTTACCGCGTAAAACCTCTGAAATTCATCACTCCTTGTACCGTGGTTGATCACACTGCACTCTACACCCAGCTATGAATCCTCTGTGATCCACCGCGGTTGGCACCACGATTGATGCCGCAGTCTTCTTCCTTCGGCCAATTTTAGGATTCACCAAACCCATCAAATAAAGACTTAAATAATTGGAGATTCGGGTTTTCTCATCTGTTTAGTTCATGAAGAGCTATATATATATTACTTAGATGGTGGCTCTTAAAACTTTAAACACTGTTATATTGAATGATCACCTATTGTCATTAAACCACATAAAACGGTCGTTTTTAAATGTATATATTACGATAATTTTTAATAAAAATATTATTATAATAATAAATGAGGATTACTATTTATGGATGGCTATGGGGCTATCTAAACTCTGTACGTGGACTGTGGTACACGTTATCAATCACCAATCACCATTTCATGTTTCTGTTTGTTTTCATAGAAGTTTGGGGTCTCTTTCCACGGTATTTACAAGAAATTTCTTCAACTACACCGATCGCCGTCCACTTTTCATGACAAACATAACGTAGGCCTATCTACTAACGCCACGTGTAATTTTACACAATTACACGGTTTCAGCATAAAATGAATTTACAATTTCATCGACAAACTTGTCTATAAATATAGACTTGAATACATGATACATCTGAAAAATTCATGCAACCACCTTCAAAACAAAACAAAACAATCAATGGAAGCAACCAAATTCTTATCTTCTACTCTTCCTTTACACAACCCTGAAGTTTCTTTGTCGTCCCTGTCGACACGTCGAAAAACACCCAGAAAACCCTTTATCATTTTCAATGCTACAAGCGGAAGATCAGGATCCTTCAGGAATTATGGAGGAGACTATAGAGGAAGGGTTGTGGATGAGAACATGATTGTGTTGAGAATGCGAATTCGGGAGAATAAAATGTTGGAGACAAGGAACGAGACGCCTTCGAATTGGATGGAGTGGGAAAAGAAATATTATGCAAATTGTGGTTATAATGAAGATGTGTGTGAAGCATTAGGGTTTCTTCAAAACTATTTGATGAATAAGAGGCCTGCTTTGGTTTTAGGCTTGATTACGCTTGTGACTTTGAGTTTGGTCCTATCTACTGGGGTTGTGTTGGTTCATGCTATTCAGATAGCTCAGATGATGATCTCATCGATCTGGGATTCATTAATTTCTTTTCTTAATCATAATTAGTAGCTCTACTAATATATTTCATTCAGGCTTTTGTAGATTTATGATGATTGACGTTTATGCTTTTAATCAAGTGTACCATTTTGACTTAAAGTACATGTGCAAGTAAATACATCTTGAGTTTACAGTTTGGATTCATTGCATCAATCCATCTACTTTCTTTTGTTTGTGCTGCATTGGGTAACCGTTGATCTTATTATATAACGGCCTAATTAAGTTTTGAATATATATAGTCATGAGTAGTGGTGGCAATTTGGGCCGGGCCCAAACGGGCTGCCCGGCCCGGCCCGGTTTTTTGGCGGGCTTGGCCCGGCCCGGCACGCCATCTAAACGGGCCAGGCCCAAGCCCGTTTAGCTGGCGGGCTAGGCCGGGCCCCCATTTCGGAAAATCGGGTCAGGCCCGTGTAGGCCCGCGAAGCCCATGGCCCAAAAAAAATTCAAAATTTTTTTCCTAGCGGGCCCTGACGGGCGGCCCGTGGGCCGGGCCATCTAGGAAAAAAATTTTGAATTTTTTTTTAAAATTTTTTAAAAAAAAATTTGAATTGAAGGGAGACTTTTGTAATTAGCCAGGTTACCGTTGGTGACCTTTAGGGGGGGGAGGGGGGGATATTCAAAATATTTAAATATTACGTTTTTTTAAATCTTTTACAATTTTTTCCAATTATACCCTCACCTAACGTTTTCCTATAAATACCCCATCACCCTCACCTTATTCTCTACATTTTCTCTACTTCCCTACTCTCTTATTCTCTCTATTCTCTACAATCTCCAACATCTCTCACTCACTCTTTCAACTATTTTGAAATTTATTTTATTTATTTAATATATTATTTATATACTATATACTATTATACTAATATACTAAACACCATACATTATATATTATATATTTACATACCTTCCACTCTCTAGTTTCTACATATTCTAAGACTCTTAGTCTCTTACTCTAAGGTATTGTCTTGTTTATTTTTTTTTAATTAACTTTCATTTGTTATTTAATTATTAAGTATTATTAATATGTTTACCACTAATGTTATTATTTGTTATGTTGTTAGGTATCCAATTGATTAATTAATTCAACACTCTCAAGCCTCCAATTTAAGGTTAGTATGTCTACTTCTTTACTTTTGTTATTAATAACTTTTTAAGGTTGTAATTATTATTATTTAGTATTTAGTGATTAGTATGTGTGTAGTTAATATTGTTGTTAGTAATATGTTAATTTTATGTTTTTTATTGTGAGTTTAACAACAAAATAATAATTAAAAAAATTAATTCCTAATTTATTTAAAAATTTTCGAACTTATTATTATATTTGAAAGAATATGTTTATTTTTTTGTAGAGTTTAATAAGAAAAAAATGATTTAAAAAAAATTAATTCCGAATTTTTTTAAATTTTTTTTGAAATTAATAATATATTAGAATGATTATGTTTATGCTTCTTTTTTTTGTAGAATTGAAGAAATAAGAAGAAAATAAATTTAGAAAATTTAAATCCGGATTTTTTTTAAAAAATTGTGAAATTAATAATATATTAAAATGATTATGTTAATGTTTTTTTTTTGTAGAGTTGAAGAAATAAGAAGAAAATAAAAATTGTATAAAATTAATTCCGAATTTTCTTTAACTTTTTAGAAATTAATAATATATTAGGATGATTATGTTTATGCTTTTTTTTTTGTAGAATTGAAGAAATAAGAAGAAAATAAATTTAGAAAATTTCAATCCGGATTTTTTAAAAAAATTGTGAAATTAATAATATATTAGAATGATTATGTTAATGTTTTTTTTTAGAGTTGAAGAAATAAGAAGAAAATAAAAATTGTATAAAATTAATTCCGAATTTTTGTTAACTTTTTAGAAATTAATAATATATTAGGATGATTATGTTTATGCTCTTTTTTTTGTAGAATTGAAGAAATAAGAAGAAAATAAATTTAGAAAATTTAAATCCGGCTTTTTTAAAAAAATTGTGAAATTAATAATATATAAGAATGATTATGTTTATGCTTTGTTTTGTAGAATTGAAGAAATAAGAAGAAAATAAAAATTGTATAAAATTAATTCCGAATTTTTGTTAACTTTTTAGAAATTAATAATATATTAGGATGATTATGATAATGTTTTTTTATGTTTTTTAAATTTGTTATTTGTATAAATGTATAATTGTATCTGTAATTCTGTGACATTTAATCATTTAGTTAATTATAATCTTAGGAAAATGAATCTTGAACATTTCAACTTGAACCGTAACGACTATATGCCGGACGAGGAAATCAACCGATTATACGGTGACTTCCATATCGATATCGATCCCGATCCCCCTAGTACTACTGGACCTACTGGTGCAGGACCTTCGTCCTCGGCACAAAATTCGAGTAAGAAGAGGAAGACGAAGAAATCGATGGTGTTGGATTCCTTTGAAGCCATACAGGTAAAGCAACCAGATGGTATTGAAGTTGAGCATGCCCAATGTAAGTATTGTAAATCTGTACTCACTAGTTCAAGTAATGGAACTAGTCATCTCAGGAGACATAGAGAAAAATGCATGGCTTCTCACGGGCAAGTCGATACAACTCGACAAACACAACTGCAACAGAACCCAGATGGTTCTGTGAGTACATGGCAGTATGACCCCGACCGGGTCAGAGAGCACTTGGTTTTGTACTGTGCTGCAACTGACCAACCCATAGGTTTTCAAGAGAACCCTCATTTTCAATATTTAATTAATAATGCTTTTAACCCCCAATATGTCTCTGTTTCTAGAAACACAACTATGAGCGATCGACAATATTAGGGAGGCTTTGGGTTGGATTATGGCATCTAACCAAAGAATTGCTGAGTTTTCCAGATATTGTGCATCAAAGGACATATTAGCCCGTAAATTCCAAACAGATATGCCAGTAAAGGTGAAACTCAACATATTTAATGTTGAAATCTGCTTTACCATATGCTGAATTGATTACTAGTTTTTATAACGTGAACACCGCCAACGACACCCGACGTGAAAAACTCATGGATGGTGATTGGTATGTGGCCACTGTTTTTGTTGAATTTTTAAAAGTTTTTTATGATGTTACTGTAGAACTTTCTGGGGTTTATTACCCCACATCTCCTCTTGCAATTCTTAAACTTTATGACATGGCTGATGTACTTAGAAAATATAGTGAAAATGTGATGGTAGCTTCCGCTGTTGTTGCTATGCAAAAAAAATTGAAAAAAATTGGGGGAAAATTCCTCTTTTGTATGCCCTTGGTATTATTGTAGATCCTAGGTTCAAAATTAATGGTTTAGAATTTTTTTCCAAAGAATCGGGTGAGTCTCTGGGTTTAAGTGAAACGGATGTTGCTGAACATCTTCGTACACTAAAATCCCAAATGTTCGAGATTTTTTCTATTTATGAGAACAGGTACAGCCACGGAACAGCGGAACCGGCGCCTCCTCAGCAACAATCCCAACAACAATCGAAGCTCATGAAGATTTTTTGTAGCAAGGCCACAACTTCTCGCTCTTCAGGTCCAGGAAGTTCGAGTCAAAGTCACCGTCAACGACAACACGTGGAACTAAACAGATATCTGACTACGGAGTACTCCATCACGGAGAGCGATGACTTCACAACCAACGATCTACTGAAATGGTGGCACGGCAAGAGAAACAACTTCCCCATTCTATCGAGATTAGCATGTGACGTCCTTGCTATCCCGGTTTCAACAGTTTCTTCAGAGCAGGTGTTCAGCACGGCAGAACGAATACTAGAAGAAAGAAGATGTTCATTGGCCCATGATGCGGTGGAAGCTTTGACATGCCTTAAAGATTGGCAAAATGCAACATTCAGACGACAACATCAACCGGATACCGAAGAACTCATGGATGACTTCTCCAACATGATCATCGAAGAGAGTTCTGGTAGCAACCAGCCGACGAGCTGATGTAATTGTAATTTATAAATACTTATTTTTTTTTTCCCGATTGCACTCTTTTTCCCTTACCAAGGTTTTATCCCATTGAGTTTTTCTTGGTAAGGTTTATAATGAGGCAATCATGATTTGTAATTTATACATTTCAGTATCTCACGACAAATTCAATATGAAATTACAAAAATATTATTCATCGAAAACTAATTAAGTGTTGTATGAAATGAATAATATTATATTTCATATTAAAATTATTACATTAATTACTCAAAATTATTACAATGTATAAAAAAAATATTGAATTAATAAAAAAAATAATAATAATTGGAAGCCCGACGGGCCTTTAACGGGCCGGCCCGTTACAGGCCCGTTAAAGCCTTAACGGGCCGGCCCGGCCCGGCCCGTTTTCCATACCGGCCCGGGCCCGGCCCGGCCCGAATTGCCACCATTAGTCATGAGCATGCCATGACGAGTAGAAACACAAAGTGACAAAAGTATAACTTTTAAAGGTTGTTTTGTTGTTGTTGTTGTTAATAAGTGTATAATAAATGCAAGTTCTAAGAGCACATTTTAACTTATTCGGATTTAAGAGCACATTTTAATTTTTTCGGACAAAATCTGATTATATTCGAGGAATGGCTTAAATGAAAACTTAATTACGAAATTATTCAAAGAAAGCCTCCCAATGAAATTGGCAAACCATTGACGAGATGAGATTGATCCGATAGTAAACCTTTTACACCTACATTACGAGGCTGTGGGTTCGAGTCTGTAGGTTCGAGTCTTTCTCCTCCAAAAAAACCTGAATTTATATAATACTTTAAAAAAAATGGCAAACCATTGACCAAGTATATTTATTAATTTAATTAATTTCTTATGTCTTAACTAACGTGATTTTTTTTTGTCTATTTATCTATCTACATGTCTAGACTAGATATTTTTTGAAGCTGTTTCTATTGGTAGAATTCAAACCGCTAACTTAGGAGTCATTTGCCCAAACTCTAAGCTCGTCAATCTAATGTGAGTTGCAATACCAAAGCAAGTCAAAATTTATATATTAAAAAAAAATAATGAAAATGGTTAACCGCCAAAAATGGCCAAAGAAGCAAGGAAAACTTTTTCCCGACGTACCACGACGGAACCAGGAACAGAGTAGAAATTCCCGGTCTTCCCGGAGCCCTCTGATCCCGATACAACCGGTTTTTGCGAGACCCCGTTCTACCCTCCAACATTGGTCCTATAAAGTACCTGGATTCCTGGTACCACCAGGATCGCTCCGGTCCCAAAACAACTGGGTCTGACGTGACCCCGCTCTACCCTCTATCATTGGTCCCCAAAAAGTACCGGGATTCCCAATACCACCCGGGCCGCTCGGTGTGCCAGAATGACCCGATCGCACCTACAAAAGCAGCCCTCCTAAGCAGGAAACAGTCCCGAAGGAAAGAGAGATGTCTGAGGATCCCAAGTTGTCCTATAAGAACCAGGACACCCTAGATGCTGAAGAACAATCTAGAACCACCACCTAGGTCGCCAATAGATCAATTGAGGGCTGATGCAAGCCCTAGTAGATGGACCACCTCTACTGAAGAAGGAAGCCTAGCAGAGGTTAGGGGGTAGGTGAGCATTAATTTTTCCGAATTGTCAAAGGAAAGGAAAGATAAGGGATTGACGATCCTGATCGTGTTTCATTGATAGCCGTACCCGAGTTCAACTCCAATCATCACCAAAGAGGAACTTAAGTTCTAGCAGGCAGAATGGATGTAAAAAGCACATAGGTAGAAAAGGGAATGATGGGAAGAAATGCTTGACAATGGCAGCGTGACAGACGCTGGCACTGTCCCCCCAGTGAGCCCCACTTGTGTAAACGAACTCTCTAGCCAGCTAAAGCGTCTTCGGCCACCCAGAATCGGGGAAAGTGCCACACAATCGCCTATGAAGCACCCACGTGGACATTGGTGCATATATGGGGCCATCCTTGCCTTCCGGGGCTTGTGCCGTGCCTGTGCCCAATACAAACAGACGGTGGAGATCTCTTAACGACTATCCTGCCTAAAATGGATCCTACCACCTACCTACTTGACGACCTAGTCAGCACTAGGGCACAAGTAAGACCCGTCTCTTGGTCTCACTACACAACACCTGTTCGACCTTTAAGTATCCGTCGGAACATGTTTAGACCTCCGGCTCAGATCGCTCGTCCCGCTTCATAAGGCACGAAGCTGGACCCAGCACAAGAGTCTCATTTTTCGATAGGCTCGATCCAACACCACTCACTGCCTAGAGGCCAATTGCATCAGAATCGCACCAGATCTGATCCACCGTCGAAGTTCAGCAAAGAGTAGTGGCTTGGAGCCAGCCCGCCTTGACAGATAGGTCTGGAACCATGAGCAGAATCGACGTAGAGCTGTCCAAACCGCAAGATAGGCAGGAAAGAGAAGCCCAGCGTGAGCAGAGAGCGACCATGGCATCCAGAACCGTTGAGGAAGAAGTGGGTCCTGAAGCCTAATCTGGAGATAATGACTCGAAGCGCCTGAAAGACTAGATAGCAAAGATAGCGAAACGCCTAGAGGAGCTAGAGAACGGGAAGCATCGGGGAAAGCCGAAAACCCCCTAAATGAAATGCATGCCCCACTTTCCAAGGAGGTCCAGAAGGCTGAGCTCTTACCCAAGTTTAAAAAGCCCGTGAAAAAGTACTCCGGCACGGAAGACCCCTTCAGCAACCTAGAATCTTTCGTACATCAGACGGAGTTTCAGAATGCTCAAGAAAGGCGATGCACAGGAAGTTCCCCTTCACATTGACTGACTTCACCAAAACATGGTTCATAAAACTCCTCTCCAGTAGCTTGAACTCATTCAACCGCTTATAATAGGACTTCTATGAACAATTCCAAGAAGTGAAGTCGTGCTTGAAGAACCCTATCATGCTCCAATACGTGGTGCATGAGCGGGGAGAGTCGCTCAAGTCATACGTGGAGAGATTCCATAAAGAGGTGACTCAAATGGGCGTCTTAGCCGAATGAGAGACACTCACAAACTTCAGAAAGAACCTTTGGGTCTGGAAACTGTAGAGATCATTCAGCAAAGACAAGCAAAAAACCTACCAAAAAGCTTACACAAGGGCCCTCAAGCATGTAGAAATGGAAGAGCAGCTCTGAGTTAAGATAGAACACGATGAAGTGTGATCGGGCCAAATATATAGTATATTTAGGCCCTCAAATCCTTACCTTATGTTCTGTTTTCGTGCGTTTTTGTATCTTTGATGGGTTGTTTTGTGCGTATTTGTAGGAAATGATGCAAAGACAGGTTTGGAAGCATATTGCGGTGATTCCGGCAGAAAAGGGGCGAAAGTAAAAGCAAAGGAGTACAAACAGCTCTACAGTGCGGGTCAAGTACGGGTCGTAACCGCTCTCCAACCGCACTCCGGCCGCACTCATGTTCATAGCCGGGACAGGATGCAAGTGAAGAGTTAAAGTGCGGGTACAGTGCGGGTCATCCAACCGCACTTAACCCGCACTAATGCCAAACCAGAGAAGCTGATGTTGCACCTGACGATAAAGTGCGGGTAATCAAACCGCACTCTACCTGCACTAATGCCAAACCAGAGAAGTTGAAGATGCACCTGACGTTAGAGTGCGGGTACTGTGCGGGTCATCAAACCGCACTCCACCCGCATTGTCACCAAGAACAGAAGAGCAGAGTTGTACCTGACATTAGAGTGCGGGCACTCTGCGGGTCATCCAACCGCACTCTACCCGCACTGTTGCTCAAGACAGAAGGTAGATTTTACACCTGACAGGGAAGTGCGATTCCAAGTGCGGGTCAAGTGCGGGTAATTTAACCGCACTCCACCCGTACTATTGCCCTGATCTGAGAACTGAAGATGAAGGCAACCCATACAGTGCGGGTACAGTGCGAGTAATTCACCTGCACTCCACCCGCACTCCGAGCACGCCAGTTTGATTTTCAAAGTTTAAGTGACATATTTTTGTATCTTGCATAAATGGAAAAGTATAGAAACGTTTTAGGGAGCCTTTTACTCCGTTTTGCAGAGGTTAAACACATTTAGACCTAGAATCTCTCTCTCTCTCTCATCCTTACATTCTCTACTCAACTTCAAGGAAGTTAGGAGATTGGAGCCACTTCAAGGAAAGAGGTGTTCTCCAAGGGTTTTTTCTCTTTCCCTTCTCTTAGTTTCCTAGTTGTAATGAGTAGTTAAATCCCCTCTAAGGGGTTGATGGAGTAGTTAGTTGAATATTGGGTTTGTACGTAAACTTGATATTATATTGATATTCATGTCTATCTTCCATTGATCTATTCTTGTTGTGAATGTTTATCATTGATTTCTTGTGTAGATACATCTTCTTTGCAAGATGTTTTTGTATTATGTATGAGTATTGCATCTAGATATACATCCTATTTAGTTGTTTAATGCGCTAAAGAATGGACGGAAAGTCATGAATTTCGACTCTTAAACCGCGGTTTTAATGTAACCTCGATCGAGTTTCCGGCACTATACATCCTAGGTCGGAGCCCTTGAGAGAGTTAGAAGTCATCTCTATACATCCTAGGGTGACTGTTTAATCGGTTGAGTCATTGTTAGGTAGACGAGCTTCATTTCTAGAATCTGATAAACAACCAACTCTATACATCCTAGGTTGGTCATTTACGATGGAGTAATCCCTAATAGGTGGTCCGCACTATACATCCTAGGTTGGCCACCTTTTAAGGATAAATAACCGACTCTATACATCCTAGGTCGGTTACCTTGAATAGCCATGCTATTGAAAAGTTTGTTGCATTGCCCAGTATTTACTTTCGTATCCATTAACTCCTTAGTTTCCATCTTCTATATATACCCTTCATTCCATTTCCCCCTTTATTTAGTTTGCATAATTAATTTAGTGTTATTTATAGAGTAATTCACCACCTACATTTTCACCAAATCATGTTTCGATATTATATATATACATAACATTACTTTAGCAATAACTAATTTAGCTAACTCCGCTCCCTGTGGACGACACCCCACTTGCCACTATATTTATGTTTTCAAACTAATTTAGGCTTTGTGAGGTTTTATCAAATATTGTTGACGGATTGATCTTTTAAAACGACATGAAGAAAAACGTACTGTCAAATGGCACCGCTGCCGAGGAGCGGCATGTTTAGTTTGATTAGTTTTGCATAGACAATAGTTAGTCTAGAAACATTTCTGATCTACCCTATTTGTTTCTCGTTTACGTTGTACGTTATTTATTGTGAAATTTCAGGATTCTAGGTATATGCACGGAAGAAGATCGTTAAGAGGAACCGTGTTGCCAGTTATCGATAACATCAATCAGTTGGGTAATAGGACTGGTCAGTTAGAGGGAAACATGGACGCCGGTGTTCCTATGGATTACCCTGGGCAGAATAGGGAAGACATGAACGATCAGAATCAGAATGAGCAGCAGGCTCGAGAGCATGAGGGAAGTGTACATGGGAATGAACAGCTAGGTCTCACCATGGGCGAGTGCACTCTCCCGTTTGTAGGTAATGTGCCCACTGCCATAGTACTGGATGATGTAACAAGGCAGTATGAGTTGAAGACTATGCACATTAGCCTCCTACCATCGTTTAGTGGGCGGATTACCAAGGATTGCCTCCAATTTATGAAACAGTATGGAGCCACTCAAGAAACCTTCTCGGTAATGGCTCGCCAAGCAGTACTGACAAGAGAGCAGCTTCATCTCAGGTGTTTCCAGTATTGTCTGAAAGATGCTGCCATGACATGGTACATGAACTTGAGGCCAGGATCACTGGTGACATGGAGTCAGGTGTGCAAGGTCTTTTTTCAACAAGTATTTTCCGTCACAGAAAGCAAAGGACCTAAGGTTGAAGATAGCATCATTTGTTGAGGAGGACGGTGAACCATTCCATGAGGCATGAGAGAGGTTCAACTTGTTGTTAGCACAAATGCCACCGCATACATACCACCCTGAGTTGAAGGTTAATTCCCTTCTATAGTGGACTTTCACTGATAAAACAAATGCTAGTGGACAATGCGTGCGGAGGTACAATAGCAGACAAGAGAGCAGTTGAGGCTTATGACATCTTGGAGAAGATTGCCCAGAACTCACAGCAGAGGACATCACACGTGAGAATGGGTGGAAGAATAGAAGTGCGTCAGGATACCCAAGTTCAGATTCAGATGTCCAGAATAAACAAAGAGCTTCAATCGATCAAGGAGCTTATAACCAGAAAACCAGGGTCCTCCCAAGGAGTGAGTCAAGTCATGGGGGAGATAGAAGGAGGAGAAGGGCATTTCGGGCAAGAAGAGCAAGCCCAAACCCTTGGGGAATTCCCAAGGCCAAGGAATGACCCATATTCAAACACATACAATCCAGGGTTGAGAAACCACCCAAATTTGTCTTAGTCCAATAATAACCACCTAGGAGCAACAACTTACCAAGGTGGCAACAACAATTTCCAAGGTGGAAACAATAATCAAGGGTACCAAAACCGTGGGTACAATAGATACAATCAAGGAGGGGCAAACAACAACAATCAATGGGGAAGTTCAAGTAGTAACCCGCCATCCAACTTTAATTCCCAAGCTTCCGCTAGCCAACCAAAGGACAAGTCTCTAGAGGAGATATTGAGCACAGTGATCAAAACGGTTGGTATCGGGTCAGAAGCTCTCAAGAACACCTTGCATGCCTCTGAGCAACGAATGACAGCTTACATGCAGTCCAATGATCAGAGAGCAAATAGTCATGGAGCGTCACTGAAGAAGATGGAAACTCAATTGGCACAGATTTTTGATGCATTGGTCAAGAACAAGGAGAAGGCATCAAACTCCGATGAACATGTTAACGTGTTAGAGGTTATCCAGTTGGGAGTTGATGAAACCGAGGAAAGAGTGGTAGAGGTCACAGTTAATAAAGATAGGGGAAGTGGCATAAACTTACCCATTAAACTTGAGGACCAAGGAAGTTTCGTCATAGAGGTGCAAATTGAGAATTCACCAAGGATGGGAGCAGTGCTTGATATGGGGGCTAGCATCAATATGATGCCATTAGAGGTATACGAACAGCTGAAGATTCAGCCGATCAAGCCTACCTTCCAGACTCTCATTATGGCGGACAATTCTTCCATCACCCCAGTTGGTATCGTGGAGGAAGTTTACGTGAATGTGCACGGTTTGATGGTGCCGGTAGAATTTGTTGTGTTGAATTGCAAACGAGGAGAATCCAGTGGTAGGGACTGAAAACTACTTTTGGGGAGGTCATTCATGGCCACAGCGGGTATGGTAGTTGATATTTGTTCTAGGGACATTTCCTTCAGCTGTAGAGGCAAAAGTGTTAACTTCAAGGTAACATCCTCCGGAACAAGACAAGTCAGAGATTGTTTGGTCTTGGAGGCACCAAATTCCAGAAAGAAAAGAAGCCGGGTGCTCACCCTTGTGCAAGCTGAAAATACACTCTTAACGTGTATCTACAACCTAGAGGGGGGGTGAATGGGTTGTTAATCGATTATTACCAATTTTTCGATTAGTCAATATTAAACAAATAACCCAATTAAATCAAACATACAAAATCAAGTGTAAAGTGCGGAATAATAAATAACACTTGATTTTTACGTGGAAACCCTCAAACAGAGGGAAAAACCACGGGCTATCCTTCTAGCCACACACGATCCTCAAATCCACTATATGAGTAAAACGTTACACCCTCAAGTGATATTCGGACTCTCACTTTAGATAACCTCAGGCTATGGACACTACCACTCGCCACTCTTGGTTCAATCCCTAGTGATATCCACTGATACACTACTATCGGCGTGAGCACCTCCTACTCTACCCGCAGGCCTTTTACAATGGATTCTTGACCGATGCTTGCCAACCACAACTTGGTTGCAAGACTTCAATGCTTGTGCAACTTCACCGCGAAGCCACAAGACTTTGACTCAATGAAGAGTAGGGTCTAAGTGAACAATCAATGAATGCTCAACACAATATATGTTAGACCAAACATACAATGCTTAACTAGATATAGATAATGCAATACAACATCCTAGTTATCAAATAATGCCTACATGTACACACATGAGGTCTCAATTAGTTGTAGAGAAATTCTAACAACCTAATTGTCAATTAAATTCACATAAACATTCATAAACTTGACTAGATGCACAAAGACAACCTAATCATCAATTAAGCATACATGAATATTTATGGATTAGCTATTTAGGCATATATGACCTAATAATGCAAGCTATCACAAACAAACACAATCAAATATTCATGAACATTAACTAGTTGATTAAAACACAATTTCTCAACCTAGTTATCAATTAATCACACATGAATATTTATGACCTAGCTTTTAGGCAAAAATGACCTAATCAATTAAGCTATCAAAATGCAAACCCAATCATGTTATCAAGACTCATAAATATGCAATAATAGAGTCTAGGTATTTAATCATGCAATAAATACCTAATCTAGAGTAAGAAGAATAATAAATGATATTTAAAGAAGTTCTTGCTTACCTAGTCATGAAACAATGAAGACCCATGCTCAAATGATGTTGAATGATGCAAGATGGAGATGGGTTTTGGAATTGGAGAGTCAAAGAAGCTTTCTTGAAGCTTTCTCTCTCTAGGAGCTCTAACCTCTCTCTAAAATGAATTTTTGAGCTCTTGGTCGGCCAAGAAGAGAAGAGGAAGAATATATATGAAGCCCTAGTTAAAACGACATCGTTTTGAATTTGGGAACCAGAATCCCGTCAAAACCGCTTGCTAGACCGCGGCTCAGGTAAGTGTCCAGACCGCGGTACATACAGCAGTGCACCGTCTGGACAACACCGCGGTTGGGAGCGCTGTGCGTGCAAGTGCACAGGACGCGGTCCACGTCGCGCATGACGCGCTGGAGAATACCGCTCCATGCGTCGCGGTGCAAGCAAAGCCTGCCGAGCGGTCTAGGCCGCGCCAAAGGGAAAAATCCCTTTTTAACACTCAAGACAAAAGTCAATCTTACATGAATGTTGTGCAAGAGTGAAGTGAATGAGATGCACACAATGAAGCACAATTAACATGTCAAACATGTTATCAACTAAGATACAATGCAAGATATGATATCTAATGTAAGCTAGTGAGTGTTTTAGAAAAGGATGCACACTTATACAAACAATAAAGAACACAAATGCAAGATAAACAAAACATGCATGAAGTGTGTGTGTGCACCTAAACTCTTCAAGAGACAAAGTCAAGTGAATATACCTTTTACTCTTGAAGTCATGGAGATGCTTGGAAGCTTGCCAATGCGGACCTAAGCTACCCATTACACAATCATCCCCAATGTGGTGGTTTGTCATGAAATAAGCCAATCATAAAATCGAGGTCCTTACACAAGCTTTTGAGGGTGTTAAGGAGATGGAATTGGGAAACCAAAACTGCATTAAGGAAAGGCAAGAGTCAGAATTTGAAGAGGAGGACTCAAGTACCGAAATTTTCGAACAATTAGGTGAGCTTGAGCAAGACAACACGAAGCTCAAACTGGAGGTTTATTTGCTTAAGGTTGAGAATGGTCAGTTGAAGAAGAAATTGCATGATCTCTCAACATTGAACAACGGTTTAAAGGAGCAGGTAGTGGAGCTTGCCACCAAAGAGGAGTTAGTCTCCAAGAACCTAGAAGAGTTGACAAAACTCTCAGAAGAATTTTAGGAAGACAATGGGAGAAAGACAAGGAAACTTCAACTAGGTGTGGAGGAGTCCACAAAAGCAGTAAGGGAATTGCAAGAATGGTTGAGCACAAAAGAAGATGAGTTGAAGCGGGCCAAGGTCAAGGAGTGCGATTTGATTGAGCAACTAGTTGTGATAGAAAACAATGTCAAATCCCTCAGATACGGACAATAAAAGGGGCCCACGCCAACAATCGAACAGGGAGTTTCCCTAACCGTCCTGTTACTTGTTACTTTTGTGCCAAAAGAGGGCAAACTAAGGCTTATTGCTTTAGTTTCCAAAGGTTCAAAGCAAGTAGAGTTGGATCTAGGATGAACCCACCAAGGGTTAAACAAATATGGGTTCGAAAGGACCTAGTTGGACAATTGAGGAAAGTGGGGAGAGATACAGTGCATAGGCATTTGGCACCGGTTTGGGTGGCCAAGTTGAATGTGCTCCCCATTCCGGTCAAACCTCATTTGGTTGACCGGGTCCCACTTTGAGTGCATTGCACTCACTTTTGAATTAATTTTAGTATTTTTATTTTTATTGTTCGGATGGTTAGTTTTTGTCTTTGTAAACTTTTGGTACATAATGCTTGACAATGTGTAAAGGTTTTAGTTTTGGTGCAGATACAGTTACAGGGCAGAGTCCAGGAGTCAGTCCAGGGGAACAGTGCAGTTACAGTGCGGGTCCGTCACCCACACTCGTCCCGCACTCCGAAGGCATCAGTTAATAAAGTGCGGGTACAGTGCGAGTCAGTCACCCGCACTCCACCCTCACTTTGGTCGCGCAGTATATATACTGCCTGTCGTTCTCTAGGGCTCCACTTTGCCACAAAAGCAAAACAAAACAGCAAATTTCAAATTTTTCCCTCATCTCAACTGAAAGGTATTCCGTGTGTGCCACGTTTTTGATTTTTCGACAACTAAGGTATGAATTCTTCCTCTAATTTCATTACATATCTCTCTAATCCAAAACCCTAACCCTTTTTATCAAAATTCATTTTCCTCTTATGCATGAACTTCATGATTCAAGGTTTTGGAATTTTGTTTTTGCTTTTGCTAATGTCTAACTACCTATTGAATGTCTAAGAGGATGGAATGATGGGTGTTGTCTAATTATGCATGTGATGTGTTCATTGTTACATTGATTTTCTATTGTAATTGGATATTCAAATTGTGAATTTCGGTTTATATGGGTTGATGGAATCCTATACATGAGTTAGAGTCATATTGGTGTTACTTCAGTCGATGATGTTCTGAGATTATGAAATGTATACATGAATGGCAATTCTGCATGTGCTGGTATCTGGGAACGAGTTAGAGTGCGGGTATAGTACGGGTCATTCACCCGCACTTCACCCGCACTTTATCCTCCTGGGAGAATATGTGTCCTTTCAAATTCCTTCATCATAACCTCATGGTTCTTTGATCTGAATATTCCCTTAAAACTATTGTTTATTGTGCAGATTTCAGGAAGAACTAGGCAATCAACTAGGCAAGGCAGTCAGGGTTCCGAACGAAGACCGATGAGGGGACCCCAAGTTCCACCACCATGCATCAGACACCTAGATTTCGAGGACCGTTTAGAATATTTCAGGGAACGAGACGTCATGGTGGAAATGGGGATAGCAGTTGAAGAGCTGGAGGGCACCTCAATTCCTCTAATGGTTGAAACAAGGGGATAAGAAACCTTTGTTAGCCCCCCCCCCCCCCGATGTATTGTCGATGTGTGGTCAAAGAATTCTTTGCTGGAATGGTTCCTGAAACTTTTCAGCGCACTTCTTCGGTTCTGGTTCGAGGGGTTGAAGTCCGGATGACTATAGCAGACATTATTAGGTACTATAGGACTAAGCTTCCAGTTGATCCCGAAGCAGTCGTACGTCTAAGGCAGGGGGTGACTTGGAGTGAATTCTTTGTGACACAAAACGTGGATTTTGCAAATCAATTAGTGATCTGTCCAATGGATTTTTGGGTGGCACCTAATCACCGCATGAAGCACACCAACTTAAAGAGTGAGTTGGGTTTCTGGCATGTGTTCATCTTCCATTCATTGATCCCCAGAAAGCACAGGACTTCAGTGAACTTCAATGCAGCAATGATCTTGTACTGTATACTGTAGAATCAGTTGGTCGACATAGGCTTTCTGGTCAAAAGAGAGATACTTGAGTTGGGAGGTGTCAGAGTAGACAAGCAGCCACTCATTTTCCCTAGCCTTATCACCGCATTTTACAGAACTGCAGGGGTGGATTTTGGATCTGATCCTTTCGAATGTGGTTTGGGGCCAGTTGGGCGTTTTACATGGAATGGCCAAGTCAAAGAGCGGGACCCCTCTAGTGTCAGGGTCGGAACAGGGAGGAGGAAACCTGCTCGAGGGGGCAACACGAGCAGACAGGCTGAAGACATCCCGGAACAACCAGATTTGGAGCCGGTTTACCTCAAATACAGTGATTATAGGCCCGCTGCTTCCCTACCCACGCAGGAGACGTTTGGAGAGGTCCCTTGGCAGACCTTGCTTACAGGATTAGAGAACCTCAGAACCGAGGTCGTCGAAAATAGGAGGCAGCTTACTGAGAGCAGGGCGGAAGCCAATGAGTATTTTACTGACATTTGGGGCAACCTCACTAACATGAGGAAGGCACTCAGTCTTCCAAGTTATCCGCAGAAGAAGAAGAGGTCAGCTGCTTTCTCACCTCCTTCAGGGGGCCCAGACATTGACCCATATAGGGGAGAGCTCCGAGCTGCAATGGAAAGATCCAGGAGAGAGCATTAAGAGCAGATCAGATCGGAGATCGACCCCAAGGGAAAAGGGATTGCCAGTGAACCGGAGAGGGAGTTTTCCGATGAAGATTGACCATCCATTCCTTCTTGTTTATTGTTATTATTCTAGGACTACGTACTCTTATTGCTTGTATTTACAATTTCTTTTAAACAGCTTAGTCTTATTTTTCTTTTCTTTTCGCATTTGATTTTCGTTTGGTAGAGTTGTTGTGTGGTTTTAAGCTAAGTTGTGCATCTTTTGGGAAGCACACATCAACACGCATGGACATCGAACGCACTTCCTTCTAAAGGGAGTTTTCTACCTTCGATTTTGTACTTAAGCTTTCAATGAATGCGATTTAGTTTTTGTTATTATGAATGAGCATGGTCGTGTGTATGTCTAGATTCGGTTGGGGGTGTTGAACCCTCATTCCGCCATTTATCGAGATTATGCTTGTTATTTCCAACGATGGGGACATTGTTGAGTTTTGGTTTGGGGGTGTATTACGCCTACGCCTTGTACAGTTTAGTGTCCAATTTTTCAATTTTGTCGCTTGTCCATTTTTCAAACTGTATCCATTATGGGTATGATGCCTCTAGAGTGTGCTTTTGATGAGTTCCTTATATGTGCTCTGACCTTGTGATATAGTTTGGTTCTACGTGAGGGTTCGCTTGCACCACCATGGGGTCGTCTCACCCGTTGGTGTTAAGTATTGGGGACTCATTGTTCCCATGTCTTGTTCTAATAGTGGAGATACTCATGAGATCACAAACACAAGCATGAAAGTGCGTTTTCTGAGTGCATTATTGATTATTCTTAAACACGCCTCTCGTCATTTATGTCATGTGCCATAGAACTTGCATATCAGTTTGTGAATTGCGTGATGGATGCTTTCATTCCCTCTTTAGATGGTTGTGGAAGTGATATTAGGGGTGTTAGGATTATGCTCAATAGCAAGAGTGTAATATTGTAATTGACAATCTTTTCATATAAATAAAGTGATTTCTGATTCTGCAAAATCTTATAGCATTTATAATTATAACTGTCAAGGTAAATAATCATAAGGTCAAAAGACTAAGAGATATGAAGAATTGTTTGTACATCCGGATATGTATAAGGTAGACACAATTCTTTAGTTAGTCTTGAACAACGTTCACAACTTAAGTTAAAGGTTGGGCACCTCTATCTTGATAAAGTTGTAGAATTCTTTTACTAGCATTTGAGTGGGATCAAATGAGTTATGATGAGTCTAAAATAATCGAAAGGTTTTCGAGTAAAAGAATCTAGTGCACTGGGTGCATTGAACTGGATCACAATGAAATACTTTATCTAGAACCGTCACTAGAGATAAGTCTTTTCATTATCAGGACAATCGGAGAGTCTATCTAAATCCTGAGATAAATGATGGACTTATGGTTGCAAGTGTTATCATTTGAGCTATCAATGAGTACGATTATATAGCATAGTCTATCCTCGATAGTTTGGTGGTATTCATTTGTTAATCGATAGAGGACTTCATTTATAGATATGGACATCGTGGCTCCATTTATTAAATGAGAGTATAATATCATCATATGGATGTTTTGAGGTATTGGATACTAAATCTCAACGTTGAGTTTTCAATAATGATTATTGAAGACATGGCTTCTGGACAAGTCAAAATATCCAAGTTCAAAATGTGGTCATATGAGGAAATATGGTAACTTGGAGAGCTATAGGCGGTCTATGAGCTCTTGGCGATTACTGATATTATTCACGAGGATACACCATCTCCTATAAGATTGTCTAGGGTATGAATGAGAAACATCTCCTTATTCTATCTTTATTTAAGAGTTCAATTTTAGCTCTTTAGTGGAATGAGTTAAAATTAATAGATAGGACCTAAGTGAATCATTCGTTAATTGTGATTAGGTTATGTCTATTGAAGCTTAAATTTAGATAGCCCGCCAAGATCCACAATCCACACGTACTTGCATGGATCACTTGATATATTATACAGAACCAATTTATAGGTCTATCTAGAATTGCATTTAATATATTAAGAATATAATATGTCTATTATTTATTTAATGGGCTGCACTATTATATTAATATATTAAAAGAAGACATGTAGGCTTGTTTCTTTTAGTAAGAATAAGTCTGATTCACATGTGGGCTTTTATTTAAAGTCTAATGGATTAAATAAAATAAGAAAAATAATATTGGGCCCATATATACATGGTGTGGGTGGCAAGGCTAAATAAAATAGCCCAAGATATTATTTTATTTTATTGTTTTGATTAAATGGGAATTAATTAATTATTTAATTAATTAATAGTTTAAATCAAAATCTTTTCCTGATCAGTAAATTAAATACTATGTGTTGGATTAGGGTTGGAATTCTTTTAAGTGATAGGAGTCCTAATGTGGTAAGGATTAAGTCCACATACACTCCTTATTATACAAAGAATTCCGCCACCACTAGTTCTACAAGGGTTAGGATTCTTGAATTGATAGGAATTAGGGAAAAGGATAATTCCTTTTCAAGTAAGGAAATTAACAAACCCCAGATTTCCTATTCAATGAATTCGGCCAACCCTACTTGGTGAAAGAGAAAATTCGGCCAACTTATAAATATAAGGTTATGAATTTTCGGCCTACTAAGAAGCAAAATAGAGAGAGATTTTTGTTTGTTTTAAAAAAAAAAATCCTACTCTATACACATAGATTTTCGGCCAAGAGAGAAAAAGAAAATAAGTTCTCATTCGATAGTACACTTACAAGCCTTTAACATCAAAAGGTTTTGTGCACACTTTCGATTTAGGGTTACGCGAGTTTCAATCATATTGATTGTGAATTCAAAAGTGACCGAAACTAGTTTTTTTTGGCTCTTGGTGTTTTACTATTGAAGATCAAGATCAGAAATTCCATACATCTATTCTAAGGTAAGCAATTCAAAGAAAAAGGGAGACCACGCTCCTAGGTGATTCATGTACGTGCTAGGATTGAAGATCTTGCGGATTACCATCGACGTAAGTCAATCGGATCACGCGACAAGAGGTATTTAACTCTAACCGTATATTTGAGTTTAATTAATTAAAGGGTTAAGGTTTAAATCTTTTGAAAAATTTTAAACTATACGAAAATTATTTTTTCGCCTTCCGCTGCGGTTTTAAGCAATTTTTCCCTACAATTGGTATCAGAGCCTTGGTTGTACCCTTTAATTAATTAACGTATATATACGTGAATCTATTTCTTTTTATTGTGATTATGCATGTTTTAGAAAGAGATGGCACTCTAGGTATTCGCATATATAATAACATGTCGAATGTATGGATTTATATATGTTGTTATAAAGTGAATTGTTATTGCTCAATTTTGGTCCTAGATTTTCCATGTAATTTTTGTTTCGGAATTGTAACAAGAAAGGTGGCCTATTATCGTCACAAGTTCCTTCTTGATAGTTGCTTAATTTTTTTTTTGTTATATAAAATAGTGCAGTTTTTTTTTAATGTATTAAAAATAGTGCAGTTTTTTTTAGTGCAGTTTTTTATTTGTAAATAAAATATATATATATATATATATATTTCTGCAGTATTTTATTGTATAAAATAAGTTGTAATATATTCAAGATTCGAAGACTCGAAGATTTGAAGAAATTGGAGCATCCGGAACCGAGCTTGGCACCCGCACGCACTGAGACAACAAGCGCGCACGCAACCAAGCGTGCAGCTGCGCTTGTTGCGGTGCAGCAGCGCGCGCAACCCATGCATGGGCTGGCCATGCGGCAGCTCATGCCCTTGCATGGACTAGGCATGTGCATGGGCTGCTTGGTGATCTTCGGGCGCGCGAGTTACGTGCGCGAGATGGTCGCTTGAAGTCTTGTTTGCCAGCAAAGGAGTTTTTTTTATTCCGTACAATTGTAATTTACATGCTTTTCTAGGACGGACAAAAATTGTGGCTATTTATTTTTATGTATAAATATTACAATATTTGTTATTGTATGATAACATGTCATATAGAATAGGAGTGCCACTAATATATCTCTTTTGGTATGAACATGCATTGAGTGATTTAGGTATCTAATTGGCATCTAGATAACTTGGTAAAATCATTCTTTGGAATTTAATCACACACCTTAAATAATTGAGTGGGAGAAGGTATGTTAGAACACCTATGGCCTCCAAGGTTAGTTGAGCTTTATTATTTATTGGTAACCCCCCCAAGGGGCGTCCATAAATGGAATTTAGCAAAATACTTCCTTACAAGGATAGACTAGACAATTGACTCAAACGAGATCTATTCCCAGAGGAGGGATTTTCGTGAGAGAAAATTGAGGGTCGATATATTGGTAACACACTCAATATAATTTTATTAATATCCTCCCGAGAGTTCTTGTTAATAAAATTGCAAGGCTAAAATTGAAAACGCTGGTTGTTATGTTAACAATTAGGTGGGACTTAGTCCAACTAGTAAATGGTGCGAACTCCCGAAGGAGGCGTAACATTTATGGGTGTTGGATCACCGTTGAATTTTTCACGATTGAGTTATTTAATTAATTCAATATAAATATTCGAAAGTGCTTTATCATGATTATTTACTTATATATGCTTTTTGTTTTATTCAGAAATCATGACCTCATCACTTATGAACATCCTGAAAGATAACACTTTAACTGGAGATAATTATGTCACATGGAAAAGGAAAATTGGGTTGTTGCTGCAAAGTGAAAAACATAAGTTTGTTCTAACTACTCCTAAACCACCTGCTCCTAATAATGAATCAAGTATTTTGCAAAGAGATGAGTATAAGCAGTGGAAGACCTCAGATGATATGGCCAAATGTTACATTATGGCTACTATCTCCGACGTGTTGCAACAGCAGCATGAAGGAATGGGGTCTGCTGCTGATATTATGATGTCTCTGGAAGAGATGTTTGCTATGAGGTCTAGGACGACTAAGAGAGAGGCAGTGACTGCTTTTATGAATCTTAGGATGAAACCTGGACAGGCTGTGAAAGATCACATGATGAAAGTCATAACACATCTAAATATTGCAGAATTAAATGGCGCTGAGATAGATGGTGAGACCAAAATTGACATGGTTGTCAACTAACTATCAGATTCCTTTGATCAGTTCAAGTTGGACTACACCTTGAACAAAAAGGAATACACCTTGCAGGGCCTGATGCAAGATGTTCAAAGCGTTGAAAAGATCCTTGTGAAAAGAAAAGGTCAAGAGATTCATATGGTTGGTAAAGTTGCTACTGTTAAGACCCGTCAGAAGGTCAAGAAACAACAGAAGAAAAAAGCAATTTGGGCCTACCAAGAAGGAGACCAAGAAAGTAACCAAGATCAAAGGGAAATGCTTCCTTTGTGGTGAAAAAGGACATTGGAAAAGAAATTGCCCAAAGTCCCAGAACAAGAAGGAAGACGGTAATATTAATTATCTTGAAACATGATTTCTGGCAGATTCTACAAATTCTTGGATCATAGACTCTGGAGCCACTAATCATGTTTGTTATTCCTTACAGGGGTTCTAAGAAAGGAAAAGGCTGAATAAGAACGAAATCAATTTGCGCTTGGGTAACGGATCGTTAGTGTCTGCAAGTGCAGTAGGAGATATTAGAGTTATAATAGATTCTAGTAGGCATTTAGATTTAATAGACGTTTATTATGCTCCTCAATTCAAGAGGAATTTAATTTCAGTTTCTTGTTTAAGTAAATTTGGATATTCGGTTACTTTTAATAAAGCTTTTATTATTAGTAAGAATGACAAAATTGTTTTCAAAGGTACATTGGAAAACGGTCTATTTTTTTGCATAGAAATATCTCTCACTCGTTAGACACAGAAATAACGGAACCTAATCATAAAAGAGTAAAATTATCAAAAGATGAAACCTACCTTTGGCATTTACGCCTAGGTCACATTAACCTTAATAGGATTAAAAGATTGGTATGTGACGGACCTTTAAGTGACTTAAAGGTTGATGATCTACCAACTTGTGAATCTTGTTTGGAAGGTAAAATGACCAAAAGGCCATTCAATACCAAAGGTGCAAGAGCCACTGAATGTTTAGGACTAATACACACTGATGTATGTGGTCCTATGAGCATTCAAGCTAAAGGTGGATATGAGTACTTCATCACCTTCACAGATGATTACTCAAGATTTGGTTATGTGTATCTCATGAGACATAAGTCGGATGCTTTTGACATGTTCAAAGCATTCAAAGCTGAAGTAGAAAATCAGCTTGAGAAACGCATAAAAATCTTGAGCTCTGATCGTGGTGGAAGAATATCTATCTGGTGAGTTTCAACAATATCTTATTGATAATGGGATAGTTTCTCAGTTTTCTACACCAGGTACACCTCAACAAAATGGGGTAGCAGAAAGGAGAAATAGAACTCTTTTGAACATGGTTAGGTCTATGTTGAGTTATTCAACACTTCCTATTTCTTTTTAGGGATATGCTCTATAAACTGTAATATATATTCTAAACGTGGTACCATCGAAGTCGGTTCTTGGAACACCATATGAGTTGTGGACTGGGCAAAAGCCTAGTTTACAACACATAAGGATATTTGGTTGTCCTGCACATGTGTTAAAAGGAAAGACAGAAAAGATGGAGTCCCGTTCGGAAACATGCATATTTGTGGGGTATCCAAAAGGAACTAAAGGATATTATTTCTATAGTCCTTCAGATCTAAAAGTGTTTGTTTCAACAAATGCTACATTTCTGGAAAAGGACTATATGAATGATTTTGTTCCCAAAAGTAGAATTGTCCTGAATGATATGTCAGGAGATACAATTCCACAAGAGGTTTCACAACCTAACCCAATTGTAATTTCCACTCCAACACAAAATCAACAACCTACCATTCCTCGTCGTAGTGGGAGGGTTAGAACCCAACCCGAAAGATACATCGTTCTAGGAGAATCTGTTGAGAATCTCCCTGACGACGATGATCCCTACACGTACAAGGAAGCAATGGAGGATGTTGATTGTCACCATTGGCAAAAGGCAATGCAATCTGAGATTGAATCCATGTTCTATAACAAAGTCTGGTCCCTTGTAGACTTGCCTAAAGGGATAAAACCCATTGGGTGCAAGTGGGTATACAAGAGGAAAAGAGGTATGGATGGAAAGGTGGATACTTTTAAAGCTAGATTGGTAGCTAAAGGTTACACATAGAAAGAAGGTATCGATTACGAGGAAACCTTCTCTCCTGTGGCCATGCTTAAATCCATTAGGATACTCTTATCCATTGCAGCATCTTTAGATTTAGAGATTTGGCAAATGGACGTCAAAACAACATTCCTTAATGGAAGTCTTGACGAAAGCATCTATATGATGCAACCAGAAGGATTCATAGAAAAGGGCCAAATGGAAAAGGTATGCAAGTTGCAGAAATCAATTTATGGATTAAAGCAAGCATCCAGATCCTGGAACATAAGGTTCGACCAAGCTGTAAAAGGTTTTGGATTTTTACAGAACCTTGAAGAACCTTGTGTATACAAAAGGATCAAAGGTGACAAGTTGGTTTTCCTTATTCTTTACGTAGATGAGATATTACTCATTGGAAACGATGTGGGAGTATTGACATCAGTAAAAGAATGGTTAGCAAAACAATTTGATATGAAAGACTTAGGAGAAGCAAGTTTTATTCTAGGTATCCAAGTAATAAGGGATAGAAAGAATAAAACGATTGCACTATCCCAAGCTTCATACATAGATAAAATCTTGTCTAGGTTTTCCATGCAAGATTCCAAGAAAGGTATGTAACCTTTTAGGCATGGAATCAAACTTTCTAAGGAACAAGTTCCTAAGAATGAGCATGAAGAGCAATTCATGAGTAGAATTCCATATGCCTCGGCAGTTGGAAGTCTCATGTATGCAATGCTCTGTACTAGACCAGATATTTGTTTTGCTGTTGGCATAGTTAGCAGGTTTCAATCGAAACCTGGTCCTGATCACTGGACGGCAGTCAAGCATATTTTCAAGTATCTTAGGAGAATGAAAGATAATATGCTTGTATACTCTGGAGGGGATTTAATCCCCGTTGGGTATACAGATTCTGATTTCCAATCGGATTCTGACTCTAGAAAATCCACATCAGGATCTGTGTTTACTCTTGGAGGAGGAGCAGTCATTTGGAGGAGTATCAAGCAATCTTGTATTGCTGACTCCACCATGGAAGCAGAGTATGTAGCTGCATGGGAAGCTGCCAATGAGGCTGTTTGGCTTCGCCAATTCTTGATTGACTTAGAAGTAGTTCCTAGCGCGAATAAGCAGATCACTATCTACTGTGACAACAGTGGAGCAGTGGCTAATTCGAAAGAACACAGAAGTCATAAGAGAGGAAAACACATTGAAAGAAAGTATCATCTGTTAAGGGAGATTGTTCATAGGGGAGACGTGACGATTACCAAAATCGCGTCGGCAGAAAATCTAGCAGATCCCTTCACAAAGGCTCTACCTCAGAAGAGTTTTGATGGGCACCTAGAGAACATGGGAATGAGAGATATGACACATTTGCTATAGCGCAAATGAGAGATTGTTAGGATTATGCTCAATAGCAAGAGTGTAATATTGTAATTGACAATCTTTTCATATAAATAAAGTGATTTCTGATTCTGCAAAATCTTATAGCATTTATAATTATAATTGTCAAGGTAAATAATCATAAGGTCAAAAGACTATGAGATATGAAGAAATGTTTTTGCATCCGGATATGTATGAGGTAGACACAATTCTTTAGTTAGTCTTGAATAACGTTCACAACTTAAGTTAAAGGTTGGACACCTCTATCTTGATAAAGTTGTAGAATTCTTTTACTAGCATTTGAGTGGGATCAAATGAGTTATGATGAGTCTAAAATCATCGAAAGGTTTTCGAGTAAAAGAATCTAGTGCACTAGGTGCATTGAATTGGATCACAATGAAATAATTTATCTAGAACCGTCACTAGATATAAGTCTTTTTATTATCAGGACAATCAGAGAGTCTATCTAAATCCCGAGATAAATGATGGACTTATGGTTGCAAGTGTTATCATTTGAGCTATCAATGAGTACGATTATATAGCATAGTCTATCCTCGATAGTTTGGTGGTATTCATTTGTTAATCGATAGAGGACTTCATTTATAGATATGGATATCGTGGCTCCATTTATTAAATGAGAGTATAATATCATCATATGGATGTTTTGAGGTATTGGATACTAAATCTCAACGTTGAGGTTTCAATAATGATTATTGAAGACATGGCTTCTGGACAAGTCAAAATATCCAAGTTCAAAATGTGGTCATATGAGGAAATATGGTAACTTGGAGAGCTATAGGCGGTCTATGAGCTCTTGGCGATTACTGATACTATTCACGAGGATACACCATCTCCTATAAGATTGTCTAGGGTATGAATGAGAAACATCTCCTTATTCTATCTTTATTTAAGAGTTCAATTTTAGCTCTTTAGTGGAATGAGTTAAAATTAATAGATAGGACCTAAGTGAATCATTCGTTAATTGTGATTAGGTTATGTCTATTGAAGCTTAAATTTAGATAGCCCGCCAAGATCCACAATCCACACGTACTTGCATGGATCACTTGATATATTCTACCGGACCAATTTATGGGTCCATCTAGAATTGCATTTAATATATTAAGAATATAATATGTCTAATATTTATTTAATGGGCTGCTCTATTATATTAATATATTAAAAGGAGACATGTGGGCTTGTTTCTTTTAGTAAGAATAAGTCTGGTTCACATGTGGGCTTTTATTTAAAGTCTAATGGATTAAATAAAATAAAAATAATAATATTGGGCCCATATATACATGGTGTGGGCGGCAAGGCTAAATAAAATAGCCCAAGATATTATTTTATTTTATTGTTTTGATTAAATGGGAATTAATTAATTATTTAGTTAATTAATAGTTTAAATCAAAATCTTTTCCTGATCAGTAAATTAAATACTATGTGTTGGATTAGGGTTGGAATTGTTTTAAGTGATAGGAGTCCTAATGTGGTAAGGATTAAGTCCACATACACTCCTTATTATACAAGGAATTCCGCCACCACTAGTCCTACAAGGGTTAGGATTCTTGAATTGATAGGAATTAGGGAAAAGGATAATTCCTTTTCAAGTAAGGAAATTAACCAACCCTAGATTTCCTATTCAATGAATTCGGCCAACCCTACTTGGTGAAGGAGAAAATTCGGCCAAGCTATAAATACAAGGTTATGAATTTTCGGCCACTAAGAAGCAAAATAGAGAGAGATTTTTGTTTGTTTTGAAAATAAAAAATCCTACTCTATACACATAGATTTTCGGCCAAGAGAGAAAAAGAAAATAAGTACTCATTCGATAGTGCACTTACAAGCCTTTAACATCAAAAGGTTTTGTGCACACTTTCGATTTAGGGTTACGGGAGTTTCAATCATATTGATTGTGAATTCAAAAGTGACCGGAACTATTTTTTTAGGCTCTTGGTGGTTTACTATTGAAGATCAAGATCAGAAATTCCATACATCCATTCTAAGGTAAGCAATTCAAAAAAAAGGGAGACCACGCTCCTAGGTGATTCACGTACGTGCTAGGATTGAAGATCTTGAGGATTACCATCGACGTAAGTCAATCGGATCACGCGACAAGAGGTATTTAATTCTAAATGTATATTGGAGTATAATTAATTAAAGGGTTAAGGTTCAAATCTTTAGAAAAATTTTAAACTATACGAAAAATTATTTTTTCGCCTTCCGCTGCGGTTTTAAGCAATTTTTCCCTACAGTAACAGCATTTAACTGCAGTATGATGGTCTATCCACATATTTGGCAGGTTGCCTGATTTGTATTTTGCTTGCTTGGCTGCCCTTTCCAATTGTTCTTATTGGACTATAATTGACGTTGAAAACTTGGACGTTGATTATTGTTGCGAGGTCGATTTTGAGTGAAGGAATTATAACATCTTCCTTTGAAGTTGCCTCTTCCTCCACGATGACCTCTTCCTAGTCCTTTTTGTCAAAAGAAAGCTTGATTATGATTGAGTTGTTGCCTTTCCTCTGTAAGATAGACTTGCTCAAAATTTTGTTAAAACATGATAAATTGATTAAATGATGGATATGGTGGTTTTGATAGAACAACAATCTGAAATTCTTTGCATTTGTCTCCAAGTCCTTGTGAAACTTTGAAAACTTTGTCAAAATCACCGAGTGGTTTTCCAACAGCAGCCAGTTTGTCACAAACCTCCTTGAACTTTCAAATATAATCATCAAGTGAGAGTGTCCTTTGGACAAGGCATATAAGCCATTCTTCAATTGGGCTTCATTCTCTTCAGTGTCAGGCAACAATTGCTCTTGGAGTGATTTCCAAATTGAGTAGGTTGAATCCCCACTGAAAATCATGTTGAGAACTTCTTCCTTCATGTTTCGGAGAAGCCAGGACATAAGAAAACCATCATTGTTGATCCATACACAAAGATTTGGATTTTTATTTTATTTCCATCAAAATCAATGATTTCATCTACTGGTTTTATAGGATCATTGATGTGGTGTTCTATTCCTAGGCTACAGATCAATGGAAGTATTTGGGATTTCCAAAGGAGAAATTTTTTGATAGGTAATTTGATGGAAATTTGTTAGGGTTTTGAGTCATGTTGGCATAATATCAAAACAATATTTCCTTTGTATTGATTAGTTGTCTAAGCTTATTGTGATTCAAGCTTAAAGGAAGATTAGCAACTAATCAAGCAAAGTGAAGTCTTCAAGAGGAGCAAATTTAATTGCACATTAAATGTATATTTTGACATCATTACTCTTACAAGGTGTTTAAGCACATATACACACATTGTATCCATATGTGTTCCTGCATCGTTGTGCTCAATTGGTATAACACAAAGACACACATATTAATGTATGCACATGCATTAGATTTAAATTGACAAATTTTGTAAAATTGCATGTTCTAGGATTATATCTACGAAACAGAATACTTGTGTGTTCTTGTGCATCATTGATTAAGTTTAAGAAGACTTTAACTAAGCTGAAGTATGTGAATCTAATGGTTGATAGTTGTTGAACTGATATAAATAAAATAAGTTCGTCATGAGGAGAGAATATATATATATATATATATATATATATTTAAGAATTTACTATATGGGCTGGATTTTTTCTGGTTTGGACCGAGTTCAGCTCTCATAGTAATTCATAAAAGCACAACCTAAATTCGGGCTTTTAAATATTGTGCCCACACTAAGTTTAAGTGTGCTACAGTACCGGGCCGAGCCGGGCTAGACCCGAACCAAACTCGACTTGTCCGACTTTTAACACCTCTATTACAATTGATTTATAGTTTACTTTTAAACGAGGTTGTTCCAATAGTATTCTTCTCACATATTCACTATTAAAGTTGTGAGTTTGATATATGTGTTACTTCTCTAAAAATCTTGAATTAATTATATGAGTAACACTACTTTATCCAAATGTGGTGTCCAAATCTGAAACCCAAATAATGTGACAACACTCCAATCCATTCATTTAAATTATTCAAATCTAATACAATTTAAATGAATGGATTGTAGTGTTGCCACATTATTTGGACACTAGATTTGAACACCAAATTTGGAAAAAGTAGTATTATTGTAATTATATATATATATATATATATATATATATATGGGTGAACTTTAAAACTAACCATAAAATTAGTGGGTTTATTGGTTTTACCCAAGATTAATATTTTTATTGTTTTTGCCAAAATTTCTACTATTTGGACAAAATTGCCCTTCTTTATAAAAAAATTTTCTTTTTTCTTTTTTCTTTTTCTTTTTCTTTTTCCTGAAAAAAAAACATTTTTTTTGTCATTGTTTTTTCTTTCCAGACCTTAGTTTTTTTTTTCTTTTAGATTTGGTGTGTTTAATTTGGTGTTACCCTAGTGTGTTTAATTGACTTTCTATGGTGTGTTTGATTGAGTTGCACTGATGTGTTTAATTGGTCTACCCTGTTATGTTTAATTGAATTGTTCTGGTGTGTTTAATTGGTCTGCTCTGGTGTGTTTAATTGACCTGCTTTGGTGTGTTTAATTGACCCTGGTGTGTTTAATTGAATTATCCTGGTGTGTGGTGTGTTTAATTGAATTGTCCTGATGTGTTTAATTGGTCTGCCTTGGTGTGTTACCCTGGTGTGTTTAATTGGGTTTTCGTGGTGTGTTTAATTGGTTTTCGCCTGGTGTGTTTAATTAGTTTCTTTTGTGTGTTTAATTGGTCTGCCCTGGTGTGTTTAATTGGGGTGTCGTGGTGTGTTTAATTAGTGGCTCTATGTGTTTAATTGGTGGCCCGGTGTGTTTAAAGAAATCTGGAAAAATTTCCAGATTTGAATAAGGAAATTTTCCAGATTTCCTCATACAAACAAAATTAAAAAATCTTTGAAACAATGGATCTCTAGTAAATGTTATTTTTTTAGGAAGGAATTTTGTTTCAATGGAACAAATCTGAAAAAAAAAATTAAAAAAAACATAATCTGGAAAAAAAATTTAACAAAATAATTTGGAAAATTTTCAAAATAAAAAAAAACCTAGAATTTTTCTTTAAACAAAATAAAATCTGGAAAAAAATTTAACAAACATAATCTGTAAATTTTTTTAAATCCAGAAACATAATCTGGAAAATTTTCAAAATAAAAAAAAATTCTGGAATTGTATCTGGAAAATTTTTTAAACCAAGTCTAGAAAAAATTTTAAACGAAATCTGGAAAAAATTTTAAAATATGGAAAAAAAACTTTAAACAAAAGGAAATCTGAAAATTTTCAAAATAAAGATTTAACAAGCATTTTAAACAAAAAAAATCTGGAAAAAAATTAAACAAACATTTTAACAAACATAATGCAAAATTATTTTGGAAAAGAAATTCCAGATTTTAATAAACAAATTTTTCCAGATCTGAACAATTATTTAACACACAAAATCCGGAAAAAAAAAATTTAACAAAAATTTTAAACAAAAAAATCAAAATTTTTTAATATCTGGAATTTTTTTCAACAAAACGAAATCTGATTTTTTTAAAAATAAACAACATCCAAGTTTAAACATAACCACAACCACCCTTAAAATCAACATCTAACCAAAAAAATTCCAAAAAAATCTGGAGAAAGAGAAAGAAGAGATTAAAGATGAGAGAGGAGTGAGAGAGGAGATCTGGAGAGGAGTTGCAGTAAAAAATCTGTGGTGGAGAGGGGAGAGAGGCGTGAGAGGAAGAGAAAGAGAAAGAAGAGATTAAAGAGAGAGAGAGAGAGAGAGAGAGAGAGAGAGAGAGAGAGAGAGAAATAAGATATTGAAGAGAAGATGAGATGCGTGAAAGAGAGAGAGAAATAAGAGAATAAAGAGAGAAATAAGGAAGAGAGAGAAAGAAGAAAAAATAATAAGGGTATTTAGGTCTTCATAGTCAAAATTTGGGTAAAAACAATACAAATATAAATTCTGGGTAAAAACAACACATCATCTAATTTTTTGACTGGAAAAGACCTATTTGCTCTATATATATATATTTGAAAGGTTGCATCGTTACAAACATATATAATAAGTTACCTAATAACAAAATAATTATAGACTAAAGAGAACAACAATTTAAAAAATGATTTTGTTTTTCTTTGTGTTTCAATATAATTAATTAATTATAGAATGATTTTGATGGGATTTTTTGCGTGCTTCAATGTAAGTCTGCATCCACGGAGCGTACGAACACTCAAATCCACCGTTTGATTACAATCTCTCAAATTGTTGCTCACAGCATGTCTTTCTATTTTCTACAGGTTTTCTACGCACCCCTAAACACAGTGGCGGATCCAGAAATTTTAACGAGGTGGGGCACTTAACAAAAATAAATTATTTAAAAAAAATGAATGAAAATTTAAAATCGTAGTAAAATGTGTTTTTTTATATAAAAAATGATGGTATAATGAATTTTTAATTAAAAAATAGAATACTTACTCGAAATGAATTAAATAATCTTACATTTAACAGAACTAAAAACAAGAAACAAAATATTAAAAAAAAAACAATAACAAGAAAAACAAAAGGAACAATGAAAAATTATAGTATTTATTCGTAAAAAAAAAAAATTAAAATATAGTTTTATAATAAAAAAATTTGTTTTGTATTTATAGTGAATTCACTTTAAATTTATATAAAAATAATTGATTAATAAATACTACTAGAAATTATTTTTGTATAAATTTAAAGTGAATTATTGATTCTAAATAAATTAGAATAATAAAATAAAGAAAAATATAAAGGATAAAAAAATAAATCATAATAATAGATGAACTATTTTAATATAATAAATTTAAATTTGAGATTTTAGGGTTTATTAATTGGATGTGTTAAGTATGTCAAACTAAAAATATTAGAAATACGAAAGTTTCAAAATAATAATAGATAAGATAATTTATTATATAATAAAATTGAATTAAGTAAACCACAAATTAAGGGTAGTTAAGAATTTAACAATGAGGGGAAAAAGAAAATGGATTATTTTGTTGCAGAAGAAAATGGAAATTTGATAAAGGAATTGGAAACGAGTGTAAAATAAAAATAGATATTAAAAGGTATTTGTTTTGCTTACGCTGAGAATTGAACAAATGACTAAAACTAAAAAGCTGAAGATAATAAACCAACAGTGATATATAACAACATATGTCATGATGTGTTATTTGTGATATATATATATATATATATATATATGTAAACATAAAATGATTTTATTTTTTAAATTTGAGGTGGGATACGGGCCCCACCTGGTCTCTATGTGGGTCCGCCCCTGCCTAAACATATGGTAACCTTAGTATTTATATAAGATTATTAGGGTAGACCAAAACCCACAAGGAATCATTTTCTTTTAGTATAAGATTTCTCGTGCACAGATTGTCTTTACTGCAGTCAAAATCGCGGTCTGCAGCCCGCATTTTTTACCGCGTAAAACCTCTGAAATTCATCACTCCTTGTACCGCGGTTGATCACACTGCGCTCTACACCCAGCTATGAATCCTCTGTGATCCACCGCGGTTGGCACCACGATTGATGCTGCAGTCTTCTTCCTTCGGCCAATTTTAGGATTCACCAAACCCAACAAATAAAGACTTAAATAATTGGAGATTCGGGTTTTCTCATCTGTTTAGTTCATGAAGAGCTATAAACTTATTAAAGAATTATTTTTTTTCCTAACTATTTCCATCAGGAGCTGTAAAACTGTTGTAGAGGCTATTGGGTCCCTGCGCAGTCATCCTTTTAGTGTTTAATAATTTAGACATATTCCGGTTGACCAATATCAACTCATTCAATTTTTTTAAAATATTATATTATTACATAAATTTGAGATTTTTTCGAAAGGGAATGACTCGAATCCACAACTTTGTGATACATGTATG
Source organism: Dipteronia sinensis (assembly GCA_033220585.1). Lineage (NCBI taxonomy): Eukaryota > Viridiplantae > Streptophyta > Magnoliopsida > Sapindales > Sapindaceae > Dipteronia > Dipteronia sinensis. The sequence goes on along the minus strand of CM065639.1, from coordinate 25,071,382 downwards.
AGGAGTTTACCACCGGATCAACCTCACCTCATCATCAAAACATTTTTGTAATAAAACTAAAACAAAAGAATTAGTTATGTCATTCGCATATAAATTAAATTGATCTTATTTATGGAGAAAATCTTTAATGGACGGTCTCATTGCTATTTGGTGAGATCGTTCCAATGAGATTATACCATTTATCTCGAGAATATAAATATATATTATTAAGGGGTGAATTCATAAAGAGCCAAAAATTTTATCAATTTATTGTTTTTAACCACAAAATTTATTTTTATTGTTTTCGTCAGTTTTTACCACTTCTGGACAAAAAAGTCCTTAAGTTTGAAATTCAAAAAAAAAAAAAAAAAAAAAGGTTAAAAAGTTAAAATAGAGTTGTCTGTCGTGAAAACGACATATCAAACTTTTTAGGGTTACAGTAAAAAAAACGAGAAAGAGAGAGAGAGGAAGAGAAGAGAAGCCCTCGCTGCCGCTCGCCGTCGCTGCCGCTCGCCTTCGCAGCCGCTCGCCGTCTCTGCCGCTCGCCTTCGCTGCCGCTCGCCGTCTCTGCCGCTCGCCTTCGCAGCCGCTCGCACCTCTGTCACCGTCGCTGCTGCTCACTGTCGATTCGAATAGTTCTTGCCGTCGCTGCGTCGCCATCGCTGTCAGTCGCCGTCGATCGCCACCAGTCGCACCTCTGTCCCAGTCGGTCGATCGCCTCTGTCTGGAGTCCGAATCTGAAGGTTTATTGTTTAACTGACACTTATTTTTTTAATTTCAAATTATGTTAACTTACTTGATTGCTTCTCTGGTTGTAATTATTTATTGATTTATTGATTATCTTTTCTGTCTTCAAATGGTTTCTGGGTTTGTTTGTATTTAGGTTTTTTTTTAATTGGATTGCTTGTCAATAAATTTTAAAATGCCGAAAGTCACTTTGCTTGTTCATCACTGGAAAGTGGAAACTCATTTATTTTTCCATCTATTTATCTTTCACCCGAACCTCATGGGTGTCAGTGTAATTTCCCCCCTTTTGAAATTTCAACTTAGAGAGCTGACAGAATTTAATCCTGTAATTTGTTTGTACTAACATGTAACTTATTTATACTAGCATGTAACTTGTTTGGACTGGCATGTAACTTGTATTCAATTAACTTGTTTATACTATCATGTAATTTGTTTATACTTGCATGTAACTTGTTTGTAGTGGCATGCAACTTGTTTGTACTGGCATGTAACTTTTTTTATACTGGCATGTAACTTTTTTTAATACACACTAATGCATTTATTTATTTGATTTTGTAGATGGAGAACATAAATTATGCCGATTTTCTCATAAAATGGAGGAGTTCGTGGATAAAAAAATCCACCACCAACTTATACTGCAATTTAAATGGTCTCCCTGATATTGTAAAGGTTCTCCAAAAAGTTGGAGAACTACAAGAGTTGCGGAAGACCTGTTTTGGGCACCTACTCGGTTTCCCTAAAGAGTTGACTTTTTCTGCCGGCGTACTTCATAACTTGCTATTGAGGCAGATACATATACCTGGTGTAACTGGAGCAAATGAGTTGCATTTTTTAGTTGGTGGTAAACTGGCGAAATTCTCACAAAGGGAGTTTTGTTTGGTTACGGGGCTAAAATTTGGGGTGATGTCGGACATATTCTTGAAACCGTATGCTGCCACTAAAGATGGGATCCATGTTAGGTATTTTGCGAATAATGAGAATATACGACTTACAGACGTATGGGCAAGGTTTATGGCTGGGGGATTTGATCAACCAAAGGATGGTCTGAAGATGGCCCTAGTATTGATCGCGAACAACGTGTTGTTCGGTCAAGATCTTAGGAGGAAAGCCACATTATGGCTTTTTCAAATGGTGGAGGATTTAGAAGCCTTCAGTTCTTTTCCATGGGGGAGTTATGTGTATATGATGACAATCCACTACCTACGACAAGGATTTCGGTCCGCAAATGCACCATTGAAGCACATCGCGCACTATAACTTGTACGGTTTCCCTTGGGCATTAGAGGTGAGATTTCAAATATTATATTAATGCATTTCTCCATAACTTGATTTTTTTGTACAAATATTTGAAGTTTGTTAAAATTTTAGATATGGGCAATGGAAGCTTTCGGATCGTTGATTGATTTGGTGGGGAAAAACTTAGGCCACAGACATCCTCGTTTGAAGAATTGGAGAATATTTAAGAGGCCTCACGATTTCTTTGGGAAATTTGCAAAGTATGAAAAAGAAGTGGCAGATGGAAAGGTTCGTAACTTGAATTTAGCCTGGCATGTAACTTCAAATTAAACTAGCATGTAACATGCATCATGTAATAATATTGGAATTTATTTTGGAACTTGTGTGTCAACTGTGAAATATGTTCTAACTGGCATGTAACTTGAATTTGCACTGTCATGTAACTTGAATTTGCACTGGCATGTAACTTGTGGCATGTAACATCACTGGAATTTGTTTTGGAACTTGTGTGTCAGCTGTGAAATATGTTCTAACTGGCATGTAACTTGATTTTAGCCTGGCATGTAACTTCAATTTGTTCTGGCATGTAACTTGATTTTAGCCTGGCATGTAACTTGAATTTAGCCTGGCATGTAACTTCAAATTGAACTAGCATGTAACTTGCATCATGTAACAATACTGAAATTTATTTTGGAACTTGTGTGTCAACTGTGAAATATGTTCTAACTGGCATGTAACTTGAAGTTGCACTGTCATGTAACTTGAATTTGCACTGGCATGTAACTTGTGGCATGTAACATCACTGGAATTTGTTTTGGAACTTGTGTGTCAACTGTGAAATATGTTCTAACTGGCATGTAACTTGATTTTAGTCTGGCATGTAACTTGAATTTAGCCTGGCATGTAACTTGCATCATGTAACAATACTGGAATTTATTTTGGAACTTGTGTGTCAACTGTGAAATATGTTCTAACTGGCATGTAACTTGAATTTGCACTGTCATGTAACTTGAATTTGCACTGGCATGTAACTTGTTGCATGTAACATCACTGGAATTTGTTTTGGAACTTGTGTGTCAACTGTGAAATATGTTCTAACTGGCATGTAACTTGATTTTAGCCTGGCATGTAACTTCAATTTGTCCTGGCATGTAACTTGATTTTAGCCTGACATGTAACTTGAATTTAGCCTGGCATGTAACTTCAAATTGAACTAGCATGTAACTTGCATCATGTAACAATACTGGAATTTATTTTGGAACTTGTGTGTCAACTGTGAAATATGTTCTAACTGGCATGTAACTTGAATTTGCACTGTCATGTAACTTGAATTTGCATTGGCATGTAACTTTTGGCATGTAACATCACTGGAATTTATTTTGGAACTTGTGTGTCAACTGTGAAATATGTTCTAACTGGCATGTAACTTGATTTTAGTCTGGCATGTAACTTGAATTTAGCCTGGCATGTAACTTGCATCATGTAACAATACTGGAATTTATTTTGGAACTTGTGTGTCAACTGTGAAATATGTTCTAACTGGCATGTAACTTGAATTTGCACTGTCATGTAACTTGAATTTGCACTGGCATGTAACTTGTGGCATGTAACAATACTGGAATTTATTTTGGAACTTGTGTGTCAACTGTTAAATATGTTCTAACTGGCATGTAACTTGAATTTAGCCTGGCATGTAACTTGAATTTAGCGTGGCATGTAACTTGAAAATGAACTATCATGTAACTTTAGCCTGGCATGTAACTTGAAAATGAACTATCATGTAACTTGCAGCATGTAACAATACTGGAATTTATTTTGGAACTTGTGTGTCAACTATTAAATATGTTCTAACTGGCATGTAACTTCAATTTGTCCTGGCATGTAACTTGAATTTAGCCTGTCATGTAACTTGAATTTAGCGTGGCATGTAACTTGAAAATGAACTATCATGTAACTTTAGTCTGGCATGTAACTTGAAAATGAACTATCATGTAACTTGCAGCATGTAACAATACTGGAATTTATTTTGGAACTTGTGTGTCAACTGTGAAATATGTTCTAACTGGCATGTAACTTGAAATTGGCCTGGCATGTAACTTCAATTTGGCCTGGCATGTAACTTCAATTTGGCCTGGCATGTAACTTGATTTTGGCCTGTCATGTAATTAATTTCATTTTTGTTTATATCAATACTCAAATAATGATGACACTTTTGTTAATTGTACAGCATGTTGTGTTGGAGGAATTACATCCAACCGACGATGAAAAGACACAGCCTTACTTGGTTGGTGTTGACACAGATTTGTCAGAGGGTCCACAGTTTATAGCACTCAATGTTGAATTAGACGATGGTGAGACACAGCATAACGATGATGTTGATGATGATGGTAATGAAGATGGTAATGATAGTGGTAATGATGGAAGTCAGTCACGACCTCAACAAAACAAGCAAAAATCGGTGAAGAGGAAGGTGTCACCTCATAAACAAAAAATGCCAGCAAGGACCAAAAGGCAACGTACATCTCCAGGCATGTCACCGGTAAGTCAATACCTGACCGATGGTAATTGTGCTAAGATAAATACCTACCAATATTAATTGTTTGTTTCTTTCAAAACTTTAGGTGGGTGATGACTCGACAGACTCTTCTCGAATAATGAGGGAAGTAATGAGTGCAATGTCAGATCAATTTGAAGACATTGTGAAGGAGATTAAGAAGGAGATTTCGGCAATGGAGGATCGCCTAAACGCACGCCTTACCCGTGTGGAGGCAAGTTTGGCTCAACTTGTTAATCAACATCGTCAGGTAACTAATTATGACATTGTTTTAATGGTCATGTAACTTCGTTATGTAGTAGCCATTTTTTGTAACTTGGTCATGACATTGAATTTTTTTGTGCCACAGAGTACCCCTGAAGTGCAAGAGGACTATGTGGGGGGTCCTAATGTTGGTGGGGAGGGTACCGTTGGAAAGGGGGTTAATGAGGGGGATGCTAACCGTACTGAGGCGTTTGATGGGGGTAATGGTACTGTTGGAAAGAGGGTTGGTGAGGGTGATGCTACTCTTACTGAGGCGCTTGATGGGGGTGATGGTACTGTCGGAAAGGGGGTTAGTAGGGGTGATAATGACCAAGGTGGACCTGATAGTACCCTTGGTGGGGGTGATGGTACCTTTACTAAGGGGATTGTTGGGGGTGATGATACCCTTAGTGAGGGCATTCAGATTGTGGTCCATAACATTTTGCTTCAGGAGGGAATAGTGGTGCAGTCCCATCCCTCATCTGAGGACGACTCAACTATGGTAGACTACCTCGCTGTAAAGAATGAGCGTGAGCAGCGTTTGAAAATTACATCTCGCTACATGAATTCACCCTACATTGACCCTTTCCAAGCGCCTGACAAGGAAAAACAAAAGTTAAAGACAGACTATTCACGTTTTAAAAGAAGCAGAAAAGATGCAGCGTAAGTCTCTGTATACATTAACTTTTTTCATACAATCATTTTGGTTTATAATAACTTGTAAGTTAAAAATGTTGACTGTTCAACACAGGTTGAACGTCGGTACAGACTACTATGCAACAAAACAATTCTTTGTGGAGATGGAATCTCCAACATGTTGGTTGTCTAATGAGGTTAGTGATTTCAAGATATATAATTCTGTAACATCATTGACATTTCTGTGAAGAACTTACTTCCATACAAAATTATTGAAAAGTACTAATTTTTATTAATATATATCTTCATGTAGCATATCGACGCGTATATGAGCTTGTTATGTAAGCAAAGACGGTTGAAACCTGATATTTACAAATCAGACGTTGCAGTGCTATGCTCGGACTTCTTCGTAAGGACTTTATAATAATTATTTTTTTCCTATATTCCGTTGACAAAAATTTATACATATAGTAAGAAAATATGTTTATTTTGTAGGCAAAGTTGTGCGAGGAATGGAAGAAATTCCAACCGTATGAGGATGCACCATTGACAGGTGAATTCGATGCACCGTCGTATAAATGTCCAACAGATTGGTTGTTGTATGCATCGGGTGACAAGCCCTGGATGGGGAACATGTTGGTCATCTGTTCGATATGTAAGTACTGTTTCACATGTTATATAAACAAATACATTGAACACCACTCATTTTTTTAATCCTTTCTTGCAGTTGTTGGTCCCATGTGCGGTTGGGGATCCAGATGGACATTGGATCTTATGTGTAATTGATTTGGAGAAACGAACTGTTTGCATTTATGATCCATTACACGGGTTTAGGGAGGAAATGGCACTAGAGATATTTGCAAATAGTGTAGCATCAGATTGATAACTTTGTTGGTACATCATCATTGTTTTTGATGTTCTTGAAATGTATGGAGTTGTTTACATTGTTAACTGCATAAGTTCTTGAAATGTATGAAGTTTACTGTGAAAATCAATAGTAACCTGCATGTAACTTGTAACTTGCAGCATGAACTTAAATACTGGAATTTGTTTTCAGTTTTTAAATATACTGGCATGTAACTTCAATTTGGCCTGGCATGTAACTTCAATTTGGCCTGACATGTAACTTCAAAATGCACTAGCATTTAACTTCAAAATGCACTAGCATGTAACTTGCAGCATGTAAAAATATTGGAATTTGTTTTCAGTTTTTAAAAATACTGGCATGTAACTTCAATTTGGCCTGGCATGTAACTTCAATTTGGCCTGGCATGTAACTTCAAAATGCACTAGCATGTAACTTCAAAATGCACTAGCATGTAACTTGCAGCATGTAAAAATACTGGAATTTGTTTTCAGTTTTTTAAAAATACTGGCATGTAACTTCAATTTGGCCTGGCATGTAACTTCAATTTGGCCTGGCATGTAACTTCAAAATGCACTAGCATGTAACTTCAAAATTGGCCTGACATGTAACTTCAAAATGCACTAGCATGTAACTTGTAATTACACTGGCATGTAACTTGCAGCATGTAAAAATACTGGAAATTGTTTTCAGTCTACAAAAATACTGGCATGTAACTTAAGTCTTTAAAAATACTTGAATCTTACTTCATAAAATCTAAAATACAAAATATAAGAATTACAACATCATTGCTAATACCTACGTCGTACCACCAACGTCCGATGTCAATGGACATTTCTGTGAATTGTGGCCTTCTTCTCCACATTTCCTACACCTGTACGGTCTACGTGGTCGCTTCGATGTTGAAGATGTTGCAGATGTTGCAGATGGACATGGTTGAGGAGCCTGACATGGTTGAGGATTCTTACAATTCTGTCGGTTGTGACCAGATTTTTTACAAATCGTGCAATTTCTGGTCTTTCCATTTTCATGCTCCCCGGCAGATTTAAATCTTTTCTTTTTTGGCCTTCCTGCTTGTGCACGAAAAGGAGGCGGATGAACAACCTTTGATCGCATATCTTGAGGAATATTCCATTCACTACCGGGAAGATGTTCCCGGAATATGCTTCAAGCCAACTAGTAGTTTTGTAGCAATCCCCACAAAAATCTGGAAAAGGCTTCTTTGCATACCTACAAAATTATAGATTATGAGTAATTAAATGAATCACATTTCCTAAGATGCTAAGATGCAATAGGACAAAAGGATAATAACCTTATTGCGGCTAATGCATGGCGACATGGCAATTTATCAACTTGAAATTTCGTACAGCTACAAGTCTTTTCAGAAAGGTTCACCAAACCATCTTTATTTCCATCCTTCACATTGAAGTTAACCGAATCAATTGGACGAACCGTGTACTTTTCTGAATCTTTATTTCTTTCTTTTATTAATTCAGTGGCCCATGGAGTCAATTGTGTCCGGGTTTTTTCAGCCTTTGTACGGCGCTTATAAAACCATTTCTGGAGCATCTCTCTAATAAACTCAACCATGGTTGTTATTGGCATTTGGCGAACATGTACCAAACATGAGTTCATTGACTCGGCAATGCTTGAGGTCATCAACCGATAACGCCTAACAGGAGAGTAAGCACGAGACCACCTTTCGGGCCCAACATTCATTAAATCTTCGAATGCTACCCTATTAACCTTCATCATCTCCAACATCACTTCCTTGAAATCAGCTTTCCGGTAAGCCTTCCATGCTTGTTTGAAAAGAAGACTCACATCTTTCCTTTTGTAATCATTTTTTATGTTTTGAGCCATGTGAAACACACAATATCCATGCGGTACATTAGGGTACACTTTCTCCATTGCAGCCTTGATTCCGAGGTGGCGGTCGGAAATGATCATGCAATCCTTAGGACTACCAATAGCATTTTTAAGCTCATTTAAGAACCAAGTCCATGACATTTCATCTTCAACGTCGCCAAACCCATATGCCAAAGGAAAAACCTGGTTGTTTGCATCCAAACATATAGCTACAAACATAATACCAGAAAATTTACCCTTCAAATGAGTACCATCAATGGCAATAACTGGCCGAATCATGGTATGAAATCCATGAAGTGATGCGGCATGGGCAATAAACAAATATTCAAACTGATTTGCAACATTTGTCTTCATTGTAGTAATAGTCCCTGGATTTACTTCTTTCAATCGATGACAGTAAGCAGGCAACAATTTGAATGATTCTTCGAGAGGACCAAAAATAGAAGCTTCTGCATGATCCTTTTCCCTCCAAGCCTTTGTATACAACAAATGAAGTCCATGATCCACTTGCATTTCTACCATTATGTCTTTGGGTTTTAGAGAGTGGCCGTGTACTTGCAACTTTGGTGCTAATAGTTCGCCGACAGTCCAAGAATTTGCTTGTCGAAGACGTGCGTGGAAACCATCGATATTGCAAGTATGATCCTTCAGGAACATTCGAACCACCCAATATTCTCCTTTTTGCATCTTAAATGCACGTAATTGGAATTCACACTCGCCATCCTTACATCCGGCCTCATAACGTGTCTTGCTAGATCTTCTAATCCGGACTTCAAATTGCTCCTTCAAAGCATACATATGCAATATTTTACCCTTGTATAACCGGCCATCATCTGAAATTGATTCCTCCGTGCTAATGGGTTCGAACGAATACCTTTCGGATCCTGGAATAATCCAAGCTCATGGGGAAGCATTTTCACAACTTTGATCAACACCGTCACCCAATCCATCCTCTCGAAAGGAATCACCACTAAATGTAGCAAAACCCGATGGACCAGCACATCCATATCCTCCAACACTCCCAGCACCAGAACCCACACTATGATTGCAATCTTCATCTCCTTGACTACCTCTGTCAATGTCGGGTATCGAGCTATCATCCCTATTATCGGTGTCTGATGACTCACTGTTCTCTTCATCATCAATGGTTTAATCATTACATATAAGTTGGGTCTAACATTGGAATGGACCCACATGCTGCCAGTTGCCGAAGAAACCCGCCATACACGGGTTGTGGAGTATGTAGGTTACATTGTTGAAGAAACGTTGAATGTACTAGGTTGTCATCTTCCTCCAATATAGTACCATTCTGCACACAATGTGTTGCTACCTTCTTCGAAATGGTAACATAAACCTCGGGTAATAGCTTATCTTCATCCATCATACATGACACGTCTTTTTCATTCTCTATTCTCGGACGGGCAGTACCAGTAGTCGTAAAGGCCAACGAGCATAATTCTAGGGTAGACCTATGAGCGTCAACTTTAGCAACGTCTTGAACCAACTTCACCAAGTCATCATAAGTCAAACCGATAGGAACATGGACCCACTTTGTCATACCACCCTCGTAACAATTGGCCGCCCAACTTCCACCGTGATGGATGACCAATTTCTTTGCACCCATATTCCTGCATGTCAAGTATTTACATGAAACATTTAAACTGGCTGGGAACTGACATGTAACATGGGTACAAAAAATTACAAATACACTATAATGTAACTTTAAAATAAACTGGCATGTAACTTTAAATACACTATCATGTAACTGAGAAATACACTATCATGTAACTTACAAATACACTATCATGTAACTTAGAAATACACTATCATGTAACTTAGAAATACACTAGCATGTAACTTACAAATACACTAGCATGTAACATGGGAACAAAATATCACAGTAGTAGGTTTCGCTCTAAACTTACAAATACACTATCATGTAACTTACAAATACACTATCATGTAACTTAGAAATACACTAGCATGTAACTTACAAATACACTAGCATGTAACCTGGGAACAAAATATCACAGTAGTAGGTTTCGCTCTAAACTTACAAATACACTAGCATGTAACTTACAAATACACTATCATGTAACTTACAAATACACTAGCATGTAACTTACAAATACACTATCATGTAACTTACAAATACACTATCATGTAACTTACAAATACACTATCATGTAACTTACAAATACACTATCATGTAACTTACAAATACACTATCATGTAACTTACAAATACACTAGCATGTAACTTTAACATAAACTAGCATGTAACTTGGGAACAAAATATCACAGCAACTGGTTTCACTCTAAATTGAAACCGATCTCTTTAACTTCATATCAAACATAATGATCCTTGTAAAAAACAAGTGGGTAAGAGATACATACCGTTGAAAAACGTTGTTTGGCTTCGGATGGTGGTGTCTTTGCCCAGAAATTTCAGCTTCGGATGGTGGTGTTTTTGCCCAGAAATGTCAGCTTCGAATGGTGGTTTTGCCCAGAAATTTCAGCTTCATATGGTAGTGTTTTTGCCCAGAAATTTCAGCTTCGAATGGTGGTGTTTTTGCTCAGAAATGTCAGCTTCGAATGGTGGTGTCTTTGCCCAGAATTTTCAGCTTCTTGCCCACAAAATTTTAGCTTCAGATTGAAGATTTCGTGAGACCGAGATTGAAGATTTCAACAGTAAAAGAGTGTATGTTTTCGTGAGAGAGAGGGAGAGTGAGCTAAAAATTTCGTGAGAGAGAGAGAGATCTGAAAATTTTAGTGAGAGAGAGGGAGGGTGAGCTAAAAATTTCGTGAGAGAGAGGGAGAGAGAGTGTATGTTTTGGGTGGAAAACAAATTGGAGGGATTTGGAAATAAGAGAACTTATTTTTGGGGGAAATATTGAAGGAAGTAAAGACAAAATAAGGCTATATTTGGAAGTTCAAGCATAAAAATGATAAATATAATTAAAAATATATATTTGGCTAAAAACAATAAACTCATATATTTTACGAGTATTTCTTGCAATTTCCTCTATTATTAAACTATAATTTTAAATAATTTTATTGGACGATCTCACCAAGTGATAATGAAGCTGTGACATTGAAGATTTTCTCTTTATATATATATATATATATATATATATATATATATGAATGATGTGGACACTTCGCTAACTAAAACAATGAATCCGCACTTCCGCAGCCTTAATTTTGGAATATATATATATATATATATATATATATATATATATATATATATATATAAAAGTCAAGATCAAGACAATTAACTGCTCTCATAACATCAACGCGGCTTAGGGAGATGCAATTTTTTTGAACTTTTCTATAAAAACTACTTATAACAACACGTGTACATTCAAAAATCATAGGTCATTAACATATTAATCGACAATAATATGCATATTTTTTGAAACAATCGACAATAATAATTGATCATCTCTTAATAGCGATGGTAGTGCCTTCCACAATGAAAGTGAGAGATTCGAATGATACCATACGTATTTTACAAGTATGTGTGAGGATTTTTCACCAAATATATAAAAGTAGTTATCTGGATCACATATGTATTATCTGATATTGACCCCAACAGTCCTATTATAATAATCGTAATACTTTTAAAAAATAATTAATTATTATAAACATCGACTTAGTCCTTGTTTGTTTTGGACTTTGCTGGATCTTGTCAAGCCGCTTTCAAGGCCTTATTCATATTTAATTATTATCAAGTCTGCATACACCCCAGTTTCATCGAAGAGAATTAGGAAATGGAACCTTAATTCGTTAGATGGGAGGCAAAGTTAATTAAGTTCAATTTCTAAAAAGAACCAAATTTCTGATTTGTGTAAACAGATCAGTAAAAAATCATCAATTAAATTTATTTTTTAAAAACTGTAACTCTCCATTAGTAAACTCCTCCAAAATGTATATATCAGTATTTTTTTTATATATATATATATTACTTAGATGGTGGCTCTTAAAACTTTAAACACTGTTATATTGAATGATCACCTATTGTCATTAAACCACATAAAACGGTCGTTTTTAAATGTATATATTACGATAATTTTTAATAAAAATATTATTATAACAATAAATGAGGATTACTATTTATGGATGGCTATGGGGCTATCTAAACTCTGTACGTGGACTGTGGTACACGTTATCAATCAGCGATCACCATTTCATGTTTCTGTTTGTTTTCATAGAAGTTTGGGGTCTCTTTCCACGGTAATTACAAGAAATTTCTTCAACTACACCGATCGCCGTCCACTTTTCATGACAAACATAATGTAGGCCTATCTACTAACGCCACGTGTTATTTTACACAATTACACGGTTTCAGCATAAAATGAATTTACAATGAGGAAATCGTAAGAAATACTCATAAAATATATGAGTTTATTGTTTTTAGCCTAAATATATATTTTTGATTATATTTATCATTTTTATACTTGAACTTCCAAATATAGCCTTATTTTGTCTTTACTTCCTTCAATATTTCCCCCCAAAAATAAGTTCTCTTATTTCCAAATCCCTCCAATTTGTTTTCCACCCAAAACATACACTCTCTCCCTCTCTCTCAAGAAATTTTTAGCTCACCCTCCCTCTCTCTAACGAAAATTTTAGATCTCTCTCTCTCTCTCACGAAATTTTTAGCTCACTCTCCCTCTCTCTCACGAAAACATATACTCTTTTACTGTTGAAATCTTCAATCTCGGTCTCACGAAATCTTCAATCTGAAGCTGAAATTTGTGGGCAAGAAGCTGAAAATTCTGGGCAAAGACACCACCATTTGAAGCTGAAATTTCTGGGCAAAAACACCACCATTCGAAGCTAAAATTTCTGGGCAAAAACACCACCATCTGAAGCTGAAATTTCTGGGCAAAACCACCATTCGAAGCTGACATTTCTGGGCAAAAACACCACCATCCGAAGCTGAAATTTCTGGGCAAAGACACCACCATCCGAAGCCAAACAACGTTTTTCAACGGTATGTATCTCTTACCCACTTGTTTTTTACAAGGATCATTATGTTTGATATGAAGTTAAAGAAATCGGTTTCAATTTAGAGTGAAACCAGTTGCCGTGATATTTTGTTTCCAAGTTACATGCTAGTTTATGTTAAAGTTACATGCTAGTGTATTTGTAAGTTACATGATAGTGTATTTGTAAGTTACATGATAGTGTAGTGTATTTGTAAGTTACATGATAGTGTATTTGTAAGTTACATGATAGTGTAGTGTATTTGTAAGTTACATGATAGTGTATTTGTAAGTTACATGCTAGTGTATTTGTAAGTTTAGAGCGAAACCTACTACTGTGATATTTTGTTCCCAGGTTACATGCTAGTGTATTTGTAAGTTACATGCTAGTTTATTTCTAAGTTACATGATAATGTATTTCTAAGTTACATGATAGTGTATTTGTAAGTTTAGAGCAAAACCTACTACTGTGATATTTTGTTCCCAGGTTACATGCTAGTGTATTTGTAAGTTACATGCTAGTGTATTTGTAAGTTACATGATAGTGTATTTCTAAGTTACATGATAGTGTATTTCTAAGTTACATGCTAGTGTATTTGTAAGTTACATGATAGTGTATTTCTAAGTTACATGATAGTGTATTTGTAAGTTACATGATAGTGTATTTCTAAGTTACATGATAGTGTAATTAAAGTTACATGCCAGTTTATTTTAAAGTTACATGATAGTGTATTTGTAATTTTTTGTACCCATGTTACATGTCAGTTCCCAGCCAGTTTAAATGTTTCATGTAAATACTTGACATGCAGGAATATGGGTGCAAAGAAATTGGTCATCCATCACAGTGGAAGTTAGGCGGCCAATTGTTACGAGGGTGGTATGATAAAGTGGGTCCATGTTCCTATCGGTTTGACTTATGATGACTTGGTGAAGTTGGTTCAAGACGTTGCTAAAGTTGACGCTCATAGGTCTACCCTAGAATTATGCTCGTTGGCCTTTACGACTACTGGTACTGCCCGTCCGAGAATAGAGAATGAAAAAGACGTGTCATGTATGATGGATGAAGATAAGCTATTACCCGAGGTTTATGTTACCGTTTCGAAGAAGGTAGCAACACATTGTGTGCAGAATGGTACTATATTGGAGGAAGATGACAACCTAGTACATTCAACGTTTCTTCAACAATATAACCTACATACTCCACAACCCGTGTATGGCGGGTTTCTTCGGCAACTGGCAGCATGTGGGTCCATTCCAATGTTAGACCCAATTGTATGTAATGATGAAACCATTGATGATGAAGAGAACAGTGAGTCATCAGACATCGGTAATAGGGATGATAGCTCGATACCCGACATTGACAGAGGTAGTCATGGAGATGAAGATTGCAATCATAGTGTGGGTTCTGGTGCTGGGAGTGTTGGAGGATATGGATGTGCTGGTCCATCGGGTTTTGCTACATTTAGTGGTGATTCCTTTCGAGAGGATGGATTGGGTGACGGTGTTGATCAAAGTTGTGAAAATGCTTCCCCATGAGCTTGGATTATTCCAGGATCCGAAAGGTATTCGTTCGAACCCATTAGCACGGAGGAATCAATTTCAGATGATGGCCGGTTATACAAGGGTAAAATATTTCAATGCAAGAAAGATCTTAAGCGAACGTTGCATATGTATGCTTTGAAGGAGCAATTTGAAGTCCGGATTAGAAGATCTAGCAAGACACGTTATGAGGCCGGATGTAAGGATGGCGAGTGTGAATTCCAATTACGTGCATTTAAGATGCAAAAAGGAGAATATTGGGTGGTTCGAATGTTCCTGAAGGATCATACTTGCAATATCGATGGTTTCCACGCACAGTCTTCGACAAGCAAATTCTTGGACTGTCGGCGAACTATTAGCACCAAAGTTGCAAGTACACGGCCACTCTCTAAAACCCAAAGACATAATGGTAGAAATGCAAGTGGATCATGGACTTCATTTGTTGTATACAAAGGCTTGGAGGGAAAAGGATCATGCAGAGGCTTCTGTTTTTGGTCCTTCCGAAGAATCATTCAAACTGTTGCCTGCTTACTGTCATCGATTGAAAGAAGTAAATCCAGGGACTATTACTACAATGAAGACAAATGTTGCAAATCAGTTTGAATATTTGTTCATTGCCCATGCCGCATCACTTCATGGATTTCATACCATGATTCGGCCAGTTATTGCCATTGATGGTACTCATTTGAAGGGTAAATTTTCTGGTATTATGTTTGTAGCTATATGTTTGGATGCAAACAACCAGGTTTTTCCTTTGGCATATGGGTTTGGCGACGTTGAAGATGAAATGTCATGGACTTGGTTCTTAAATGAGCTTAAAAATGCTATTGGTAGTCCTAAGGATTGCATGATCATTTCCGACCGCCACCTCGGAATCAAGGCTGCAATGGAGAAAGTGTACCCTAATGTACCGCATGGATATTGTGTGTTTCACATGGCTCAAAACATAAAAAATGATTACAAAAGGAAAGATGTGAGTCTTCTTTTCAAACAAGCATGGAAGGCTTACCGGAAAGCTGATTTCAAGGAAGTGATGTTGGAGATGATGAAGGTTAATAGGGTAGCATTCGAAGATTTAATGAATGTTGGGCCCGAAAGGTGGTCTCGTGCTTACTCTCCTGTTAGGCGTTATCGGTTGATGACCTCAAGCATTGCCGAGTCAATGAACTCATGTTTGGTACATGTTCGCCAAATGCCAATAACAACCATGGTTGAGTTTATTAGAGAGATGCTCCAGAAATGGTTTTATAAGCGCCGTACAAAGGCTGAAAAAACCCGGACACAATTGACTCCATGGGCCACTGAATTAATAAAAGAAAGAAATAAAGATTCAGAAAAGTACACGGTTCGTCCAATTGATTCGGTTAACTTCAATGTGAAGGATGGAAATAAAGATGGTTTGGTGAACCTTTCTGAAAAGACTTGTAGCTATACGAAATTTCAAGTTGATAAATTGCCATGTCGCCATGCATTAGCCGCAATAAGGTTATTATCCTTTTGTCCCACTGCATCTTAGCATCTTAGGAAATGTGATTCATTTAATTACTCATAATCTATAATTTTGTAGGTATGCAAAGAAGCCTTTTCCAGATTTTTGTGGGGATTGCTACAAAACTACTAGTTGGCTTGTAGCATATTCCGGGAACATCTTCCCGGTTGGGCATCCTAGTGAATGGAATATTCCTCAAGATGTGCGATCAAAGGTTGTTCATCCGCCTCCTTTTCGTGCACAAGCAGGAAGGCCAAAAAAGAAAAGATTTAAATCTGCCGGGGAGCATGGAAATGGAAAGACCAGAAATTGCACGATTTGTAAAAAATCTGGTCACAACCGACAGAATTGTAAGAATCCTCAACCATGTCAGGCTCTTTAACCATGTCCATCTGCAACATCTGCAACATCTTCAACATCGAAGCGACCACGTAGACCGTACAGGTGTAGGAAATGTGGAGAAGAAGGCCACCATTCACAGAAATGTCCATTGACATCGGACGTTGGTGGTACGACGTAGGTATTAGCAATGATGTTGTAATTCTTATATTTTGTATTTTAGATTTTATGAAGTAAGATTCAAGTATTTTTAAAGACTGAAGTTACATGCCAGTATTTTTGTAGACTGAAAACAAATTCCAGTATTTTTACATGCTACAAGTTACATGCCAGTGTAATTACAAGTTACATGCTAGTGCATTTTGAAGTTACATGCCAGGCAAATTTTGAAGTTACATGCTAGTGCATTTTGAAGTTACATGCCAGGCCAAATTGAAGTTACATGCCAGGCCAAATTGAAGTTACATGCCAGTATTTTTAAAAAACTGAAAACAAATTCCAGTATTTTTACATGCTGCAAGTTACATGCTAGTGCATTTTGAAGTTACATGCTAGTGCATTTTGAAGTTACATGCCAGGCCAAATTGAAGTTACATGCCAGTATTTTTAAAAACTGAAAACAAATTCTAGTATTTTTACATGCTGCAAGTTACATGCTAGTGCATTTTGAAGTTACATGCTAGTGCATTTTGAAGTTACATGTTAGGCCAAATTGAAGTTACATGCCATGCCAAATTGAAGTTACATGCCAGTATATTTAAAAACTGAAAACAAATTCCAGTATTTAAGTTCATGCTGCAAGTTACAAGTTACATGCCGGTTACTATTGATTTTCACAGTAAACTTCATACATTTCAAGAACTTATGCAGTTAACAATGTAAACAACTCCATACATTTCAAGAACATCAAAAACAATGATGATGTACCAACAAAGTTATCAATCTGATGCTACACTATTTGCAAATATCTCTAGTGCCATTTCCTCCCTAAACCCGGGGACATTCTTGGTTCCCCATCCCCAAAAACATTTATGACGCATCAACATGTCTGTGTATCGACATATGAAAACGCCACAACTATCATTGTCCATTTGTGGGGTAACTTTTTCGGAATTGATTGTTGAACAGTAAACATTGACCCATTGGGTTGTATACCTTTTTGCTGATAATACCCGGACTCCTGTAGAATGACTGGAATGAAACGTAGAAGTGGGGTGATTTGCTTCCTACGAGTGGGAATCTTCTTCTGACGGTGTAAAGGATCATAAATGCAAACAGTTCGTTTCTCCAAATCAATTACACATAAGATCCAATGTCCATCTGGATCCCCAACCGCACATGGGACCAACAACTGCAAGAAAGGATTAAAAAAATGAGTGGTGTTCAATGTATTTGTTTATATAACATGTGAAACAGTACTTACATATCGAACAGATGACCAACATGTTCCCCATCCAGGCTTGTCACCCGATGCATACAACAACCAATCTGTTGAACATTTATACGACGGTGCATCGAATTCACCTGTCAATGGTGCATCCTCATACAGTTGGAATTTCTTCCAATCCTCGCACAACTTTGCCTACAAAATAAACATATTTTCTTACTATATGTATAAATTTTTGTCAACGGAATATAGGAAAAAAATAATTATTATAAAGTCCTTACGAAGAAGTCCGAGCATAGCACTGCAACGTCTGATTTGTAAATATCAGATTTCAACCGTCTTTGCTTACATAACAAGCTCATATACGCGTCGATATGCTACATGAAGATATATATTAATAAAAATTAGTACTTTTCAATAATTTTGTATGGAAGTAAGTTCTTCACAGAAATGTCAATGATGTTACAGAATTATATATCTTGAAATCACTAACCTCATTAGACAACCAACATGTTGGAGATTCCATCTCCACAAAGAATTGTTTTGTTGCATAGTAGTCTGTACCGACGTTCAACCTGTGTTGAACAGTCAACATTTTTAACTTACAAGTTATTATAAACCAAAATGATTGTATGAAAAAGGTTAATGTATACAGAGACTTACGCTGCATCTTTTCTGCTTCTTTTAAAACGTGAATAGTCTGTCTTTAACTTTTGTTTTTCCTTGTCAGGCGCTTGGAAAGGGTCAATGTAGGGTGAATTCATGTAGCGAGATGTAATCTTCAAACGCTTCTCACGCTCATTCTTTACAGCGAGGTAGTCTACCATAGTTGAGTCGTCCTCAGATGGGGGATGGGACTGCACCACTATTCCCTCCTGAAGCAAAATGTTATGGACCACAATCTGAAGGCCCTCACTAAGGGTATCATCACCCCCAACAATCCCCTCAGTAAAGGTACCATGACCCCCACCAAGGGTACTATCAGGTCCACCTTGGTCATTATCACCCCTACTAACCCCCTTTCCGACAGTACCATCACCCCCATCAAGCGCCTCAGTAAGAGTAGCATCACCCTCACCAACCCTCTTTCCAACAGTACCATCACCCCCATCAAACGCCTCAGTACGGTTAGCATCCCCCTCACCAACCCCCTTTCCAATGGTACCCTCCCCACCAACATTAGGACCCCCTACATAGTCCTCTTGCACTTCAGGGGTACTCTGTGGCACAAAAAAATTCAATGTCATGACCAAGTTACAAAAAATGGCTACTACATAACGAAGTTACATGACCGTTAAAACAATGTCATAATTAGTTACCTGACGATGTTGATTAACAAGTTGAGCCAAACTTGCCTCCACACGGGTAAGGCGTGCGTTTAGGCGATCCTCCATTGCCGAAATCTCCTTCTTAATCTCCTTCACAATGTCTTCAAATTGATCTGACATTGCACTCATTACTTCCCTCATTACTCGAGAAGAGTCTGTCGAGTCATCACCCACCTAAAGTTTTGAAAGAATCAAACAATTAATATTGGTAGGTATTTATCTTAGCACAATTACCATCGGTCAGGTATTGACTTACCGGTGACATGCCTGGAGATGTACGTTGCCTTTTGGTTCTTGCTGGCATTTTTTGTTTATGAGGTGACACCTTCCTCTTCACCGGTTTTTGCTTGTTTTGTTGAGGTCGTGACTGACTTCCATCATTACCACTATCATTACCATCTTCATTACCATCATCATCAATATCATCGTTAGGCTGTGTCTCACCATCGTCTAATTCAACATTGAGTGCTATAAACTGTGGACCCTCTGACAAATCTGTGTCAACACCAACCAAGTAAGGCTGTGTCTTTTCATCGTCGGTTGGATGTAATTCCTCCAACACAACATGTTGTACAATTAACAAAAGTGTCATCATTATTTGAAGTATTGATATAAACAAAAATGAAATTAATTACATGCCAGGCCAAAATCAAGTTACATGCCAGGCCAAATTGAAGTTACATGCCAGGCCAATTTCAAGTTACATGCCAGTTAGAACATATTTCACAGTTGACACACAAGTTCCAAAGTAAATTCCAGTATTGTTACATGCTGCAAGTTACATGATAGTTCATTTTCAAGTTACATGCCAGATTGAAGTTACATGATAGTTCATTTTCAAGTTACATGTCACGCTAAATTCAAGTTACATGCCAGGCTAAATTCAAGTTACATGCCAGTTAGAACATATTTCACAGTTGACACACAAGTTCTAAAACAAATTCCAGTGATGTTACATGCCACAAGTTACATGCCAGTGCAAATTCAAGTTACATGACACTGCAAATTCAAGTTACATGACAGTGCAAATTCAAGTTACATGCCAGTTAGAACATATTTCACAGTTGACACACAAGTTCCAAAATAAATTCCAGTATTGTTACATGATGCAAGTTACATGCTAGTTCGTTTTCAAGTTACATGACAGGCTAAATCCAAGTTACATGCCAGGACAAATTGAAGTTACATGCCAGTTAGAACATATTTAACAGTTGACACACAAGTTCCAAAATAAATTCCACTTTTGTTACATGCCACAAGTTACATGCTAGTGCAAATTCAAGTTACATGACAATGCAAATTCAAGTTACATGCCAGTTAGAACATATTTCACAGTTGACACACAAGTTCCAAAATAAATTCCAGTATTGTTACATGATGCAAGTTACATGCCAGGCTAAATTCAAGTTACATGCCAGGCTAAATTCAAGTTACATGCCAGGCTAAAATCAAGTTACATGCCAGTTAGAACATATTTCACAGTTGACACACAAGTTCCAAAACAAATTCCAGTGATGTTACATGCCACAAGTTACATGCCAGTGCAAATTCAAGTTACATGACAGTGCAAATTCAAGTTACATGCCAGTTAGAACATATTTCACAGTTGACACACAAGTTCCAAAATAAATTCCAGTATTGTTACATGATGCACGTTACATGCTAGTTTAATTTGAAGTTACATGCCATGCTAAATTCAAGTTACGAACCTTTCCATCTGCCACTTCTTTTTCATACTTTGCAAATTTTCCAAAGAAATCGTGAGGCCTCTTAAATATTCTCCAATTCTTCAAACGAGGATGTCTGTGGCCTAAGTTTTTCCCCACCAAATCAATCAACGATCCGAAAGCTTCCATTGCCCATATCTAAAATTTTAACAAACTTCAAATATGTGTACAAAAAAATCAAGTTATGGAGAAATGCATTAATATAATATTTGAAATCTCACCTCTAATGCCCAAGGGAAACCGTACAAGTTATAGTGCGCGATGTGCTTCAATGGTGCATTTGCGGACCGAAATCCTTGTCGTAGGTAGTGGATTGTCATCATATACACATAACTCCCCCATGGAAAAGAACTGAAGGCTTCTAAATCCTCCACCATTTGAAAAAGCCATAATGTGGCTTTCCTCCTAAGATCTTGACCGAACAACACGTTGTTCGCGATCAATACTAGGGCCATCTTCAGACCATCCTTTGGTTGATCAAATCCCCCAGCCATAAACCTTGCCCATACGTCTGTAAGTCGTATATTCTCATTATTCGCAAAATACCTAACATGGATCCCATCTTTAGTGGCAGCATACGGTTTCAAGAATATGTCCGACATCACCCCAAATTTTAGCCCCGTAACCAAACAAAACTCCCTTTGTGAGAATTTCGCCAGTTTACCACCAACTTAAAAATGCAACTCATTTGCTCCGGTTACACCGGGTACATGTATCTGCCTCAATAGCAAGTTATGAAGTACGCCGGCAGAAAAAGTCAACTCTTTAGGGAAACCGAGTAGGTGCCCAAAACAGGTCTTCCGCAACTCTTGTAGTTCTCCAACTTTTTGGAGAACCTTTACAATATCAGGGAGACCGTTTAAATTGCAGTATAAGTTGGTGGTGGATTTTTTTATCCACGAACTCCTCCGTTTTATGAGAAAATCGGCATAATTTATGTTCTCCATCTGCAAAATCAAATAAATAAATGCATTAGTGTGTATTAAAAAAAGTTACATGCCAATATAAAAAAAGTTACATGCCAGTACAAACAAGTTGCATGCCACTACAAACAAGTTACATGCAAGTATAAACAAATTACATGATAGTATAAACAAGTTAATTGAATACAAGTTACATGCTAGTCCAAACAAGTTACATGCTAGTATAAATAAGTTACATGTTAGTACAAACAAATTACAGGATTAAATTCTGTCAGCTCTCTAAGTTGAAATTTCAAAAGGGGGGAAATTACACTGACACCCATGAGGTTCGGGTGAAAGATAAATAGATGGAAAAATAAATGAGTTTCCACTTTCCAGTGATGAACAAGCAAAGTGACTTTCGGCATTTTAAAATTTATTGACAAGCAATCCAATTAAAAAAAAACCTAAATACAAACAAACCCAGAAACCATTTGAAGACAGAAAAGATAATCAATAAATCAATAAATAATTACAACCAGAGAAGCAATCAAGTAAGTTAACATAATTTGAAATTAAAAAAATAAGTGTCAGTTAAACAATAAACCTTCAGATTCGGACTCCAGACAGAGGCGATCGACCGACTGGGACAGAGGTGCGACTGGTGGCGATCGACGGCGACTGACAGCGATGGCGACGCAGCGACGGCAAGAACTATTCGACTCGACGGTGACAGAGGTGCGAGCGGCAGCGACGTGCGAGTGGCTGCGAAGGCGAGCGGAAGCGACGGCGAGCGGCTGCGAAGGCGAGCGGCTGCGAAGGCGAGCGGCAGCGACGTGCGAGTGGTTGCGAAGGCGAGCGGAAGCGACGGCGAGCGGCTGCGAAGGCGAGCGGCTGCGAAGGCGAGCGGCAGAGACGGCGAGCGGCAGAGACGGTGAGCGGCAGCGAAGGCGAGCGGCAGAGACGGCGAGCGGCTGCGAAGGCGAGCGGCAGCGAAGGTAAGCGGCAGCGAAGGCGAGCGGCAGCGAAGGCGAGTGGCAGCGAAGGCGAGCGGCAGCGACGGCGAGCGGCAGCGATGGCTTCTCTTCTCTTCCTCTCTCTCTCTCTCTTTCTCATTTTTTTACTGTAACCCTAAAAAGTTTGATATGTCGTTGTCACGGGCGAGCGGCAGCGACGGCTTCTCTTCTCTTCCTCTCTCTCTCTTTCTCGTTTTTTTACTGTAACCCTAAAAAGTTTGATATGTCGTTTTCACGACAGACAACTCTACTTTAACTTTTTAACTTTTTTTTTTTTAAATTTCAAACTTAAGGACATTTTTGTCCAGAAGTGGTAAAAACTGACGAAAACAATAAAAATAAATTTTGTGGTTAAAAATAATAAACTGATAAACTTTTTGGCTCTTTATGAATTCACCCCATTTACAATTTCATCGACAAACTTGTCTATAAATATATACTTGAATACATGATACATCTGAATAATTCATGCAACCACCTTCAAAACAAAACAAAACCAAACAATCAATGGAAGCAACCAAATTCTTATCTTCTACTCTTCCTTTAAACAACCCTGAAGTTTCTTTGTCGTCCCTGTCGACACGTCGAAAAACACCCAGAAAACCCTTTATCATTTTCAATGCTACAAGCGGAAGATCAGGATCCTTCAGGAATTATGGAGGAGACTATAGAGGAAGGGTTGTGGATGAGAACATGATTGTGTTGAGAATGCGAATTCGGGAGAATAAAATGTTGGAGACGAGGAACGAGACGCCTTCGAATTGGATGGAGTGGGAAAAGAAATATTATGCAAATTGTGGTTATAATGAAGATGTGTGTGAAGCATCAGGGTTTCTTCAAAACTATTGGATGAATAAGAGGCCTGCTTTGGTTTTAGGCTTGATTACGCTTGTGACTTTGAGCTTGGTCCTATCTACTGGGGTTGTGTTGGTTCATGCTATTCAGATAGCTCAGATGATGATCTCATCGATCTGGGATTCATTAATTTCTTTTCTTAATCATAATTAGTAGCTCTACTAATATATTTCATTCAGGCTTTTGTCGATTTATGATGATTGAGGTTTTTGCTTTTAATCAAGTGTACCATTTTGACTTAAAGTACATGTGCAAGTAAATACATCTTGAGTTTACCGTTTGGATTCATTGCATCAATCCATCTACTTTCTTTTGTTTGTGCTGCATTGGGTAACCGTTGATCTTATTATATAACGGCCTAATTAAGTTTTGAATATATTTAGTCATGAGCATGCCATGACGAGTAGAAAAACAAAGTGACAAAAGTAAAACTTTTAAAGGTTTTTTTTGTTGTTGTTGTTGTTAATAAGTGTATAATAAATGCAAGTTCTAAGAGCACATTTTAACTTATTCGGATTTAAGAGCACATTTTAATTTATTCGGACAAAATCGGATTATATTCGAGGAATGGCTTAAATGAAAACTTAATTACGAAATTATTCAAAGAAAGCCTCCCAATGAAATTGGCAAACCATTGACGAGATGGGATTGATCCGATAGTTAACCTTTTACACCTACATTACGAAGCTGTGGGTTTGAGTCTGTAGGTTCGAGTATTTCTCCTCCAAAAAAAACCCGAATTTATATAATACTTTAAAAAAATGGCAAACCATTGACCAAGTATATTTATTAATTTAATTAATTTCTTATGTCTTAACTAACGTGATTTTTTTTTTGTCTATTTATCTATCTACATACCTAGACTAGATTTTTTTTGAAGCTTTTTCTATTGGTAGAATTCAAACCGCTAACTTAGGAGTCATTTGCCCAAACTCTAAGCTCGTCAATCTAATGTGAGTTGCAATACCAAAGCAAGTCAAAATTTATATATTAAAAAAAATAATGAAAATGGTTATCCGCCAAAAATGGCCAAAGAAGCAAAGAAACCTTTTTCCCGACGTACCACGACGGAACCAGGAACAGAGTAGAAATTCCCGGTCTTCCCAGAGCCCCCTGATCCCGATACAACCGGCTTTGGCGCGACCCCGTTCTACCCTCCAACATTGGTCCCAGAAAGTACCTGGATTCCTAGTACCACCAGGATCGCTCCGGTCCCAAAACAACTGGGTATGACGTGACCCCGCTCTACCCTCTAACATTGGTCCCCAAAAAGTATCGGGATTCCCAATACCACCCAGGCCGCTCGGTGAGCAGAACGACCCGATCGCACCTACAAAAGCAGCCCTCCTAAGCAGGAAACAGTCCCGAAGGAAAGAGAGATGTCTGAGGATCCCAAGTTGTCCTATAAGAACTACGACACCCTAGATGCTGAAGAACAATCTAGAACCACCACCTAGGTCGCCAACAGATCAATTGAGGGCTGATGCAAGCCCTAGTAGATGCACCACCTCTACTGAAGAAGGAAGCCCAGCAGAGGTTAGGGGGTAGGTGAGCATTAATTTCGCCCAATTGTCAAAGGAAAGGAAAGATAAGGGATTGACGATCGTGATCGCGTTTCATTGATAGCCCTACCCGAGTTCAACTCTAATCATCACCAAAGAGGAACATGAGTTCCAGCAGGCAGAATGGATGCAAAAAACACATAGGTAGAAAAGAGAATGATGGGAAGAAATGCTTGACAATGGCAGCGTGACAGACGCTGGCACTGTCCCCCCAGTGAGCCCCACTTGTGTAAACGAACTCTCTAGCCAGCTAAAGCGTCTCCAGCCACCCAGAATCGGAGAAAGTGCCACATAATCGCCTATGAAGCACCCACGTGGACATTGGTGCATATATGGGGCCATCCTTGCCTTCCAGGGCGTGTGCCGTGTCTGTGCCCAATACAAACAGACGGTGGAGATCTCCTAATAACTATCCCGCCTAAAATGGATCCTACCACCTACCTACTTGACGACCTAGTCAGCACTAGGGCACAAGTAAGACCCGTCTCTTGGTCTCACTACACAACACCTGTTCGACCTTTAAGTATCCGCCGGAACATGTTTAGACCTCCTGCTCAGATCGCTCGTCCCGCTTCATAAGGCACGAAGCTGGACCCAGCACAAGAGTCTCGGTGTTCGATAGGCTCGATCCAACACCACTCACTGCCTAGAGGCCAATTGCATCAGAATCGCGCCAGATCTGATCCACCGTCGAAGTTCAGCAAAGAGTAGTGGTTTGGAGCCAGCCCGCCCTGACAGATAGGTCTGGAACCAGGAGCAGAATCGAGGTAGAGCTGTCCAAACAGCAAGATGGGTAGGAAAGAGAAGCCCGGTGTGAGCAGAGAGCGACCATGGCATCCAGAATCGTTGAGGAAGAAGTGGGTCCTGAAGCCTAATCTGGAGATAATGACTCGAAGCGCCTGAAAGACTAGATCAATAAAGATAGCGAAACGCCTAGAGGAGCTGGAGAACGGGAAGCATCGGGGAAAGCCGAAAACCCCCTAAATGAAATGCATGCCCCACTTTCCAAGGAGGTCCAGAAGGCAGAGCTCCTACCCAAGTTTAAAAAGCCTGTGAAAAAGTACTCTGGCACGGAAGACCCCCTCAGCAACCTAGAATCTTTCGTACATCAGACGGAGTTTTAGAATGCTCAAGAAAAGCGATGCGCAGGATGTTCCCCTTCACATTGACTGACTTCACCAAAACATGGTTCATAAAACTCC
Organism: Dipteronia sinensis; assembly: GCA_033220585.1. Taxonomy (NCBI): domain Eukaryota; kingdom Viridiplantae; phylum Streptophyta; class Magnoliopsida; order Sapindales; family Sapindaceae; genus Dipteronia; species Dipteronia sinensis. The sequence continues at coordinate 25,044,915 of CM065639.1, read as the reverse complement.
TCTCCAGTAGCTTGAACTTATTCAACCGCTTATAATAGGACTTCTATGAACAATTCCAAGAAGTGAAGCTGTGCTTGAAGAACCCTATCATGCTCCAATACGTGGTGCATGAGCGGGGAGAGTCACTCAAGTCATACGTGGAGAGATTCCATAAAGAGGTGACTCAAATGGGCGTCTTAGCCGAAGGAGAGACACTTACAAACTTCAGAAAGAACTTTTGGGTCTGGAAACTGTAGAGATCATTCAGCAAAGACAAGCAAAAAACCTACCAAAAAGCTTACATAAGGGCCCTCGAGCATGTAGAAATGGAAGAGCATCTCTGAGTTAAGATAGAACACGATGAAGTGCGAGCCACGAAGCATCCAAAGAAGAAGAGTCACACAGTAGAACTTCCCGGAAGGCATAACGACCGCCATCCCAATAGGTCCTCCTTCCGCCTGCCTCTGCTCCCTCCAAACAGAAATTGTTTTCCAACCAAAAGATCCCAGGTTTGAAGGACCTCACCGACCTCACCGGCACCCACCGCCAAGGTAGTAGCGAAGGTGAACTACCAAGAAGAGGCTGCTTACAAGTATTACATCCCACTCAACGTCCTCAGAGAGGTTGTCTACATGGCCATCACAGACAAAGGCCTCCTCAAGAAGCCGGGTCATATAAAGCTCTCTTAGGATCGTTGACACCGATTTGAGTACTGTGATTTCCTTGAGGATGTGAGACACAACACATTGGAGTGCTTCAGCCTTCGTAACCAAATCGGGAGCCAAGTAAGAGGAGGACTACTGGTGGAGTTCCTACAGTAGATGAGGGACGGTATCGAAACTGGGAAGGACGTGTAAAGGGGACTCACAGAGGAGGAGGAAAAGAAAAGGGACAAAGGGAAAGATCTTATGCAGCAAATCCAAATAATCAATACTTTTAGCGAATGCCCAACCATGGCTGGGGTTTCAAACAACTCTAGAAAAAACTATGGAAGCAAAGTATCGCGGCTCATCGAGGGAGAGCAAGTATTCATGGGGCAGTCAGACCTTCTTCACCAAGGATCACATCCACAACACTGTCACACCCCACGATGACCCTATGACAATGCCGATCTAGGTGGCCAATTGTCAGGTACACCATGTCATGATTGATAACGGAAACAGTATGGATATCATCTTCAAGAGCATGCTAGATCGGTTCAAGTTGAAAGACCCCTACTACAATAGTTGCACCACTCCCCTATATAAATTCACCAGGGACTCCATCCTCATCGCTGGATCCATGATCTTATCGGTTATCATTGGGGAAGCCCCTTACAGGTGAATACCTTGGTGGAATTCATCGTGATCGATGCTCCAAATGCGTACAATATTATCTTGGGAAGACCTTTCCTCTTAAAGATCAGAGAGCGGGGGGGGGGGGGGGGTGCTTTTCATCTACCATAACGTGCTAAAGTTTCTTGTGGAGGACCAAGTGGGAGAACTTAGGGGAAACCAGCAGATGACGCGATGGGACCAGATCGTAGGATAGCCCTCAAACACAGATCCTGTGTGACTATCGCGATGTGTTTCCTAGAACCACGAAGAGATGCCCGACATCTTCATAGACCTGATATGCCATCGACTCAATATGGACCCAACCTTCAAACATATAAAATAGAAGAAAAGAAACTTGAACTGCGACAGGAACATAGCGATACAAGAGGAGGTAGACAAGTTCCTGAAGGTGGGGTTTGTTAGAGAAGCCTGGTACCCGAAATGGATTGCTAACGTGGTCATGGTAACCAAAGCCAATAGAAAGTGGCGCATATGCGTGGATTATACCGACCTGAACCATGCGTACCCCAAAGATAGCTTCCCACTACCCAAAATAGAGTAGTTGATGGATTTTACCATGAGGAACATGCTTCTTAGCTTCATGGATGCCTTCTTAAGCTATAACCAAGTTGTAATGCATCCCCAGAACTAGGAAAAGACTAGCTTCATTACCAGCCAAGGCATTTGCTACCACAAAGTCATGTCCTTTGGGGTGAAGAACGACTAGACCACATAACAAAGACTGGTGAACAAACTGTTCAACGATCAGATAGGCAGGACAATAGAAGTGTATGCTGACGCTATGATCACTAAGTTGCACCAGGTGGTAGACCATGCAGGGCATGTGCGCCAGACGTTTGAAGTGTTGAGGTGTAACCAGATGAGGCTGAACCCCGATAAATGCACCTTCGGTGTCTCGGTAGGCAAGTTCCTTTGATTTATTGTCCACCAACGGAGGATCAAAGCGAACCCGATAACGATCAAGGCCATCCTAGATATGGATTCCCCAACCAGCATAGTACCTGCGTCTGCTGGAAATAAGCCTTTTTGGTTTTGGGCATACCATCCTGAATCCTGCTTCTGCTCCTGACCTGGGCCAATGCACCACCCAAAACTTTCTGTGATTATGTCAAGCGCACTCACTCTAACGGCTTACCTTTTGCATGATGGGTCAGCGAGGAAATGGGAATAGCGGCTTTGAAGCAGGTATAAGGACTGACAGGGCAGCTAGCGGCCCTCAATCGGTTTATATCAAGCTCAATTGACAAGTGTCTACCTTTCTTTCAAGAAATCAAGAAGGGAAAGGCTATGATCTGGGGTCTCGAGAGCATACGTGCCTTCCAAAAAATTAAGGACTACCTGGCCAGCCAGTCTCTACTGGTTTAGCCCCTACCGGGAGATATACTGCAACCTTACCTAGCATTATCGACCACATCGATCAGTGCATCACTAGTCAAAGAGTGTGAAGGAGGGGTCCAAAGGCTGGTGTACTATGTCAGCCAGTCTTTGAACAAATCAGAATGAAACAACACCTTGCTGGAAAAATTGGCATTCGCCTTGGTGATGGCATCATGGAAGCTACGCCTCTACTTCCAAGCCCATACCGTGCCAATCATAACAGACCAGCCCCTTAAGCAGTAATGCAGAGTGCTAATGTATCACGCTGCCTCATTTTGTGGGCCCTAGAACTCACATAATACGATATCTAGTTCAAACAAAGAACCACCATCATGGGACATGCTTTGGCAGATTTTGTAGCAGAATTCAGTTGTATCAGATTGAAAGACCAGCCAACAAAGCTAACTACCCAGCCAAAGCAGAGACACCAGGCGACCAAAGATGACTTACCCGCGGAGGTCAACGTGTGGACATTGCACGTTGACGGAGCATCTAGTCGATAGGGATACGGGGCTAGGATCATGCTCACCGATCCCAAAGGCACTGAATGCTGCTATTGCATTAGATTCAAGTTTCGAACGATAAATACTGAAGCAGAGTATGAGGCGCTTCTGACAGGCTTGAAGGCCGCCTTGGAGCTCGAAGCAAAATACTTGATAGTCAATAGCGACTCCCTCATCGTGGTCTGTAAAGTCACGGGTGTGTATCAGGCCAATAGACGTAACATGGTAGCTTATCTAGATAAGGCCAAAGGAATTATGAAAAAAATTGAAGGGATTAAGGTCGAGTAGGTCCTCAGAGGAGAACACCACCGGACGAATGTACTAGCCAAGATCGCCATCGAAAACGGTCAAAACTTACCTATAGGGGTTCCGCTATAGCTCATACCCCCGTCGAGCATCGCAAAGGTAGAAGAGGTCTACCTGATCGAGAGGCTCCCATGCTGGATGGACCCTATCACTAAGTATCTGCATAGTGACTCGCTGCCAAGTGACCCCGTAGAGGTGAAGAATTTGAAAAGGAAGGCAGTGAGATACTGCCTCATTGGGCGGCACCTCTATAGAAAGAGGAAGTCCTTGCCACTTCTAAGGTGCCTGCTTCTAAATGACGCCCAATGTGTCTTAAGAGAAGTCCACTCAGGGACTTGTGGAGATCATTCCGGTGGGGACACCTTAGCTCATCTAGTATTGAGAATGTGCTACTTTTGGCTGACTCTCCAAGAAGATGCAAATCAGTTTGCCTAGTCATGCGTCCCTTGCCGACATGCTGGCAAATCTGATGCACCAGCCACCAGAAAATCTCTCCTTGATCAGTGCGCCCTACCTATTCATAATATGGGGGCATACCTAATCGGACCTTTTATTAATCGGTCTCGGCCAAGCCAAATGCACGGTTTTTGCAATTGACTACTTCACCTTCTGGGTGGAAGCGGAATCACTGAGCCACATCACAGAGGGTAACACGACTGCTTTCATAAAGAAGAATGTGGTATGTCGGTTTGGCATGCCGGAGGTCATCATCACCGACCTAGGGAAGTAGTTCGACAACTTCAATTTTAGGGATTTCTGTGATGGGCTAGGAATTGAGTGTCATTTCGTTTCAGTCTCCCACCCCTAGACCTACGGGCTAGTGGAATCCATGAATAAAACCATCAAGAAACTTCTGAAGATGAAATTCTAAGAAAAGAAGGGAGGGTGGACAGATGAGTTGCGTAACATTCTGTGGACCTACCACACCACAGAGAGGACCGCGACCGGAGAAGCCCTATATTCTCTAGCGTTCGGGGTAGAGGCGGTCCTACCTATCGAATTGAAGCTGCCCACGTCCTGATTTCGATAGTATGACCCCAAAGCAACGATGATAAGTAAAGCGTGAGCTTGGATCTCTTGGAAGAGAGACGGGTCAGAACCGTAGAGCGGGTAGTCGCGTACCAACAGAAGATCGCTAGGTGGTACAACTAGCGAGTCAAGGTTCGAAGTTTCAAGGAGGGGGACCTGGTCCTCCAGAGGGTGACCTAGAATACCAGACGTAGGTCAGATGGGGTACTAGCACCAAACTGGGAGGGCCCTTACTTGGTTAAGGAAGTGGCCTACACCGGGGCATAAAAGTTGGAAGATATGGATGGATACCCTATTGACCATACCTAGAACGCTGTACCTAAAATGTTTCTACCTATAAAAGACAAGGACTAGAGGTCGACCTTTCCCAAAAATCCAAAAACACTTAACTTAACCGACCTTTAGGAAAAAGTGCTACAACGAAGCCGCTCATAAGCCAAGCTCTCACTGGTAAAATCCAAATGGACCTCAGTCCTACTATCCTAAGCAGAGTCATGGCTCAAGCTCTCATCGAAAAATCCAAACAAGTTCCCTCTGTTCCACGATCGTGGCGGGTCACGTACCCTCGAAGAACATCCAAATTCAGTGTTTCTTTTGTCTAAAGTGTAAGAACGCCCGACGGGTTCCAGAGAGCCGGGGTAATTCTTTTAGATGCCTACCAAGATCATCGCATGTACTGGGATTCCTGGTGTAGGAATGCCTGATGCCTTGGACTGGGACAAGACCCCTTCCAAGAAGTGATCATCTGCTAAAGTGGCATTAGTGGCATACCATAATCATCACCTATACGGGGATTCCTTGTGCAAGAAGGCCCAATACCTTGAATTGGGATTAGACCCCCGCCAAGAAGTGATCTGGTGCTAAAATAGCCTTAGTTGCGTACCACGATCATCGCATATACCGAGATTCCATGTGTAGGAAGTCCTAGTGCCTTGGAATGGGACTAGACCCCCTCCAAGAAGTGATTTAATGCTAAAATGACTTTAGTTGCCTACCATGATCATCGCATATACAAGGATTTTTGTGCAGGAAGGCTCGATGCCTTGGACTAGGACCAGACCCCCACCAAGAAGAGTTCTGGAGCTATAATGGTCTTAGTTGCCTACCAAAGATCATCGCCTATACCGGGATTCTGAAAATATACAAACGCGGTTAAATTGCCTTAAGCTAACCTTAGAGGGGGGTGAATAGGTGATTTTACACCTTTTTTCAATCCCTTGAAACAAACAAAAGTTTGTCCCTCTAGCTAGCTTGAATCACAACACTTTAGATAATAAAGCACATGTAGACAATCAATATGTATTCTCAAACAAAGTATTGTCAATCAAGCTTGCAAGTTGCTAGTGAAAAAATTATAATAAACTAAAAACAAATAATACTTGTTTTCTCAATATTGTTCAATGTGTACAAGTACTAATCAAAGATGATTATATACATATAAATCAAAATAGAAATAAAATGATATTTACAACTTTGATCAAATGAAGTGCTAGCATCTCACACATTACAACAATCTTATTTACAAAAATATCTAGAAACAAAGTTTGTGAAACAAGATACAAACATACACATACAAGTATAAAAGTGAGATGGGAAGAATTAACACAAGGATTTTTTTGACATGGTAAAACCTCCTAAGAGGAAACATCCACGGGTTGAATATAACCATCGAGTACTTTTATTATTGGAAAGTAGACAAGACATTCCTCAAAAGTGTACCAACAAATGGCACACTCTATATTGGACTCGACGTCTACCCAATCCCTATTGGTAGATTGGAAATTCCTTAAAAGTGATCAACAAATGACACACTTTCTATTAGACTCCACTTCTACACAACACCATTAAGAAGTTGGAAATTCCTCAAGAGTGATCAACAAATGACACACTCTCTATCGGACTCCATTGCATCTTAATATCCCGGGTCTACCAATAAAAAGTCTACTTTCTATCCAAGGCACCCTTGCCTCTAGAAAGTCTCCCTTGCTTGATTATCCGGACCACATGACCTAATCAAGACTCCTTGCTTGGCTATTCGGCCCACATGTCCTAGCCAAGACTTTATGCCTTTTACAAGGAATTCCAAGTGTGATCAATGAATGCAAAATGCAAACAAGCACTCAACATGGAATATGTGATCAATACATTCTATGGAAACTAGACATAAGCATGTGAGTTCATAAATCAAAATTGTCTAGTTTCTAAACATGAATAAATTCTAGAACATGTGAAAAACACCTAAACATATCAAATTCCTAGAATCATTCATGTGACTAAAACTTGAATCAATCATATACATTAAGCACACATTCAAGATTTTAGTAACAAACATAAACATGCTAGATTCACAAAAATATGATCAATGAATATTCTAGCAAATATTTAGATCATGTATTTATGAACAAGTCAATTAAATCCTATTTAGCTCTAAATATGAAATCAAATGTGCTAATCCTAAATATGTTCAACTAATGAGTCCTAGCACATGATAAGGCTATCAATCATGAAAATAAAGTCAATCAAAGAACAAATAGCCCTAGATAATAAGCTAATCACAATACAACTCACAAACATGTGAAAACCTAGATTTCAAGAAAAACTAGTTCACATTCAATGTCTCTAATAAGACTAGATTAGCTTATAATTGATGTTTTACTTCTCAAATACATTTTTTCAAGTAACACATACCTATATAGTAGGATAAACCCCGAGGTACTTGAAGACTTTCAAGATCAAAACACAAAGAATAGATCAATACCTTGTAATCTCGTGCAGTTTCGGTTTTGTGTATAACACCAGCACAAAACTTGAACAAATCATTAAAGTAACTTGGAGAAGGTAGAGGACTTCAATACAAAGATTCTCCAACTTGAATCACTCAAATCGGACTAGAAATGAGAAAGTTATGGTGTTTGGAAGATGAGAAAGTTGGAGAGAAAATTCTGCACATATTTCTCAAGTTTTCTTCTTGAAATGAAATGAGAGAGAGAAAGTGAATTTAAATTAGAGGGAGAGAGAGGGAAAGAGGAGAGCCAATGGCCATGTGCCACCTCACATCCCCGAGGAGGCGTGTGGCCATCTCAGGGGCAGGAGGCCCTCCTCCCTGAGATGGCCACGCTCCTCATCGGGGATGGGTGGCAAGTAGCCTTTGGCCACTTGCTTCCTCCCTCGCCCACCTTCACGTTCTTCGACTGTTCTCTAGCCTCCGCACTCCGAATTTGAATCCATTTTTGGATTACAAACTAGGACTCTCTCACACATATAGACGACTCTGAAACTTAGATCAGAAATTATGAATTCAACTAGATACATGAAGACAAAGACAATGCATGGTAAGTGACCGGAAAGTTTCATAACTTTTTACTCGGAACTTGAAAACTAATGAATGTGTAACGAAATGACCAAAAATCAATAAGGAATAATATAAGATCATATTCAAGTCTGAAGTCCATAAAACATAAGCAAACAAACATATGAACACACAAGAATGCCATTTCCTAGATGTAGTCCTAGAACAAGCAATTTACAAAACTTGTCAATTTAAAGCTAATGCATGAGCATTCAATATCAACTGTGTGAATGTGTTATACAAATTGAGCAACATGATGCAGGGATATATATATATATATATATATATATATATATATATATGGATGCAATGTGTGTGTGTGTGCCTAAGCCTTGTAAGAGAAATGAGGTCTGAATATACCTTTGTTGAGCAATGAAGCATATTTCTCTTTGAAGGCTATATCTTCCTTGATAAGTTGCCAAATCTTCTTTGAGGCTTGAATCATCATCATTCTAAGACAACTTGTTAGGTCTTTGAGTTTTGTATTTGCATAATCCTATATCAAAATGACATTTGCTTTGTATTGATTAGTTGTCTAGGATTTGTTGATAATCAAGCTTCAAGGAAGATTGGACAACATTCAATCAAAGTGGTGGTTACAAGAGGAATAAAGCTAAGTTGCATAAAAAAATGCAAACTGAGACCTCTTTCCTCTTGCAAAGCCTATGCACACACATACATTGCATTTACATAAATCCCTCCATAGTTGTGCATAATTTGGTTTAACACAATACACACATTTATACTTGTATGCACATGCATTAGACTTAATATTAACAATTTCATAAATTGCATGCTCTAAGACTAGTTTTAGAAAATAGCATACTTGTATGTTCTTGTGTTTATGTGTTTTTGTTTACATGTTATTGAACTTGATTTTGAGCTTATATAATTCCTCATTGAGTGTCAATTAATTTGGTTGCCCATTCATTAAGTTTCAAGTTCAAATTAGGTGGTTAAGAAACTTTATGTGATTTTATCATACATGGTTTTCGCTCTTGTTTTTCAAGTTGAATTCTACATTTTCTATGAAAGTTGTCTTGACATCTTTTGTGCGTGAGAGAGTTCCGGTTTGTAATCCGAAAACGGATTAGAAATCACAGTTTGGAGGCCTATAATATGGCTAAAGAAAACAAGAGTGCGCGTGAGGGATGAGGGGTGCCAAGCATCTCCTTCCCAAGGAGGTACGTGGCCTCCACAGGAAGGGAGTGCTGCTGGTCCCGTGGAGCCCACGTGCCTCCATGGGAAGCCAGCATGGCAGCCTCCTAATGGTTTGTTTTTTCCTTCCTTGTTTCCCACCTTTAAATGTTCACTTCCCTCTCATTTTCATTTCAAGAAAGAAAATTCAAAAAATTTGTGCAGTATTTTCTCTAAATATTTTCTCACCTTCCAAACACCATAACTCTCTCATTTGGAGTCTGTTTTGAGTGATTCGAATTGTAGAGTCTTCACATACCAGTCCTCTATCATCTTCATAAGAGTTTAGAGTCATTTGATTGACTTTTCTGGTAGCTTCACTCACAAAAACGGGACGGCACAGTTTTTGTTCAAGGTATTGATTTCTCTTTTGATTTTGATTTTCAAATCTTCAAATACCTTGGGTTTTCTTCTTCTATATATGTATGTTTGATGTGTAAACATTGATTAGAGAAATGATCTATAATAGATCTAGTTTTGAGCTTCAATTGATTAACATGTTGAGTTAGGTTCTTACAAATCTATGTTTTCACATGTTTGACTTGTTGTATTGTGCTAGCTTCAAATCTAGGACTATCTTGTGTGTTTATTGACTTGATTTTGTTGATTGATAGCCTTATCATATGCTATGTCTTTTTAATTGAAGATTAATTGAAATAGCATATATGATTGATGATTTAGAGCTTGTTTGAATCTAATTGATTATCTTCAGAATCTTGGCTCTAATATTTTGCTAGAGATGTACATTTGATTTTATCAAATTAATTCTAGCATTTTTATGTGGTTAAACGTAATCTAGACTTTTGTTTGTGTTAGGTGATTCACATTACTCTAGGTTGTTTTTTCATGATACAAGTTCTTGATATAATTGATTTGTGCTTTTGATGACAAATATCTAATTCTTCATGTTTTGTGTCTAATCCACACATTTCATATGTACGTGGATCATTGAGTACCATTGCATTGTTTTTAGGATTGTAAACTAGAATACATATGATATGTACATATTGATCCAATTCTAGTTGCTTCTACGACCAAATACGATATACAAGTTTTCATAGGATATATTGATCATATATACTATGTTGTATGTGTTTGCATCATTTGCACTCACTTAGATCATTTACCTTACAAAAAGTTGGAAGTCTCATTTCTTAGAGTGAATCTTTGAATTGAGCATTGTAAGTCTTAGCTAGGATCGGGGTGATTCGGATAGCTAAGCAACGGAAGTCACATGTTTGGAAAAGGGATCTTCATCTTGTGCAAGCGGAAGTCTCGATTAGAGTTGGAGTAACTTGGATAGTTGAGCATTGTAAGACTTGGCTAGGATCGGGGTGATCTGGATAGCTAAGCTGCCGAAGTCAAATGTTTGGAGAGGGGATCTTCAACTTGTGCATGGAAGTTTCGACTAGGATTGGGTGATCCGGATAGTTGAGCAAGTAGGCTTCTCTTTCATTGTGTAAGGTTGAATGGTAGATTTCTTGGTCAAGTGGTCACTTGAGAGATTGTATCTTTTTATCTTACTAGTGAAAGGTGTTTGCCGGTGGTTGTGGTATCAACCAGTGGATGTTTCCTCTTAGGAAGTTTTACCACCTAAAAACCATGTGTTGATTTTCTCTATCCCTATCTCCTTAAATTTGTGTATGTGTTGATGTATATCTTGGTTGATATCTTTGTAATTAGTATTCATATTATATCAACTCTGTATGTGTTGAAGTTTTTTGTATAAAAGCCTTGTTATAACTTGAGTTTGTATCACATACTTGTTATTGTACATATTGTCTTTATTTAAACAAGCATATCTTTAATTGTATTGATATAGCTTGAATTTGTTTTTGAAGTGTGATACAAGCTACTTAGAGGGACAAACTTGTGTTTGTTCAAGGGACCGAAAAATGTGTAGTAACATATTTACCCCACTTCCCCTCTCTATGTGAGCTTTAGGCAAATTAACCGTGTTTGTATTTTTTATTTGGTATCAGAGCGGGTCACTAGATTGCACTTACTGAGATCCTGGTATACTTTCACGGTGATTTGTAGAGCTATTGAAGCAATGGGACTTCAAGATGATGTAATGGCGGAAGAAGCTTCCAATACTAAGTCACCATTACTTTGAGGTAACAACTATGGGTTGTCGAAATTAAGGTTGAAGGTCTACATTTGCTCCATAGATGAAAGAGCTTCGTTGGTAGTCAAAGAAGGCTATTCTCCTCTTAGTAAGTTTCTAGAGGATGGAATCGAAGTCTCCAAACCTAGAAGTGAATGGATGCCTAATGACTTTGAAGTTGATAAGTGGCACCATCGTGCTATGAAGGCTATATTTGGCAGAGTTGGTGGACATCAATTCTCATATATACATAATCTTGAATCGGCCAAAAAAGCATGGGATACACTTCAAGTCAGAAATGAAGGCACTTTGGCGGTGAGAAAGTCTAGGCATCAAATGTTGACATCACAATTTGAAAACTTGCAAATGTGTGATGAATACAAGTTTGAAGATTTCCAATTTCGACTTCTAAATATTGCTAACAAATGTCAAGCACTTGGAGTACCAATATCTAGAGAGCGTCTTAATTAGAAGATTCTAAGATCTCTCCCTAAGAGATTCAAGGCCAAGGTCACGGCCATAGAAGAAAGCAAGGATGTAGATTGCTTAAGCGTTGATGAATTGCTTGGATCATTCCAAACTTATGAAATGTGCTTGAAGCCAAAGATCAAGAGTAAGGGAATTGCTCTCAAAGCTATTGAAGAGGAGAGTGATAATGAAAATGAAGAAATGGCTCTCCTGGTTAGAAAATTTAAGAAGTTTCTAAGAAGAGGTACCAAGCCTAGAGGTAACTTTTCTAAGGAAAATGAAATCAAGTAAACATCTTCTCCAATAGTTGATAAGAATGGTCAAGCCAAGAACAAGAAATGTGTTCAATGCTTCGAATGTCAAGGCTATGAAGATATTGCAAATAGGTGCACTAAAAAGAAGTCCAAGAAAGACAAGAAGGGCAACGCTATGGCGACCACTTAGAGTGAGAGTGATTCTAGCGATGAGGAGAGCTCTAGTGATGAGTCCTTAAATGAAGGAGAAGAACATGTTAGCAACTTCGTTGCTCTTACAGCTTCTCTCACAAAGCTAGAAGATGATTGTATAGTTTCCGTTGATAAGGAGATTAATCAAAGCCATCTTGAAGATACAAGTTCAAACATAACCAATCTCGATCTATTGACTAAGATTAAGAATCTTGAGAAGCAAAGAGATGAAGCCTTGGGAGAGGTTGAAAAGAAAGATGATTTGATCAAAACTCAAGTAGATGAGTTTGTTGAGACCTCACATAGATTTATGTGTGAGAAGAATGAGATTATAAAGAGATATGTTGAGGTTGAGAGACATGTCTTTGAGCATAAGGAGATTATCTCTAAGTTGAAGGTTAAAAAGCAAGAATATATTGAAGAGATCAATATTTCTAAGCAAGCTATCAAAGACTTAGTCAATGGTTTGATCAACATGAAGAGTAGCATGGATCTTGCTCAACCACAAGGAGAACCTAGCAACTTAAAAGGAAATGAGAAGCTTGTGATAGTCTCACCTCCTTCAAAGAAAGCTAAGGTCAAGAAGTCTCCCAAGAATAATCCTTCCAAAGCTAAAGGTAAAAAGAAAGACAAGGTATCTCACAAACTCTTATCACTTCTTCAAATCCATAAGGTATAATCTCATCATTTATTCCTATTTGTCATTTTTGTAATACCGTTGGTCACATCAAACCAAGGTGTTATAAGTACATTGAATTTTGTAAAATAGGAAATGCATCTAGAGATAAGAAGATTGAACTTAAATTGAAGCATGCTAGGACTTTAGATGTTAAAAGGCATGATGTTCCAAAGATGCATGTTAGAAAGAATTAGATGCAGAAATGTGATAGTTATGTGAATCTTGACAAAGCATGTGTTGTTAATAATGTTGAGGAGATTAGTATCAATGATATTCTTATGAATCAAATTGTCGAAAGTCTCCACTCTAGGTTCAACATTAAAGTCAAGAATGATGGTGATTTATGTGTAAGTTCACCCAAGACCAAATGGGTCAAGGATGAGTGCTCTTACCATTAGTGTAAGGTGCACATGTGAGTTAGCTTTAAAAGGAATGTCAAGTTGTTAAGAAATTGAGCAAGCTAGTTTTGTTTCTCTATAACTTGATATGAACTTAGCTATCTCACATATTTGTTATGATAGTCAAAATCTATTGGTTAACTTTATGAGAAGTCTACTTTTGGAATCTATATGGTGATAATTGTGGTTAAGACTTTTAGAGAAGTCATTTTTATATGTTTGTTTGAGTTAGAAAAATGCTTAGTTTCATTCTCAGGGATGACACACCAATAACTTGTTGTCATAAGGACAAACAAGCCAAGAGAGCTCATAAAAAGGGCAAGGCATAACATTTGATGGAAAATTGCTTGCTAAGGTATTTCTTTATCCTAAAGCTTGCATTCTTCATTTTTCGTCTCTCAACTCATTGTTTGCTCTACATCATGTAGCATGTCATTTTAGAGAACTTAGTATAATATACATTGACATTTGCTCTCTAAAGATCTTATAGTGATATTGTTCACAAAGGTCTTACATATGATGTGTGAAATTTTTGTTTGAATGATGAGTGTGAAAAATACAAACACGGTTAATTTGCCTTAAGCTAACCTAGAGAGGGGGGGGGGGGGGGGGGGGGGGGGGGGGGGGGGTAGGTTGCAACACCTTTTTCGCTCCCTTAAAACAAACACAAGTTTGTCCCTCTAAGTAGCTTGTATCACACTTCAAATACAATTACAAGCAATATCAATTCAAATAAAGATATGCTTGTTCAAACAAAATCAAGATAAACATCATTAAGTATGTGATACAAACTCATGTTATAACAATGCTTTTATACACAAAGTTCGAACATACACAAAGATGATATACAATGAATTTTAATTACAAAGACATCAACTAAGATGTATATCAACACATATACAAATAAAGGAGATAGAGATAGAGAAAATCAACACATGATTTTTAAGTGGTAAAACCTCCTAAGAGGAAACATCCACGGGTTGATACCACAACCACCGGCAAACAAATTCACTAGTAAGATAAAAAGACACAATCTATCAAGTGACCACTTCACCTAGAAATCTACCCTTTAGCCCTACATAATAAAAGAGATGCCTCATTGCTCAACTATCTGGATCACCCCAATCCTAGTCGAGACTTCCGATTGCAAAAGTTGAAGATCCCCTCTCCAAACATGTGACTTCCGCTGCTTAACTATTCGGATCACCCCGATCCTAGCCAAGTCTTACAATGCTCAACTATCCAAGTCACTCCGACTCTAGTCGAGACTTCCGCTTGCACAAGTTGAAGATCTCCTCTCCAAACATTTGACTTCCGCTGCTTAACTATCTGGATCACCCCGATCCTAGCCAATTCTTACAATGCTCAACAATCCAAGTCACTCCAACTCTAGTCGAGACTTCCGCATGCACAAGTTGAATAACCCCTCTCCAAACATGTGACTTCCACCGCTTAGCTATCTGGATCCCTCCGATCCTAGCTAAGTCTTACAATGCACAGTCCAAAGAATCACTTCTAAGGAATGTGACTTCTAACCTTTTGCAAGGTAAATGATCTAAGTGAATGTAAATGATGCAAATACACACAACATAGTATATATGATCAATATATCCTATGGAAACTAGAATTGAATCAATATGCTCAAATAATATGTATTCTAGTTTATAATCCTAAAAACAATGCAATCACACTCAATGATGCATGTACATATGAAATGTGTGGATTAGACACAAAACATGAAGAATTAGATATTTGTCATCAAAAGCACAAATCAATTATATCTAGATTCTTATAACATGAATAAACAACCTAGAGTATGTGAAACACCTAACACACACAAAAGTCTAGATTATGTTCATTCACATAAAAATGCTAGAATCAATTTGATAAAATCTAATATACATCTCTAGCAAAATAATAGAACTTAGATTCTCAAGATAATCAATTAAATCCAATCAAGTTCTAAATCATAAATCATATATGCTATTTCATTTAATCTTCAATTAACAAGACCTAGCATATAAGAAGACTATCAATCAACAAAATCAAGTCAATAAACACACAAAATAGTCCTAGATTTGAAGTTAGCACAATACAACAAATCAAACATGTGAAAACATGGATTTACTAAAACCTAACTCAACATATTGATCAATTGAAGCTCAAACTAGCTCTATTAGAGATCATTTCTCTAATCAATGATAACACATCAAACATGTTTATATATAAGAAGAAAACCCAAGGTAATTGAAGACTTGAAGATCAAGAACAAGATAGAAATCGATACCTTGAAGAAAAATTGTGCTGTCACGAAATTGTGAATATAGCTACCTGAAACTTCAATCAAATGACTCCAAACTCTTATGGAAATAATATAGGACTGGTAGAAAAAGATTCTCAAACTTGAATCGGTCAAAATGGAGTTTGTATGAGTGAGTTATGGTGTTTGGAAGATGAGAAAGTTTGAGAGAAAAATTCTGCACAAGTTTGAGTTTTCTTTCTTGAAATGAAAGTGAGAGGCAAATGGAGTATTTAAAGAAGGGAAACATGAAGTATTAAATGGGCCAATGGGAGGTTGCCATGCTGGCTTCCCGTGGAGGCACGTGGGTGATTGGTCTATTTCTATACATGTTTTAGCTCCCCCTTTCCTATTATTTATGCTTTATTCTTGAGTAAAATTAGGTATTTTATGTGTTTGTTGAGCATGTGTAGGTCACATTTCCTTAGAAGAGGCGTTCATTGATTTTTCCAAGAAAAGGAGTCTAAAAGTGAAAAAAGTGGCAAATCTGTCAATTACCGTTGTGGAGGTCGCTCGCCATACAATGCATCAGTCGCTGTCTATCTAGTGGTGAAGTTCAGTAGGCACTCCTTTGTTAACCGCGGTACATACCGCTTGACAAGAAGTCCTTCAGACGCGGTCCACAGAGCGCTGGAGATCAGTAGGTACATTGCTGCACAGACCGCGGTCCAAGCATGAGTCCGCCATGCGGTATGGAGAGCGGTCGTGTGTATTCCTTGTATTTGGCGGAGATCTTGAAGCCCTAATTTTTGGAGAACATATAAATATTTCTTATTCTTCTAAAAAGGGAGAGAGTCAGAAAACTACCTTTCTTTTATTCTTCCTAGAACAACCACACAATTTTCTTAAACATCTTTACATATTTAAGATTCGAAGACGAAGGAGAATTCATCATTGAAGATCTTAATGAGTTTTATCTTTTCTTTCTCTTCTCTTTTTATTTTCATGATGTGTAACTAATCCCATAACTAGGGAATCAATGTGAACCTTTTGTGAATGCTCATATATGGATTAATTATTATTTCATCAATTCAATTCTTGATTTATTCATTGTTCTTAATTGCTTAATCCACATTAGTTTTAATATTTATTCACACCATAGACCAAGGGTGGATAACTATTTGGCATGATTTTAGGGTTAAGACTATCTGAGAATTAGGGTTAGAGTATAGATCAAACCTAATCTTGATTAATGCTCTTTTGAATGAATGAATTTTATCTTTAGCATAGGCCAAGCAAAGTATAGAATTTGGTTCTTAATTCTTGCGCTTAATGGGTTTTTGATCACTGTTCACATCATAGACCAAGGGTAAATAGTGGTCGGGAGCACGTGACTTATCCCATGACCATACGGTAATAGTCACATTAAAGACAAAGAATGAACCCTAGAATTGATTGAATCTTGTTTACAAATTAATTCCATACATTGAGTGTTCATAATTGGGGATTATTGATGACCTAGTGTTTTCTTTCTCTTGATCACAACCATATTCTCTTTAATTGTTTTCTTTAGATTAATTTAATAGTGTTTTAGTTTAATCAATCAGACAACAAATCTTTTGGTTACTTTAATTTAACTTTAAGTAGAATTAGTTTTAATTAATAAATTACTTTTCCTCGTGGGAACGATCCTTATTTGCCACTGTACTAATCTTCACGATTCGTGCACTTGCGAGTGAGTATTTTATAACAAAATTTTACACATCAAGTTTTTGGCGCCGCTGCCGGGGATTGGTTGAATTTATTGGTTAATTCTAGTTTTAGTTTTAGTTAATAGATTTAGTCTAGTTTAGGTAGTCGTGTCATTAATTTTTAGATTTTTAGTTTTATTTTTATTTTCGTAGTTTGATGTGAGTCTGTCTTTGGTTACAGGGTTTCAACAGTGAATGCAAGGTAGAAGATCACTGCAAGGAGAATTACTACCATTGAACGACAACATTGATCATATTGGACAAAGAGCTATGGCAGACGATGGAAATTACAACATTCAACAGGTTCCAGATCCACTAGCCGTACCAGCTGTACCTATCAAAACTATGAAGGATTATAGCAGACCTATTGTTGACAATCATCCTTTGTGCATCGCACTAGATGAGGCAGTAAGAAACTATGAGCTGAAGAGTTTCCACTATAATTTGCTGCCAGCTTTTCATGGTCTATCGAATGAAGATGTGCTCAAATTCCTCAGAGAATTCTATGCAGCAATTTAAGCCTTTCCAAACACTAGGGTGACAGAAAACCAGCTGCGTATAAGGTGTATTCCATATGCTTTGAAGGACAAAGCGAAGACTTGGTTGTTGACCCTGCCTCCAGCCTCACTGACATCATGGGATGAGGTAGTAGAGAAGCTTACTGACCAATTCTATTCTCCTCACAAAACCAGTGAGATAAGGGCCAAGATTACTAATTTCTTCCAAAGGGGACCAAGAAACATTCTATGAAGCCTGGGAGCATTACAAAATGCTTCTTTTTGATTGTCCTCAACACGGGTACCATACCCACCAACTTTGTCAATGGTTCTATGATGGACTGAATGACGTCTCAACAGTTTTGGTGAATAATGCTTATGGAGGATCCATGACTGATAAGACGCCGGAAGAGTTGCAATCGATCTTTGAAAAATTAGCCAGTAATTCTCATCAAAAGAGTTCTAGGAGAAGGAAGGGAATCTATGAAGTAGATGCTAATACCGGGAACTCAATGCAAATGTCACAAATGCAAAAGTCCATTGAATTACTTGTAAACCAGGTGGGACAAATGAGAGAAAATTGATACATGGGACGTGAACAACTAGGGTTTGGCATGGAAGCTTACCAAGCAAGAGGTACTGGACCTAATGAAGAGGAAGAAGTTCAAGCCATGAATAATTTCAATTCTAGACCACGGAATGATCCGTTCTCAAATACTTACAATCCGGGGTGGAGAAATCATCGAAATTTCTCATGGAGCAATAATCAAAGTACCAGAAATAAATGGGGAAACAACAACAATTATGGTCAGAGACAATACAATGCCGGTGCCCAGAATCCTGAATATCAATATAAGAACTCGTCACTGGAAGATACAATGAAGCAATTCTTACAGAATATGGATCAGAGAATGAATCAAAATGACAAACGGTGGCAAGACTCTCAACAAGATCATAATGTGAGATTCCAAAACATTGATGCGTCATTGCGAAAGCTGGAGATGCAAATTGGACAAATGGCTGAAGCTAAGCAAATGAGCGAACCAGGAAAATTTCCCAGCCATACTGAACAAGCAAAGGCCATGACAGTTCTTAGGAATGGTAAGGAACTAATTAATAATAAACCTGCTGAACTTTCTAATAAATCTACTGATCTTTTAGGTCCTTCGGAAGCAAACATGGTACCAGAAAAAGAATAGGAGATAGTGGTGGAAAAATCAAAGAAAACACCACTTCTGCATAAATCACCAAATCCATATGTTCCTTCGATTCCATTCCCAGGAAGATTGCAAAAGAGCAAGTTGGAAAAATCATAAAAAAATATATATGATAACATGTCAAAGGTCAATGTCAATTTGCCTCTATTGGAGATGATCCAGAAGATACGAGCATATGTAAAATTCTTCAAGAGTCTCCATACTTACAAGCCGAGGTTTCTAGAGAATCATCAGGAATTCATGGCCGGAAGTGCCAATGCTGTCCTTCAAAAGTTTTTACCACCAAAACTCCAAGATCCCGGAAGTTTCTGCATCAACATTACTATTAGAGGTACCACCTTGGAGAGAGCAATGTTAGATCTGGGAGCTAGCATCAATTTGATGTTGGGGTTTTTGCCCAAAGCTTGTAATATGTAAATGTAATTTGAACATAAATAAAAGAAGTAGTATATTCATTCATTTTGTGTCATACTTTATATAACATGTGCACTTAACATCCAAAATTGCCGGATGTAATTTCGAACTGAGTATATGAGTGTCATATATAGATGGATTCAGTTTGAAACGAGCAATTTAAAGAGTTCGTAGATAGCAAATAAAGCTGGGTACTTTATTTGTGGTTAATATACAGCTGCGGTCCATTTCGTAGTGTACGGTGATCCTATCCTGGATCATTCATATGTAGATATGAGAATGAAGGCACCTTGTATGATGTGATCATATAGGACTAGGCCATGATCTATATGAATCTCTCACTAAGATCCGTTTAACGATGAGATTCATATATATCAACTAATGATGGCTATATGTGGGTGATCACAATCCTGAGTGTCTTATCGACTCCTTCAGGTTAGATCGTGGTCTTTGATATACCATGGGTGAGGTCGGAGTTGCATTCCCGATCAATATACTCCGTATGTTGGGATCGCGGTTTGGCTTGTGGCTGGGAAGGTTTGTACACAATAGTGGAATCCACTCCTTCTTGTGAGAAGTAGATGGTAGTTCCCTTAAGGGTTGATTCGGGGCTTGAACAATATGAGCGCTCTCCTAATTCCGTAAGGAATGTAGGATTTATTGTTCATTAGAGAATCAATGGTACTTAATGGAAAGATATGATTAGAGGGGTATAACGGACATTATGACCCAGCTCTAATTATGAACTACTTGTGGAGGATTATACCATATGTAATAGTTATATCGATGGACACCGAGAGTTACTGGTTTGTGTAAAAACGTCTACAGTTGAGAGAGTGCAGCTTCGGGTTTTTAGTGGAATAACACCGAAGTTAATAATCATGAAATATTAATTAAAGAGTTTAATTAATAATTTCTAAGGATTATTGGAGCTCAAAATACTGTGGGTCCATTAGGTCCCCTTGCTAGCCCGATCGATTTATGTAACAAGGGTCACGATTAATTACTTGGATTGTCCAATTAATTGTGTTACGAAAGTGACACGTATTTATTCGGGAGTTAATTGAATAATGGGATTATTTAATTAATGAATATTGGTGATTAAATAAATTAAATAATAAGATTATTTAATTATGTTGTTAATCACTAAATGGAGGGTGTTAGTTGATATTTGATTTTGAATAAAATAAAATAATATGATTATTTTATTTTATTAAATTAAATATTTGAAATTGAATTTGAAATGTTTGAATTCAAAAATAAATATATAATTTAAAAAGATATGAGATATTTTTTTTTTGAAAAGTTTTAAAAATCAAATAAGATTTTTGTTTGATTTTATTTGATATATATGAGATATATATTTAATTAAAATGAGATAACCGAATCAGTGAAAAACAACACAGCATTGAAAAGTAATTAGATTGCTTTTGAATAGAGAAGAAAAAAAAGCATTCGTGACACACAGCAAAAGCAAAAAGCAAACAAAGAAAAAAAGTTAAGGTGAAGTGAGCACAACAAGTGCTGTACATCTTTTTGTGTGTGTGTTCTTCTCTTCTTCCTCCATACAGGTCCTAAATATCGTGACGCGCCCACACATTGTTACCAGTTCCGGGAGATAGCGAGGAAGATCACGTGGTTCAAATCAGGAGCAGTTCGTATCAAAGTGAAGGAGCCTCCTACGTAGGTATGAAAAATAAATTCCTTCACTTTATTATTGTATTTGATTATTACTGTACAAATGGGTTAGTTTAATGATTGCCTAAAAAAATTTTAAAAACTTCCGCTGCGCAATCTGTAACCCTAGGTTCCAACAATTGGTATCAGAGCCAATTTTTGTACAGTATAATCGAATTCGATTACTCCTGATATGTATGAATGTGTAGGCACATACTTTTTTTGATGAGTGTATGATGTTTTTTTAATTAAATTGTTTAATTTAAAAAAACATGGTTGATCGTAATTTTTTATGGTGTTGTGGATTTAGAGTGTTTCTGGGTTGTATAATATTTTTTAATTTATTTTAATTTACTGTTGTATTATTAAAAAAAATATATTGTAATCGCATGACACTGGTAGTTCTACATGCCTGCAAGCTTGCATGCACCAGAGCATGCCACTAGTGCCACCAGCGCATAAAAGCGTACAAAAGACCAGCGCATCAGCGCGCATGCATGACCAACGCATGCCTTCAACGTGCGCAGGCAGACCTGCACCCTATGCACCAGCAGCGCGCAACCCTTTACCTGCGCGCAGCCTACCAGCGCTCGTCCAGCGCGCGCTTACTAGCACGCAATCCTTCCAGCGCGCACCTACCACCTGCGAGCAAGCATACCAGCGATGCTACCAGTGCGCATGACCTGAAGAGATTGGAAGTCTTGGAAATTATAAGAAGACCAAGGGATGCCTTGGAAATATTTTTTGTAATTAGATTCCAATTTTTAGGTTAAATAATCCACAAC
Organism: Dipteronia sinensis; assembly: GCA_033220585.1. Lineage (NCBI taxonomy): Eukaryota > Viridiplantae > Streptophyta > Magnoliopsida > Sapindales > Sapindaceae > Dipteronia > Dipteronia sinensis. The sequence goes on along the minus strand of CM065639.1, from coordinate 25,023,160 downwards.
ACTCGGTCAACTCATGTATGTTTTAATTATTTGATGATTAAGCATTGCCATGCATATACATGTCATTTAAATTAGTTGTGCCTACACATATATATATATATATATGTTGATATATCATACATGCATTATATCCATCTATATTATGTGTTTAATTTTTTTTTTTTAATTTGATTAAAATGGGTTATTCACATAATTGGCTATTGATAATGGGATTAATTTTTATGAGTAAAAACTTGGTAAATCTCATTAATTACTAATCTTTTTATTAAAGAGTTTAAATACTTAGATTAGTGGGGTCCTTAATAAATATATTAGGATTAATTTGATTAAGCTCCTAATAATAATTGGACCTAAATAATGTGTTTAGTTTTAATAATTAAAATTTGCTAAATACACATTTAATAATAATTCTAGTCTTAGTAAACAGTTTACATAGATTTGAATTATCACTAATGAACTAAATTTTTTAAGTGTTAAAAATCAATTTAGTTTATTAGTTATTGGAATAGGATTCTAATAATTTGTGATTAATGCACTTGACGCTTAGATTAAAATTAGCCGTTTAATCTAGTTTAATCTAGGTGCATTAATATTAATAGAAAACCCTTAATATAAAATAGTGAGTGGGAGAGGGATATATGACATTATATCCCGCGGTCTCCATCATTAGTTCAACACCGTGAGATTCAAGTGGGGCCTCGTGACGGCTTTGTTTTCGTCCTCCCTAAGGAGGGTTTCCATAAGAATCAATACCAAGGTTGACTTCCTAACAGATAGGATTTCGGAGGGGATTTCGGGATTGACCGACCCTAAGGCGGCAATTCTCGAGTTAAGCTCTTGAGATCTGGAATGATGGGTTACACTCACTTGGTTTTAATTAAATTGGTTAATTAAAAACCTGACCTAATAAACGATGGTTGAATGATATTGGCATAAGAGTTATTCTGGTATATCCTTTGACTGAGAAGGTCTCGATCCAACATGCAAGAATTTGATCGACCCTAAGGCGGCACTTGCTTGTGGTATGTTGGATTGTCGTGGCATAGAAACACTGTTTTTAGGGTTGTTCTTGTTCATTAAACATTTTCATGCATCATGTTTAATTTTAAGCCGAACATTAGCACATGTTTAGAATGTATGACTGAATGAATCTTTAATTTATGTTTTTTCAGCCATGTCATCTGCACTATTACAAATACTTGCAAACGATAAATTAATTGGTGATAACTACACAAAATGGAAACTTAACATTAATGCAATACTGGTCACCAAAGACCTCAAGTTTGTGCTTACGGAGGAATGTCCTCCGGTGCCTACTGCCAATGCCACACGAACTGTTCGTGAGGCATACCAGTGATGGGTCTCATCTGATGAGAAGACCCGAACATATCTGTTAGCTTCCATGACAGACGTGCTTGTCACAAAGCACGAAGCAATGACTACAGCATTCAAAATTATGGAGTCATTGCAAGCTATGTTCGGGCAGCCCTCCGAGCAAAAATGACACGAAGTTGTTCGTTCCGCTATGCTCGCTCGCATGAAGGAAGGTACATCAGTTTGGGAACATGTCCTGAGCATGATGTCCTACTTCAACACGGCAGAAGTCAATGGCGGAGCCATTGATGAACCCAGTCAAGTGAGCATCATACTGACGACTCTTCCGAAGAGTATCGATCAGTTTAAGAACAACTACGGGATGAACAAGTTAAGGTTCAGTCTCACACAGTTGCTCAATGAGCTCGCTACTTTTGAGTCCATGACCAAGGACAGCAAAAGTAAGACCGGTGAGGCAAATGTTGCCGAACCATCTTCCTCCAATAATAAGAAGAGGAAGAGGTCTGCTGGAAAGGCGAAGGGTAAGCCCAAACCCAAGAAGGCCCAAAGTAAAAAGAAGGGCACCTCCACCGACAAAGACAAAGGAAAATGTTTCCATTGTAACAAGGTCGAGCACTGGAAGAGGAACTGTCCTCAGTACCTGGAGGAGGTAGCCAAGAAGAAGAAGAAAGGTAAATATGATTTACTTGTTCTTGAATCTTGTTTAGTGGAAGATGATTCTTCACCTTGGATTGTTGATTCGGGGGCCACTAACCATGTTTGTTCTTCTTTGCAGTGGACTGATTCTTGGACACAGCTAGAGGATGGAGCCTTCTCCATGCGTGTGGGGTCGGGGGATGTCGTGTCGGCCAAAGCAGTGGGAGCAATAAGATTGCAATTTTGTAATAATAATAGTTTTTTATTATTGAACAATGTTTTTTATATTCCTGGATTTACACGGAATTTGATTTTCGTTTCTAAGTTGTTAGAACAATTGTATTCTGTTTCTTTTAATAATAAGTTTTTTATTATTGGAAAGAATGGTCTGAATATTTGTTCATGAATTAATGAAAACAATTTGTATGTGTTAAGACCGTTAATACATACTACACTGCTTAACACCGAAATGTTTAAGGTTGAAAAACCAAAAACTAAACGACATAAGATTTCTCCAGAAAACGAAACGTATCTCTGGCATCTAAGGCTTGGTCATATCAACCTTGACCGAATAGACAGACTAGTAAAAAGTGGACCTTTAAGTGAGTTAAAGGTTGGCACCTTACCTGTCTGCGAATCCTGTTTAAAAGGTAAGATGACTAAGAGACCTTTTACTGGAAAAGGGCTTAGAGCTATAGAGCCACTAGAACTCATACATACAAACGTCTGCGGACCGATGAATGTTAGAGCTAGGGGCGACTATGAGTATTATGTCACCTTTATAGATGACTACTCAAGATACGGATATGTCTACCTAATGCAACGAAAGTCGGAAACATTTGAGAAGTTAAAAGAATTCCGAGCTGAAGTTGAGAATCAATTAGGTAGGACTATCAAGTCACTACGATCAGATCATGGAGGTGAGTACCTTGACCAAGAGTTTGAAGACTTTATGGTCGAGTATGGGATAGTGTCCCAACTCACAGCTCCTGATACACCTCAACAGAATGGTGTCGCGGAGAGGAGAAATAGAACCCTAATGGAAATGGTGAGATCTATGATTAGTTTCTCATCATTACCAAATTCCTTTTGGGGATATGCATTACAAACAGCGGCATACATTTTGAATGTAGTGCCATCCAAATCTGTTCCTGAAACTCCCCTAGAGTTGTGGAATGGTCGTAAAGCTAGTTTATGACATTTTCGCATATGGGGGTGTCCAGCACACGTGCTGAAGAACATAACTGGAAAGCTAGATCCCAAGTCTGTGGTCTGCTTGTTTGTAGGATACTCCAAGGAGACCAGAGGTGGATACTTCTATAGTCCTGAAGATAACAAAGAATTTGTATCGACAAATGCAACGTTTCTTGAGGATAACTATATAAGTGATCATAAACCTCGTTCTAAAATTGTATTAAATGAGTTGGAGCCTGGTGAGACCAGTACTCAGTCAACTAGAGTTGTTAATCCATTAACATCTGAAAGTCAGATAATTCCTAGTCAGGATACACTACCTCCTAGACGTAGTGAGAGGGTTGTGAGACAGCCTGAACGCTATTTGTGTGTAAGTGAGGGACAAGATCTTGTCTCTACTGATAGTGTGGATCATCCATTGACATTTAAGAATGCAATGGAAGATCCTGATAAAGAGGAATGGCTTAAAGCCATGAATCTCGAGATGGAGTCTATGTACTCTAACTCAGTTAGGGAACTTGTAGACTTACCGAATGGGGTAAAACCCATAAGATGTAAGTGGATCTACAAGAGGAAGAGAGGAGTAGACAGGAAGGTAAAAACCTTCAAGGCAAGGCTAGTGGCCAAGGGTTATACCCAAAAAGAGGGGGTCGATTATGAAGAGACCTTCTCGCCAGTAGCCATGTTTAAGTCTATTCGGATTCTCTTATCCATTGCTGCCTATTTAGATTATGAAATTTGGCAAATGGACGTCAAGACTGCATTCTTGAATGGCAATCTTGATGAAAGCATATACATGATGCAACCAGAGGGATTTGTGTCTCCAGATCAAGAGCAAAAGGTTTGCAAGTTGCAAAGGTCCATTTATGGACTTAAGCAAGCATCTAGATCTTGGAACATAAGGTTTGATGATGTGATCAAAACCTATGGCTTCGAGCAAAACGTTGATGAGCCTTGTGTCCACGAGCGCATCATTGACAAGAAAGTAGTTTTCTTGGTCTTATAAGTAGATGACATCCTACTCATTGGGAATGATATAGGAGTGTTGTCTGATGTAAAGGGCTGGCTAGCTAGCCAATTCCAAATGAAAGATTTGGGAGAGGCAAGTTATGTTCTAGGGATCCAACTTATAAGGGATCGTAAGAACAAACTCATAGCATTGTCTCAGACATCATATATCGACAAGATTCTTATGCGATTTTCGATGCAGAACTACAAGAAAGGTAATTTACCTTCTAGACAAGGGGTTCACTTGTCTAAGGAACAGTGTCCTAAGACACCTCAAGAAGTTGAGGATATGAGACGAGTGCCATATGCATCAGCAGTAGGTAGTCTCATGTATGCTATGTTATGCACGAGACCGGACATCTGCTATGCAGTGGGAGTAGTCAGCAGGTACCAGTCCAACCCAGGATTAGATCATTGGGTTGCTGTCAAGACTATTCTCAAGTATCTTAGGAGAACGAGAAACTATATGCTAGTGTATTCCGGACAGGATTTGATCCCGTTAGGATACACAGATTCTGATTTTCAGTCAGACAGGGATTCTAGAAAATCCACGTCTGGATCAGTATTCACCCTAGGTGGTGGAGCTATTGTGTGGAGAAGTATAAAGCAATCTTGCATTGCTGATTCCACCATGGAAGCCAAATATGTAGCCGCTTGTGAAGCTGCTAAAGAGGCTGTTTGGCTCTGTAAGTTCTTGAGTGATCTTGAAGTAGTTCCAGATCTGGATAAGCCCATCACACTTTATTGTGATAACAGTGGTGTTGTGGCTAATTCCAAAGAACCAAGAAGCCACAAGAGAGGGAAGCATATAGAAAGAAAGTATCATCTCATTAAAGAGATAGTGCAGAGAGGAGATGTGATCGTCACCAAGATAGCCTCACAAGACAATCATGCTGATCCATTTACGAAGACCTTACTGGCTAAAGTGTTTGAAGGTCACCTAGAAGGTCTAGGGTTACGAGACATGACTCACATGCTTTAGTGCAAGTGGGAGATTGTTGGGGTTTTTGCCCTAAAGCTTGTAATATGTAAATGTAATTTGAACATAAATAAAAGAAGTAGTATATTCATTCATTTTGTGTCATACTTTATATAACATGTGCACTTAACATCCAAAATTGCCGGATGTAATTTCGAACTGAGTATATGAGTGTCATATATAGATGGATTCAGTTTAAAACGAGCAATTTAAAGAGTCCGTAAATAGCAAATAAAGCTGGGTACTTTATTTGTGGTTAATCTACGGCTGCGGTTCATTTCGTAGTGTACGGTGATCCTATCCTGGATCATTCATATGTAAATATGAGAATGGAGGCACCTTGTATGATGTGATCATATAGGACTAGGCCATGATCTATATGAATCTCTCACTAAGATCCGTTTAACGATGAGATTCATATATATCAACTAATGATGGCTATATGTGGGTGATCTTAATCCTGAGTGTCTTATCGACACCTTCAGGTTAGATCGTGGTCTTTGATATACCATGGGTGAGGTCGGAGTTGCATTCTCGATCAATATACTCCGTATGTTGGGATCGCAGTTTGGCTTGTGGCTGGGAAGGTTTGTACACAATAGTGGAATCCACTCCTTCTTGTGAGAAGTAGATGGTAGTTCCCTTAAGGGTTGATTCGGGGCTTGAACAATATGAGCGCTCTCCTAATTTCGTAAGGAATGTAGGATTTATTGTTCATTAGAGAATCAATGGTACTTAATGGAAAGATATGATTAGAGGGGTATAACGGACATTATGACCCAGCTCTAATTATGAACTATTTGTGGAGGATTATACCATATGTAATAGCTATATCGATGGATACCGAGAGTTATTGGTTTGTGTAAAAACGTCTACAGTTGAGAGAGTGCAGCTTCGGGTTTTTAGTGGAATAACACCGAAGTTAATAATCATGAAATATTAATTAAAGAGTTTAATTAATAATTTCTAAGGATTATTGGAGCTCAAAATATTGTGGGTCCATTAGGTCCCCTTGCTAGCCCGATCGATTTAGGTAACAAGGGTCACGATTAATTAATTGGATTGTCCAATTAATTGTGTTACGAAAGTGGCACGTATTTATTCGGGAGTTAATTGAATAATGGGATTATTTAATTAATGAATATTGGTGATTAAATAAATTAAATAATAAGATTATTTAATTATGTTGTTAATCACTAAATGGAGGGTGTTAGTTGATATTTGATTTTGAATAAAATAAGATAATATGATTATTTTATTTTATTAAATTAAATATTTGAAATTGAATTTGAAATGTTTGAATTCAAAAATAAATATTTAATTTAAAATGATATGAGATATTTTTTTTTGAAAAGTTTTAAAAATCAAATAAGATTTTGGTTTGATTTTATTTGATATATATGAGATATATATTTAATTAAAATGAGATAACCGAATTAGTGAAAAACAACACAGAAAAGTAATTAGATTGCTTTTGAATAGAGAAGAAAAAAAAGCATTTGTGACATACAGCAAAAGCAAAAAGCAAACAAAGAAAAAAAGTTAAGGTGAAGTGAGCACAACAAGTGCTGCACATCTTTTTGTGTGTGTGTTCTTCTCTTCTTCCTCCATACAGGTCCTAAATATCGTGACGCGCCCACACATTGTTACCAGTTCCGGGAGATAGCGAGGAAGATCACGTGGTTCAAATCAGGAGCAGTTCGTATCAAAGTGAAGGAGCCTCCTACGTAGGTATGAAAAATAAATTCCTTCACTTTATTATTGTATTTGATTATTACTGTACAAATGGGTTAGTTTAATGATTGCATAAATTTTTTTTAAAACCTTCCACTGCGCAATCTGTAACCCCAGGTTCCAACATTTGATGCCATATAATATCTATGTGCAATTGGGGTTGAATGATCTAAAGAAGACAACCAAGTCATTGTTGTTAGCGGATGGTTCAGTCAGATACCTAAGAGGTTATGTTGAAGACTTACTGGTCCAGGTAGACAATCTCATTATTCCTACTGATTTTGTGATACTTGACATGGATGAGGGAGCCAAGGAAAGAGATAGCAAGCCAATTCTATTGGGGGGACCTTTCATGGCGACTGCATAGACCTTTATTGATATACAGAATGGGAAGCTAACAATGACTGTGTTAGATGAGACTGTGGAGTTCAAGGTCTTTGAATCATTAAAATTGCTTGAAGCAGCCGACGATGGCTATTCGGTTGATTGTTGCTCAGTTGAGATGGTTAATTCTGCAATCCAAGAGGAGTTATCAAATGAAAGCCTCGACGAATTACTTGACTGGGAGAAAGACGTCTTCGAGGATGATGAAGAAGAACAACAAGAATAGGGTATAAAAGACAATGTTGATATTGAAGAAGTAAGTGCTGAAATTGAAGAAGAAATCAACAAGTCTTTAGTACCATCTACAAGTTCTCCCCCTCCATTAGAACTCAAACAACTTCCTTCTACTCTCAAATATGCTTTCTTAGGAGAGAATGAGACCCTTCCAGTGATTATAGCTTCTGACCTAGATGAGGAAAAACAAGAGAAGTTACTTACGGTGCTCAAAGAACATAAAGCTGCAATTGGATGGACTATAGCGGATATTAAGGGAATAAGCCCTTCCATTTGCATGCATAAGATCTTATTAGAAGATGATGCAAATTCCTTCAGAGAGACTCAAAGAAGGCTTAATTCAAACCTGAAAGAATTTGTACGGGAAGAGGTTTTGAAACTACTCAAAGTGGGTATTATATACCTAATATGTGATAGTAAGTGGGTGAGTCCAGTCCATGTGGTACCAAAGAAGTCTGGAATCACTTTTTTTGCCAATGAGAATAATCAGTTGATTCCCACAAGGAAGACAACGGGATGGAGAGTGTGCATAGATTACCGCAAGCTCAACACGGCAACCAAAAAGGATCACTTTCCTTTGCCGTTCATTGACCAAATGCTTGAGCGCCTGGCGGGACATACTTATTATTGCTTCCTGGATGGATTTTCAAGATACAATCAAATTTCCATTGCTCCAGAGGACCAAGAGAAGACAACTTTCACATGCCCCTTTGGCACCTTTGCATATCGAAGAATGCCTTTCGGGTTATGCAACGCTCCTGCCACTTTCCAGAGATGCATGATATCAATTTTCTCTGACATGCTAGAGAAGTTTATCAAGGTATTTATGGATGATTTTTCTATTTTTGGAAATTCTTTTGACCATTGCCTTAGAACTTAACTCTTGTTTTGAAAAGATGGACTGAAACTAATTTGACACTTAGTTGGGAGAAAAGCCATTTTATGGTTAAATCTGAAATAGTTTTAGTGCATGTTATTTCTGAAAAGGGCATAGAAGTAGATAGAGCTAAAATTGAGGTAATTGTAAAACTTCTACCTCCCACTTCGGTGAAGGATGTGAGGAGTTTTCTTGGTCATGCAGGTTTTTATAGGCGTTTTATTAAAGATTTTTCAAAAATTAGTCGTCCCCTGTGTAATCTCTTGACCAAGGATACTGCATTTGTGTTTGATGATGATTGCTTACATGCTTTGAATCTCTGAAAAGTAAATTGACATCTACTCCTATAATCATGCCTCCTGATTGGTCCCTTCCTTTTGAATTAATGTGTGATGCATCTGACTATGCTGTAAGAGCTGTTTTAGGACAGCGAGTAAATAAACTGCCTCATGTTATTTACTACACTAGTCGTACTTTGAATGATGCACAATTAAATTACTCTACCACAGAAAAAGAATTGCTTGCTGTTGTTAGTGCTTTAGAAAAATTTCGATCATATTTGATAGGATCTAAGGTAATTGTTTATTCTGATCATGCTGCATTAAAGTATTTGCTAACTAAAAAGGAAGCGAAACCGAGATTACTTCGGTGGATCCTTTTACTGCAAGAATTTGATTTGGAAATCAGGGACAAAAAGGGAAGCGAGAATGTGGTGGTGGATCATCTCTCCCATCTCTCTCGATTAGTAGAAGATGATGAAATAAATGAGCACACTAAGAACCTACCTATTAATGAGAACTTTCCAGATGAGCAGCTTCTGAAGGTAGTAGGCAAAGATCCGTGGTATGCGGACATTGTGAATTATCTCGCAAATGGAATCATATTACCTGAGATGAGCTCGCAAGCAAAGAAAAGATTTCTCTCAATCACTAAGCAATATTTTTGGGACGAGCCATACCTGTTCAAATTTGGTGCCGATCAAATCATTCAGCGATGTATCCCTGAAAAAGATCAACAAGATGTGCTGAAATTCTGCCACAATCTTCATTGTGGAGGGCACTTTAGTGCTAAAAAGACTGCTCAAAAATTTCTTCAATCAGGTTTCTTCTGGACCTCATTATTTAAAGATTCTCATAATTTTTGTGTTTCTTGTGACAGGTGCCAGAGGACAGGAAACATTGCAAAGAGGGACGAGGTGCCATTATCACACCAGTTGGTTGTGGAAATATTCGACGTTTGGGGCATTGACTTCATGAGACCTTTCCCATCCTCGTAAGGATACAATTACATCTTAGTTGCTGTGGACTATGTTTCGAAATGGATTGAAGCAATCGCAACCAAGACGAATGATAGCCAAGTGGTGGTGAAGTTTGTCAAGGAGAATATTTTTACCAAGTTTGGGACTCCTCGTGCAATCATAAGTGACAGAGGGAGCCACTTTTGTAACAAGGTTTTTGCCTTGTTAATGAAAAAGTATAGTGTCAAACACAATATGGCAACTCCATATCATCCTCAGACATCAGGACAAGTCGAAGTAAGCAACCGGTAAATTAAGCAGATCTTAGAGAAAATAGTGCAACCAAACCGAAAGGATTGGTCGCTCAAGCTTAATGATGCCTTGTGGGCATATAGAACTGCTTACAAGACTCCGATTGGAATGAGTCCTTACAGGATAGTTTTTGGGAAGGCATGTCACCTGCCAGTGGAATTGGAACATAATGCCTACTGGGCCCTGAAGAAGTTGAATTTTAATTTAGACAAAGCTGGAGAAGAGAGAAGTTTGCAAATGAATGAGCTTGAAGAATTTTGGAACAATGCCTATGAGAATGCAAAGATATACAAAGAGAGGACTAAAGAACTGCATTATAAGAATATTCATCGGAAAGAATTTCATCCTGGGATGTTAGTCCCTTTGTATCAATCGCGTTTGAGGTTGTTTCGGGGAAAGCTGAAATCGAAATGGATGGGGCCATTCTGTGTTACTCAGGTTTTTCCTAATGGAGCAGTAGAGATTCAGAATTTAAAGAGTGGAGGATTGTTTAAAGTCAATGGCCATAGGTTGAAACCTTATTTGAGCCCATCAAATGAAATCCGTGCCATTGAATGGATCGTGTTCAAAGAGCCGTAGTGCTCTCACATGTCTTGCCTAGACGTTAAATAAAGCGCTTGGTGGGAGGCAACCCACCCAGGTATTTTTCTTTTCATTTACTTTTAATTTTGTCGTCTAATAGTGTGTGTGTCTCGAGTACTTGTTAATTTGAATTGAGCATTGTCATATTAATTGTTTTGAATTTTATTGAAGGATAATGTTGAATTCAGGTTCGGGGGTATCTTGAAGGTTTAATTTTCAAGTTAGAATTGATGCTTTTTTACTGTGTGCATATTTGAGCTGAACAGAACAGGTCTGGAAAGAAGGAAAAATCCGCATTGCTCTATATGCCGCTTCCTAGGCACATTGCCTGGATCGCGGTATTAATAGCATGCGCCTTCTAAAGTTTACCGCCTCTTATACTGCTCTGTAGGCATATAACTACATCACAGTCTGGCGAGCGTGTGCATTTGATATGTACCGCTGGTTGTACCATGCCATGGACAGTCCGTCCGCACCGCGTGCTACAGAGCGTATCGATACTGGAATGTACCGCTTGGGGTACCGTTGTCCAGGTAAGTTGCCTATCCTGTGCTACATTAAATAAAACGGTGTGTTTTACAGGGTCAGGAGGAAACATTTAGGCATCACCGCCACATGGACCGCGACGCAGGTAAGTGACCTGGACCGCGGTAGGGCACAATTTTGTGCTCTTATAAAGTGCAACGCAACTCGTGGGATTTCAAAATTCCCAAAGAAGCTGCGCTCGCTTTTCCTCCATCTCTTCCCTTTCTTTTCTTTTCTTCTTCCCATATTTCATCTATATTCTTCCCGGATTTGTTTCTTCTCGTTCAAGTATAGTTATGTCTCTCTCTCTTATGATTTTCTTTTGAATTCTTTTGCTACATTGAGTGCAAATAGGATTAAATGAGATGTTTTACTGTGATTTCGGATTTTGAAGTTCTCATACACATATAATCAATGGGTTTTGAGTTAATTGCATTCTTACATATAAATGTGTTTGTTGAATATTGATTTGGTTTGATTTTCATTAATTTCGAAATCCATGAGATGAAGATGGAGAGAGAAGAATTGAATTGAAGTAATTCCATATTATGTCTTCAACATATGGATTCCGTTGGCATTAACATGGGAATTACGAAATTTGCAATTTTACTAACTTATGAGAATTTATTTGCTTAATTTTTGATAGTAAATTGTGTTGATTTTCTTTTTGATGATGAGGAAGAGGCAATGAGCTCATTGAGTCGAATTGCTGCCGGTTTTTACAGAATTTTTGGCTTAACTTCTTTGTTTATTTGTTCTTGATCAGATGAGAAACACAACTTTGGCCAAGCGACCCAGGATTAGTGCTTCTGCGAAAGGAAAGCAACAGGCTACACCGCGTTTGGCTCAAAACAAAGAATTTAGAAGCCGTTCGTCTAAATATCAAGACGGGCCATGGATAATTGAGAAGGGCATAGATGTTTCCAGTCTGGCAAATACTCTTGTCCCTGGGATGGTGGCTACTCGCCAATAGGCAAGATATGTTGAATGGCCTCCACGTCCGAATAAGAGAGTGGTGGCTGAGTTTTATGCCAGTATGGTTCCAGAGAGATTTCTGACTGGTGAAGCTGTTTTGGTTCAGGGTGTAGCTGTTCACATTACTCCGGAAGCTATTTCTGAATACTTTGCTGCTTCAGAGGTTCGAGTTAATACCGACCGTGGGATTGAATGGATAGATTGGGTTGATCAGTACAGGGGAAGATTAGCTGCTGTTCTCCGAATGGATGGTCGAGAGGAGTGGAACCAAATGGTTAAACTGTATCAGGATTCATATAGACATTAATATCTAGGATTTGTACTTAGTGTCACCTTTAACCCCTAGATAAGCATTTAGTGTTGCCTAGCATTATTTACATTTTGAATATTCATATATTCACTTAGGTTGTTTATCTCTTCTTGAGAGTTAAGTCTTGTGACTACAAGGTGTAGTGCACAAGCAAGTGAAGTCTTGAAACCAAGGTGTGGTTGGCAAGCAAAGTGATCAATGGTTCACTATAAAGGCATGTTGGTTAGTAGTGGTTGGTTAGTGACCGAGAATGGTGTGACTAGAGGTCAACCTAGGTTGTAAACATCATTACAATAGTGGATTTGAGGATTGTGTGTGGCTAGAAGGATAGCCCGTGGTTTTTCCCAATGTTTAAGGGTTTCCACGTAAAAATAAAGTGTTATTTATTATTCCGCACTTTACACTTGATTTTGTATGTTTGTTTATGAAGTGAATTTTTAATATTGACTAATCAAGAAAAATTGGTAATTAACTTGATTAAAACCTATTCACCCCCCCTAGGTTGTAGACACACGCTTTGAGCTGTATTTTCAATTGGTATCAGAGCGGATTCCTATATATACTTAGGTGATCCTTGCTCTTGATTGTGTGTGTGTCTTACATTTGTGTGCATTTTGTTGGTTGCCTTCATTTGCATTAATATTACCCAAACACTATGAGTGACCTTAGGATGAGTAATGAGGGAGCATCGAGCATACGACCTCCTTTGCTCAAGGGTGACAATTATGCCTTATGGAAAGGCAAGATGGAGTCCTATATTTGCCAAATAAGTGACCGAGCTTGGATGGCAATTGAAGATGGCTACACTCCTCCAACAATGACCACCGAAGATGGAAGTGAAGTCTACAAGCCTAAGTCTCAATGGAGCACACAAGAATTTGAAGCTTTAAAGTGGAACAACAAAGCAATGCATGCTTTGTTTTGTGCAATGGATGAGAGCCAATACAAACTCATCCAAATCACCAAAAATGCACATGAAGCTTGGAAGATCCTAGAGACGGCGCATGAGGGAACCGAAGTGGTTAAGGATTCTAAGCTCCAAGTTCTTCAAGCACAATTTGAGACGATCAAGATGGAGGAGCATGAGTGCTTTAATGACTTCCAAGTGAAGTTGATGGACATTGTGAATCAAAGCCATCAACTAGGTGACCCGTATTCGGATAGGAGGATCAAGCAAAAGATCATGAGGTCACTTCCCGCTAGATTCGAATCCAAAGTGACGGCTCTTGAAGAAAACAAGGACTTCAAGACTATGAAGCCAAGTGAAGTGATTGGAAGGCTACTTGCCTATAAGTCTAGACGAGGTCCTACCTCCACACCTCCCAAGAAGCAAAAAGGGTTAGCCTTGAAGACCTCCAAGATTGGGAAGGGGGATGATGACTCGGATGAAGACATGGCTTTAATGGTGACGAGATTCAGGAAATTCTTGAAGCTACAAAAGAGTGGCCATGGCTCTAAGGGAAATGACTTCAAGAAGAAAACCCACTTCAAGAAGTTTGAGCCAAGTCAAGAGAAGCCTTCAAGAAAGGGGATTCAATGCTTTGAATGTGAAGGATTCGGGCATATCTCTAAGGATTGTACCAACCTGAAGGACAAGAGAAGAGGAAAGGTGATGGTTATCTTATCAAATGATAGTGAGAGTGTAGAAGATTCCTCGGATGATGAAGAACTTGCCATTAACTACACGGCCTTTGGAGCCTCCTATGTGGAAGTAGAAAAAGGCAAGAGTGCCTTGTCTTGTGACCAAGGCAAAAGTCTTGATGAGGAAGTTGATGTTGGGGTTTTTGCCCTAAAGCTTGTAATATGTAAATAGAATTTGAACATAAATAAAAGAAGTAGTATATTCATTCATTTTGTGTCATACTTTATATAACATGTGCACTTAACATCCAAGATTGCCGGATGTAATTTCGAAATGAGTATATGAGTGTCATATATAGATGGATTCAGTTTGAAACGAGCAATCTAAAGAGTCCGTAGATAGCAAATAAAGCTGGGTACTTTATTTGTGGTTAATCTACAGCTGCGGTCCATTTCGTAGTGTACGGTGATCCTATCCTGGATCATTCATATGTAGATATGAGAATGGAGGCACCTTGTATGATGTGATCATATAGGACTGGGCCATGATCTATATGAATCTCTCACTAAGATCCCTTTAATGATGAGATTCATATATATCAACTAATGATGGCTATATGTGGGTGGTCTTAATCCTGAGTGTCTTATCGACTCCTTCAGGTTAGATCGTGGTCTTTGATATACCATGGGTGAGGTCGGAGTTGCATTCCCGATCAATATACTCCGTATGTTGGGATCGCGGTTTGGCTTGTGGCTGGGAAGGTTTGTACACAATAGTGGAATCCACTCCTTCTTGTGAGAAGTAGATGGTAGTTCCCTTAATGGATGATTCGGGGCTTGAACAATATGAGCGCTCTCCTAATTCCGTAAGGAATGTAGGATTTATTGTTCATTAGAGAATCAATGGTACTTAATGGAAAGATATGATTAGAGGGGGTATAACGGACATTATGACCCAGCTCTAATTATGAACTACTTGTGGAGGATTATACCATATGTAATAGCTATATCGATGGACACCGAGAGTTATTGGTTTGTGTAAAAACGTCTACAGTTGAGAGAGTGCAGCTTCAGGTTTTTAGTGGAATAACACCGAAGTTAATAATCATGAAATATTAATTAAAGAGTTTAATTAATAATTTCTAAGGATTATTGGAGCTCAAAATACTGTGGGTCCATTAGGTCCCCTTACTAGCCCGATCAATTTAGGTAACAAGGGTCACGATTAATTAATTGGATTGTCCAATTATTTGTGTTACGAAAGTGACACGTATTTATTCGGGAGTTAATTGAATAATGGGATTATTTAATTAATGAATAATAGTGATTAAATAGATTAAATAAATTAAATAATATGATTATTTAATTATGTTGTTAATCACTAAATGGAGGGTGTTAGTTGATATTTGATTTTGAATAAAATAAGATAATATGATTATTTTATTTTATTAAATTAAATATTTGAATTTGAATTTAAAATGTTTGAATTCAAAAAAATAAATATTTAATTAATTTTAAAAGGATATGAGATATCTTTTGAAAAGTTTTAAAAATCAAATAAGATTTTGGTTTGATTTTATTTGATATATATGAGATATATATTTAATTAAAAAGTAATTAGATTACTTAATAGAACCAAATGAGACAAAAACGAACACAGCAAAAAAAGCAAATGAAAAGAAGAGAAAGTTAGTCGTGCACAGAAAAACAAAAACAAACAAAAGAAGAAAAAAAAAATTAGAGTGTGGTGAGACCACAAATGCTACACTTTAGGAGTTTGTTTTTTGTGTGTATTCTTCTCTTCCTCCTCCATACAGGTCCTGAATATCGTGACGCGCCCACACGCTGTTACCAGTTCCGGGAGATAGCGAGGAAGATCACGTGGTTCAAATCAGGAGCAGTTCGTATCAAAGTGAAGGAGCCTCCTACGTAGGTATGAAAATGTTTCATCACTTTACTTTATTAATGCATTTGATTATTACTATACAAATAGGTTAGTTTAATGATTGCATAAAAAAATTTTAAAACCTTCCGCTGCGCAATCTGTAACCCTAGGATCCAACAATTGGTATCAGAGCCAATTTTTGTACAGTATAATCAAATTCGATTACTCCTGATATGTATGAATGTGTAGGCACATATTTTTTTGATGAGTGTATGATTTTTTTTAATTAAATTGTTTAATTTAAAAACATAGTTGATCGTAATTTTTTATGGTGTTATGGATTTAGAGTGTTTCTGGGTTGTATAATATTTTTTTAATTATATTTTACTGTTGTATTATTATAAAAAAAAAGTGTAATCGAAGACCTGGTAGCGCATGAAGATTGCACATGCAGACCTGGTGTGTGCATCGTAGACAAGCAAATACCTGCAGTCCAGCGCATGCCACCCATCAGCGTGACTGCGCGCATGACCAGCGCATGCCTTCAGCCTGTGCGCAGGCAGACCAACACGCGCAGCGTCCCAGCGCGCAGCCCATCACCCACTAGCGCGCAACCAGCGCTTCAGCGATGCCTACCACCTGCGCGCATGCACACCAGATCGCGCCTACCAGCGCGCAAGCCTTCTAGCACGCGTCTACCAGTGCGCATGCCTACCAACGCGCACAGCACATCCCGAACATGACCTGAAGAGATTGGAAATCTTGGAAATTACAAGAAGACCAAGGGATGCTTTGGGAATATTTTTTGTAATTAGATTCCAATTTTTAGGTTAAATAATCCACAACACTCGGTCAACTCATGTATGTTTTAATTATTTGATGATTAAGCATTGCCATGCATATACATGTCATTTAAATTAGTTGTGCCTACACATATATATATATATATGTTGATATATCATACATGCATTATAGCCATCTATATTATGTGTTTAATTTTTTTTTAATTTGATTAAAATGGGTTATTCACATAATTGGCTATTTTTAATGGGATTAGTTTTCAGGAGTAAAAACTTGGTAAATCTCATTAATTACTAATCTTTTTATTAAAGAGTTTAATACTTAGATTAGTAGGGTCCTTAATATATATTAGGATTAATTTGATTAAGCTCCTAATAATAATTGGACCTATTAATGTATTTAGTTTTAATAGTTAAAACTTGGTAAATACACATTTAATAATAATTCTAGTCTTAGTAAATAGTTTACTTAGATTTGAATTATAACTAATGAACTAAATTTTTTAAGTGTTAAAAATCAATTTAGTTTATTAGTTATTGGAATAGGATTCTAATAATTTGTGATTAATGCACTTGACGCTTAGATTAAAATTAGCCGTTTAATCTAGTTTAATCTAGGTGCATTAATATTAATAGAAAACCCTTAATATGAAATAGTGAGTGGGAGAGGGATATATGACATTATATCCCGCGGTTTCCATCATTAGTTCAACACCGTGAGATTCGAGTGGGGCCTCGTGATGGCTTTGTTTTCGTCCTCCCTAAGGAGGGTTTCCATAAGAATCAATACCAAGGTTGACTTCCTAACAGATAGGATTTCGGAGGGGATTTTGGGATTGACCGACCCTAAGGCGGCAATTCTCGAGTTAAGCTCTTGAGATCTGAAATGATGGGTTACACTCACAAGGTTTTAATTAAATTGGTTAATTAAAAACCTGACCTAATAAACGATGGTTGAATGATATTGGCATAAGAGTTATTCTGGTATATCCTTTGACTGAGAAGGTCTCGATCCAACATGCAAGAATTTGACCGACCCTAAGGCGGCACTTGCTTGTGGTATGTTGGATTGTCGTGGCATAGAAACATTGTTTTTAGGGTTGTTCTTGTTCATTAAACATTTTTAAGCATCATGTTTAATTTTATGCCGAACATTCGCACATGTTAGAATGTATGACTGAATGAATCCTTAATTTATGTTTTTTCAGCCATGTCATCTGCACTATTACAAATACTTGCAAACGATAAATTAACTGGTGATAACTACACAAAATGGAAACTTAACATTAATGCAATACTGGTCACCAAAGACCTCAAATTTGTGCTTATGGAGGAATGTCCTCCGGTGCCTACTGCCAATGCCACACGAACTGTTTGTGAGGCATACCAGCGATGGGTCTCATCTAATGAGAAGGCCTGAACATATCTGTTAGCTTCTATGACAGACGTGCTTGTCACAAAGCATGTAGCAATGACTACAGCATTCGAAATTATGGAGTCATTGCAAGCTATGTTTGGGCAGCCCTCCGAGCAAAAGCGACACGAAGCTGTTCATTCCGCTATGCTCGCTCGCATGAAGGAAGGTACATCAGTTCGGGAACATGTCCTGAGCATGATGTCCTACTTCAACACGGCAGAAGTCAATGGCGGGGCCATTGATGAACCCAGTCAAGTGAGCATCATACTGACGACTCTTCCGAAGAGTTTTGATCAGTTTAAGAACAACTACGGGATGAACAAGTTAAGGTTCAGTCTCACACAGTTGCTCAATGAGCTCGCTACTTTTGACTCCATGACCAAGGACAGCAAAAGTAAGACCGGTGAGGCAAATGTTGCCGAACCATCTTCTTTCAATAACAACAAGAGGAAGAGGTCTACTGGGAAGGCAAAGGGTAAGCCCAAACCCAAGAAAGCCCAAAGCAAAAAGAAAGGCGCCTCCATCGACAAGAGCAAAGGAAAATGTTTCCATTGCGACAAGGTCGGACACTGGAAGAGGGATTGTCCTCTGTATCTGGAGGAGGTAGCCAAGAAGAAGAAGAAAGGTAAATATGATTTACTTGTTCTTGAATCTTTTTAGTGGAAGATGATTCTTCACCTTGGATTGTTGATTCGGGGGCCACTAACCATGTTTGTTCTTCTTTGCAGTGGGTTGATTCTTGGACACAGCTAGAAGAGGGAGCCTTCTCCATGCGTGTGGGGTCGGGGGATGTCGTGTCGGCCAAAGCAGTGGGAGAAATAAGATTGCAATTTTGTAATAATAATAGTTTTTTATTATTGAACAATGTTTTTTATATTCCTGGATTTACACGGAATTTGATTTCCGTTTCTAAGTTGTTAGAACAATTGTATTCTGTTTCTTTTAATAATAAGTTTGTTATTATTGGAAAGAATGGTCTGAATATTTGTTCAGGAATTAATGAAAACAATTTGTATGTGTTAAGACCGTTAATACATACTACACTGCTTAACACTGAAATGTTTAAGGTTGAAAAACCAAAAACTAAACGACATAAGATTTCTCCAGAAAACGAAACGTATCTCTGGCATCTAAGGCTTGGACATATTAACCTTGACCGGATAAACAGACTAGTAAAAAGCGGATCTTTAAATGAGTTAAAGGTTAGCACCTTACCTGTCTGTGAATCTTGTCCGGAAGGTAAGATGACTAAGAGACCTTTTACTGGAAAAGTGCTTAGAGCTAAACAACCATTAGAGCTTATACATTCAGACGTCTGTGGACCAATGAATGTTAAAGCAAGGGGTGGTTATGAGTATTATGTCACCTTTATAGATGACTACTCGAGATACGGATATGTCTACCTAATGCAACAGAAGTCGGAAACATTTGAAAAGTTCAAAGAATTCCAAGCTGAAGTTGAGAACCAGTTAGGAAAGACTATCAAGTCTCTACGATCAGATCGTGGAGGTGAGTACCTTGACCAAGAGTTTGAAGACTTTATGGTCGAGTATGGGATAGTGTCCCAACTCACAGCTCCTGGTACACCTCAGCAGAATGGTGTCGCAGAGAGGAGAAATAGAACCCTAATGGAAATGGTGAGATCTATGATTAGTTTCTCGTCATTACCAAATTCCTTTTGGGGATATGCGTTACAAACAGCGGCATACATTTTGAATGTAATGCCATCCAAATCTGTTCCTGAAACTCCCTTAGAGTTGTGGAATGGTCGTAAAGCTAGTTTACGACATTTTCGCATATGGGGGTGTCCAGCACACGTGCTGAAGAACAGAACTAGAAAGCTAGATCCCAAGTCTATGGTCTGCTTGTTTGTAGGATACTCCAAGGAGACAAGAGGTGGATACTTCTATAGTCCTGAAGATAACAAAGTATTTGTATCGACAAATGCAACGTTTCTTGAGGATAACTATATAAGTGATCATAAACCTCGTTCTAAAATTGTATTAAATGAGTTGGAGCCTTGTGAGACCAGTACTCAGTCAACTAGAGTTGTTAATCCATTAACATCTGAAAGTCAGATAATTCATAGTCAGGATACACTACCACCTAGACGAAGTGAGAGGGTTATGAGACAGCCTGAACGCTATTTGGGTGTAAGTGAGGGACAAGATCTTGTCTCTGCTGATAGTGTGGATGATCCATTGACATTTAAGAATGCAATGGAAGATCCTGATAAAGAGGAATGGCTTAAAGCCATGAATCTCGAGATGGAGTCTATGTACTCTAACTCAGTCTGGGAACTTGTAGACTTACAGAATGGGGTAAAACCCATAGGATGTAAGTGGATCTACAAGAGGAAGAGAGGAGTAGATGGGAAGGTAGAGACCTTCAAGGCAAGGCTAGTGGCCAAGGGTTATACCCAGAAAGAGGGGGTCGATTATGAAGAGACCTTCTCGCCAGTAGCCATGTTTAAGTCTATTCGGATTCTCTTATCCATTGCTGCCTATTTAGATTATGAAATATGGCAAATGGACGTCAAGACTGCATTCTTGAATGGCAATCTTGATGAAAGCATATACATGATGCAACCAGAGGGATTTGTGTCTCCAGATCAAGAGCAAAAGGTTTGCAAGTTGCAAAGGTCCATTTATGGACTTAAGCAAGCATCTAGATCTTGGAACTTAAGGTTTGATGATGTGATCAAAACCTATGGCTTCGAGCAAAACGTTGATGAACCTTGTGTCTACAAGCGCATCATTGACAAGAAAGTAGTTTTCTTGGTCCTATACGTAGATGACATCCTACTCATTGGGAATGATGTAGGAGTGTTGTTTGATGTAAAGGACTGGCTGGCTAGCCAATTCCAAATGAAAGATTTGGGAGAGGCGAGTTATGTTCTAGGGATCCAACTTATAAGGGATCGTAAGAACAAACTCATAGCATTGTCTCAGGCATCATATATCGACAAGATTCTTATGCGATTTTCGATGTAGAACTCCAAGAAAGGTAATTTACCTTCTATACATGGGGTTCAGTTATCTAAGGAACAGTGTCCTAAGACACCTCAAGAAGTTCAGGATATGAGACGTTTGCCATATGCATCAGCAGTAGGTAGTCTCATGTATGCTATGTTATGCACGAGACCGGACATCTGCTATGCAGTGGGAGTAGTCAGCAGGTACCAGTCCAACCTAGGATTAGATCATTGGGTTGCTGTCAAGACTATTCTTAAGTATCTTCGGAGAACGAGAAACTATATGCTAGTGTATTCCGGACAGGATTTGATCCCGTTAGGATACACAGATTCTGATTTTCAGTCAGACAGGGATTCTAGAAAATCCACGTCTGGATAAGGATTCACCCTAGGTGGTGGAGCCATTGTGTGGAGAAGTATAAAGCAATCTTGCATTGCTGACTCCACCATGGAAGCCGAATATGTAGCCGCTTGTGAAGCTTCTAAAGAGGCTGTTTGGCTCCGTAAGTTCTTGAGTGATCTGGAAGTTGTTCCAGATCTGGATAAGCCCATCACACTTTATTGTGATAACAGTGGTGCTGTGGCTAATTCCAAAGAACCAAGAAGCCACAAGAGAGGGAAGCATATAGAGAGAAAGTTTCATCTCATTAGAGAGATAGTGCAGAGAAGAGATGTGATCGTCACCAAGATAGCCTCACAAGACAATCATGCTGATCCATTTACAAAGACCTTACCGGCGAAAGTGTTTGAAGGTCACCTAGAAGGTCTAGGGTTACGAGACATGACTCACATGCTTTAGTGCAAGTGGGAGATTGTTGGGGTTTTTGCCTTAAAGCTTGTAATATGTAAATAGAATTTAAACATAAATAAAAGAAGTAGTATATTCATTCATTTTGTGTCATACTTTATATAACATGTGCACTTAACATCCAAGATTGCCGGATGTAATTTCGAACTGAGTATATGAGTGTCATATATAGATGGATTCAGTTTGAAACGAGCAATCTAAAGAGTCCGTAGATAGCAAATAAAGTTGGGTACTTTATTTGTGGTTAATCTACAGCTGCGGTCCATTTCGTAGTGTACGGTGATCCTATCCTGGATCATTCATATGTAGATATGAGAATGGAGGCACCTTGTATGATGTGATCATATAGGACTGGGCCATGATCTATATGAATCTCTCACTAAGATCCGTTTAACGATGAGATTCATATATATCAACTAATGATGGCTATATGTGGGTGATCTTAATCCTGAGTGTCTTATCGACTCCTTCAGGTTAGATCGTGGTCTTTGATATACCATGGGTGAGGTCGGAGTTGCATTCCCGATCAATATACTCCGTATGTTGGGATCGCGGTTTGGCTTGTGGCTGGGAAGGTTTGTACACAATAGTGGAATCCACTCCTTCTTGTGAGAAGTAGATGGTAGTTTCCTTAAGGGTTGATTCGGGGCTTGAACAATATGAGCGCTCTCCTAATTTCGTAAGGAATGTAGGATTTATTGTTCATTAGAGAATCAATGGTACTTAATGGAAAGATATGATTAGAGGGGTATAACGGACATTATGACCCAACTCTAATTATGAACTATTTGTGGAGGATTATACCATATGTAATAGCTATATCGATGGACACCGAGAGTTATTGGTTTGTGTAAAAACGTCTACAGTTGAGAGAGTGCAGCTTCGGGTTTTTAGTGGAATAATACCGAAGTTAATAATCATGAAATATTAATTAAAGAGTTTAATTAATAATTTCTAAGGATTATTGGAGCTCAAAATACTGTGGGTCCATTAGGCCCCCTTGCTAGCCCGATCGATTTAGGTAACAAGGTCACGATTAATTAATTGGATTGTCCAATTAATTGTGTTACGAAAGTGACACGTATTTATTCGGGAGTTAATTGAATAATGGGATTATTTAATTAATGAATAATAGTGATTAAATAAATTAAATAATAAGATTATTTAATTATGTTGTTAATCACTAAATGGAGGGTGTTAGTTGATAATTGATTTTGAATAAAATAAGATAATATGATTATTTTATTTTATTAAATTAAATATTTGAATTTGAATTTAAAATGTTTGAATTCAAAAAAATAAATATTTAATTAATTTTAAAAGGATATGAGATATCTTTTGAAAAGTTTTAAAAATCAAATAAGATTTTGGTTTGATTTTATTTGATATATATGAGATATATTTAATTAAAAAGTAATTAGATTACTTAATAGAACCAAATGAGACAAAAACAAACACAGCAAAAAAAGCAAATGAAGAGAAGAGAAAGTTAGTCGTGCACAGAAAAACAAAAACAAACAAAAGAAAAAAAAAAAATTAGAGTGTGGTGAGACCACAAATGCTACACTTTAGGAGTTTGTATTTTGTGTGTATTCTTCTCTTCCTCCTCCATACAGGTCCTGAATATCGTGACGCGCCCACACGCTGTTACCAGTTCCGGGAGATAGCGAGGAAGATCACGTGGTTCAAATCAGGAGCAGTTG
Source organism: Dipteronia sinensis (assembly GCA_033220585.1). NCBI lineage: Eukaryota > Viridiplantae > Streptophyta > Magnoliopsida > Sapindales > Sapindaceae > Dipteronia > Dipteronia sinensis. Next base: position 24,999,670 of record CM065639.1, on the reverse strand, counting down.
GTATCAAAGTGAAGGAGCCTCCTACGTAGGTATGAAAATGTTTCATCACTTTACTTTATTAATGCATTTGATTATTACTGTACAAATGGGTTAGTTTAATGATTGCATAAAAAAATTTTAAAACCTTCCGCTGCGCAATCTGTAACCCTAGGGTCCAACAATTGACTCATTTAATGAGAGGCAAAGTGAAAAGAGTGTCTCATTCTCTAGTGTAGGAAGTGACTCTAGTGATGAGAAGTCTTCTCCTTACTCTAGAGGAATTTGTGAAGGCATGGACCTTGAAGGCTTTATCAAACACTTTGAAGACTCTAGGTTGAAAAGGAAAAAGGAGATTCAAAAATTAAAGGAGGAGAATCTCAAGCTTTCAACCAAGGTAACTCACTTGAATAAAGAAGTGAGGAGAGTCAACGAAAGTGATACGACAACAACCCTACTACATCCTAGAGAGATTGAGAGCGATTGAGAGATATTTGTAAACGATACACCATTGATAAGAATAATGAAAACATTTTCGTTCTTTTTTGTTCATTCTCTTTTGATGGTACTGATAATAGTATTTTTTGTCATTTTTAACTAGCACTGACTAGAATACATTCTACCTTGACCACCACCTCCGTGGTAGTGGTTTTGAGGGTGTTAATTGAGATTTCTCACCCTAAGTAAAATTTCAGTTAACACTTTAAGTGACTTAAAGGTTGATGATCTACCAGCTAGTGAATCTTGTTTATAAGGTAAAATGACCAAAAGGCCGTTCATAACCAAAGGTGCAAGAGCCACTGAATGTTTAGGATTAATACACACTGATGTATGTGGTCTTATGAGCATTCAGGCTAGAGGTGGATATGAGTACTTCATCACTTTCATAGATGATTACTTGAGATTTGGCTATCTATATCCCATGAGACATAAGTCAGATGCTTTTTACATGTTCAAAGCATTCAAGGATGAAGTAGAAAATCAACTTGAGAAACACATAAAAATCTTGATATCTGATCGTGGTGGGGAATATCTATCTAGTGAGTTTCAGCAATATCTTTTTGATAATGGGATAGTTTCTCAGTTTTCTGCACCAGGTACACCTCAACAAAATGGGGTGGCAGAAAGGAGAAATAGAACTCTTTTAGACATGGTTAGGTCTATGTTGAGTTATTCAACGCTTCCTATTTCTTTTTGGGGATATGCACTACAAACTGCAATATACATTCTAAATGTTGTACCATCAAAGTCGGTTCCTGAAACACCATATGAGTTGTGGACTAGGCGAAAGCCTAGTTTACAACACTTGAGGATATTTGGTTGTCCTGCACATGTGTTAAAAGAAAAGACAGAAAAGATGGAGTCCCGTTTGGAAACATGTATATTTGTGGGGTATCCAAAAGGAACTAAAGGATATTATTTCTATAGTCCTTCAAATCTAAAAGTATTTGTTTCAACAAATGCTTCATTTCTAGAAAAGGACTATATGAAAAATTTGTGCCCAAAAGTAGAATTGTCCTGAATGAGATGTCAGGAAATACAATTCCAGAAGAGGTTTTACAACCTAGCCCAATTGTAAGTTCCACTCCAACATAAAATCAACAACCTACCATTCCTTGTAGTAGTGGGAGGGTTAGTACACAACCCGAGAGATACATCGGTCTAGGAGAATTAATGGAGAATCTCCCGGACAACCATGATCCCTACACTTATAAGGAAGCAATGGAGGATGTTGATTATCGTCATTGGCAAAAGGCAATGCAATTTGAGATAGAATCCATGTTCGATAACAAAGTCTGGTCCCTTGTAGACTTGCCTAAAGGGATAAAACCAATTGGGTGCAAGTGGGTATACAAGAGGAAAAGAGGTATGGTTGGAAAGGCGGAAACTTTTAAAGCTAGATTGGTAGCTAAAGGTTACACATAGAAAGAAGGTATCGATTACGAGGAAACCTTCTCTCTTGTGGCCATGCTTAAATCCATTAGGATACTCTTATCCATTGCAGCATCTTTAGATCTAGAGATTTGGCAAATGGACGTCAAGACAACTTTCCTTAATGGAAATCTTGACGAAAGCATCTATATGATACAACCAGAATGATTCATTGAAAAGGGCCAAATGGAAAAGGTATGCAATTTGAAGAAATCCATATATGGAGTAACACAGGCATCCAGATTCTGGAACATAAGGTTCGATCAAGTTGTGAAAGGTTTTGGATTTATTCAGAATCCTGACGAACCTTGTGTATATAAAAGGATAAAGGGTGACAAGTTGGTTTTCCTAATTCTTTATGTTGATGATATACTACTCATTGGAAACGATGTAGGTGTTTTGACATCAGTAAAAGAATGGTTAGCAAAACAATTTGATATGAAGGACTTAGGAGAAGCTAGTTTTATTCCAGGTATCCAAGTAATAAGGGATAGAAAGAATAAAACAATTGCATTATCCCAAGCTTCATACATAGACAAAATATTGTATAGGTTTTTCATGCAGGATTCCAAGAAAGGTATGTTACCTTTCAAACATGGAATCAAACTTTCTAAGGAACAAGTTCCTAAGAATCAGCATGAAGAGCAATTCATGAGTATAGTTCCATTTTCCTCGACAGTTGGAAGTCTCATGTATGCGATGCTCTACACTAGACCAGACATTTGTTTTGTTGTTGGCATAGTTAGAAGGTTTCAATCGAAACCTGGTCCTGATCATAGGTTGGCAGTCAAGCATATTTTCAAGTATCTCAAGAGAACAAGAGATTATATGCTTGTATACTCTGTAGGGGATTTAATTCCCATTGGGTATACAAATTCTGATTTCCAGTCAAATTCTGACTCCAGAAAATCCACATCAGGATCTGTGTTTACTATAGGAGGAGGAGCAGTCATATGGAGGGGTATAAAGCAATCCTATATTACTGATTCCACCATGGAAGATGAGTTTGTTGCTGGTTGCGAAGCTGCCAAAGAGGCTGTTTGGCTCCACCAATTCTTGATTGACTTGGAAATAGTTCCTAATGTGAATAAGCAGATCACTATTTACTGTGACAACAGTGGAGCAGTGGCTAATTCGAGAGAACCAAGAAGTCATAAGATAGGTAAACATATTGAAAGGAAATATCATCTTTTAAGGGAGAGTGTGCATAGGGGTGACGTGACAATTACCAAAATCGCGTCAGCAGAAAATCTAGTAGATCCTTTCACAAAGGCTCTACCTTAGAAGAGTTTTGATGGGCACCTAAAGAACATGGGAATAAGAGATATGACACACTTGCTACAACGCAAGTGAGAGATTGTTAGGATTATGCTTACTAGCAAGAGTGTAATATTATAATTGACAATCTTTTCATATTAATAAAGTGATTTCTGGTTTTACAAAATCTGATAGCATTTATAATGTTAACTGTCAAAGTAAATAATCATAAGGTCTTATGAGAAAGGAAGAATTGTTCGTACATCTGGATATGTATGAGGTAGACACAATTTTTTAGTTAGTCTTGAATAAACGTTCACAACTTAAATTAAAGGTTGGGCACCTTTATCTTGATAAAGTTGTAGAATTCTTTTGCTGGCATTTGAGTGGGATCAAATGAGTTATGATGAGTCTAAAATCATCGAAAGGGTCTTCGAGTAAAAGAATCTAGTGCACTGGGTTCATTGAACAGGATCACAACGAAATATTTTATCTAGAGCCGTCAGTAGATACAAGTCTTTTCATTATGAGGACAATCGGAGAGTCTATCTTAATCGTGAGATAAATGATGGACTTATGATTGCAAGTGTTATCATTTCAGCTATCAATGAGTACGATTATATAGCATACTCTATCCTCGATAGTTTGGTGGTATTCATTTGTTAATCGATAGAGGATTTCATTTATAGATATAGACATCGTGGCTCAATTTATTGAATGAGAATATAATATTATCATATGAATATTTTGAGGTATTGGATATTAAATCTCAACGTTGAGTTTTTGATAATGTCTATTGAAAACATGGCTTCTGGACAAGTCAAAATATCCAAGTTCAAAACGTGGTCATATGAGTAAATATGGTAACTATGAGAGCTATAGGCGGTATGTGAGCTCTTGGCGATTACTGATATTATTCACGAGGATACACTATCTCTAAGAAGATTGTCTAGGGTATGAATGAGAAACATCTTCATATTCTATCTTTATTTAAGAGTTCAATTTTAGCTCTTTAGTGGAATGAGCTAAAATTAATAGATCGGACCTAAGTGAATCATTTGTTGATTGTGATTAGGTTATGTCAATTGAAGCTTAAATTTAGATAGCCCACCAAGATCCCCGATCCACACGGACTTGCATGGATCACTTGATATATTCTACCGGACTAATTTATGGGTCCATCTAGAATTGTATTTAATATATTAAGAATATAATTTGCACATTATTTATTTAATGGGCTGCTCAAATTATATTAATATATTAATGAGAGGCATGTGGGCTTGTTTCTTTTAGTAAGAATGGGTCTGGTTCACATGTGGGCTTTTATTTAAAGCTTGAATGGATTAAAGAAAATATTATTTTATTTTATTGTTTGATTAAATGGAAATTAATTAATTGATTAATTAATTATTTAATTAAAAATCAAAATTTTTTTCTGACCAGGAATTATGTTTCCTAGCAGTACACTATTATAGTAGTATAATAAATATAAAAGACTTAATTTGGTAAGTAGATAAATAAAGATTTATTTATCTAATCAAATAAGGAAGTCTTTAATATAATCACAAATACACTATTTCAGTTGGATTATGAGCCTTGGTGTGGAAAAGAATTTTTTTTTGAAAAATGATTCTTTGTCACCAAGTAAATCCACCTAGAGATAGGATTCTTGCCCACAAAGTAAATCCTCTTTAGGAAAGGATTTGTATACCGATATATATTATTAATTTCAGAATTAATAGTGATAGGAAGAAAAAAAAAGTTTTTTTTTTAGAGAAATAATTTTTTATTCTCTTGCTTTTGTATAAAAATATTTCCAACTCTAGAACATAGTGAAAATTCGGCCAAGAGGAAGAGAGAAAGATAGTTCTAAATTCGATAGCGCACTTGCAACCTTTTACATAAAAAGGTTTTGTGCACACTTACGATTTAGGTTCACGCGAGTTTCAATCATAATGATTGTGAATTCAAAAGTGACCGGAACGATCTTTCTAGGCTCTTGGAGTTTTTGTGATTAACGATTAAGAAAGAAGATTTCATTTTTCCATTCTTAGGTACGCAATTCAAAGAATAGGGAGACCACGCTCCTAGGTGATTCACGTTCGTGATCGGATTGGAAGATATTGCGGATTACCATCGACGCTAAGTCAATCGGATCACGCGACAAGAGGTATGATATCTTTTGAATATATGTATGTTTAATTAATTAAAGGGTTAAGGTTCAAATATTGGTAAATTTTTAAACTATACTAAATTCGTTTTTAGTCACGCTTCCATTGCGTTTTCGTATTTTTCTCTACAAGAAGCAGGTAAGCTTCTATGACTTGGAACTGCGAGTTCTAACTCGCAGGTTTGCAAAATATCCCCTTAAAATAGGGGACCGCCTCATTTCAGCTTATAAGTCCAATTGGTAATCAATTCTTTCCCTTTTTCTCAGAAATATCTACTCTCATCTTATCATCTAAGGAGAATAGAAGAATTCTTAAAAGAAGTAATGTCAGATTTTGAACAGATCTAGTTGCACACATTCACTTGCATGCATTATATTCTTGTTTACATGTAATTGAATGATGCACTGTATGTCATTTATCAAACTCCACACTTGCACTTTTTGAATATCACTTAGTGTGTTGAGTTTGCCTGGAAAAGAGAATTTCTTCTCTTAGCGCGGCCTAGACCGCTTGGCAAGCTCTGCTTGCACCGCGGCATACAGAGCATTATACCTCAGTAGGGTTATGCTTCTTGTACCGCGTCCTATGCACTTGCACGCACAGCGGTCCAAGTCGCGGTGTAGTCTAGTAGGCCTTTATTGCCTATACCGCAACATATGCACCTGCACGCACAGCGGTCCAAGTCGCGGTGTAGTCTAGTAGGCCTTTATTGCCTATACCGCAACATATGCACCTGCATACACAGCGACCTGCACCGCAGTGATGTCCAGTAGGTGCACTGAGGTGTGTACTGCAGTCTAGACATCGTCCCGAACCGCGGTACGCAGAGCGGTATTGATGGTATTTTGTTGCCTAAGTTCAAAAAGACGCAGTTTCGACTAGGGCTTCCATATATATATATATTCTCTCTTCTTCCTTGCTCATTTTTATGAGTTCAAGAAGCCATTTTTAGGAGACCAAGCTTCCTTAAGAGAGAGAAACTCCTAAGAACTCACCTTTGCTCAACCAAACATCAATCCATGAACATCTAGCATCTTTCAAGCATCATCTCATCATGGATTCTTCTTGCTTTTGTTGACTAGGTAATATGAACATGCCTTAAATCTCCATTATATCTTTTATGTTCTTGTTTGCCTAGGTTTAGCTCTTAGGAGTTTATGTTTAATGGCATTTATGTTTAATGGCATTTATAACATGATTAAGTTTTTTTTTTGGTTGAGAACATTGATTATTAATAGCTAGCATTTAGGACCATTTTACCCTTCTAGCTAAATCTTCTTGCTTTGCATTTAGATATTGATATCTAGGAGTTGCTCTTATTATCATCTTTATTCCCTAGATAAGCATTTAGTGTAGCCTAGCATTAACTGCATGATAGAATATTCTTACATATTCACAAAGGTTGCTTAATCTTTTCATTGATTGTTAAGCTTTGTGACTAAGTGGATTAGTGCACAAGCTTGTTAGTATAGGATCACTATTAAAGGCCTGTTGGGTAGAGTGAAAGGGTTAGTGACCAAGTATGGTGTGACTTGAGGCAACCTAGATTGTAAACTTTCATTCAAATAGTAGATTTGAGGACTGTATGTGGATAGAAGAATAGCCCGTAAATTTTGCCCAGTTGGAGGGTTTCTCACGTAAATCAATCCTTGTGTTTTTATTGTTTTCATGTTTGTTTTGGATTGGTTGATTGCTAATATGCGGTAGTATTATTAAAATTGATTAAGTCGAAATGTTGGTAATAAATCAACTAAAACCTATTCACCCCCCCCCCCCCCCCCCCCTCTAGGTTAGTAGACACATGCTTTATAGTATTTTCAATTGGTATCAAAGCGAGTTCCTAGATATACTTAGGTGATCCTTGCTCTTGTGGTGTGTGTGTCTTGCATTTTTGTATTTTGTTTGCTGCATACATTAGAATTCATCTCATTCATACCCAAACACTATGAGTGGGAACGGAAGTGGCCATGAAGGAGCTTCTAGCACAAGACCCCCTTTGCTTACCGGGGTGAACTATGCCTTATGGAAAGGCAAGATGGAATCATACATTTGCCAAATAGATGACTGAGCATGGATGGCAATAGAAGATGGCTACACTCCGCTGGAAACAACTCTTGAGGACGACAGTGTAGTTCCCAAGCCAAAGTCGGAATGGTCATCTCAAGAGTTCGAAGCTTCCAAGTGGAACAACAAGGTCATGCATGCCATTCTTTGTGCAATGGATGACAATCAATACAAGTTGATTCAAACAACTAGGATTGCAAAAGAGGCATGGGATATTCTAGAGACAGCTCATAAAGGAACCGAGGTAGTCAAAGATTCCAAGCTTCAAGTTCTCCAAACACAATTCGAGCAAATTAGAATGGAAGATCATGAGTGCTTCAACAATTTTCAAGTGAAGTTGATGGACATCGTCAATCAAAGCCATCAACTAGGTGACCCTGACTCGGATAGCAGAATCAAGCAAAAGATCATAAGGTCGCTTCCCGAAAGGTTCGAGTCTAAGGTGATGGCACTTGAAGAAAATAGTGACTACAAGAACATGAAGCCAATTGAAGTTATTGAAAGACTTCTAGCATATGAGTCTAGGTGGACTCTTACACCTACACCTCCTAAGAAGCAAAAGAACATAGCTTTGAAGACCTCCAAAGTAGAGAAAGAGGAGGATGACTCGGATGAGGAGATGGCCCTCATGGTGAAAAGTTTCAAGAAGTTCATCAAGTTTGAAAAGAAGGGGTTTGGCTCCATGGGAAAGGAAGTGAAGAAGAAAACTTATTTCAAGAAGGTTGAACCAAGTCATGACAAGCCCTCAAGGAAAGGGATACAATGTTTTGAATGTGGGGGTTTTGGACACATCTTCACGGATTGTGGCAATTTAAAGAACAAGAAGAAAGGAAAGGCGATGGCCGCCACGTGGAGTGATAGTGATGACCTAGAAGAGGAAGGAGAATCCTCGGATGATGAAGACCATGTGGCAAATTTTATTGCCTTTGCATCTTCTTTCAAAAGTAAGGTAGCAATAGATGATGAAGAGAAAGAGAAACAAAGTGAAAATGACTCAACTGATGGTGACTCTTTATCCCACTCAAAAAATATGGATGTAGGAGGGATGGACCTTGAAGGGTTCATTGAGCATTTTCAAAGTTCAAGACTGAAAATGAAGAAACAGATTCTAAGGCTAAAGAGAGAGAATCTCAAGCTATCTACCGAAGTTACTCACCTAAATGGAGAAGTGAAGATAGCAAAAAGGAATGAGGCATTGATGAAAAAGGAGCTTGAAGAAGCAAGAGAGATCATTGCTAAGATGACTTCAAGTACGAAGAAACTTGACCACATGTTGGGAGTAGGCAAGAGGCCAAGTGATAAGAAAGGTATTGGCTATGAAGATGACAATGAGACCTCATCCTCAAGCAAGACTGTGTTTGTCAAGAGCTTAGACATCAAAGAGCCTCCACCTCTACAACATCCTAAGAAGAAGTTTGAACTAGGAGAGTGCTCTAAGAATTCCCAAGTCAAGGTGGCACAAGGGAAACAAGCTCAAGCTCAAGCTCAACCAACAAGGGTTGATCAAGCAAGTTTTCCTCAACCCAAATACAACCACACCAAGAAGCATTTCATGCAAGCTCAACCAAGGAAGAAATCTACTCCAACTCAACAACCAAGAAGGAGAGAACAAATTCAATATCAAAGACAAGCTCAAAGGCATGGAAAAGCTCTTTTGTACTCACAAAGGAATGGTATGATCTCCTATTTCATTCCTATATGTCACTTTTGTGGTGTTGATGGTCATATTAGACCATGTTAATAGCCAAAATGGGCTAAGGACCAAAGGGAAATTTTCCACTTCCTAGACCTGGTTCCATACCCGAAAGTTTCACCTGGAGACCTCTATATCCAGAGCCAAGCTACGATACCACCCCAGGCACAAGGGTGGGCTCCAGAAACACCTGGGATAAAGCCCGGACCCGAGAGCTTCCACCAGGAGACCTCTCTATCCAGGGCCGAACTGCGATACCACCCCAGGAACAAGGGCAGGCTCCGGAAACATCCGGGATAGAGCCCGGAATGATCAGACTTAGCCCGCATCATCAAAACTAGAAGCTCCCCGAAGTCAAGGTCATCCCACAAATGCTCAAGAAACTCGCCTGTACCTCGATTGACACAAGAGAATGTCCCTAGAAGGCCGCGAGGTCAGTCGAGGCCACACCTAGCTTCGAAAAAGTCAAGGGAAGCCAGATCTGGCTCCAAGCTGGATGAAACTTCTCAAACATCAAGGCCGAAATACTAATCAACCTCCCTGGTTGATGCACCACACCACATCGTCATGTCCCGCGACTTCTATAAAGATCATACTGAGAGGATACGAGGAATGCATTAAATCATACCTGGAAGCGTTATCTACATGAAGAACAAGTAATGAAATCCAAAAAGGAAACAAACTGATCTCCACCACGATACTCTCAATTTGGGCGTCAATCCAAAAGTCAATGATATTAACGTAAGAAATCCCGCCCGATAAGGAAGAGACTGAGACAATCACTGAGACAACAAGGGAGAATCAGTCTGTTGACCTACAAACCATGTATAAATAGAAAAGAAAAAAGAGGAGACTACTATTAGACAGGCATACGACTAACAATCGACCATTTTCCCGAGAGATCTGAGAGAAAAGAGAGAAGAATCTTTGTATTCGTGTACCATGCATGCTAAATAAAAACATTCTTGTTTACTTGTCACTTTATAAACCACTGTTACATATATAAAGAATTTTGGCCACCACCTACGTGGTAGTGGTCTTGAGGGCGTTAATTGAGATTTCTCATCCCGAGCAAAATTTCCGTTAACACTTTCTGGCGCCGTCTGTGGGAAACGAATCCTACACCCAATTAATCAATCGTTTGCATCAATATTTTCATTGTTTTACAGGAACTATGAGGCTCCGCTCCTCCCAAGGTCAGCACAGAGTCCCGGAGCAATCTCCGACGAAGCCAACCTGAAAAGCCCCAAGAAGGGGGAGAAAGTCTGGATATAGTAGTCAAGCACCGATCCAGACAACCAATCCGAGGGCTACTGGCCACCCCATAGTGAGCCAGGCAGCGCTTGACCAACAAGCGGCGGCCTTCGTAGAATCCATCCGCGTTCCCCTCCTCGCTGAAGGCAACACAATCCAGCCAACCAACCTGAACGATCAGGGAGAGCCAAGCAAGCTCAGAGCTAGACCACCTGCTTTCGATTGCCTAGGACCTCCTCCTCCAGAGCCGGCTCGAGATAGATCAGGGCCCCAATGTTTGATCCGGGATAGGCTGGGACCCATGCCCCCAGCTCCGAAAAGACTTTCACAATATCAACCCCAGCTAGTTAAGTCTGCCGCGGATGTGTTTACCCGGAAGCCGCGAGGGCTATCTCATCCAGCTACATCTAGGAGAACTACCCGGGCCCTAGAGGAGGAAAGTAGACAAACTCCCCGAGTGAATCATGTCCAGGAGGAGGACCTGATAGAAATTGCCAGTTCATCAGAAAGATTCGACAGTGAGGAATCTGAGGTTAACTCGAAGAGACTTGGGAACAAGCGACTGAGGGATCAGCTGGCAAAGCTACAAAAGAAGGTCCAGTAGATAAGGAAGGGAAAGAGTAAGGAGGACAAAAAGAATCCCCTGAGCGAGATGAAAGCTCCCTTCACTAGGAGGATCCGGGAAGCAGAGCTCCCCCCAAAATTCAAAATGCCAACAGATAAGTTCTCTGGAACAGAAGATCCTCTAAGCCATCTAGACAGCTTCGTTCAACAGATGGAAGTCCAGAACACTACCAGAGCAGCTATGTGCAGAATGTTTCCAACAACCTTGACCGACTATGCGAAAACCTGGTTCAGGAAACTGCCCATTGGTAGCGTGGATTCTTTCACAAAACTGTCAACCGATTTTTGCTCACAATTCCAAGGAGTTAAACCTCGTCCGAAAGATCCTATACACCTCCAATATGTGATCCAGGAGCAGAGTGAAACTCTTCGATTGTATGTAGAGCGATTTCACAAGGATGTCATACAAATGAGAGTTTTCACTGAAAAAGAAACCCTCGCCAACTTTAGACGAAACCTCTGGGCAGGAAAGCTTTTCCGTTCTTTCGCCAAGAGACCTCCTGAGACTTACCAGGAGGCCTATGACCGGGCTCTCGAGCAGGTCGAGATCGACGAACAACTCAACGTCAAGATAGAACATGACCACATGAGAACGGCAAAGCGTCTGAAGAAAGAAGCCCCCAAATTTGAGCCACTGCAGAAAGCTCAGAATAAACCTCCCAACAGGTCGACCTATCGCCTTCCGGCACCTCCGTATAGGCAAGAAAGATATCCAGCGAAATGAACCCCTCCCCGGGCTTTGCCGCCTCCCAGGACCGTGGCTCTAGTAATGCAAGGGGAAAAAGGGTATGACCACTATACCCCTTTGAATGCTTCCAGAGAAACAGTCTACCTTGCCATACGAGATAAAGGGTTGCTCCAAAAGCCCGCTCCCATGAAGGCCCCAGCTGACAGGAGAAACCGGTACAAGTACCGCGACTTTCACGAAGACGTGGGCCACAACACATCGGAGTGCTATAACTTGCGCAACCAGATTGAGGCCCTCATAAGGGGAGGATGCCTGATTGAGTTCTTACAACAAGTCAGAGATAATATCAGAACTGGAAGGGAGGTGCAAGCTGAAATCCACGAGGACGCAGAAAAGAGGAAAGGGGAGCAAGCCGACTTAATGCAACAAATCCAAGTGATACACACTATCAGCGGAGGCCCTACATTAGCCGGTTTCTCCAATAACTCCTGAAAAAACCACGCGAGAAAGGTTCCCCGCCTCGGAGAGAGCCGGGGGATCTTCGAAGTCAGCCAGAGCTTGACAGAGCCCTCTCAGTCAGCTTAGATCGTATTCACCGAAGCAGATGTCTTCAACACTGTGCAACCTCATGATGATCCTATGGTCATCACGATACAGATCGCCAACTGTCGGGTCCATCGCGTGCTCGTGGATACAGGTAGCAGTGTAGATATCCTCTTTAAGGATACCCTGGAAAAACTGAACCTGAAGCAACATTGCTACAACAGCTGTACCACTCCACTTTACGGTTTCACTGGGGACTCGATCATACCAGTGGGGTCAATGATCCTCCCAGTAATCATCGGGGTTACCCCGCTCCAACTAGAATGTAATAACCGACTTTGTTGTGGTGGACACCCCATCGGCCTACAACGCCATCTTAGGGAGACCTTTCCTGTCCTCCTTGAAGGGAGTCTTGTCCATATACCACAACGTCTTGAAATTCCCGGTTGGAACTAAGGTGGGAGAGGTACGCGGAGACCAGCAGGCAGCTAGGAAATGTTACGCAGTATCTGCCAATCCTACAGCCTTAGCGAAGCAGTGTGTACCGGTGACAGTAATCCAAAAAGACATGGATACATCCCGGATAATCCAGGAGGAGAAGGAGCCACCAGAACACCCTGGCATCCGGAGGATGAACCTATCATGCCCTACGAGGAAGAACGAAGTAAGGAATGGGCCAGCGGGCAGCCCGTGGACAAACTAGAAGAGATATCGTCAGGAATGACGATCCCTCTAAGGTCGGAGCCACCCTTGATCCAGAAGTAAAAAGAGGACTGATTGATCTTCTCAGGGAATTCAGCGACATCTTCGCCTGGAACCATAATGAAATGCCTGGAATCCCGGCATCGTTGGCCACTCATCGGCTAACAGTAGATCCAACAGTCAAGCCCGTCAAGGAGAAAAGGCGTCATTTTAACACCGATAAGAACGCGGCGGTGCAGGAAGAGGTTGATAAACTGATCAAAGCGGGGTTCGTCAGAGAGGTACGTTACCCCGAATGGATCGCCAACGTGGTCATGGTCACGAAGGCGAATAGAAAATGGCGTATGTGTGTCGACTACACCGACCTCAACCGGGCTTGTCCGAAAGACAGTTTTCCTTTGCCAAAAATCGACCAGCTGGTTGACTCCACATCCGAAAATAAACTTTTGAAGTTTTATGGACGCGTTCTCAGGATACAACCAAATTAAAATGCACCGGGCTGACCAAGATAAAACCAATTTCATTACTGGGCAGGGCTTATACTGCTACAAGGTGATGCCGTTTGGTTTGAAGAATACAGGAGCCACATACCAGCGGCTGGTTAACAAACTGTTCAAGCCCGAGATAGGAAAAACGATGGAAGTGTATATCGACGACATGATCACGAAATCCCCAACCACAAAGGAATATAAGGAAGACCTTCGCAAAACCTTGCTCATATTATGGGAAAACCAGATGCGTTTGAACCCCTCCAAATGTGCCTTTAGGGTAACGGCAAGAAAGTTTCTGGGCTTCATGGTTCATGAGAGAGGTATAAAAGCCAACCCAGAAAAAATCAAAGCTATCTTGGACCTGGAATCCCCGACCTCGCTCAAGCAAGTACAGATTTTGACTGGACGGGTGGCAGCACTCAACAGGTTTATCTCTCGCTCCACCGATAAATGTCTCCCTTTCTTCAAGGCTATCAAACAAGGAAAGAACATGAAATGGAGCCAGGAAAGCGATCAGGCGTTTCAAGCTTTGAAAGAGTACCTAACAAGCCCCCCTTTGTTAGTCAAGCCGGTTCTCGGAGATGAGCTACAGATTTACTTGGCTGTATCAGAAACTGTAGTAAGCGGGGCTTTGGCCAAGGATTGTAGCTGACTGTTTTCAAAGACCCGTATACTATGTGAGTCATGCCTTGACCAAATCAGAAAGGAACTACGTTCTCCTGGAGAAGCTCGCTTATGCTCTGGTGATCTCAGCGAGGAAACTCCGTCCCTATTTTCAAGCTCACACAATAGCAGTGGTGACAGACCAACCCCTCCGTCAATTCTTGCAAAGACCAGATGTGTCAGGAAGGCTAGTTTTATGGGCACTAGAGCTCACTCAGTTCGATTTAAAGTATAAGCCCCGGACTACGATTAAGGCACAAGCTTTAGCCGACTTCGTGGCAGAATTCTCAGCGATCCCAGACCCAGTTGATCCCTTAGTATCAAACGAGAACCCTGAAAAGATATCCAAGGTCGAAAATTGGCTGGAGGGCGGCAAGCCATGGATCCTCTTTTCAGACGGAGCATCCAGACGAGCTGGGGGAGGAGCTGGCATAGTTTTGATAGATCCGGAGGGGACTGAATTCTGTCACTATTTCAGGTTCAAATTTAAAGCTACCAACAACGAAGCGGAATATGAAGCCCTCCTAGCCGGGATGAAGGTAGCCATCGAACTAGAGGCCGACTACCTGCATATCAAGAGCGATTCATTGCTTGTTGTAAACCAGGTGACTGGGGTCTACCAGGCAAAAGGAGATAATATGGTTGCCTACTTAAATCTAGCTCGGCTACTGAAAAGCAAATTTAAGGGACTCAAGATCGATCAGGTGCCTCGACACCAAAACCATCGCGTAGATGTTCTGGCTAAAATAGCGGCGACCGGAGGCCAATCCCTGCCAAGAGGAATTCCCCTCCAAATGATCACCCAGCCAAGCATAGCCACAAATGGAGAAATTTGTTCCCTGGATCGCCTACCTTGCTGGATGGACCCAATTGTTGCCTACCTCCTTGAAGGAGAGCATCCTAAAGAGCCCGACCAAGCCTGAATAGTTAAGAGACTCTCAGTTCGATATTGTATGGTGGACGGATACCTCTACAGAAGGGGCAGATCCCTCCCCTTACTTAGGTGCTTGCATCCCGATGATGCTAAGTGGGCATTGAGAGAGGTCCACTCTGGGACTGTGGGAACCACATAGGTGGGGAAGCTCTGGCCTATCAGGTGCTTCGTATGGGGTACTACTGGCCGACCATCCATCAAGATGCAAAAAGTTTTGTGCAATCCTGCGAACCTTGTCAAAGAACCTCGAACTTGAGCCACCAGCCACCCGAGCGACTGTCGTCCCTCAGCTCACCTTACCCCTTTGCCATGTGGGGAATCGACCTAACTGGGCCACTTCCTACCGCTCCTGGACAGATGAAACATGCTATCGTGGCTATCGACTACTTCACAAGATGGGTCGAGGCAGGACCTCTTGCTCGAATATCACAAAAGAATACAACCAAGTTCATCAAGACTAATGTGGTATGCAGGTTCGGGACCCCTCTCATCATTATAGCCGACCTAGGAAAGCAATTCGACAACGCCTGATTCAAAGACTTCTGCAAGGGATTGGGGATCGACCTCAGGCTTGCTTCAGTGGCTCATCCCCAGACTAACGGACTGGTAGAGTCCACTAACAAGACAATCAAGAAACTTCTGAAAAAGAAGCTTCAGCAGAGGAAAGGTAAATGGGCCGAAGAGCTACCAGAAGTCCTTTGGGCATACCAGACTACAAAAAGAACAGCTACTGGAGAAACACCTTACTCCCTGGCCTTCGGGGTTGAAGCAGTCCTCCCAATCGAGCATAAATTGACCTCGTTCAGGGTACAGCACTTTGAGCCCGAAAGTAACGAAGTCAAGCTCCGGGCTAGTCTAGACCTCTTAGAAGAAAAGCAAGACCGGGTAGCAGAGAAAGTAGCGATCTACCAGAGCAGGATCGCTAGATACTTCAACCAAAAGGTTAGAGCCCGGAAATTCAAGGAAGGGGATCTGGTACTTAGGAAAGTAACACTGAATACTCGGAAAAGGTCGGATGGAGTCTTAAGTCCAAATTGGGAAGGGCCATACTTGATAAAGCTAGTCGTTCGCAATGGAGCTTATAAACTCGAAGACATGGACGGACGACCCATCAACCACACTTGGAATGCAGATCATTTGAAGAAATTCTACCCTTAAAAAGACTTCTCAAGCAAACCATCCCCACTTAGTTTTCATTACAGATCCTAATAAAGATGTACTACATCTCCATCATCAATAAAGTCATTTTCCTTTTCTCTTCTATCTTTGTCTCTAACTATGTTCAACGTTAGTGACTATACCCTTGTATGGGAATTCGACATAAACCTCTTGAAACCAGGAGACAGCTCGATAGCCCTCCTGATGCCTTGTCGGGCTACCACCCCCAAGAAGGGTCTGAGTGTAAGAGTATAGTTGCCTTCCAGATCTCGAGACCAGGAAATAGCTCGATAGCCCTCCTGATGCCTTGGTCGGGCTACCACCCCCAAGAAGGATCTGAGTGTAAGAGCATAGTTGCCTTCCAGATCTCGAGACTAGGAAATAGCTCGATAGCCCTCCTGATGCCTTGGTCGGGCTACCACCCCCAAGAAGGATCTGAGTGTAAGAGCATAGTTGCCTTCCAGATCTCAAGACCAAGAAATAGCTTGATAGCCCTCCTGATGCCTTGGTCGGGCTACCACCCCCAAGAAGGATCTGATTGTAAGAGCATAGTTGCCTTCCAGATCTCGAGACCAGGAAATAACTCGATGGCCCTCCTGATGGCCTTGGTCGGGCTATGATGAGAAGGTTTTTGCCGTCAGAAAACCGTCTGTCAAAACAATTTATAAAACCTATGCGATGCGTTCACAAGTATAAATACAAGCAAAGCGGTAAGCACCGGTGTCGTCCACTGAGATCGGGGTAGCGGTGATAAGATTAGGATTAATATAACTAGTATGCATAAAAGTAAAGTGATGGTAAATGAAAATACAATATAAACTAAACTATGAAAGCAAATGAAATAGGATGATAATGGAGTGATGAATGAATGATGATGGAACTACGGAGTTGATGTACTCCTAAGTGAATATTGGGGCAATTGCAACAGACTCTCAAGTAAGTACGTTTTGACAAATGTAACCAACCTAGGGTGTATAGTGTTGGCATATATCTCTAGCAAGTGGTCAACCTAGGATGTATAGTGAAGACCTCATACTAGCGATTAATCCCTCTTAAGCAACCAACAGTGGCTAGTTACTCAATTGGGACTTGTTCCATGAATGCTCATCTATCTAGCTATGGCTCAACCTATTACTAATGTAGCCATTTTAGGATGTATAGTGCTGGCTTCCAATTCCCTCACAAGTGGCCGACCTAGGATGTATAGTGAAGGCCACCCGTTTGGGATTGGATGAGGCTCGAGGTTATCAACCGAATTCTACTCGAAGGTTAGTTCTCGTAAAATCACTAAAGCAGCCAACCTAGGGTGTATAGTGGAGGCTTTTAATTCTCTCACAAGTGGCTAACCTAGGATGTATAGTGAAAGCCACTAATTCGAGATTAGATAAAGGGCATGGTTATAGAGCCGGATTTCATGAAATCCTTCCATTCAATGGAGCATTAGACAACCTAATTGCCTACTCAAGTAATCAAAATCAATCATGCAAAGAGGGTGTATCCAAGCAAATCAATAATGGAAATCAATTAATGCAATGGAATAAAACATAGAGATAGAATAAATATAACACATAGAGTTTATTTACAAAGCCAAAAATATCCATCAAACAAATAACATCAACCCCATAGTGGGGTATTTTAGCTACTCATGTTCTATTACAAACTAATAACTAAGAGAAAGAGTAGAGATAACCCTTGAAGATTGATCTCCTTCCTTGAAGCTTGAATCCAAGTCTCCTAGTTGCCTTTGATTGAGTAGAGATGGTTTGGATGAGAGGGAGATGTGTTACTAGCTTAGAATACAAGTGTTGGGAGGTATGGTGATCTTTTGGTTCGTTCCCATCCTTTTCTATTTATAGAGGATGGAAAACTAGGTCACTTAAGCTCGAAACCAGAAACAATCGCGCGCAGAGTGCGGGTGGAGTGCGGGTGAATTACCCGCACTGTACCCGTACTGTAAGGGTTTTCTTCATCTTCAGGTCTCTGATCTGGGCAATAATGCGAGTGGAGTGCGGTTGGATTACCCGCATTTGACTCGCACTCGACCCGCACTGTAGTCGCACTTGAGTCGCACTGTACTATCAGGTGCAAAATCCCTCCTCTGTTTTGAGCAATAGTGCGGGTGGAGTGCTGGTGGATGACCCGCACTGTACCCGTACTCTAATGTCAGGTGCAACTTCAACTTCTCTGGTTTGGAAATAGTGCGGGTGGAGTGCGGTTGGATGACCTGCACTGTACCAGCACTTTAACGTCAGGTGCAACTCAGCTTCTCTGGCTTTGGCAACAGTGCGGGTGGAGTGCGGTTGGATAACCCGCACTGGACCCGCACTGTAACTCTTCTCCTGTATCAAGTCCCGGATATGATCATGAGTGTGGTTGGAGTGCGGTTGTGACCCGCACTTGACCCTGCACTGTAGAGCTGCTTTATGATCCTTTGTCTTTCTTTTTGCCCCTTTCCTGCCAGAATCACTGCAACATGCTTCCAAACCCTGAATTACATCAATTGCCTGCAATTAGCACTAATGAGCCTATTAGACATAAAAGACATAATATATATATATAAATACACACGAGAACGAGACAAAAGAATAGGAATGAGGGCCGAAATATACAACAATTTAGGCACGATCAAACACCCCCAAACCAAACCTTTGCTCGTCCTCGAGCAAACATAATCTAAAACAAAATAAGACAAACTAAAAATGACTCAAACTAAGGACTCCCTAGACACAAAGAAAAACTTGCTGCAGAACCAAATAGCAGAGAGATACGCAAAAACAATATAGAAGTGAGGAATGAGCATATGCAAAATGTTCTAAACAACTCGAAGGCACCTCAAGGGAAACAGGCACAACACGAATCCCACACTTAAAATGTCCGTGCCTCAGAAACTACTCACTCTCACACCTCGAGCATAATTCGCTTCGACACTAAGTTCTCACATGGATTTTCTCTTATCTTTCCTCTCAGAACCTAGGTTCACACTCATGCAACATGTATGCCAATGAATTTATGTAACTGAATCAACTTAGTTGCATACATTTAGTGTAGAATAAACGCTGTTTTCAGTGAGTGAGTCTCATGAAAGAATCACGTGTCATGAACGTGGAAAGAGCATTCATCAACTAATATTCCCAATCTAGACGTCCCTAAGATCAATTAGGTCTTTCCATTTGGTTGTAACGTGGCCACAGTGAATGGTGATTAGAAGAATGAGAATTTAGGCACAAGCACTAATCAACCAAGTTAAGGCAATACATTCTACACTTATACATTTAATTTCTCGTGCAACTCCACTTCCAAATACAATATGGCGTCCATGCATACAATTAGACTCTGTGTGCAATCTTTAACTACTCATGTTACCCATTTGAGTAGCATTTACAATTTACACAAGGCATTTGAAGCATATTTTTCTTTTGCTT
Organism: Dipteronia sinensis; assembly: GCA_033220585.1. NCBI lineage: Eukaryota > Viridiplantae > Streptophyta > Magnoliopsida > Sapindales > Sapindaceae > Dipteronia > Dipteronia sinensis. The sequence continues at coordinate 24,980,098 of CM065639.1, read as the reverse complement.
CTTTTCTTTTCTTTTCTTTTCATGCCTTTTTACTATGCACATTTTAACAACTCATTATTCTTGCCTAGGTACACGCCATTTATCAAATTAAAGCACAACTCTAGATTCCTAAGCCTCAACAAGATCAATTAAGAGAGGGTTGGCTAAGTGTTTAGGTTGCTTGGGTTATGGATAACGTGGGTGTAGAAAGGAAAAGTCTATATGTGTTTGGCTTCAAAATTGGCTTGGGAGCACACATATTACGGGAATGGGAAGTATTTAGGCTTTCTTTTTGAGTGGCTAAAACACACATTGCCTAATATCACTTCAAAGGATCAATTTACCAAGGGAATAAAAGTTTCTGTCAAGCAGTCCACATATATGATGCATGTTCAATGACAAATGATGATTTTTGATGTAGTGAGACTATGCATGGTGTTTGAATAGTGTTTACAGATTTGAAAAACATTTTCCCTCAAATATACACTCTTTTGGCTTGTGTTTGTGATCTCACAAGGGAAATCTCCACTATTAGAACAAGGCGCTTGAGCACCGAGTTACCTAAACTTGGACACTAGAAGATGGGACTAGCCCATGAAGTGCAAGTGAGACCCCTAAAGTGACTAAGAGTTATTGAATAAGCACACAAAGCATACACACATTCGCCACAAACACTATGCTCCAGGTATCTCACCAAGCTAAATAAGCTTAAATTCTGGCTAAGCAGCAACTTTTTCGAAAATAAGACACAAAAATGACTCAAGACACAAAAGACGACTCAAAAAGGCGTCAACACCCCCAAACCAAAACCCAACATTGTCCTCAATGTTGAAGACAAGAGAATCTGGCCTAGCGGCATGCACCTAACATGACTCAAACAAACCTAGGCACTAATCAAACACAATCAATGCCCCAACAAAATAAAAAAAATGACTCAAATAAGGCTCACAAAATAAAGGCAATTCATGCAATATATCATTGAAGCACAAGTCAAGCTTAACATCATGCATTTTATCAAAAATGACGGAATGGGGCATGAACCCCCAAACCGAATTAAACAATATAAAGCACATGCATTCCTACTTGCACAAGAGCCTTCGGCTCTTTCATCCACAAATATAATCAATAAATTCAATGTGCAAATATCCACAAAATATAACATTCTAACCAAACTATCCCAACATCACACTTTATTGAATTTAAACAACATAAAACATAAAACTAACTACATGCATCAAAATCATTCAATGGGATGCATTCATGGAGAGGCTAGGGTCCTATAAGGGTGGTTTGACCAAGTTAGGAAATTAACTATTTTTCACTACCCAAATAAATTTAGGTGACTTCATTATCTTTTCCTTTAACATGTTTCTATATAAGTGTACTTGGTCTTTCCTTACCCATAGTTGCTTGACCCTAGGTGGACTCCATCTATTCCTAGGACCTCTAGTTTTCCTATGTTGATTTGGCTTGTAATTTTTAGCCTTAGAGTGATCTATCTTAGAACATGCGTAGCAAAAGATATGAGAGTTAGAGAAACTCCCCTTTGATGCGTGGTCTTGAGGACGTTTGATTTCTTTTACTTGTAACGCCTTGACCTCCGCCTCCTTTTTGCTTAGTGCTACCTTTGCTTCCTCTAAGGCATTGGCTTTTTGATCAACCTCCATTTGCATCTTCATTGACTTGTGAGCTATCTCATCTTCAAAATCTTTTTATAGCCCCACTAAGTTCTCCAAAGCCTTCGATGCGGCACTCTTTTCGGCTTCAAATCTCTCAATTTGTTCTTCTAATTCTTTGTTCTTGTTGGAGACTTCGCCATTGATCTTCTTAAGAATACCATTCTCAACCCTGAGCATCTTCACTTCAGATAATAGTTTCTTGTTCAACTCTTGGAGATTACTCGCCTTTTCCATTTCCAAGGCTTCTCTCTCTTGAAGTGCTTCATTCTCTTCCTTCAACACACCCCTTTCCAACATTAGCTCTGTGCTCACGCTCATAAGCTCTTGGTTCATCTTGATCATCCTGTCCATCTCATCCAATCTCTTGCTTCGCTCCACTTCAAATTCTTTTCGGAGCTTATACATGTCTTCTTTTGAGAAATTGGAGGAATCCACCGGTTTGGCTGCTTTAACTTAGAAACAACTCTGATTTACCGGGGTGGACTGCTGGGCGGATTTGAGCATTTGTGTGGTTTTCTCTTCTATGAAGGCTTGAGTCTCTTATTGGGAAGCTATCATTTGCTCAGTCTCCCGCACATGATTCTTCATGAAATTTTGTAGTTGATCTTCAACGGAATTTGACTGGAATGACGAGCTGTAGGCATTCTCGTTAGGCTCGTAGCTTGACCCTGAATTTTGCCAAAAGGAATCCATAGAGTCCTGAAACAAACAAAAACAAAAACTACCAAAGTAATAAAAAGAAACTAACAAAACTAAAAACAACTAATAAACTAATAGTATTAAAACTAATCTAATCACTACTACGCACACCGATCCCCGGCAGCGGCGCCATTTGATGAGAAGGTTTTTGCCGTCAGAAAACCGTCCGTCAAAACATTTATAAAACCTATGCGATGCGTTCACAAGTATAAATACAAGCAAAGTGGTAAGCAAGGTTGTCGTCCACTGAGATCGGGGTAGCGATGATAAGATTAGGATTAATATAACTAGTATGCATAAAAGTAAAGTGATGGTAAATGAAAATACAATATAAACTAAACTATGAAACCAAATGAAATAGGATGATAATGGAGTGATGAATGAATGATGATGGAACTACGGAGTTGATGTACTCCTAAGTGAATATTGGGGCAAGTGCAACAGACTCTCAAGTAAGTACGTTTTGACAAATGTAACCAACCTAGGGTGTATAGTGTTGGCATATATCTCTAGCAAGTGGTCAACCTAGGATGTATAGTGAAGACCTCATACTAGCGATTAATCCCTCTTAAGCAACAACCAGTGGCTAGTTACTAAATTGGGACTTGTTCCATGAATGCTCATCTATCTAGCTATGGCTCAACCTATTACTAATGTAGCCATTTTAGGATGTATAGTGCTGGCTTCCAATTCCCTCACAAGTGGCCGACCTAGGATGTATAGTGAAGGCCACCCGTTTGGGATTGGATGAGGCTCAAGGTTATCAACAGAATTCTACTCGAAGGTTAGTTCTCGTAAAATCACTAAAGCAGCCAACCTAGGGTGTATAGTGGAGGCTTCTAATTCTCTCACAAGTGGCTAACCTAGGATGTATAGTGAAAGCCACTAATTCGAGATTAGATTAAGGGCATGGTTATAGAGCCGGATTTCCGGAAATCCTTCCATTCAATGGAACATTAGACAACCTAATTGCCTACTCAAGTAATCAAAATCAATCATGCAAAGAGGGTGTATCCAAGCAAATCAATAATGCAAATCAATTAATGCAATGGAATAAAACATAGAGATAGAATAAATATAACACATAGAGTTTATTTACAAAGCCCAAAATATCCATCAAACAAATAACATCAACCCCATAGTGGGGTATTTTAGCTACTCATGTTCTATTACAAACTAATAACTAAGAGAGAGAGTAGAGATAACCCTTGAAGATTAATCTCCTTCCATGAAGCTTGAATCCAAGTCTCACAGTTGCCTTTGATTGAGTAGAGATGGTTTGGATGAGAGGGAGATGTGTTACTAGCTTAGAATACAAGTGTTGGGAGGTATGGTGATCTTTTGGTTCGTTCCCATCCTTTTCTATTTATAGAGGATCGAAAAATAGGTCACTTAAGCTCGAAACCAGAAACTGTCGCGCGCAGAGTGCGGGTGGAGTGCGGGTGAATTACCCTCACTGTACCCGCACTGTAAGAGTTTTCTTCATCTTCAGGTCTCTGATCTGGGCAATAGTACGGGTGGAGTGCGGTTGGATTACCTGCATTTGACTCGCACTCGACCCGCACTGTAGTCGCACTTGAGTCGCACTGTACTATCAGGTGCAAAATCCCTCATCTGTTTTGAGCAATAGTGCGGGTGGAGTGCTGGTGGATGACCCGCACTGTACCCGCACTCTAATGTCAGGTGCAACTTCAACTTCTCTGGTTTGGCAACAGTACGGGTGGAGTGCGGTTGGAAGACCCGCACTGTACCCGCACTTTAACGTCAGGTGCAACTCAGCTTCTCTGGCTTTGGCAACAGTGCGGGTGGAGTGCGATTGGATGACCCGCACTGGACCCGCACTGTAACTCTTCTCCTGTATCAAGTCCCGGCTATGATCATGAGTGCGGTTGGAGTGCGGTTGCGACCCGCACTTGACCCGCACTGTAGAGCTGCTTTATGATCCTTTGTCTTTCCTTTTGCCCCTTTCCTGCCAGAATCACTGCAACATGCTTCCAAACCCCGAATTACATCAATTGCCTGCAATTAGCACTAATGAGACTATTAGACATAAAAGACGTAATATATATAGAAAATACACACGAGAACGAGACAAAAGAATAGGAATGAGGGCCGAAATATACAACAATTTAGGCATGATCAGGCTACCACCCCCAAAAAGGATCTAAGTGTAAGAGCATAGTTGCCTTCCAGATCTCGAGACCAGGAAATAGCTCGATAGCCCTCCTGATGCCTTGGTCAGGCTACCACTCCCAAGAAAGATCTGAGTGTAAGAGCATAGTTGCCTTCTAGATCTCGAGACCAGGAAATAGCTCGATAGCCCTCCTGATGCCTCGGTCGGGCTACCTCCCCTAAGAAGGATCTGAGTGTAAGAGCATAGTTACCTTCCAGATCTCGAGACCAGGAAATAGCTCGATAGCCCTCCTGATGCCTCGGTCGGGCTACCACCCCCAAGAAGGATCTGAGTGTAAGAGCATAATTGCCTTCCAGATCTCGAGACCAGGAAATAGCTCAATAGCCCTCCTGATGCCTCGGTCGGGCTACCACCCCCCAAGAAGGATCTAAGTGTAAGAGCATAGTTGCCTTCCAGATCTCGAGACCAGGAAATAGCTCGATAGCTCTCCTGATGCCTTGGTCGGGCTACCGCCCCCAAGAAGGATTTGAGTGTAAAGGCATAGTTGCCCGCCAGATCTCAAAGACTAGGAAATAGCTAAGTAGCTTTCCTGATGTCTTGGTTGGGTTATCGCCCCATATATATATAATGTTTGCTTTCGTGTGCAGGATCAAAATCATCATAATTGCCTACACGAATCTTAATTGATGCTATAGATGCTACTCTGGATACCATTCAAGACCAGAAAAAGAATAAAGTTCTAAAAAAGGCGCTTCAATTTATCATTAAGGGCAAGGAGAGCCTACCCTAGATAAGGCTACATCCAAATGGGGTGTCCAACCCCCAAACTCGGGCTACAAAAAGAAGAAGGAAAATTAAAAAACTGACAATGGCAAAGCAGGGTGCCCACCCCCTTTTTCCGGCAATCAGAAACAAGTCATCCCTCTCAAGCTTTGTGACTATCATGGCTCCCCTCCGTTGGCCCTCCTCCTTCCTGCTGATTCTCAGCATCAACCCCCTCTACAGGCAGCTGTCCATCTGGGTTATTCTTACCGACCGTTCCTCCATTTAGAGGCTCTATCTGAGGATTCGCTGGATCTTCCTCCAAAACTTCATTGATTACATCCATAACTTCAAGAGGAATAGCCGTGTCAAGAAGAGCAGCCAAGGGCCCCATCTTGCTTATGTCTACCTCCATCTCTGTTTAAGGGGGATCCTCAGATGGGCTCCTAACCTCTTCACCGGCTCCCGATTGGTCCTCCTCGGATCGAGAAGACATCGCTTTGCTGGAAGACTCCCCAGGACCCGAGGTGATAAAAGAAGGAAGATGGAAGGAGGGATCTGACTGAGTGGGCTGCTTCCTAGTTCCTACTAGGCTAGAGGGGACCACCTTATCGCCCTCAGGGCGAGATAACTCGGCAGCTTTGAGCATAATTTTCTGCCTGTCCTTGCCCGTAATAGCGGATAAATCAAAGGGAGGAGGAAGAGCTTCCACTGCCTGAAAGGAAGCATAAAAATACCCGTCGCTGAAGGAGGTCTCCGCATCAGCTTGCAGTTTGGCCACCTGAGAAATTAGAGACCGGTTCTCGAGGTCCAGCTTCTTAGCCTCAGATCTCCAGGAATCCCGCTGCCTAGCCCGCCGGAGAGATTGAAGACGCTCTTGATCAAAAGATTGCTTCATCCTCTCATGATCGCAGCGAAGCTCAGCCATCTCGAGCTTGATTTTTCCCTGGCTGGAAGTCACCTCTTCCGCTAAAGACCGAGCCTGCTTGAGCAGTTCCTCGGCTTTCTCGGCTTCAGCCTCGGCTTTTACAGCCCGATCACAAAGGAGAGGCTACCTGCTGGCCATCACGACATTAACCTTAAAGGCCTACAAATACAGAACCCGAGTTAGAAACTAAACGAATTAACAAAAGTAGCGTGAAGGAAATACAATTACCTCAGCTAAAATAACAGACCTCTTGGTTATAAGGACGTCCATATGCATAGAAGCCATCTTGGAGATCCCGCCACCTGGACAGGACGCTATGAACTGCTCCAAGACCTCGTCATGCCCTGTCGAGCTCGACTGAGGCCGGGAGCGGCTGGAAGGAGCCCTCGCGACATGTTTCCCAGAAACCTCCGAGGCTTTGGTTGTTGGAAGCGCCGCTGGAATCAGGTGTTTGAGTCAAAGAGGTAGCGACTTTAGCGGCCACGGTCGAGGGGGGCAGAAACAGCCGGGCCGACCACCTGGGGAGCTTTGCACAAAGCCCGAAAAGCCCGCGAGGCCAGAGTGGCCATCTTGGACCCAGCCGGAGAGACAGAAGAAGCCAGGATAGGTTCGACCCCAGAGAAGGGAAAAGAAGCTCCACCTTGAGGAGAGCGTGAGACGTGTCGGGTGGCTGGCTCCACGACAAAAACTGTGAATAAGCAGATTAAAGAAGAAAATGTTAGAACCAAGCTAAGTAAGAAGACGAAGCGACACAAGGATACTTACGAGAATGGCGTTTGAAATCCGTAGATATTTGTTCACCCTACGACGGTCAAAAGCTTCAGCGGTAGGGAAACTTCGGATTCAGGTAATTCCGGGCTAGAATAGCCTTTAAGACGCTTCGGACTCGACTGGCAGGGAGTCCCGGTCCCAGGAGGGCTTGTCACTGAAAGCCATAGGAACCTCGAATTCATGCCCTCCGATGAAAATTGAGCTCCCTCAGTCTCCCCCGCCAGGATCCATTCTTCTTTCCACGCGGGATCCTTCTTTGAAGCACCAGGAACAATGAAATTGAGCTTATTCTTGGCCTTGGCATAGAACTGACCCGAGGAGCCCTAGACAAGCTCCCAATCTGAAAAAGATAAGCCAGCTCCTCTGCACCTGGCTCACTCGTCACTTTACTCATCTGGCATTGCTCCTCCAAACAAGGAACCAATCAAATGCCTCTAGAAGCCAGGCGTTAACTGAAGGGGAGCAAGCTGGATGGCATTTAGAGCTCGCCGAAGGGTCGGATGGAGGGGAGTCTGAACCGTTCTCAAGAGCGGCCACATGGATCGGAAGCACGCCTTTAGGGGGGGTTAAAAAACTCAAAGTTCTGGGAGGCACTGAATGGATACACTGTCGGGGATGCCAAACTTTGACCTCAAGCGGTCGATCGACCACCGGG